>CM033476.1:144222867-144822867 GCA_019447015.1 Hymenochirus boettgeri | reverse complement strand
ATTACAGCAAAGCACTGTGGTCCACCCTCTTTTTACAGTAATCGGGTGTTTCGTTCTGTATGGGATATTAATTATCCTGGTATAAACAGGATAAGGAGAAAGAAAATAGTCGCATTATCATTTTAACCAGTGTGATCTGGTCTGAATCCCAAAGCTACTTGGTTACATTTTTTTCACTGGAAAGTCGTTTGGGGTCTGTACAACAGGAAGTGTTTTTTTGAACAATCTTTGGTGAAGTCGGCTTGTAGCGAATCGACATCATTGTTACATTCCTGAACGTCAATTTTTCAAAGAAGAGGATTGTGACAACATTTTTGATCAAGACCACACCGGCCTTAGGAGAAACCTTCGCTACATTGAGATATGGCATAACGCTACAGATTCTCCAAGTTGGTACCTGGACAGAGTCGATTCAAGACTTTACATCCAGTCGATTCAATGGTATATAATGTCCGATGTTGGCTAGGATAATCAGTTACACAAAAGCGAAGTTTGTCCCAATTATCGGAAAACAATTGAAAAAATGGATTTATCCAAATAACTCGTCATACAACTTCTACTTCTAATGTTTTTTTGACTCCCTTGCAGGCAATATACCTGGTGAATTCGACAAGATTGAGGACTTGCATCCCACAGTTCTTTACTATTTGGAACACTATAATGCTTGTGAATTAACTGTATTATCATGTTGAAAAAGAGGATGACTGCATTGACGAAGATACTTATCAAATTTTTGTCTTTCTCACCATTCTGAGCTTGTGGTCCTAAATGTTGTTCTTCAGTTTGTTTGATTGATGATCCCAAGTACCGATTCTGTGGATCAACCACCAAATTGACTATAAACACAAGACAAATGACACCAAAATTATCTCATCGTCCACAAAATCAAGGCCGATTATACTAAGACGATGGAACTTGGAAAGAGAATGAAGAAGTGAAAAAAAAGCTCTGGTTATCATATTGGACTTTGGTATTTTGATATTATCACTTGGTTTTCTATTTGACATTTTTTACTATGGATTGACCTTACGGACATGAGTCTCAAAGATGGCTAATGGCATTCTGCTTATTTGTTTTTAGAATGAGTTTAACTGGTCAGTATGTTCAGGTTTTTTACTGCCATGTGTATGTTCAACTGTTTGCTAAGTTAATATATGATATCCCATGACGGTCCCAGAGCTCAACTCTAGCAAAGCATTCAAAGTCAGAAGAAATGAGAGCGCGAAAATACCATGTTGGTTCCAAGAATTCAACCTCACAGAGAATTTGAGGAGTCGACTCATGGCAAAATTTCACAACCTGCAGTTACCATTAAATGTTAGACAAGACATTAGATGACCATGACTTCATTCAAACTCCATACCATAGACGTTAAGCAGTCTACTACAGAGAGATAAAATTAGAATTTTTGTGTTTTTAAAAAAAAAAAAAAAAAAAAAAAAAAAAAAAAAAATTAAAAAAAAAAAAAAAAAAAAAAAAAAAAAAAAAATCAAAAAAAAAAAAAAAAAATAAAAAAAATTAAAAAAAACAAAAAAAAAAAACAACCAAAAAAAACACACAAACCAACCCAGCCCACCAACCACCCACAGCCAACCAACTCCCAACCACTCACTCCCCTCCACACCAAACTCCCTTTCCTAACACACCCTCAGAAGACCCAAAAAAAAAAAAAAAAATTACAAACCCACCCACAAACAAAACCAGAAACCAAAAATCAACCCTTCTCTACCTCACACTGTGTCTTCCCACACCAACAAAACAAAAAAATCCTAAAAAACAACCAAACAACAAACAAACACACAACCCACACCCTTCCCCACACACCACACCAAACCCCACCACAAACCCATTCACAAAAAAACAACCAACCATTAAACAACCCCAACCCCTTCACACAACCCCACACACCGCCCCACCACACCACCCCACCCCCCCCCCCCCCCCCCCCCCTTTTTTTTCACCCCCACCCACCCCCCCCCCCCCCCCCCCCCCCCCCCCCCCCCCCACCCCCCCACACCCCCCATTTCCCCCTCCCCCCCCCCCCCCCCACACCCCCCCCCACCCCCCCCCCACCCCCCCCCCCCCCCCCCCCCCACTTTCCCCCCCCCCCCCCCCCCCACCTCCCCCCCCCCTCCCCCCCCCCCCCCACACCCCCACCCCCAACCCCCCTTTTTCACGCCCCCCCCCCCCCCCCCCCCCCCCCCCCCCCCCCCCCCCCCCCCCCCCCCCCTTTCCCCCCCCCTCCCCCCCCCCTTTTCCCTCCCCCCCCCCCCCCCCCCCCCCCCCCCCCCCCCCCCCCCACCCCCCCCCCACCCCCCCCCCCCCCCCCCCCCACCGCCCCCACCCCCCCCCCCCCCCCCCCCCCCCCCCCCCCCCCCCCCCCCCCCCCCCCCCCCACCCCCCCCCCCCCCTACCCCCCACCCCCCCCCCACTCCCCCCCCCCCCCCCCCCCCCCCGCCCCCACCCTCCCGCCCCCCCCCCCCCCTCCCCCCCCCCCCCCCCCCTCCCTTCCCCACCCCCCCCCGCCTCCCCCCCCCCACCCCCCCACCCCCCCCCCCCCCCCCCCCCCCCCCCCCCGCCCCCCCTCCCCACCCCTTTTCCCACACCCACCCCCCCCCCCCACCCCCCGTTTCCCCACCCCCCCCCCCCTTTTCACGACCCCCCCCTCCCCCCCCCCCCCCCCCCTTTCCCCCCCCCCACCCACCCTCCCCCCCTCCCCCCCCCCCCCCTTTCCTCCCCCCCCCCCCCCCCCCCCCCCCTCCCCCCCCCCCCCCCCTCCCCCCCCCCCCCCCCCCCCCCCCACTCCACCCCCCCACCACACCCCCCCCCCCCCCCCCCCCTCCCCCCCCCCCCCCCCCCCCCCACCCCCACCCCCCCCCCCCCCCCCTGCCCCTCGCCCCCCCCACCCCCCCTTTCCCCCCCCCCCCCCCAACATCAAACAAACCAAAACCACACAACACACACCCCCCTCCATCAATAACTATTTTTCAAATCATTAAAACAACTGAAGAGTAGTACTCTGGCCTTTGTTTTTGCATGTTTTAAGAGTGCAGTTTGTGGCCATGTATTGTAAGATGTAATGTTGTGGTCTTAATGAGTTCATCCTCCCAAAATCAAAAATCGTATATCTGTGAGTAAATCCCTCCCCAAAACCCAAACTGCAATAGTATAATCTTAGAGTGTAAATCTACCTAGAATGCTGCCTGGTGTTCTGTTACCACTCTCTGCTTCCTGGTTTTTCCAGCTAGCAGCTGTCAGTCATGCTATAACAGATGACAATCACAGCCAATGACCTGAAGTGCTATCCTCTAGCTGTCTCCTCTAGCTAGGGAGGAGGGGAAGTAATACGTTTAGACATAGTCTTTCAGCTTTCTAACTTTTGTAGTTTTGGGCTTTGGGGGTTGATTTATATAATATACAATTTTTTTCATTTGAGGGTTGACTTCTCCTTTTACCCCCAGCATGCAACGTACATTCCTTTAAAGGAAACGTTCACTGGAAAGTGAACTATTCCCTTAATGCATTGCTTGAAGACCAGAGGTTTAAGGAGCTATGCCTTACTCCCGTTCTTCAATCCATTTTCACCTCAAAGGTGAGTACATTTTCCTTTTGCACAATCCCCGCATGCACAGCTGGTCAAATGAATTCGGGATTTCTATGTACTATAAATGTGGAGGTGTAAAATTAGTTTAAAAAATTGATTAAATTACTTGAGCAAAACATCGACTATAATTATGTGGTAGGGATTCACAGAGACATAATGCAGTGGCCTCATGACAAGGGCAAGCTGGGGGTGGGACTTAAACTACAGGATCAGAGGGGAGGGCAGACACCACAGCTAGAAAAGGGGTGATTGGCCAAGGGGAAGGGGAGGGGACAGAGTTTTAAAAAACCCTTTAGGATGGGTAAAGACGACACTACATTATCTTAGTGGCCTGAAGTCGAGCAGAAGCATCAAGGAATGGCACAGAGTGAGCAGCTAATAGAAGCAATACAGCAGGCCAGTACAGGAACATGAGAGCTTTGGCAGCTTCTTCCTCAGGGTGAGCGAGCCGTCCGAGATGGTGAGATGAGAAAGACTTAGAGGTCCGAGCACGTGCAGGATATTGAGGCTCATGAAAACCAGACGGCTGAGCCCATCTTAACATGGAGCAGGAGACAGAGAATCAAAGCACCAGCCCGCAGCCACAGCAAAGAATGAAGCAAGTGCCACCAGGTTTAGCTGGGAAGACAAGATGAACTCCTAGGAATACAAGAAACCTCCACAGCTAGTGTACACCAAAGGAGGGCCAGCACAAGGGTGAGTGGAATGGGGAACCGGCTAGAAAGGAGGACTGAGGAGGCAAATACCTCCCAAGCAGCTGCGTCCCACGTGCTGACCCGGGCCACCCCTGGGAGGGAGTCAAGGTATACAGCACACAAGGGATAACTACTATCACTCACAAGTGTCCGATCAGGCACTAAAGAATCAACAGCGCCAACCCATTTCACCAATATTATGGCCTGCTCATCAGGTATCATCCAGGATGGGAACCCCCCCCCTCCAGAGAGTGCAGCATGTCCAACAGGCCTGGGTGCCTTACAGGCCATACCAATTTCACCACAGGACCTGGGGTGACTCAACTATCGTTGGCCAAGGATGGGAGGGCATTACTGCAGTAGGCTCCTAGGGACTACTTTAAAGCCTCGGTATCGCATTTAACGATACCGTGGGTTAGTTATTCACCACTGCGGTTGTAAAAGTACGATCGCGATCGTTCATTTACGACCGAACTTGTTGATTAACGAACTTCGATCGTAGAAAACTATGGGATCTGGAACCTACGATTACTTTGTCATAATTTAGATCAGTATCATAATTTTTCAATCATTAAACTGATCGTTAATCTCCGATAATCTCTGTTATGTTAAAGGTCCCGGTATCGCTAAAAAGCTATGCCGCGGCTTTATAAATATGGCCCCTAGTTCACTTTCCCACCTTTGCCTTCACAGGAAATTATTACAGCAGCAGACCACCATTAACCAGACCCCCGAATCGGCACACAGCCACTTACCTTACAACAACAGGCAAGATCCCCCACGCCAGGCCGAACAACTCTAACCCATGCATTCAGACGCAGCCTCAACAACAGATTGGCAGCTCCTTCCAAGGTATGCAAACGTTAATTTCTCAAGCTACTAATCCCTGACAGCAGTAACAAGAGACGGTATGGATAACTTAGAGAGACAAGAACTGACAGAGGACAAGGAGTAACACCAATTTGTGTCAGGCTAACAAATTTTTTCATATGGACACAGATCAAATGCAGGGATCCCCAGATGGTGGTACAAAACACGGTACGTCACAAGGGGAAGTAAGTACATCATCAAAAGGACGCAAGAGTTAGCTGGAGATACAAGTACAACTGTTTCCGTCTGTTTTCGATTCAGTAAAGGGCAACACTTATATTTGTTTTGAGATGAAAGAACAATTGGCGAGATGAATATATAGATTTTTTCATCACCTTCTAACCTCTGGAATGTTTTAACATAGAAGATAGGAAAAAGAAAATAAACAGAAAATGAGACAGGGACTGCAGGAATATAGATTAATCCCGCTTTTTGAAATTGGCTAAAAGTCTCCTGAGTTCAATCCACCCTTGGACACATCTGTCCTGTGGGTGTCCTGAGAACCTGCTAGATGCCTGTATGTTCAGAGATGTTTCCTTCCCTTTGCATTCCTGGTGAAATTCACGTGAAGCCCAATATTTACAGAGAAATTCCCTTGGTTTGATTGGTCAGTCTCCATATGTACTTTTTTTTCTTTTAGAAATACAAGAACAGTGCAATTGGTGGTATCTGATGTGCCCTGAGAAGGAATGTTTGTGGTGATATTTCAGGCCAATTTTCTGCTTTCTCAGGCCCCCACTCCCTAAATGTGTGGGCTTTTTTATCTGTCTCTCTGGGCCTCGAGTTTGTCCCCGCAATAAATGTACATGTCCAGGTGAAACATCTTATATTCTAACCAAAACAGGTGTCAATATGCTTGGTTCACGGATGCATTAGCTGAGTGCCGCATTAATCAACCCTCTCCCATTGTGTGTGAGCCACTGCCATTGAAGAAGCTGCCCACAAGTCCCACGGATCCTACTTGCGTAGCCGAAGCACCTTAATGCTGTTTCCAGGAGTGGGGCAGAAAGAGAGAGTGAGAGAGGAGTGAGAGAGAGACAAGAAGGAGGGGAGTAAGAGGGAGAGATGAGGAAGAGGGGAGAGAGATGAAGAGATTGCTCCTCCCCCTTTCTCCTTTCTCCCCCTTTCTCTTCCCTCTCCTCCTTCTCTCCCCTCCTTTTTCTCCTTTTCCCTCTCTCCCCTTTTGCTCTCTCCCCTCTATTTTTCGCCTTTCTCTCCCCTCTCTTCTTCCTCTCCCTTTTTTCCTTTCTCTCTCTCCCCTTACTCTTTCTCCCTTTTTCCATTCCTCTGCCCCTCTTCTTCTTTCTCTTTCCGTCTTTTTTTCGTAATTCCCCTCCTTCTTGTCTTTGGTCCGGTTCCTTTATCTCGTGTCTCCTTTTTCCTGTTCTCTTCCCTTCCTCAGCCTCCTTGGTTTTCGTCTCTCTCCGTTCTCTACTCGCTCCCGACCCGTGTCCTCTCTCTCCTCTTGTGCTTTTTTCTCCACATCTCCCCGACTCTTTACTCCCGCTTTTGAAATTCTTTAAAGAATTTGGGGTTTGCTAGTTGTACTTTCCAAACCTGAAATGGTTTCTTCTTATACGATACTTAAATATTCTATATGTCTTTTTTTATATCTCATTCACACCCCGCAGTCCCCTTCCTCAATAATTATGTTATGATAGGGGTCAACACATTCAGACTATGGGGGTCTGGAATCTGCTATGCAGCTAATGCCAAAATGTATATATTGTTTTAGAGATATGAAGTGATGATAAATATGATGACATGTTGATGTCCATTCCTGGGATTTTAAACTCTGTATTTCATTTTAGATCACTACAGTAGAGCACAGGAAACGATATTGCAAACTAGGATCCCACGTCACTCGGAGAACCTGCTAGATGCCTTGTATGTTCATGAGATGTTTCCTTCCATTTTGCATTCCTGGTGAAATTCACGTGAAGCCCAAATATTTACTTTATTCCCCGACAAAGAAAAATTCCCTCGCTTTGATTGTTCAGTCTCCATAATGTACTTTTCTTTTTCTTTTAATAATTTTATGTTTTGTTTATCCAACTCAGTTTGATTCACGTTCAGGTCCTTGCCAAGAGTCTAGACTTGTGGTCATTCCAAAGCTATTTAAACTTTAATTTCCCTCTCTGCTTAACTGAGACCCTCCCTTTCCTCTACTGCCAGCAGAAGGATATGCCGAGAGGGGAAATGTTTGATGATTTACAGATGGGAGAGCTGTGTCCACTCATATGCAATAGAAACACAGAAACTTCCTGGAGCTGAAGAAAGCAGCTAATGAATGGCTAGCCTGTTGTGTTGACATAAAGCAACCACCAATCAACATCGAAGTAGAGCACGTGGTGTTCTGTAGTAATGACAGGTAAAATAAAAGACAAAATAACAGATTCATTCATTTGTTTAAAGGAGGAATAAGCTATAATAAAGGGTATGCCCACAATCAGAATGAAAATTTGGCCATTTTCAGAAGCCACCCCAGACCCACTTTTCGCTATACTGCGTTTCAAGACACTTTTAACATTACTTGCACAACCTAATTCTTGCCACGCTCGCTCCCTCTCTCTGCTCTTCTGCAACGTGGGTTTAGCCTCAGTCCAAGCTGTGATGCTGACTTCATGGCTAATGGTAGACAGTGAAACATGAAATTGCCTCCTCTGCAACTGTGCGGCATGTAAATTACACATTCAACATCAAAGGGGTGCATTCTAGCTGGCGAGGGATGGGCTGTGTATGGAATGTTAGTAGTGTCTTTCGTAAAGTAACTAGAAAAAAGTGGGTTGGGGGACTTTTCATTTTGGGGAACATGCCCTTTAAACATTTGTTTCAGGCATTTCCTCTCCAAAACAGTTATAGAAAAAAACATTAAACTTCTTAATCTATTATAATGAATTTAGCTAACATTTTTGCTCAGTCTACAGGGTCAATCAAATAATAATTTAAAAATGTCCATGTATTAAATATCCAAGATCCCAGCCATATACATTGGATTTAATCCAGGGAATGGCTAATTATAATTCCGATTTCTTATATTTATGTGTGAAACTGATCCAGTTGATCAAAAATACGATTTTTAAGATAGAGGAGTGTAGCATTTTAAAATCTGGTATATATAGGAACAGACCATGGACATATATAGTAGACTTGAGATTGAATAATATGGACATAAGTCTATCTAGTCAACACCACTCAGTAATACCCACATTTCTTGCCTAACTTTGATCCAGAGGAAGCAAAATAAAAACCCCACCAGACTACTTTATGTATCAATACCAGTAACCGCAACATTCCTTGTTTTCAGAAACTCATCCAGGTTTCTTTTGAACTATTCAATGAAACTTGCCTTCACATTTTAATGTAGAACAGTTCCAAATTTTACCATCTCACAGTGAAAAACCCTTTCCAGACTTGAAGACTAAATTTCTTTTCTTCAAGTCTTAAGGGATGTCCGCTTGTCCTCTGACATGCTCTATTGGTGAACAATGCCCCAGATTTATTGTATGGTCCGTTAATATATTTATACACAGTAATCATATCCCCACACAGTGCCTTTTTTCTAGTGTACATAATTGTCTTCATATTCAAGTCTCCCATTCACTTTATTATTCTAGTTGCCCTTCTCTGAACCCTTTCCTTTTCCAAGATGTCCTTTTTGTACACAGGATTCTAAAACTGCACCGCATATTCCAAATGGAGGCCTTACCAGTGCTCTGTAAATAACATTTTTCTCCCTTGAATCCATACCTCCCTTTATACAAGACAATACCATGCTGGCTCTGGCTGTTGCCGCCTGGCACTGCTTGCTTCCTTTAAGTTTGTTATCCACCAGAACTCCAAGATCCTTCCAACAGAGATCACTTATAGTATAAGCAGCACAAGGATTTTTAAGTCCAAAATGCATCACCTTACATTGCTCAACGTTGAATCTCATCTGCAACTTAGCAAGCCCAATGTGACAATTTATCTAGATCCACCTGCAAAGATTGCACATCCTCTGAAGCTTTTAATGGTCAACAAGTTTTGTGTCGTCAGCACACCACAGAAACCTTGCTGACGATACCGTATACTGTATGTATACGAATATATGCTATCTCTATATATATAATATACTGTATATACTGTACAGTGTAACCTGCACACTGGAGTAACTAGTCACCCAGAAGAAGAACACCAGCACACACAGAGACCTGCAGAGATCAGGGGGAAAAGGTGAGTATCATAGTATCATCAGGGTTTGCTGAGTCCTTAACATAATTGTCACTGGGGCTTGGGCAGGGGCAATCCCCTAGAGAAATCCACTTTACAATTCTATCCTTGTCATTTGTGGATAAACCATTAACAATGACTGTTTTGCTCCTCTCCAAAATGCCTTATTGTGGCAAAATGGTAAGAAAAAAAAAAAAATGCCTTAATTTAAGTCTAGGTGGTTTATACATACTAGAACTATACAATATGAGGAGCCTCCCTCTTCCATGGATCGCTATGGAAAAGACACCTATTGATTGCCATAAATATATAAAGGGGAACCTTTTAGCATTATGTTAAGCCCTGCAGTAAATCAATTCAAGGACAAACGTACAGTCAGGGTTATAGGCAAATCCAATGCATCATAAATAGAAAATTCTCTATGGGTTTCCACGTGTGTTACACTGAATATGTATTCAGTGATATAGATAGATAGACAACAGACAGCTAGATAGAAGACAGACGACAGACAGATATCCAAACTTAGAGCTGTATTTATAGACCTTTTATCGATACCGCAGGTTAGTTATTGGACGATTGAGATCGTACATTTACGACTGAACGTAATTACGAATGTTCAGTCGTAGAATACCATGTGGTAGTAAAATACCGCAATGGTATTCTATGGGGATCGTAACTCTACGATCGTTAAGCCGATCGTAAATTAATGATCAATCGTTTTACCGATCGTTAAAGGCGCGGTATCGCTAAAAAGCAATACCGGGCCTTTATAAATATGGCCGCTTATACCTGAGCAGGTTCACAGGTCTTGTGCCGTGTGTATAACAGTGCAAATTGCAGTTTCAGTCACTTTCTCCAACCTTGGAACGTTGCTATCTGTTATACACATGAAATAAAGTTTTTTGCTCAGTACCTGAGAGTGCTCTGAATTAATAGGCAAAGTATCTTTAAGGGCAGGTTGCACACAATTGGATTAGGATAGATAAAGAGAGAGATAAATGGATAGATCGATAGATATAGGCAGACAGAGAGATAGCACCATATTTATAAAGGACCGAAAAGCAACAATGCATTCCAAAGCAATACCAATACTATCTGTATTGTTTCTATGATGATAAAGGGTCGTTATTGAACATTACCATAAAGATCCTTTTTTATATACGACCCATAGTCAGAGACAATGTAAATAGACAGCTAGGCAGAAGATGACAGACAGAAAAAGAGACAGTAACTGGCATATAAATTATTTTTCCAGGTAAAGCTCCAGGGATGACTAATTTCTGCAGACACCGATACCTCCATACAGAGGATAGAAAAAGATTCAGTGAGAACAATAAAACTGTGGAACTGTTTTCCAGCAGATGTGGTAATGGCAAGTTCATTGAATAGCTTTAATAGTGGGCTGGATAAGTTCCTAAAATGCAAATATATGTATGAGAAATGTATTCTCTTTAATTTTATTCCTTTTCTCCTGACGCCTATACATTGTAAGATTCTTCTCTAGTGAGTTGCATTTTGTGCATGTCAGAAATAGATTCTTTAACTAGGAAGGCTTCCATGTTGTTGCCAGAGTAGAAATATCCAATAAGGCATCTAGACAGCTGCTTAGGGCCCAGCCAACATCAAGGGGCCCCACTTCAGTACTACAGCCATACAAAATGGAAGGCCCCAAAATGTCAGCCCTGCCCAATTGATCTCAATCCATCTCTGGTAGTTGCCAGTAGAACTCACACCCATGTAGTCTTCAAAATCCTTGTGAGCATCTGCAACTTTTGGCCATACCCACTGACCCCAGTATTCAATTTGTCTATGTACAAAGCATTTCCTATACAGAAGTCTACATACCAATATGGAAGTCTCTGATAAGACCTTGAAAGCTGCTTGTTAGCCTGTAGTTTATTTAACAGACAGCATTAATTACATACAGTCTTCCGGGGGCAATACAAAATAACTTATTTACAGTAACTGACTTTTTTCTAAAATCTGTTCCTAGTAAAAGATTAAGCTTCTAAATTTACCTGTATTCTTTACATATGCAGTGGTGGCTCACCAGTATAAACATGTTTTAGAAATGCACAGCCTATAAGGTCATGTGTGTTTTGCTTTATCTACCGTAATTTAGTGATATTTCTCCTTTAAAACTGCAAACCTTTTGAGTGGCAAGTTCTATTCCCCATCCTCCTACTTTATGTTCCTTAATGTTTATTTGGGATGTCTTTATGTGCTCAGATATTTTTTCCTTATATATTCCAAATGGGAATCCCCAAGTGCTCTTTCTTCCAACCTTGATACCCAGTTGAACTTGCTTGGGTTCCAAATAATGCCTGACTTGTTTGGTAGTTCCTTTCTTGTTAGGAATTGTTCCTCATATTTACTCTTCTCTCTCTCTTATTGCAAAACCAGAAAATATTTCTCTGTTTGAAACCAATTTAGCTGATTTGCTTCTGATTCATGTAACACAGCAATTTAGTTTAAACTCATTTCAAGGACATTCATCTGGCCTTAGTCCAACTGTCTTTATAGAAATTATCCAACCATTTTCCTGATCGGTATCTGTATATTCAATATCTAATATCTATCAGATGTTCTCTGTCTCTGTAATTATTCTGTTCTTCTTCAGGAATCCAACATACATGATTCTATCTGAGATACTATTGGATATCCAGGAATTAGGGTTCTACCTATTCCAGCATATTACTTAATATTCTGCACCACTTATCATGTCTCTCAGGAGATCCCAACTTTAAGATAAGCTTCAGAGATGTTTCATTGCGTAGTTTTTAAAGCAGAACGTAAAGCTAGTTATAAACAGGCAGATTTCATCCTGATCGGAAGAACACTTCGAAGTTCCCTACCTTGAGGCCTCGATCTTTCTGCAGATTTCAACTTAACCTGCAGAGTTTGGGACAGAAGATGGGGTCGGCGGAAAAAAATCCACCTGGCCCGATCTTTGTTTTCCGATAAACTGCTCGACGTTGTTGATTGGTAATTTCATGCAAATCCCTCATATCTGGGTTGGGTATCAGTAATGTGTATGCCCACCTTAGTGCTACTTTTTTCCACATGGGACAGGAAATTAGATATCATAAAACTGTGATGAACACCAAAACGTAACAATATCTACCTATGTGTAAATGTAAAACTGAAGAGCATATTTTTCATATATATTGAAAATATATCAAGAATTTTCATAAAAAATAACAGAAACACTTCTAGAATCCGGTGTTACACTTTTGTGGGCAGTGCATTCTTTAGCAATTGTTCATGTCTTTAAGCAGACAGTTTATGTGTTTGTCTTTTTACCAGTTAATGGGGCACTATGGGAAATCCCCTTGGTGATTGACAAGAAAACACAAAGAGAAACCTTTCCAGAAATGTATTAAGCGTAATTCATTAAATGAAAATGATTTGATGAAAACTACAGCAGCTGTTGTTTCAGAGCCACTCACAGGGTTTTATAATGGAATTGGATGTCGTACTTTTTATAAAACGATCATTAAATGTAAAGAAAAGAAATTTGACAATATTTCCAAATAACTCCTAATTATTCAAACACAAGTTGGTTGCTTAATTATTGAATTTCTTTTACCACCGGAGTTTAGGTTGATAGGATTAGGCATTAGGCAGGTAAATGATGCATTGTCATCTAACACATGCAAATTTAGCTTATTGATTGCATTTAGAATTGTTTAGGGCTGTACTATCTATGGGGGTTCACAGAACACAGTAATCGATGTAGTCAGCGCAGCAGCTAGCGTACTCTCGACAGGCAGCGTTACAGTTACACGGGAAGGTCTTTGAATAGGCCCCACAGCGCCCAAGGCAGGAACTAAAATTCACTTCTTCGCATTTGCAAGGTCCGTTGAGAGAAATGCCGCCGTTTACACCAATACTAGAACTAGGTTCAAAGACCTGCCCATTATAGAGAGCTGGAAGCAAAGAGAAAATATTAATACAGTAGCTTTAGGGTACAAGATTGTTTCTCATTATCCCCAATAGGTTATTAATTAGATGCTGGAAAGCTTGTGCTAATCCCAGCTGATCTCAGCTTAAAACACATCTGATGACTACACTCCTCTCAGCCGTCATCTAGGAAAAAGGGAAGAGGCTAAGCTGAGGAAAACATTAACTCTGTAAGATTGTAACCAAATAGTCTCTTTAACAAATGATTAATCAAGTGGTACACATAATCATAACCTATTAATATTTCTGAAAATGAATGTCATCTCTCCATAAGTCTATCTTCTTTCTGTCTTCTGTACATCTAATCTCTTTTTATGACCAATAAACTTTTTAAATGTATTGTTTCTGCAGAGAAACAGCCTCCTGTTCAGTATCATTCTTCTTTAACATGTCTTTCCTTTGTTAAAGATAGGAGTGTCAGGGACAATTACTGTGGGGGAGCCACAGAGCAGCCAGTCACTGCATGAGTATAATGCCCTTTAACCTTTGAATGAACAAAGCAGCTGACATGGTTTTATAATTTTGTATTACTGCCTCTTTAAGGAATAGTTCACTTGAATGTAACTATTTCTTTAATGTATTGATTGAGACTGGAGGTTCCTTAACTCCTGGTCTTCAATCAATCATTAAGGAATTGTTCACTTTTCAAGTAAACTATTCCTTTAAGCCATGATTTAAGGAATTCTACAATAAAAATAAATTAGTATCTGCAAAGTATTGAATTCTATTCAACAAGTAATTTTAGAAATTAGTTTTTCACCATTAAATAAGCTTGATCTCCTTTTTCCATACACATCCATTCAGTTAATTATAAGAGGGTTATTTTTCTACTTACGGTCATATAAAGCTCCACCTCCACCGGGTAGTGATCAGACACTGATTTATTCTGTAAAAATAATAAAAATTTTGTGAATACTCCTGAAAGGGCAACTATAATAAAAAAATAAAACAACCTAAAATTAAATCTAAAATGAAATAACATTTTACATATAGCTTAAGCCCCCCCCCCCCCACCACCAACTTTTTTTATGTATGCTTACCCTTTCCAAAGATGCTTCTAAACTTACACAACATGATCCCTTACTGGCAGGTAAACTTCTTTTCTTCTTTTCTGCTGTTATGTGCATTTTACTTACACACAAAACAGCAGAGATGGCAGCTTCCCGTAATGACATTAACTATAGTCTGTGGCCTCACTGGCATGTCTCTGCCTGACGGCTGTTACCTGGAAGCTGCAAACTTGTAGAGGAGAGGACAAAGGCAAGGGATCGTTTATGTGAGTAAGGTTAAAGTGTCTTTGGAAAAGGTAAGTATAACGAAAGTAAGTTTCAGGGCACGACCACACTCAACGCAACCGCAATCGCATACGAATCGCATGCGATTCATTTATAGTCAGGAAGGAATTTTTCCCCTTCATAATTGAACTGGGACGTAAAGTGTGGTAACACTCTTACCTGCTCTTACTATTTAAATAAAAACATGTCCTCACCATCTCATAACTCGTCCGTATTCCTCCTGGAAGTTGAAAGCTTTGGCGGTACCTGGAATAATCTCCCTCAGGAATAGGTCCCCACTGACAACCAACCTAAAGTAGGAGGACAAAGTGATAGGTTGAGGTAAGGTTTATCCTTTCGTTTAAAGGGTATCTCCACTGAAAAAATAAGTTTGGGCATTTAGTTTTATTGAAGAACGGGTGGTAAAGGAGCTGTGTCTTACCTCCAGTTCTTCAATAAAACCTATCAGTGTTTTCCAATAACAATCCACCCATGCACGTGACCACTTTGAGAATTAGGGGGAATCAGGGTCACTGTCCCTGCCCATTTACTGGAACACAGACAGATTCTATTAAATAGCGATCATTAGAGATGGGCAAGAACTTGAACTGGATCCCGAGTTCGACCCGAACTTTATTAGTTTGGACGAATTCAGACTTTTTAGAACTTCACAAACTAGGAAATTTTGGCTTTTCCAACTTGCAGACATATTTTCGAGAATGATAGAAAATCTTTTCTCGATTCTCGATTCGATAAGCCTTAAATGTACCGTTTACTAACCCTCGATTTATGCCAGGACCCTCGAATGTGTTTCGGCAATAACCCCTGAATGTAGTCTTTCTGCGATAATGTAGCGTTGGTAACCCTTGAATGTATCATGTGTAACCCTCAAATGTATCATTTGGTAACTCTCGAATGTATCATTTGGTAACCCTCGAATGTATCATGTGGTAACCCTCAAATGTATCATTTGGTAACTCTCGAATGTATCATTTGGTAACCCTCGAATGTATCATTTGGTAACCCTCAAATGTATCATTTGGTAACCCTCGAATGTTCATTTGGTAACTCTCAAATGTATCATTTGGTACCTCTCAAATGTATCATTTGGTAACTCTCAAATGTATCATTTGGTAACTCTCAAATGTATCATTTTGGTAACTCTCAAATGTATCATTTGGTAACTCTCAAATGTATCATTTGGTAACTCTCGAATGTATCATTTGGTAACCCTCGAATGTATCATTTGGTAACTCTCGAATGTATCATTTGGTAACTCTCAATTTATCATTTGGTAACTCTCAAATGTATCATTTGGTAACCCTCGAATGTATCATTTGGTAACTCTCGAATGTATCATTTGGTAACCCTCGAATGTATCATTTGGTAACTCTCAAATGTTCATTTGGTAACCCTCAAATGTATCATTTGGTAACTCTCAATGTATCATTGGTACCTCGAATGTACATTGGTAACTCTCAAATGTATCATTTGGTAACCCTCGAATGTATCATTTGGTAACCCTCGAATGTATCATTTGGTAACCCTCGAATGTATCATTTGGTAACTCTCGAATGTATCATTTGGTAACCCTCGAATGTATCATTTGGTAACTCTCGAATGTATCATTTGGTAACCTCGAATGTATCATTTGGTAACTCTCGAATGTATCATTTGGTAACTCTCGAATGTATCATTTGGTAACTCTCGAATGTATCTTTGGTAACCCTCGAATGTTCATTTGGTAACCCTCAAATGTATCATTTGGTAACTCTCGAATGTATCATTTGGTAACCCTCGAATGTTGTGTTTGGTTATCCTCTAATTTGGCCATAACCCTAGAATGTAGCAAAAAACTCAATGTGGTAACCCGACAATTGGCCGACCATGGGAAAGTTAGTGTTTAAACAAGTTTTGGTGATATCGACATGTTCCCCAGGCCATTTCCCAGAGCCATTTACAGAAAGTTACCATTGCTATTTTAACAGTATTTAATTAGAACTTTTCAAACTATTTCATTCCCATTGACTTTAGTGGGTTCATTACAAACTATAGAACTTTTACTTAAGTTCTTTGGGAAGTTCGGACACCTCTAGCAGCTATAGGTTAGATATTGAATTAAAGTTGTGAGAGCCTCTCTCAGCTCTCACAATGGATTCCTTGATCAGGTAGTAATGGCAATGTGAAATGATGTTTCTAGGAATGTTTCTAGATCAGGGCCATTTTTAGGCATAAGCCACCTAGGCAAAGAGCTAGGGCGTTTATGTTAAACCGGGGCGCCCAGTGTTCTCCCTGTCAGCTTTTACTTGCAGTGTTAGAACTGTTCTCCTTCTTCTGCTGCTGTAATTTGCAACATTGTTGTGAGTAGAGAGCCTGAATTCAGCTACCTCTACTTGGAAACAATCAGGGATATTCAATAAAAGTTCTTAGCGTTAAAAATGGTGCTAATTTTGCCCCAACCAATCAAATGCTAGCTTTCAAATGTTAAATAATGTCTGATGGTTGGGGCAAAATTAGCACCATTTTTAATGATAAGAACTTTTATTGAATCTCCCTGATGCTATAAGGACTGAGGAGAGCACTTCTAAAATGCCAGGTAAAAGCTGCTGCAGACTTTTTAACAGTGGCCCCTGTGACTAGCAGCCATGAGATCCCTGTCGCTGCCTCTTTCTTCCTTCCACCACACTCTCCAATTAGAACTTAGAGTAGGTGGAGTGAACAATTCAATGGAGGAGACGTGGAAAACAGGTACATACTGTATATCATGTCCATGCTGGCAGCTGAAAGGGTAAAGGTAATCCTCTGCTGGTACTGAAAATATTAATAGCAATAATCTAGGAAGTGCTGGTACTGAAGGGTTAATGGCAATACTCTGCTGGCACTGAAGGGTTTGGCAATACTCTGGGAAGTGCTGGCACTAAAAGTTTTAAAGTCAATACTCTTGGAGGAATATAGGCCACACTACTGCACTTTTAAGCGCAATGGGATTGTGATCTGATCACGCTAGGGCACCAAGATGGTTAGAAAAGGCCCTGGTTAGTCTGACTAGGATACAAGCAAAACTGACCATGTTTTACCTAAATTCTATTGCACCTTAAAGGGACACACTAATCTGCAGTAACCACAGCATTTAGGCCTTTCTCCAGTCTTCCATTCATTTTAATTTATGTTCACCTTTGTCAGAGCTATAAGTAGCATCAAGGACAGTGACTCTGCGAGGGGCCAAGTACAGTGTCCCTTTAAACCTGGATTGTAGTAGTAAACTGTACTGATACTGCTATGAGGATGTATACCTATCTCCCCTTTATATCTCACTGTCATATGCACAATGTGTATTGCTGCTTACGGTGGTATCCTCATCATCCCCATAAGACCAATGCAGATCTTCTGAATGGCGAAGCGGATACTTGGCCAATGTTTGCTAGTCACATATTTGCAGTCAGCATTGTAATCGCCTACAATGAGAATGTTCTATAGGAGAGAGAATAGACTTTTTAGACTCATTTTTAGAAAACAAGCTGTTTCATATAAGGGACAATAAATATCATCCTTTCCTTTTGTAAAAGAAAATGTTGACTTGTGCACACACACATAAAGTTGTTTGAAGGACCCAAGGTGTACTGGAAAGCACTGACAGTTACCTAATCCAAGTAGATTGAGATAGCTAAAAGCTATTTACAGGAATTAAATACTCATCAAGTGATATATAGCACTGCATTTATGTTCTTAGTGGAGAGACTTTTATATATGGGAGTATAAAAATATGGGTTTAGTTCTCCTTTAAAAATCAGTTGCTGACAGCATCAGACAACCCCAGTAAGAGACGTAGTATAGAACAAGCAGGGAATGAAGGGACTAATAAACATTTGTTAGACAACAAAAACATAACAACGCCGGTTTAAAAAATTATTGGATTTGACATGACGCCAAAGTCAACATTTTCTTTTACAAAAGGAAAGGATGATATTTATTGTCCCTTATATGAAACAGCTTGTTTTCTAAAAATGAGTCTAAAATGTCTATTCTCTCTCCTATAGAACATTCTCATTGTAGGCGATTACAATGCTGACTGCAAATATGTGACTAGCAAACATTGGCCAAGTATCCGTCTTCGCCATTCAGAAGATCTGCATTGGCTTATTGGGGATGATGAGGATACCACCGTAAGCAGCAATACACATTGTGCATATGACAGGTGAGATATAAAGGGGAGATAGGTATACATCCTCATAGCAGTATCAGTACAGTTTACTACTACAATCCAGGTTTAAAGGGACACTGTACTTGGCCCCTCGCAGAGTCACTGTCCTTGATGCTACTTATAGCTCTGACAAAGGTGAACATAAATTAAAATGAATGGAAGACTGGAGAAAGAGCCTAAATGCTGTTGGTTACTGCATGATTAGTGTGTCCCTTTAAGGTGCAATAGAATTCTAGGTAAAACATGGTCAGTTTTGCTTGTATCCTAGTCAGACTAACCAGGGCCTTTTCTAACCATCTTGGTGCCCTAGCGTGATCAGATCACAATCCCATTCGCTTAAAGTGCAGTAGTGTGGCCTATATTCCTCCAAGAGTATTGACTTTAACACTTTTAGTGCCAGCACTTCCCGGTTTGCCATTAACCCTTCAGTGCCAGCAGAGTATTGCCATTAACCTTCAGTACCAGCACTTTCCTAGATTATGCTATTAATATTTTCAACCAGCAGAGTATTACCTTTACCCCTTTCAGCTGCCAGCATGGACATGATATCAGTATGTACCTGTTTTCCACGTCTCCTCCATTGAATTGTTCACTCCTCACCTACTCTAAGTCTAATTGGAGAGTTGGGGGGAAGGAAGAAAGAGGCAGCGACAGGGATCTCATGGTGCTAGTCACAGGGGCCACTGTTAAAAAGTCTGCAGCAGCTTTTACCTGGATTTTAGAAGTGCTCTCCTCAGTCCTTATAGCATCAGGGAGATTCAATAAAAGTTTCTTATCATTAAAAATGGTGCTAATTTTGCCCCAACCAATCAGACATTATTTCATTTGAAAGCTAACATTTGATTGGTTGGGCAAAATTAGCACCATTTTTAACGCTAAAACTTTTATTGAATATCCCTGATGTTTTCCAAGTAGAGGTAGCTGAATTCAGGCTCTCTACTCACAACAATGTTGCAAATTACAGCAGCAGAAGAAGGAGAACAGTTCTAACACAGCAAGTAAAAGCTGACAGGGAGAACACTGGGCGCCCTGGTTTAACATAAACGCCCTAGCTCTTTGCCTAGGTGGCTTATGCCAAAAATGGCCCTGATCTAGAAACATTCCTAGAAACATCATTTCACATTGCCATGGGAATGTTAAGCTGCACTATTAATAAAACTACACAAATAAATGGAAACGGACAACGATTGAAGGTTGGAGGAATCTGGCCGCAGCTTTTAATACTTTATTAATTAAAACTTGTTAATAAAACCAAAATTCATTTGAACATAAACGCTGCGTTTTAAGGATTACCGCAGTATCTGGTAAACTCTTAACCAACACACTATGGCTATAACCTAAGGTCTATAGCCCAATTTATCCGCACCCTATACCATGGGCATTGCCTAACAATTGCCCATGGTAAGCCTCCACTGTAACACAGCGTGTTCATCAAGTTCTGCAGACCTACACAAAAAATGTCAGTTCCTATGTCCGATAGATGTATTTTATCATCTCTATATAAGCCGAACCTCCATCCTCCAAATCAACATGACGATAGGTAAGTATTGAACTTTCTAAGGCAAACTTGTATATTACAATTAATTTTCTTGCGACACTTTCTAGCGGAACAGGACTTGAGGTCGATCCACAAAAGGCGAGGAATAATTTCGAAAATGCAACAACAGACTTTGGGAACATGAATTTAACATAAGCCAAATCTCTTTTATTTGTTTCATTAATTCTACTGATTTTACTTTCCCTATGTCATTACCCCCCAGATGTAGGATAAGGATATCGGGAATGCCCCACGAGTTAGATGCCCTGGCCAACATAGGAATAAGTCCTCCCACTAGCCCCACGCAGACCCATCCAATGGATTTTAATCAATTTGTTGGGAAAGGACAGATTGGTACCGAATTTTCTTTTTTCTGCCCTTCTCTTTGCCCAGAATACGAAGGAGTGACCCAGTATCCAGGTTTTCAGTTGTTTCTGTTCTGCAATAAAATCAAAGGGTAAGTCCACTACACTAAAGACAATGGAACATATGATTATATCTAGCAGAATCATCGGCGAGCTTTTTTATTTTTTATCTTGAGAATTGCAACAATGCTGCTTGTGGGGCTGCTCTATTCTAAAGGAATGGGATGTGTATGGGAAGGATGAGTTTGTTATGCTGCACACATAAACTTAATACCTTTCTAAACTGGGAAAATGATAAAAATGTACCATCTGAGTGCATTAAAAGGGGGCCAGGCGTTGAAGATCTTAGGTGGACAAAGTCTGAGAGGCAATCACTGGGCATAAGTTAAACTTGTCAAATTTACCTAACCACTGTGTGCGGCCTTTACCTTCTAAATCTGTCTTTGATCTAGTCACTAATACTCTGAGCTTATTTTTGCAGAGTTTAACGTCTGACAACTGCAGCCCTCCCGGAGCATTTGGAGGGGGAGATCAGCTCACTAATTCTTAACGCTAAAAAACAGCCAAGAATGAACGCTAAGCGAAAAAGGGCTATTCATAAGGGGATCTACAAATAACTCTAATGCTGCTATCAACCAGTGAGTATATGAAATGTGATAGGTCTGCGTGAGTCTACCGAAGGCCTAGAGTTTGAAATGCCCTTCAATAGCTGTAATTACAAACAGGTTATCAAATTGTCGGCCAAAAACAGTTTTGAAAAAAGGAGATGCCTGCAAAACATTTCTGATGGTAGCTGCTGCCTTACCGGCTTCAAAAAGGGAAATAGAAATAACAGGAGAACACAAGATCACTCAAATTAAAAAAGTCTCTCTTAAACAACAGCCAACTCTTCCATGCTGATTCATAGGATTGCCATGAACGACTTGAAATTGAATTCCTGAGAAGCATCTTTAATGAGGAGAAATTACCTTCCAAAGATCTTGGAATGCTTTTTTCGGCAAGAAACTGTCTCCCTTGTCAGATTCGAAACCGGTTCATCTGTTGTCGTGATAAGGCATCAGCATATATTAACCTGACCAGGGACATGACGTGCCTTCACCCAAAATATATATTTGAGAGACATTAAAACAATCTGCCTGACTACCCTCATTACTTTTGAAGATTTGGAAGATAATGAATTAAGAAACAAAAACTACCCCCAAGTTGTCGCGAGTTTACTAATAACCTCTTATTGCTTAACTGATTGCCCAAATGTAAAGGGAGAAGAAAATGGGGATAATTTCCAATAAAACTAGATTAGTCAGATCGACTGACTTTGGCCATTTAACTGAAAACCATTCCCCTGCATATAACCTCCGCAAACGACTGACGCGGCCGCGTCAGTAAACAATTGAAGACGCGCTATCCAAAAATTCATCCTGCCAACTAGTGTTACCATTAAAGTTTTCTAAAAAGATTTTCCAAATCCTCAAGTCTGTTTTGCTTCCTCTCCTATTCTAATAAACCAATTGGGATTTTTACGCCAATCGTTTTCCGATGAGACGGCGATTAAACCGCCGCCCCATAGGTAAAACTTACATGCGAAATTTAGATGGCCCAACAAACTTTGTAATTTCCGCAGTGTTAATTTTTACACGCTAGTGCTTCATTAATCAAGCCTTTTAGTTTTGCCATTTATCTTCGGGTAGTCGAAAGGACATAGACAGAGTTAATTGTAATTCCTAGGAATGTAACTCTGTACAAGGCCGAACTGTTTTTTCATCTGCTATCGGAATACCAAATTTTTTGTTACGTGGGTAAAAGATTTAAAGAGCTTTAGGCAGTGTTGGTCTCTTGGGGGCTATAAATAAAAAATCATTAGATAGTGTATAAGAAACTCCGATCCAGACACCCTGTCCACCCATTCAATAAATGTAGCAAAAAATTCGAATAAAAGCACGATAGGCTACAGCCCATTGGCAGGCATTTATCATAAAAATAAAACTCATTAAATTTAAAGCCTAAATGTGCCAACAGTCTGGGTGGATGGGTAGGAGTTGAAGGCTGACTTAATGTCACACTTGGCCATAAGTGCGGACTGGCCGCATTCTTTTAAGATCATTAGAGCTTTATCAAAGAGCGTATCTAACTTTGCACATGTCTTCTTCGATAAAATCATTAACCGAATCCCCTGGGGGGTATGAAAGATGGTGAATGAGTCTGAATTCATCACCTCTTTTTTGGGGACAAGACCAAGGGGAGAAATTCTAAAATTAGGGAATGGCGGAAAATGAAACGGCCTGCTACCCTCCTAACGAAATTTCTTTATTAATTTTTTTTGCGACTATTGGATGATTAACTGTGACGGACTTCAGATTAGAGACTTCTAAATAACCTGTACTGTATGTATTAAAGGGTATCCAAAAACCCTGCGTTAATCCCGCCCTCAATTATCGAAGCTTTCTGCCGATGGATAAAACTTTAAAAGCGGCAGCATTTCGGTTATATCACCGGTTGAACTGGCTGATTGATTGATTTTCCTCCGTACTTCGTGTTGATGAACTACCTCTTTTTGGGCAACGAAAGGCAGCGTGCTGTGCCCACAAATGGAACAATCATGCCGAAAACCGACACGTATTTGGCCACTTACAATTCCCTCGTTGAAGGACCAACAAACATTACCTCTCGCTGCCGGAGCCGGTGTTTGAAACCTACCTCCTGTGCTAACGATGAGTCCTGCTGGACATCATGATAGCAGAGATCAACGTCTTTTGATCCCCATTTCATCCTTTATGGATTGCCATTTTTTGACGGTATCTATCGTCATATATATACCACCCTAGCCCGCTGTAAGATTATAGGCGTCCGCAACCGTATCCAGGGGCTTAAACAACCCTGGAGCCAGTTCGGGTGTTTTGTGACAGAATGTTCGCAAAAATACAATAGGCTTGAAGCCAATTGTAAAAGTAAGGGCAACTGGGCGCCTTTTACTTTCTCCTTATCATTAGGATCATCTTTTTTACTGTGATCCTTAGCTGTAGGCAAAAGAGATAGTAAGTCAATGTATTCATTTTTGAGAAATTTCTCCTTTACCGAATTAGCTAGGTGAAGCCCTAACGGAGTAACCTCACATAAGATAGGGTCTTTAAAATTCGCTCGTGTACTTCTGCGTTACCCTGCCTCAAAGCCTCGGGTGTGCAGTGCTCATAAAGTATGAATCTAAACTCCCTTAAAACCAGAGAGTATAACATTAATAAGATTACCTGCTGCCATACTGCTTGGCCCGGCCGCGCCTGTGTTAACACCAGACCGCCCCATTGACCCTAGCCGATTCTCCAATACCGGAGCTCCACATTTCTGCGTTTCCACCATCGTTCACCCCTGCTGAACCCTTGCTTGTTTGTGAACCACCACTCTGCTGATCTTTGGATGGGTTCACTGCAGTGCTGGGTCTGCAATATTAACCCTTTTGCTCCTGTTAGTGCTGTGACTGAAGCTTCCTCTGACAATTCAGGGGAAGTGGGGGGCCAAAAGCTGACAGTAGCTGTTTCCCTTCGTTTGGCCACCATCTTCTCACAGCTGCTGCCTCCCATCTCTGTCTCTTGGCCTTCGCAGAAATCTTCTGCCTTTTCTGAGCCAGCAGCTCACTGCTCTTCCTTCTCCTTAAGGACTGAAGGGGGAGCTGTGCTGGCTGCTTCCTCTGAGTCCGATTCAACACTCAGGGATGCCACTGTGGAGGGGGGAGAACGCAGGGCTGACTCCACACCTTCAGTGCCAAACTCGACACCAGTCAACACTACCTCCGGAATGTCTGTCATGATGCTCCGTTCGTTCCGACCCTGGTTTTTCGTATTTCCCGCCGCGTAAGCCTTCTGCGCTCTCTCTCCTCAGAGTCAGTCCTTCGGGTGCGCCTCTGCTCCTTCCCGCTGACGCACCGCTGGACCTGACCAATGGGAGAAGGGCTTCCAGGGCAGGAGGCACGTCACTGTTCCTGGGCAAGAAACAGTAAAGGTAAGCCCACAACCAAAATGGCAGGCCCACATCCCATGTATTTGAAACGGCTATGTAGCCGTTCCATTGCCATTACTACCTGATCAAGGAATCCATTGTGAGAGCTGAGAGAGGCTATCACAACTTTAATTCAATATCTAACCTATAGCTGCTAGAGGTGTCCGAACTTCCCAAAGAACTTAAGTAAAAGTTCTATAGTTTGTATATGAACCCACTAAAGTCAATGGGAATGAAATAGTTTGAAAAGTTCTAATTAAATACTGTTAAAATAGCAATGGTAACTTTCTGTAAATGGCTCTGGGAAATGGCCTGGGGAACATGTCCATATCACCAAAACTTGTTTAAACACTAACTTTCCCCATGGTCAGCCAATTGTCGAGTTACCACATTGAGTTTTTTGCTACATTCTAGGGTTATGGCCAAATTAGAGGATAACCAAACACAACATTCGAGGGTTACCAAATGATACATTCGAGAGTTACCAAATGATACATTCGAGGGTTACCAAATGATACATTCGAGAGTTACAAATGATAATTCGAGAGTTACCAAATGATACATTCGAGATTACCAAATGATACATCGAGAGGTACCAATGATACAATCGAGGGTTACCAAATGATACATTCGAGAGTTACCAAATGATACATTCGAGGGTTACAAATGATACACGAGGTTACCAAATGATACATTCGAGAGTTACCAAATGATACATTCGAGAGTTACCAAATGATACATTCGAGAGTTACCAAATGATACATTTGAGGGTTACCAAATGATACATTCGAGGGTTACCAAATGATACATTCGAGAGTTACCAAATGATACATTTGAGGGTTACCAAATGATACATTTGAGGGTTACCAAATGATACATTCGAGAGTTACCAAATGATACATTGAGGGTACCAAATGATACATTCGAGGGTTACCAAATGATACATTCGAGAGTTACCAATGATACATTGAGGGTAACAAATGATACATTCGAGAGTTACCAAATGATACATTTGAGGGTTACCAAATGATACATTTGAGGGTTACCAAATGATACATTTGAGGGTTACCAAATGATACATTCGAGAGTTACCAAATGATACATTCGAGAGTTACCAATGATACATTGAGGTTACCAAATGATACATTCGAGAGTTACCAAAATACATTTGAGGTTACCAAATGATACATTTGAGGGTTACCAAATGATACATTTGAGGGTTACCAAATGATACATTTGAGAGTTACCACATGATACATTTGAGGGTTACCACATGATACATTCGAGAGTTACCAAATGATACATTTGAGGTTACCAAATGATACATTGAGGGTTACCACATGATAGTTCAAGAGTTCGGCCAAATTCAAGGGTTACCGAACGCTACATTATCGCAGAAAGACTACATTCAGGGGTTATTGCCGAAACACATTCGAGGGTCCTGGCTAAAATCGAGGGTTAGTAAACGGTACATTTAAGGTTATCGAATCGAGAACGAGAAAGATTTCTATCATTCTCAAAATATGTCTGCAAGTTTGGAAAAGCCAAAATTTCCTAGTTGTGAAGTTCTAAAAAGTTTGAATTCGTCCAAACTAATAAAGTTCGGGTCGAAATCGGGATCCAGTTCAAGTTCTTGCCCATCTTAATGATCGCTATTTAATAGAATCTGTCTGTGTTCCAGTAAATGGGCAGGGACAGTGACCCTGATTCCCCCTAATCTCAAAATGGTCACGTGCATGGGTGGATTGTTATTGGAAAACACTGATAGGTTTTATTGAAGAACTGGAGGTAAGACACAGCTCCTTTACCACCGTTCTTCAATAAAACTAAATTCCAAAATTATTTTTTCAGTGGAGATACCCTTTAAACAGAAAGGTAAACCTTACTGTCACCCTATCACTTTTTCCTCCTACTTTAGGTTGGTTGTCAGTGGTGACCTATTCGAGGGAGATTATTCCAGGTACCGCCAAAGCTTTCAACTTCCAGGAGGAATACGGACTGAGTTATGAGATGGTGAGGACATGTTTTTATTTAAATAGTAAGAGCAGGATAAGAGTGTTACCACACTTTTACGTCCCAGTTCAATATGAAGGGGAAAAATTCCTTCCTGACTATAAATGAATCGCATGCGATTCCGTATGCGATTGCGGTTGCGTTGTAGTGTGGTCGTGCCCCGAAACTTACTTTTCGTATTACTTACCTTTTCCAAAGCACTTTTAACCTTACTCACATAACACGATCCCTTGCCTTGTCCTCTCCTCTACAAGTTTGCAGCTTCCAGGTAACAGCCGTCAGGCAGAGACATGCCAGTGAGGCCACAGACTATAGTAATGTCCATTACGGAGCTGCCATCTCTGCTGTTTTGCGTGTGTAAGTAAAATGCACATAACAGCAGAAAAGAGAAAAGAAGTTTACCTGCCAGTAAGGGATCATGTGTGGTAAGTTTAGAAGCATCTTTGGAAAGGGTAAGCATAATAAAAAGTTGGTTGGGGGGGGGGGGCTTAGGGCTAAGTATATGTAAAATGTTATTTATTTTAGATTTAATTAGGTTGTTTTATTTTTTATTATAGTTGCCCTTTCAGGAGTATTCACAAAATTTTTATTATTTTTACAGACTAAATCAGTGTTGATCACTACCCGGTGGAGGTGGAGCTTTATAATGACCGTAAGTAGAAAAATAACCCTCTTATAATTAACATGAATGGATGTGTATGAGAAAAGGCAGATCAAGCTTATTTTATGGTGAAAAACTAATTTCTTAAAATTACTTGTTGAATAGAATTCAATACATTTGCAGATACTAATTTATTTTTATTGTAGAATTCCTTAAATCATGGCTTAAAGGAATAGTTTACTTGAAAAGTGAACAATTCCTTATGTATTGATTGAAGACGGGGTTAAGGAACCTCCCAGTCTTCAATCAATACATTAAAGAAATAGTTCACATTTCAAGTGAACTATTCCTTTAAAGAGGCAGTAAATACAAAATTATAAACCATGTCAGTGCTTTGTTCATCTCAAAGGTTAAAGGGACATTATACTCATGCAGTGAGGCTGCTCTGTGGTCCCCCACAGTAATTGTCCCTGACACTCCTATCTTTAACAAAGGAAAGTACATGTTAAAGAACTGATACTGAACAAGGAGGCTGTTTTCTCTGCAGAAACAATACATTTAAAAAGTTTATTGGTCATTAAAAAGAGATTAGATGTACAGAAGACAGAAAGAAGATAGACTTATGGAGAGATGACATTCATTTCAGAAATATTATAGGTTATGATTATGTGTACCACTTGATTAATCATTGTTAAAGAGACTATTTGGTTACAATCTTACAAGTGTAATGTTTTCCTCAGCTTAGCCTCTTCCCTTTTTCCTAGATGACGGCTGAGAGGAGTGTAGTCATCAGATGTGTTTTAAGCCTGAGATCAGCTGGGATTAGCACAAGCTTTCCAGCATCTAATTAATAACCTATTGGGGATAATGAGAAACAATCTTGACCTAAAGCTACTGGATTAATACTTTTCTCTTTGCTTCCAGCTCTCTATAATGGGCAGGTCTTTGAACCTAGTTCTAGTATTGGTGTAAACGGCGGCATTTCTCTCAACGGACCTTGCAATGCGAAGAGTGAATTTTAGTTCCTGCCTTGGGCGCTGTGGGGCCTATTCAAAGACCTTCCCGTGTAACTGTAACGCTGCCTGTCGAGAGTACGCTAGCTGCTGCGGTGACTACATCGATTACTGTGTTCTGTGAACCCCCATAGATAGTACAGCCCTAAACAATTCTAAATGCAATCAATAAGCTAAATTCTGCATGTGTTAGATGACAATGCATCATTTACCCTGCCTAATGCCTAATCCTATCAACTAAACTCCCTGGTGGTAAAAGAAATTCAATAATTAAGCAACCAACTTGGTGTTGAAATAATTAGGAGTTATTTGGAAATATTGTCAAATTTTCTTTTCTTTACATTTAATGATCGTTTTATAAAAAGTACGACATCCAATTCCATTATAAAACCCTGTGAGTGGCTCTGAAACAACAGCTGCTGTAGTTTTCATCAAATCATTTTCATTTAATGAATTATGCTTAATACATTTCTGGAAAGGTTTCTCTTTGTGTTTTTCCTGTCAATCACCAAGAGGGATTTCCCATAGTGCCCCATTAACTGGTAAAAAGACAAACACATAAACTGTCTGCTTAAAGACATGAACAATTGCTAAAAGAATGCACTGCCCACAAAAAGTGTAACACCGGATTCTAGAAGTGTTTTCTGTTATTTTTTATTGAAAATTCTCTTGATATATTTTCAATATATATGAAAAATATGCTCTTCAGTTTTACATTTACACATATGGTAGATATTGTTACGTTTTGGTGTTCATCACAGTTTTATGAATATCTAATTTCCTGTCCCATGTGGAAAAAGTAAGCACTAAGGTGGGCATACACATTACTGATACCCAACCCAGATATGACGGGATTTGCATGAAATTACCAATCAACAACGTCGAGCAGTTTATCGGAAAAACAAAGATCGGGCCAGGTGGATTTTTTTCCGCCGACCCCATCTTCTGTCCCAAACTCTGCAGGTTTCAAGTTGAAATCTGCAGAAAGATCGAGGCCTCAAGGTAGGGAACTTCGAAGTGTTCTTCCGATCAGGATGAAATCTGCCTGTATATAACTAGCTTTACGTTCTGCTTTAAAAACTACGCAATGAAACATCTCTCTGAAGCTTATCTTGAAGATGGGATCTCCTGAGAGACATGATAAGTGGTGCAGAATATTAAGTAATATGCTGGAATAGGTAGAACCCTAATTCCTGGATATCCAATAGTATCTCAGATAGAATCATGCTTATGTTGGGATTCCTGAAAGAACAAGAATAATTACAGAGACAGAGAACACATCTGATAGATATTAGATATTGAATATACAGATACCGATCAGGAAAATGGGTTGGATAATTTCTATAAAGACAGTTGTGACTAAGGCCAGATGAAATGTCCTTGAAATGAGTTTAAACTAAATTGCTGTGTTACATGAATCAGAAGCAAATCAGCTAAATTGGTTTCAAACAGAAGAATATATTTTCTGGTTTTGCAATAAGAGAGAGAAGAGTAAATATTGAGGAACAATTCCTAACAAGAAAGGAACTACCAAACAAGTCAGGCATTATTTGGAACCCAAGCAAGTTCAACTGGGTATCAAGGTTGTAAGAAAGAGCACTGGGGGATTCCCATTTGGAATAAATAAGGCAAAAATATCTGAGCACATAAAGACATCCCAAATAAAACATTAAGGAACATAAAGTAGGAGGATGGGGATAGAATAATTTGTTTGCAGTTTATAAAGGAGAAATATTACTAAATTACGGTAAAGCAATTAACACACACGACCTTATAGGCTGTGCATTTCTAAAACATGTTTATACTGGTGAGCCACCACTGCATATGTAAAGAATACAGGTAAATTTAGAAGCTTAATCCACTAGGAACAGATTTTAGAAAAAAGTCAGTTACTGTAAATAAGTTATTTTGTATTGCCCCCGGAAGACTGTATGTAATTAATGCTGTCTGTTAAATAAACGACAGGCTAACAAGCAGCTTTCAAGGTCTTATCAGAGACTTCCATATTGGTATGTAGACTTCTGTATAGGAAATGCTTTGTACATAGACAAATTGAATACTGGGGTCAGTGGGTATGGCCAAAAGTTGCAGATGCTCACAAGGATTTTTGAAGACTACATGGGCTGTGAGTTCTACTGGCAACTACCAGAGATGGATTGAGATCAAATTGGGCAGGGCTGACATTTTGGGGCCTTCCATTTTGTATGGCTGTAGTACTGAAGTGGGGCCCCTTGATGTTGGCTGGGCCCTAAGCAGCTGTCTAGATTGCCTTATTGGATATTTCTACTCTGGCAACAACATGGAAGCCTTCCTAGTTAAAGAATCTATTTCTGACATGCACAAAATGCAACTCACTAGAGAAGAATCTTACAATGTATAGGCGTCTAGGGAGAAAAGGAATAAAATGAAAGAGAATACATTTTCAATACATATATTTGCATTTTAGGAACTTATCCAGCCCACTATTAAAGCTATTCAATGAACTTGCCATTACCACATCTGCTGGAAAACAGTTCCACAGTTTTACTGTTCTCACTGAATCTTTTTCTATCCTCTGTATGGAGGTATCGGTGTCTGCAGAAATTAGTCATCCCTGGAGCTTTACCTGGAAAAAATAATTTATATGCCAGTTACTGTCTCTTTTTCTGTCTGTCTATCTTTCTGCCTAGCTGTCTATTTACATTGTCTCTGACTATGGGTCGTATATAAAAAAGGATCTTTATTGGTAATGTTCAATAACGACCCTTTATCACCATAGAAACAATACAGATAGTATTGGTATTGCTTTGGAATGCATTGTTGCTTTTCGGTCCTTTATAAATATGGTGCTATCTCTCTGTCTGCCTATATCTATCGATCTATCCATTTATCTCTCTCTTTATCTATCCTAATCCAATTGTGTGCAACCTGCCCTTATAAGATACTTTGCCTATTAATTCAGAGCACTCTCAGGTACTGAGCAAAAAACTTTATTTCATGTGTATAACAGATAGCAACGTTCCAAGGTTGGAGAAAGTGACTGAAATCTTGCAATCTGTTATACACACGGCACAAGACCTGTGAACCTGCTCAGGTACTAAGGGCCATATTTATAAAGGCCCGGTATTGCTTTTTAGCGATACCGCGCCTTTAACGATCGGTAAAACGATTGATCATTAATTTACGATCGGCTTAACGATCGTAGAGTTACGATCCCCATAGAATACCATTGCGGTATTTTACTACCACATGGTATTCTACGACTGAACATTCGGTAATTACGTTCAGTCGTAAATGTACGATCTCAATCGTCCAATAACTAACCTGCGGTATCGATAAAAAGGTCTATAAATACAGCTCTAAGTTTGGATATCTGTCTGTCTGTCTGTCTATCTATCTAGCTGTCTGTTTGTCTATCTATCTATATCACTGAATACATATTCAGTGTAACACACGTGGAAACCCATAGAGACATTTTCTATTTATGATGCATTGGATTTGCCTATAACCCTGACTGCTACGTTTGTCCTTGAATTGATTTACTGCAGGGCTTAACATAATGCTAAAAGGTTCCCCTTTATATATTTATGGCAATCAATAGGATGTCTTTTCCATAGCGATCCATGGGAAGAGGGAGGCTCCTCATATTGTATAGTTCTAGTATGTATAAACCACCTAGACTTAAATTAAGGCATTTTTTTTGTCTTACCATTTTTGCCACAAATAAGGCATTTTGGAGAGGAGCAAAACAGTCATTGTTAATGGTTTATCCACAAATGACAAGGATAGAATTGTAAAGTGGATTTCTCTAGGGGATTGCCCCTGCCCCAAGCCCCAGTGACAATTATGTTAAGGACTCAGCAAACCCTGATGATACTATGATACTCACCTTTTCCCCCTGATCTCTGCAGGTCCTCTGTGTGTGCTGGTGTTCTTCTTCTGGGTGACTAGTTACTCCAGTGTGCAGGTTACACTGTACAGTATATATACAGTATATTTATATATATAGAGATAGCATATATTCAGTATACATACAGTATACGGTATCGTCAGCAAGGTTTCTGTGTGTGCTGACGACACAAAACCTTGTTGACCATTAAAAGCTTCAGAGGATGTGCAATCTTTGCAGGTGGATCTAGATAAATTGTCACATTGGGCTGCTAAGTTGCAGATGAGATTCAACGTTGAGCAATGTAAGGTGATGCATTTTGGACTTAAAAATCCTTGTGCTGCTTATACTATAAGTGAATCTCTGTTGGAAAGGAATCTTGGAGTTCTGGTGGATAACAAACTTAAAGGAAGCAAGCAGTGCCAGGCGGCAACAGCCAGAGCCAGCATGGTATTGTCTTGTATAAAGGGAGGTATGGATTCAAGGGAGAAAAATGTTATTTACAGAGCACTGGTAAGGCCTCATTTGGAATATGCGGTGCAGTTTTAGAATCCTGTGTACAAAAAGGACATCTTGGAAAAGGAAAGGGTTCAGAGAAGGGCAACTAGAATAATAAAGTGAATGGGAGAGCTTGAATATGAAGACAATTATGTACACTAGAAAAAAGGCACTTGTGTGGGGATATGATTACTGTGTATAAATATATTAACGGCCCATACAATAAATCTGGGGCATTGTTCACCAATAGAGCATGTCAGAGGACAAGCGGACATCCCTTAAGACTTGAAGAAAAGAAATTTAGTCTTCAAGTCTGGAAAGGGTTTTTCACTGTGAGAATGGTAAAATTATGGAACTGTCTTACATTAAAAGTTGTGAAGGCAGGTTCATTGAATAAGTTCAAAAGAAACCTGGATGAGTTTCTGAAAACAAGGAATGTTGCAGGTTACTGGTATTGATACATAAAGTAGTCTGGTGGGGTTTTTATTTTGCCTTCCTCTGGATCAACAGTTAGGCAAGAAATGTGGGTATTACTGAGTGGGTTGAACTAGATAGACTTATGTCCATATTATTCAATCTCAAGTACTACTATATATGTCCATGGTCTGTTCCTATATATACCAGATTTTAAAATGCTACACTCCTCTTATCTTAAAAATCGTATTTTTGATCAACTGGATCAGTTTCACACATAATATATAAGAAATCGGAATTATAATTAGCCATTCCCTGGATTAAATCCAATGTATATGGCTGGGATCTTGGATATTTAATACATGGACATTTTTTAATTTATTATTTGATTGAACCCTGTAGACTGAGCAAAAATGTTAGCTAAATTCATTATAATAGATTAAGAAGTTTAATGTTTTTTTCTATAACTGTTTGGAGAGGAAATGCCTGAACAAATGTTTAAAGGGCATGTTCCCCCCCAAAATGAAAAGTCCCCCAAACCCACTTTTTTCTAGTTACTTTACGAAAGACACTACTAACATTCCATACACAGCCCAAGTCCCTCGCCAGCTAGAATGCACCTCCTTTGATGTTGAATGTGTAATTTACATGCCGCACAGTTGCAGAGGAGGCAATTTCATGTTTCACTGTCTACCATTAGCCATGAAGTCAGCATCACAGCTTGGACTGATGGCTAAACCCACAAGTTGCAGAAGAGCAGAGAGAGGGAGCCGTGGCAATGAATTAGGTTGTGCAAGTAATGTTAAAAGTGTCTTTGATAACGGCAAGTATAGCGAAAAGTGGGTCTGGGGTGGCTTCTGCAAAAATGGCCAAATTTTCATTCTGATTGTGGGCATACCCTTTAATTATAGCTTATTCCTCCTTAAAAACAAATGAATGAATCTGTTATTTTGTCTTTTATTTTACCTGTCATTACTACAGAACACCACGTGCTCTACTTCGATGTTGATTGGTGGTTGCTTTATGTCAACACAACAGGCTAGCCATTCATTAGCTGCTTTCTTCAGCTCCAGGAAGTTTCTGTGTTTCTATTGCATATGAGTGACACAGCTCTCCCATCTGTAAATCATCAAACATTTCCCCTCTCGGCATATCCTTCTGCTGGCAGTAGAGGAAAGGGAGGGTCTCAGTTAAGCAAGAGGGAAATTAAAGTTTAAATACTTTGGAATGACCACAAAGTCTAGACTCTTTGGCAAGGACCTGACCGTGATCAAACTGAGTTGGATAAACAAAACATAAAATTATTAAAAGAAAAAAGAAAAGTACATTATGGAGACTGAACAATCAAAGCGAGGGAATTTTTCTTTGTCGGGGAATAAAGTAAATATTTGGGCTTCACGTGAATTTCACCAGGAATGCAAAATGGAAGGAAACATCTCATGAACATACAAGGCATCTAGCAGGTTCTCCGATGACGTGGGATCCTAGTTTGCAATATCGTTTCCTGTGCTCTACTGTAGTGATCTAAAATGAAATACAGAGTTTAAAATCCCAGGAATGGACATCAACATGTCATCATATTTATCATCACTTCATATCTCTAAAACAATAATACATTTTGGCATTAGCTGCATAGCAGATTCCAGACCCCCATAGTCTGAATGTGTTGACCCCTATCATAACATAATTATTGAGGAAGGGGACTGCGGGGTGTGAAATGATATATAACAAAAGTAACATATAGAATATTTTCAAGTATCGCCTAGTAATTAGAGAAGAAACCTCTATTTCAGGTTTTGGAATAGTTACAACTAGCAAACCCCAAATTCTTTAAAGAATTGTTCAACCCTGCATTTAAAGAACTCGCAACCCGCGTGAGGAGCGCGGGAAAATGGACGAACAAAGCGGGAGAGAGCGCGGACGCGGGAGAAACACCGGACAGAGGAACGCGGCGCGCGCGCGGACAAGGAACGGAAAGCCACGGGCGGAGACGAGAGATGTAAAAAAAGAGGGGAGAGAGAGGGAAGAGGGAGAAAAGTGAGGAGAGCGAGAGAAAAAGAGGTGAGAGAGAGGCAAAGGCGAAAAAAGGGAGAGAGGAGAACAGGGAGAGAGAGAGGACACGGGCCCCAGCGCGGGAGCGCGAGACGAAAAAGGGGGGGGGACGGGCGGAAACGGAAGAAAACCGAGACAAAAGCGTGGCGCGCGCGCGACAAAAAGCAAGCGGGAGCGAGCGGAAAGGAGAAAAAAGAGGAGAGAGAGCGACGAAAAACAAAAGAGGGAGAGGAGAGGAGGCACAAGGAGAAACAAGGGAGAGAGAGAGAAAACGAAGAAGGGAGAGAGTGGAAAAGGAGGAAAAAGGGATATGATTGGAACAAGATGGAGTAGAGCGAATAAAAGGAGAACCCCTTTCTCTCTCCTCTCCTCTCTTTATCTCTTCTTTCTCCCCCGTATCCTCCCTTATCTCTCACACTCTTCCTTCTCTCCTCTTACTCTCCCCACTTCTCTTGTCTCTCTCTCACTCTCTCCACTCTCTCTTCTGCCCCACTCTGGAAACAGCATTAAGGCCTCGCGCACGCAAGTAAGGATCCGTGCGGACTTGTGGGCAGCTTCTTCAATGGCAGTGGCTCACACACAATGGGAGGAGGGTTGATAATGCGGCACTCAAGCTAATGCATCCGTGAACCAAGCATATTGACACCTGTTGGTTAGAATATAAGATGTTTCACCTGGACATGTACATTTATATGCGGGGACAACTCGAGGCCCAGAGAGACAGATAAAAAAGCCCAACACATTTAGGGAGTTGGGGCCTGGAGAAAGCAGAAAATTGGGCGCATGATAATATCACCACAAACCTTCCTTCTCAGGGCACATCAGATACCACCAATTGCACTGTTCTTGTATTTCTAAAAGAAAAAAAAGTACATTATGGAGACTGACCAATCAAACAAGGGAATTTCTCTGTAAATATTTGGGCTTCACGTGAATTTCACCAGGAATGCAAAGGGAAGGAAACATCTCATGAACATACAAGGCATTAGCAGGTTCCTCAGGACACCCACAGGACAGATGTGTCAAGGGTGGATTTGAACTCAGGACTTTTTAGCCAATTTCCAAAAATCGGGGAATTAATCTATATCTCCTGCAGTCCTCGTCCTCCATTTTTCTGTGTTTATTTTCTTTTTCCTATCTTTCTATGTTAAAACTTCCAGAGGTAGAAGGGTGAAAATATCTATATATTCATCTCGCCATATTGTTCTTTCATCTCAAAACAAATATAAGTGTTGCCCTTTACTGAATCCGAAACAGACGGAAACAGTGTACTTGTATCTCCAGCTAACTTTGGTCCCTTTTGATGATGTACTTACTTCCCCTTGTGACTGTACCTGTGTTTGTACCACCATCTGGGGATCCCTGCCATTCTGATCTGTGTCCCATTGAAATAAATTTGTCTTAGCCTTGACACAAATTGGTTTACTCCTTGTCCTCTGTCAGTTTCTTGTCTCTCTAAGTTATCCATACCGTCTCTTGTTATGCTGTCAGGGCTTATGTAGCTTGAGAAATTAACGTTTGCATACCTTGAGAAGGAGCTGCCAATCTGTTGGTTGAGGCTGCGTTTGAATGCATGGGTAGAGTTGTTCGGCCTGAGCCGTGGGGGATCTGCCTGTTGTTGTAAGGTAAGTGGCTGTGTGCCGATTCGGGGGTCTGGTTAATGGTGGTCTGCTGCTGTAATAATTTCCGTGAAGGCAAAGGTGGGGAAAGTGAACTAGGGGCCATATTTATAAAGCCGCGGCATTGCTTTTAGCGATACCGCGACCTTAACGATTAACAGAGATTATCGGAGATTAACGATCAGTTTAATGATTGAAAATTTTGATACCGATCGTAAATTTTGACAAAGTAATCGTAGAGTTACGATCCCCATAGGTTGCTAAGATCGATAACATCTGATTGGTTAGGGCAAAATTAGCACCATTTTAAACGATAAGAACTTTTATTGAATAACCCTGTATATGTATTATAATACATATACAGGGTTATTCAATAAAAGTTCTTATCGTTTAAAATACTGCTAATTTTGCCTCAACCAATCAGATGTTATTTAACATTTGAAAGCTAACATCTGATTGGTTAGGGCAAAATTAGCACCATTTTAAACGATAAGAATACTTCCTGCACTCTGGGATGCATGGTTGCAGTTTCTGACTATTACTGCATCGGATGTTGCGACCCCCTGCGCTCTTTATCTTACATTCAGTTGGCTTAAACCATAACACAAAAGGTAAGTTAAAAATACGTACATTGTAATAAAATTGTAAAACAACACAGTCTTTTTTTAGATTTTCTCTACCAGATATTGTTGGGATTTAAATGTATTATTGTGAAAATTTTCCTGTCAAAACATTCTTCCATAAAAACTCAACACATAAAATCACCATGCAAGTCAGTGTTTAAAATGGAGGGCTTCCAACGGTGTTTAGTGTAACCATGCAACACATGCCTTGATAAACTGGTACTTGGCATGTAGTTTAGATTGCAATCTATAATAATGAGGCCCCTGGATGTTTCATTAAACGTTTAGATGGACAATAGTCCAAAAGGTGCTCGTTATTTCATAAATGCCTGGAAGCTCTATTTAGCACGATTTAAATAGTTGTCTAGCAAGTTAGGATATGTATATTTTGGGAGGACTAAAAAACAAATGTGGTAGACACAGCCCACGGCCTGAAAATGTAATTATTATTTATATACTTCAATCACTCTTCGTAGATGAAAAGCTTGGCATTTCCGTACAAGACAGTGCAGAAAACAAAAATCTTTGCTTTTTTAACATATTCAGGGAGATTCAATAAAAGTTTTATCGTTTAAAATGGGGCTAATTTTGCCCCAACTAATCAGATGTTAGATTTCAATGTTAAATATATCGGATTGGCTGGCAAAATTAGCACCATTGTAAACGATAAGACTTTTATTGAATAACCCTGAATGATACTGTAGTTCTTGTTGATCCAGAGATCTTTTTAGATTTTTTTCCAGCTATGTTTTTTTCCCCCCTTCCTCTGTTAGGTTGCTCATAAAGGCTGAATTCCTAAAGTTCGTTTTGTTTCCAAAAGCATTGGTAAGGCCTCATTTGGAATATGCAATGCAATTTTGGAATCCTGTGTACAAAAAGGACATCTTTGAAATGGAAAGGTTCAGAGAAGGGCAATAAATAATAAGGGGATGGGGGAGCTTGATATGAGAGAGACTGAATAAGTTACAATAAATGTATGCTAGAGAAAAGGCGCTGCCTGGGGATACGATTACTGTGTATAAATACATTAACGGGCCATACAATAAACTATCTGGGGCATTGTTCACCAATAACATGTCAAGGAACGTGGACATCCTTAAGACTGAAGAAAAAGGTTTAGGCTTCAAGCTCGGAAAGGGTTTTTCAATGTGAGAACGGTAAGCTATGGAACTGCTTCCAGTGGACATTGTTATGGCAGGTTCATTGGTCAGTGGATGAGTTTCTGCAAACAAGGAATGTTACAAGTTACTGGTATTGATACAAAGTAGAGTTGATCCAGGAGGAAATTTCCAATTGCACTTGGAGTCAGGAAGGAATTTTTTCCTTCATAAATTTGTGGGATTTTTTGCCTTCCTCTGGATCACAGTTAGGCAAGGAAAATGAGGATTGCAAATGGGTTGGGACTGGATGGACGTATGTCTTTATTCAACCTCCATACTCTACTATTAACTATACTAAAAGTCCCAAAGTTCAAAAACTAACCCATTAAAGTCATTGGGAGAAAATAGTGCAAAAGTTCTTGTTAATTACAAAAAAAGCAATGGTAACTTAGTAAATTGCTCTGGCACCTGGAAAATGGTCCTGGAAAACATGTCCATATCACCATAAACATGTTTAACACTAACTTTCCTAATTCAAGGGTTACCAAACAACCCTTCGAATTTGGTACACCTCAAATGTATCGTTCAGTAACCCTCAAACGTAGCGGTTTACCACTGAACCGCTACATTCGAGGGTCCTCGCTGAACGTACATAAAAGGTTATCGATTTCTAGTAATTAGCAAATTTTGAAAATATAGAAAATAAGTCTGTGAGTTCAGAAACAAACTTAGTCATAGTTTGGGACGTTCTAACGAGTATTTAAGTTCGGGTCGAACTGGGTTCGGTTGTAGTCCATCTCTACAAAGGTGGACCGATGGATGCACTAGATGGATTCACAGTGAAGAGTATGTATTTGACCCCTGTGATTTTGTTTGTTTGTCCTTAAAAAAGACCAGTCTATAATTGTTATGGGGTTTATTGTAGCTGTGGGAGAGACAGAAAACAAAATAAACCCATTAACAACCCAGTGCACAAAGTCAGAGAATGATAGTAAGTAAGGCATAATGTCTGTGGGGTAATGCTGATACGTACATTTGATCTGAAGGACCGTAAGGGGGGGGGGGCTGTGGCACTGATGTACAACTTGACCCACATTTGTGACTAAGACTCCAGGCTGGACCCCCCTGGTATAGCAACCTGTGCGGTCGCCAATGAAGGCCCGTTCAATCCCTATCAACCAGCAAATTTCAGACTCCCAGGTATGCAGGCTACTGTATGTAGGTAATGAGCTGAGATTAGAGTAACTCTCTGTAAGGGTGCGGCCTTAATCTAATGTTTTTTTCTGTACCTGTATAAGGCTGAGTTTGCACAAGCAGATTTTTCTGGCCAGCCAACAGATAAGGGGCTGGGATTTCGTCACATGTTCACTAGGATCGAAACAACGCGCAATTGAAAATGTCAGAAAATCACTGTCTATAGTTCAGTCTCTATGGGGTGCCATGATCGTTCATAGTGAATTGTTGGCTGCAACGGCATGCCATATGACTGAAACGGCATTCACTATAACTGAAACGCATTCACTATGACTGAAACGGCATTCACTATTACTGAAACGGCAATTCACATTGACTGAAAGTGGTTCTTCCCAGCGACCACTCGCTAGTGTTGAGACAAAAGATTCCCTTGTGTGCGCCCAGCCTAAAATAAATTTGTCCACACAAATAAACCAATCAATCAAAATGTAAAAAAGCCACCATGGCCAAGATGATGAAAAAGCTGTCCACGGATGTCAAGAGAAGATTGTAGACCTATTCAATACTGGACAAGCAGCTTGTGAGAAGGTGAGAAGTGAAAACAGTTGTGTGATAATTGTAAATTAAAATAAATATATAATAAAAATATAAAATAACCGTCAAATTTTCGGTCTGGGGCTCCATGCAAAATCTCACCTCATGGAGTTTGCAAATGATCATGAGAACAGTGACAAAGAGAGAGACCAGAACTACACGGGGGGGACTTGTTGAAATAATCTCAGGGCAGATGGACCGTAGTCACCAAGAAAACCATTGGAAACACTACGACTTGAAAGGACTGAAATCCAGCAGTGCCTGCAAGTTCCCCTGCACGATAGAAAAGTCCTGGGGCCTAGCCAGTATCAGACCATATCCCATAGATAAAATATATGGGGGGAGGCAAGGTGAGCTTCAAACATCAGCCATATTCCTGCATCTACAGGGCACCATGAAGTTCCATAGGCCCAAGGCTGTCTTGTCAGGCATAATGAGGTAGCTCGAAATAAGCTAGGTATAGACACAATGACACCCAAACACATTACAGCTGCTCCATAGCAATATAGTGTGACTACAATTCCAAGTCTCCTTGTCTTGTCTATAATGTGTAGTTCATTAGGTCAATGCCTGCAGAGTATGTGGTACTTGGAGTCAGGACTGGTTTTACCATTTGGCAAATTATCAAATCTCCTTGCTGCCCTCTCGCAACTCAAACTCTCCTAAACAACTTATTTGGGTAGATCATCCGTTATTAGGCTGTAATTTGCACTCATTGTATTGGACAGGAGAGGTGTGTATTGGAATTAAGGATAGCATTTAAAGCTGTGTACTTGTAGTGTAAATACAAAGTGTCAGAAAAGTTGATCCCTGTCTTTAAAAGAGGCTCCCTCCACTTTCTCAGTGCCCAGTTGTTCATCTAGGGTGCCTATGCTAGAAACAGCTTGCCGGAGTCTATCATGACCTGGAGTGGTAATGTGTCTTACCCAACTTTTAAGACTGAATGAATGGGTTTGCATTAATAATAAACAAGAAATAAATCACAATTGGGTGTCACAAATAAATAAAGGAAAGGTGTAAAAGCTCTTGGCACATGAACATCTGGCGATTCCAAGGGGTCTTTAATATTTCTCAGCATTACCGTATGCTTTCCATTTCTAATCCCCCTCTACTGCCAGCCCCTTATAATATGTCTGCTTCCAGAATAAACTTTTTTTATTCAACTGTAATTTAGGGTCTAAATTTACAGTTTGACTCACTAGGCTTAAAACACCAGAAGTCCTAGGGTATAAAGTGAGTGTCCCTACAACAGGGAGCACTATGGTGATCTAATATTAATGGCATGGTCTGACTGAGTTGCCCTTAAGAACGATATCATTATTACATGCAATAAGACCTGATGCTTTTTGACCACTCTTTCTGCGCAGATTCTATTCCACAGAGGTTCTTGGAGTTTCTTGGATAACATCCCACAAATTTCAGCTACGACAGAGCGTCGTTTGTAAGGAATCAGGTTCCAATTAGGTATAAGGGATTCCAAGGCCAAACAGGAAGGGAGAAGAAGAAAATATCATCAGCAGAGGCATCAGCTGGTGCTGAGATGTTGAGGTGTGAAGTTAAGAAGAGCTGGTCCGGGCCCATCTGTCTTTTATTAATGCTAGGTCAGCAAATCTGCGTCTAATCCTCTGGAATGTTTTTATTGGACATGGACATGGACATAATGGCGCGTGACAATATTGGCATAACCAGGCCGTGGTTGAACCATTGGCATTTGCTGTTTCGGTCTGGCTTGTAATGTGATTACACAGCAAAATAGTGCCACTCCAGCTGGGATACATTTGGACTTTCCAGTAGGTTGGATGTAGGCCTGAATCAGGACAAAAAACCAGTTAATGTATTGGATTAGTATTGGCCCATTGAACAGAGCTACGACTCCAGCTGGCCTTGGCTTGGGTTTGCTACTCGCTATTTAATTATGTATCCTTCACGCAGGTGTTTTTATGATGGGATGATTGGGTTTTCAGCGGGCTTGCAGATTTTTGGAGACGTACAATGGGAGAAAGAGTGAACTGAAAATAATTGTAACCCCAGTTTGTTCCCAATAAAGGGATCAATAGGAGTTGCAGCAAAAATACACAAGTTGATTCCTAGCTACCGTTTTATCACATAACTCTTAGGGGTTATTTTACCATTTGATATAGATTCTAAATAATAAGCAATGCTGTTTTGTACCGTCAAGTGCCTTATATCTGCCTCTTAGCACTGTGAGCTGGACCGGAACAGTTGACATACAGTTTGCTTTGTGGCAGTGCAATCACTAAAACACTGCAGGGAGGGAAGACTAATTGAATTTCCTCAATGAACAAGCGTTGGTAAGTAGCTTATCATAAAGGGGCTTTGCCACTTCTTGTTGCCTACCAGAAAATCATAAGTTGTTGTTGGCAAACAGGTTTCTAACCTGTCTTTTGCTGATTCAGTGATGATGTTGCAGGGGCACTTTGGTCACCCCAGCCCTACCGGGCCCTATTGGGGAAGGTGAATATAACTAACATTGACCATGCACTTGTTATTACATTTGTTATTGTTAAAAAACAAGACGAGAAAATCAGTAAGTTTTGGATGTGTTCACACTGGAAAATGACATATAATAGCGCTGAGTGTATAGTCGCCTTAAGATGATGTACATGCACAATGCATATACATTTCGGGGATCTGGTAAACAGTCAATATTTCTTTCTCTTAAAGACACAGTATTTTCTAGGAATTTTTATTCTTCACAGTTTGCGAATTTGCATTGACAATAATCTTCTTTCCTTCAGATAGGGGTGTCAAACTCATTCACATAAGGGGCCAATATCAAAAAGACAGGCAAGTGATGGGCCAATTTTTTTTAGTAAGGAAACTTTTGGCCCAGGGCCTGACCAATGGGAAGACACATCTGCAAGAATCACTTCTTTCAATTGGATAGATCCAAGACTGAGGTGCGAGCGGCAATATACATGTATCCTTTAAGCCTTACTACACTTACTATGCATTGTGCAAGTCCCAATCAGTATTGTAACTATAGATCTGTGTGTAGATAAAGCAATCAGCTGTTTTAGTTTCACCACTACTTGGGACTGCACCAATGGATTAAACATAGTAAATCTTGGAGCTCTACATGGGAGTTGTAATTTCAAAATCTGGAGATCACAAATAAAACCGACTGATTGACTGTAGACTAGGTGGTTGGCACACTAGACAATGCAAATGTGGCACACCTGTGTTCTTCATGTGTAAATCCCTGTGTTTATCTTAATTAGAGAATCGCAAACCTACCAGGGCAGTGGGAGGTTTGAAATCGACGCTTGTAACAGAAATTTCAAGTTGAACAAAAAAAATTTTGCCGGGCAAAGCTTCGTCAGTTCCACTTAAAATTTAGTTTCATCCAATGAAATTTCGACATCAGAACTGAAGAATTTAACGTCGGTACGTCACTAATCATTACATGTACCTAACCAAGTAACCCCACAATGTAGAAGTGCAGACAGAGCGCCCCGGATCATGCTGAGAATCCCTGAATGAACAGCATGGATGTAAAGTGTTTTTAACTGAGAAAGAAAACAATGACTTGTATAAGCACGGCAATTGTGCAAAGTAAAATATAAGGCAAAAACGAAAAAAATGGAAATATTCAGATATGTCTCATTTGACAAGAGAAAAGAATATAACGGAATGTGGTAATTGTTGCCTTTAAAAAAAAAATCAGTCGGGCCCAGGTCTGTTCTGGAAATGCCAGGGATGAATTTTACATAGTGTAGAAGAGAGTTTCCATGGTACGTGGTGACTACACCCAAGTGAACAAGCTTTAACTATGTTATACAACCGCATTTCATCATGGTGCCTACCTAGAATATTTATCCAAAACCCGCAAGTCCGTGGCAGTAAAACTTACACAGAAAATAAAAGAGACAGATTTCTCCGCGGTGAAGAACGACACAATGTAACAACAGATGGTAAATGAGACACATAATCCTGTGTGAAGAGTAACCCATGAGGTGCTGAATCCATAGAACCTGGCTTGGTCCAGTTACCTTGGAAGAGAATAAATTACCCTCTCCAGGTTCAAGGTTCATATCAATTATGCTACCCCAGAAAAAGATGAGCCCCTGTGCAACAAGAGAGAGTACAATAAAGGCAGAGCCAACACCCAGAATGTTATATAGTGTTGTGGGCCCTGCAAGGGCCCTAAATCAATAGCCAGCCAAGTGGCCCTAGTTATAAAGAAGGATTCCGTTGATAGGTTGTGTATTTCTAGCGACCACTACCACAAATCTATGTTACCGTATATAGAAGATAGTGTAAAAAGCACATTTATACCTCTTAAACATATGCATAAACTCGCAAGTGGACTGTCTAATCTATCATCTAAATAATTCTCTCTATCTCTCTCTCTCTGAATCTATACACCCAAACTTACAGCAGTATGGGGTGTCTTCCTGCTTACACAGTGAGCTGTGACATCACTAGCACCAGAAAGCCCCGGCTTGTGCATGCCCACTTGCATCCTCCTACTCTTCTGAATGTATCTAATAAGTTTATGTCAGTTTTATATTCTATGTCACTGTATAACTGATGCACCTTTAAGCTAGGGTAAGAAATGTGGAGGGGGATACTTTTTTCTGCTTTTTGTTTTTTCACGTCCGATGGAAGACAGTTCCATACAGTGGTGACTCCAGCTCCAGAGGTTTTCCAGGGGCACAACATGGGCACAAAGACAGAAAGCAGAATTTAAGTTCTAGAATTAATTACAAGATTAGTTGAAAAGCGTTGCCTGCCCTACATACGTAAAACACCATTAAAGAACACACATACCATTTCATGCCGCCAGCACTGACGGCCAGTACAGCAGCGGATGATTTCGTATTTGTTTGATGTTTGGGCATATGCTATGACCAGTAAGCCAGATGTGTCTCCACGTAGAGTCGGCTTGGGTCATGACCTGCAAGTACAAAAGAGTTGATAAGGGAGGCGCTGCTAGCTAGTTCAATTTGTGGACGTCCGCCAAATTGCTCTGAAGAAAACTGACGGTGTGGCCTTGTGTGAGATGAACCTTGAGGGCGTTACAACACCGGACATAATAAACTGAGAAGGGCTTAAGAGGCTTAGACATTGTTAAGTGGTCTGGAGGGGTGGTTAAACAACTGGCTGGGAGGCTGGCAAACCGGCTGAGGCTAAGAAGTATTTAAACACAGCTGGAGGGCTGGCTGTGTTGGAAACAGACTGGAATAGGAGGGGGCTGGTTAAACACACGGCGAGGGCTGGTTAAACACGTGGCGAGGGATGTTTGAAACGCAGGCTGAGGGCTCGGTTTTGAACACGTGTTGGAAGCACTGGTTAACATGTCTGGAGGATGGTTAAACACATGTAAGGAAGACTGGTTAAACACGGGCGGATGACTGGTAAACTGGAAGGACTGGTTAAAAACAGTGGCTGGGAGACTGGTTATCAAACACTGGCTATATTCTTCTTCTTCCCAGAATGCACACTAAGTGGAATGTCCTAACAGCAATTTGCTACGCTATTGTGTGTTGGATGGGTCAAACATGCTCAGATCTCTACTGAGCAAGCTGAATCACCCAACCGCTGGGTCAAGGGCAAGACCATAACGGTCTCTACTAGGGTCCTGCAACGGAATGCAGTGTTTTTGGAGAGCATTTATTTATACGCAACAGAAAAATGTGAATGGCCAGGTTAAAGTCCTTATGATGGAAAAAATGCTGCTCTTTTTCTTATATATATAAGTATATGTATTGTGCACTCAATTTCCCCTTAAAAATCTCGCGAGAGATTTTTTGCTGCTCGACTTCAGCTTCCAAGTGCTTCCAAGACGTTTCATGAGTAATAAACCTCTAAACTGCTGCACTCATGGGTGCCCCTACCATGAAGCAAACTGAAACATTTGCTCGGGCGCACCCCTGCAAGAAACACTTAAAAGGCAAAAAAGAAAAAAAAAAACTTCCTTCCTTCCTGCTCAAACTGCATTTTAGCACGCAACCGCCAACCAAATCAGTGTTAAGTCAGCCTTCAGTCCACCATTCAGTGTTAGTCAGCCACCACACCCCACTCCACAAGCCACGTCTTTGTTCCCATGCGCCGCCTTCACGTGCTGCCACTGTCTATCGATAGGCAGCATCAAAAGTTGTTTCAGGTGTTCAAAAACCCTAGGAACACCCCTGGCTGCGACTGCTTGATTACTCTGCAGTCTGGGCACACTTTGAACTAATCTGTAGAGCAATGTATGGAGGACTGACTAGCAGCTAACCCCTCCCCTTCTGCATGCAGCACATAAACTTTAAACAGGGGCAGTGTCTCCAAACCTACTAACCTCCCATGTATAAGTGTCTATTATAGCAGGACTCTGCAGTGCAGTGTCAGATATCAGTAGAGATGGGGGAGTTCCATTCTGTCCCATGCCGATACCTCCTAATGGCCAGACACCGTCAGGTCTCACTAATTTTTTTTTTTTTTTTTTTTAAATGAAACTTCGTTTTTTATGAAGAAAAAAACTTTATCCAGAACTGACACTTCCTTCCAGAACAAACACATGCGAAACTGGTAAGGTTGGAAGGGGGGCACTGGTCTGTGAACTGGGGACATGCCCCCTCGTGCCCCAGTGTAGCGCCATCACTAGTTAATAGTTTTACCGTTCTAACGTGAAAAAACCCCCTTCCAAACTTGAAGACTAAACTTCTTTTCCTCCATCTTAGGCTGAAGGCACACACTGCAACGCACAGGAATCGCGCACCAAGAATTCGCAAACCGTTTTCGTCGCGTCGATTGTGTGCAGGGATTCTTGGTGCGTTTTGCGTTTGCATTTGGCGATGGCGTTTGTCGCCATTTTGAGGTTATGGAAACGCATGCGTGTAATGCACCAAAAAATGGTAGAATGCATGCAGTATCCAAAAACAGCGAACCGTACGACGCACATCAAATGACATCTGCCCCCAGATTTGCGGAATTTCACACGTCCCATTTCGAGTTGAGCGAAATGAATAGTGGGCACAGTCTAGAACACGAAACAGACGTGGCACAAAGCAGTGCGAACAAATGCGTAGGTGGCCTAGCCCTAAGGGAGTGGCCACATGTCCTCTGGACACTGTTCTATTGTTGAAAAATTGCCCAGATAGTTTTATTGTATTGCCAGTATATTGCAGGTTTGTCTAGAATCTTTATCCACACAGTATCATATCCCCAGCAAGCACCTTTTCTCTCTAGTGTACATGAATTGTAACTAATCATCTGTCTGCATATTCAAGCTCCCTCATTCCACCTTATTAAAAGGGCATGTCCAACCCCCAATAAGCTATAATCCCACCAACTACTGCCCCCACCATGTAGTGTTTAATCCTTACCTCAAATCCCATCTCCATAGGGGTTCTCCTGTAGCCTCGCCCCCGCAAAGTCCAAAAAGCTGCCCACCAGGAGGCTACAGAGTCCATATAGGAACTGAATGCTAGCTTGGCCTGAGGTAGATTTTGCTCATAGCGAATGCAGCCCTTCTCCCCCTCCCTCCCTCCCTCCGTTCTACTATCCCTCCCCCTAAGCATAAAAACCCCTCAGTATGATTTCCCCTGTACTTCAACGCAGCCAACCACGCATATTTTTTTTTTAGAAACTCCCCAAAACTCTTACTTACTCCCTCGTTCCTCCGGCGTAGATGAAGTCTGCGGCAGCCGCGTCTGTGAGTTGGCTGCCCGACTCAGCCAACTCCAGACCGGCTACCGGGCCGTCCCGCCCCTCGGCTTTGCATTTCCTTGCAAGGCAGAGGCGGGAGCGCGGCGGAGGGAAAGTGGGGAGAGGTAAGAGAGTTGGGGGCTTGTCTAAAAAAAAAATATAGCAGTGTTGGGGTGGGAGCCAGGGGGTCTTATATGAAAATATCAATTGTATTGAAGGGTGGACATACCCTTTATTAATTTGCCTTTAGGCTCTCTGAACCCTTTCCTTTCCAAGAGGTCTATCAGCTCTGTCTATAATCCGTTTTCTATTTACAGGAGTACTCATTACATCCTATTATCTATCTATCTATCTGATTATCTTAGAGATTGACCAAACTACCTAAAGTTCAGTTCAATTTTCGAATTTTTGAACTTGCAGTAAAGTTCATAGTTCGAAAATGGATAAGTTCCAATTGGAGACAAAAGAAGGTTTGAAAGTTCTATGATAAAATACAGTTATTAAATTGTAATGGTAAATCTGATGTAAATGGTGGCTTCTGGGACCTGGTCTGGATAACTATAGTCTAGCTTCGTATAATCCTATCATACTGGTTATATATCTTTGGCTCTGTGTAAGCAGGGACCACACTTCTAGGGTTTTGTGTATGTTTCTTCCAGTCTTTGCCGTGGTTGGTGTATGGTTTAGTTTCTGTAACTTTTTTATTCCTTTGTCCAAGTTTTCTTGGTGTAATATCAATTGGTTTGTGTTTGCGTCTGATTCTCAGCCAGGCTGTAGGTGGGTTTGAGGTGAGCGTGTTAGCCATTTAGTATTCAAGGACACATTGCTTTTTCAGTATTCTCGTGTGCAGCAGGCTTTACTGCAGCAACTGTTCTGAGGTAGCCCCAGACTGATTGCGCATTTTCGCTGCATCTCAAGTCAGCAAAGAATCCCACAACTCACCTGGACAAGACACGGATTGATGTACTGCAATGGGTATTTGGGCTATATCTCCCATTTTGATTGGGATTGGGATTAGTGACAGGAATCTACTTACTTCCATGCTATAGAAGAAAGAATTGGGGAGATACATGGAATATTTAAGCAAGCGCTTTTACTGTGTTTTAAGACTTTAGCAGTTCTTTCCCTTGAGGCAGCAAAGGTTTCGGGAAGCGTGGCTTTCCGAATCTCATAGCTCCCAGATTGGATTAAATCCAGGACCAGAGTAATATTTTGTCTGTTCTGGCTGAGTGTACATTAGAGTGAAGGAGGGGAGGAGATAAATTTTTTCTTTCTCTATGGAGACGCGCATGAGTTGACTTGTTTTGGCATTGGAACAAATTTCCAGGATGTCTAGAGGAATTCCTGCGGGTACTCTCTATTGGTGATAACAGTAACGAGGTCCATACTGCATAGCTTTTGTTGCATTGGAGTGGAATCCTGGAGATGTGTGTAAAGCCAAAGCACTTAGTTCAATGATCGTCATTCTGTACTATATGATCTAACACTGCATTTATTTGGGTAGAGTCATGAGGACATAATAGTGTTTCGTTACCTCTCTCACTTATGATGGAAAATGCGTGCTTCTTTTTTCTTTTATATATAAGTATATGTGATTGCACTCAATTTCCCCTTAAATCGATCGAGAGAGAGAGTTGTTCTGCGCTCAGCTCCTTCAAAGTTCTTCCAAGACGTCGATAGTAATAAAAAATCTGAAACTGCTGCACTCAGGGGTGCCCTCCACTGAAGACACAAACTGAAACATTTGCTCAGGGCGGCACCCCTGCATACACTTAAAAGGCAAAAGAAAAAAACAAAAAACTTCCTTCCTTCCTGCAAATACTGACATTTTAGCACCAATCCAACATCGAGTGTTAATGTTCAGAGCATCTACCAGTCCCCCATTCATGTTTAGTCACCAGCCCACACCCACTCCCAAAGCCACGTCTTTGCTTCCCATGCCTGCCGCTTCACGTGCTTGCCACCTGTCTATCGCCTTAGGCAGCATTTCAAAGTTGTTTTCAGGTGTCAAAAACCCTATGGAAACACCCTGGCGCGCTGCTATCTATTACTCTGACAGTCTGGGTCACAACTTTGGAGTACTTAATTCTGAATGCAAGTATGGAGGACTTGACTAGCAGCTAACCCCACTCCCATTCTCGCATGCCACAGTAAACTTTAAAACCGGGCAGTGGTTCCCAAACCCTACTAACCTCCGATTCATAAGTGTAAATACATGAGCAGGACCTCGGCAGTCAAGTGTCAGATTCAGTCGAGATGGGGTAAGGTTCACATCTGTCCTCATGGCCGAACTCCTAACTGGCCAGACACAGTCAGGGTCTCACTAAGTTTGTTTTTTTTTTTTAATGAAACTTTTCCGTTTATGAAGAAAAAAACGTTTATTCCGAACTGACACTTCCCTTCGATAACAAACACATGCGAACTGGTAAAGGTTGGAAGGGGGGACTGCGTCTGTGATGGGGGACCTACCATGGTTGTCCCATGTGCGCCATCACTAGTTTATATAGTAAACTTTACCGTCTAACAGTGAAACCCCTTCCAAAATTGAAGACAATTCTTTTACTTTCTCACGTCTTAGGCTGAGGCCACACGCAACCGCACAGGAATCGCAGCACAAAATCGCAACGTTTCGTCGCGTTGGTTGCGGGATGTGTGCGTTATTCTTTTGTTTGGCGTTCGCGTTTTCGCCATTTTGAGTTATGGAAACGCATGCGTTTAATTGCACCACAAATGGTGTGAACGCATTGCGTACCAAAACTGCGAAACGGAACGCACAATCAAATGCCAAATTCAGAATATTGCGGGGGAACGGGAATTTTACATCCCACAATTTCCATTTAGCGAAAAATCGTGGGACGTCGCCGAAAGCGAAACACGGCACAAACTGCGAAAAATGCGATAGTGTGGCCAGCCCATAAGGGGATGGCACATGTCCTCTGACAGGTTCTATGGGAAAAATGCCCAGATAGTTTTATTGTATGGCCTGTTAATGGATTTATACACAGTAATCATATCCCCACACAGCGCCTTTTCCTCTAGTGTACATAATGTAACTAATCTAATCTGTATCCCATATTCAAAGCCCCCATCCCCTTATTAAAGGGCAGTCACCCCCAAAACTATAATCCCCCCAATACTGGCCCCCCACCATGTAGTGTAGTGTAATCCTTACTCAACATTCCAGCTCCATAGGGAGTTCTCATGCAGTCCCCCCAAAGTCCCCAAAAAAAAATGCCCACCAGGAGTGTAGCAGAGTCACTATAGGGACCACTGCCTGATGAGCTGGCCTCAGGTAGATTTTTGCCAGGCGTATGAGCCCTTCTCCCCCTCCCCTCTCCCTACCGTTCTACTTATTCCCTCACCCACATAAAAACCCCTCAGTAAGATTTCCCCCATGTCTCCAGCCCCACGCATTATTTTTTTTTTAGAAAGTCCCCAACTCTTACTATTACCGCTCCTCTTTCCTCCGAGCGAAAGTCAAAAGTTGAGGCTGACGGCAGCAGCGTCTGTGATGGGCTGCAGCTCAGGCCAAATCACAGACGCCGGCTGGCGGTCCGCCCCTCTGCTTGCATTTCCTTGCAAGCAGAGGGCCGGGAGGCGAAGGTCGGAAGGAAAGGATAGGAAATTGGGGAGGTAAGTAGAGTGTTGGGGGGGGGGGATTTTCTAAAAAAAAACATATAGCGGGTGGGCTGGAGCCCAGGGGGATCTTTATATGAAAAAATCAGTGTTAGGGGGGGACATACCCTTTTTTTATTTATGGGATTTCTTGAAACCCTTGCCAATTCAAAGAGTCTTCATCTCTTCTATAATCCGTTTTTATTACAGTATCTATCTATCTATCTCTCTATCTACTATATAATAAGAGATGGCCCAAACTACCTAAAGTTCAGTTAATTTTCGAATTTTTTGAAAACTTCAGGTAAAAGGTCGATAGTTCGAAAAATGGATCTATTATTAAGTCAATGGGGACAAAAAAGGTTGAAAAGTTCTGATTAACATAAAGTTTAAATTGTAAAATGGTTAACTGACTGTAAATGGACTTGGGACCGGATCTGGTCTATATCTATTATCTATATATCGATTCTATCTGGTTTATTATCTTTGGCTGTGTTAAACAGAGCTCAACTTCTAGGGTTGTGGTATGTGTTCCAGTTCTTGGCCGTGGTTGGTGGATGTTAGTTCTGTAACTTTTTTTATTTCCTTTGCAAGTTATCTTTGAATCAAATTTGGTTTTGGTTGATCTGATCTCAGCCAGGCTGTGTGGTGGGTGTGAGGTGAGATGGTAAGCCATTTAGTTATTTCAGGCACATTGCTTTTCAGTCTCCGTGGTGCAGCAAGCTTACGGCAGAACTGTTTGTAGGTGCAGCCAAGAATGGTTGCGCACTTTTCTGGCATCTCAAGTAGCAATAGAAATCAACACAACAATCCTCATGCCGACAGCACTGATTGATTGTACTTGCAAAGGGTATTGTAGTTTGGGATATATTCCATTTGTGGTCGGATAGTGACAGGAAACCATACTTCCAGCATATGAAGAAGGAATTGGGGAGATGACTGAAGATTTAAGCCAGGCTTGTATTGGTGTTTTTAAGACTTTGCAGTGTCTCCTGATGGGCACAGAAGGGTCTGGGAAGGCTTGGCTTTCTGAATCTCCCTAGTCCCAGATTGGTTACAATCCAGGCCAGAGTAAATAGGTTTGTCTGTTATGCTGAGGGTACAGTTAGAGTGAAGGAGGGGCAATGAGTAACATTTTTCTTTGCTATGAGAACGCATGATTTGACTTGATTGGATTGAAAAATTCTCCAAGATGTCTAGGCTGTCCTGCCGGCTACCTCTCATTGGTAGATAAACAGAAGAGGTCATCTGGCATGACTTGTTCATGTGGAGTGGAATCACTTTTTTTTTTAAGGAAATTGACAATCAAAGGGCCAGAGCCAAAAGCCAGTTCACTGATGTCATGTCTGAATATATGATTTACAATGCATTTATGGTTATGAGCCTCATGAGACAAATATGTTTCTTACCTCTCTCACTTATGATGGAAAAATGCTGCTCTTTTTCTTATATATATATAAGTATATATGTATTTGAAATCAATTTCCCCGTAAAATATCGGAGATGTAGAGATTTTCGCTCCTCAGCTTCCTCAAAGGCTTCTCAAGGACTGTAAGCAGTATAAAAAATCTAAAAATGCCTGAACTCAGGGTGCCCCTACATTGAAGCAAACTGAAACATTTGCCTCAGGGCGCACAATGCAAGAACACCTTCCCCCAAGGCAACAGGAAAAAAAAAAAAAAAAAACTTCCTTCGTCACTGCAATACTGCATCCTTTAGCCACCAATCCAACAATCCGTGTTAAGTCAGCCTTCCAGTCCACCTCAGTGTTAGGGCAGCCACCCACCACCCACTCCCACAAGCCACGTCTTTTCCCATGCCCGCTTCACGTGGCGCCACTGTCTATCGATAGGCAGCATGTCAAAAGTTGTGTCAGGTGTCAAAAACCCTAGGAACACCCATTGGTGCGCTGCTATATTACTCTGACAGTCTGGGCAGACTTTTGAACTCTAATAATCTTGGAGAATGTATGAGGACTGACTCAGCAGCTAACCCCGACCCTTCCGCATGCCGCACATAAAACTTTAAACGGGGCAGTGCTCTCCAAACTACTAACCTCCCAGGTTATAGGTAACTATAGCAGGACTCTGCGTGCCAGTGTCGTTATCAGTTAGAGATGGGGGAGGTTCCATTCTGTCCATGCCGAAATCCTAATGGCCAGAGTTCACCGGAGGTCTCACTAAAGTTTTTTTTTTTTTAAATGAAACTTCCGTGTATGACCGAAAAAAACTTTATCCAGAACTGGGACACTTCCCTTCCAGAAACAACACTGCGAAACTGGACGGTTGGAAGGGGGGCATGCGTCGGGGAACTGGGGGCACCTGCCCCATCGGGCCCCAGGGTTTTTGCGCCATCACTAGTTTAATAGTTTTACCTGGTCTAACAGGAAACCCCATTCCAAACTTGAAGACTAAACTTCTTTTCCTCCAGTCTTAGGCGAGGCCACACTGCAACGCACAGGAATGGCCACAAAATCGCAAAACGTTATAGCGCGTGATGTGTGCAGATTCTTGTGTGTTTTGCCTTTCGCGTTTTCGCCATTTTGAGTTATGGAAAACGCAATGTTATGCATTTTTCTCAGCTCTATTCAATTCACACAGCTAGGATGGTCGCAGATAAATTATAAAATACTTCCTGCTAAAACAAGAGAGTCCTGTGGGACCCCAATCAGAGGATCAGAGAAGTCAGAGAGCGAACCAAACTTTGAGGGCCACGAGAGTTCTAGATTTCTAAATGCCCCAACCAAAATAACGGCCTGTCGCAGGGTCAGGAACTTAGACTACCAAAATGGTGGCAGTGTAGCAGGGGAGAAGGCCCAAGCTAGTTGATGAATCACACATTGTCACCAAAACGCCCAGTCTACATGCTCAGCCTACATTTCAAGAAACCCTGCATAATATAAGGTACAGGAAGTGGTAACTAGTTGGGAAATATAGAGAGTAACAGGTGCCAAAGGAAGGGTAATATAGCATTCTGGGACAACTTGGAAAACGAAAGCTAGCTTTTGTTTGAACGCAGAATTTAGATTCCGAAATCGAAATTCCAAAACCCACGAAACCTTGGAAAAATGCATGGGTCCTGATGACCCAGTGTGCAAAATTCCAAACTTTCAACCAGTAATTCTGCAATGAAACCATGTGCAGGATTGAAACGATGGTTCAGAAGTAGTAAACATTGGTTCATTATTCCAGCAGGTGGATGTGTGCCTTAATTTTAAATTGTCTTGAGGTTTTCCGGTGAAAATATTGTATTCCTGTTCATGTTGGAAAGCATTTATGTAATTACTGGTAATAGTATGTGTGGTGAATAAAGACATACGTCCATACTAATCAAAACTTATACACGCTCTTTAACATTACCTATCAGTTAAATCCAGCGGAAGGACAAAAAAAAAACCCCCAGTCACACAGTGAGGGGTAGAAAAAAGTCACCAGAACACAGTAGAGGTATCAATCCATCAATGCCTAGTAGGATTACATTTATAGTATATTAGTACAAACAATTTTTTTAGATTTTATAAACATATTCAATCACTCTATTGAATGAACTTGCCTATTACAAGATCTGCGCGAGACAGTTAAGACAGGTTCACCGTTATCACTGTAAAGAAACCTTTCCCTAACCTGAAGATGAAACTACTTAATTCTAACCTTAAAGGGATGTCCCTGTTGTCCTTCTGATATGACCTATAGTGAACAAGGAGACCAGTAGAGTTCATGGATGGCTGTCGAATTAATATATTATTATTAAAGTTATTATTATCCCCAATGAACAAACATGTCATTTATCGATTGCTAAAGGCGCACTTAGACGTGGTCTAATCTGTCATTCATAATCAAAGCCAACCCAAACCCCCTATTAATTTTAGTGGTGCATCCTCTGAGAACATTCCAAAATGCATGCATTACCAGGCCAATTGAAAAGAAGGAGAATAATATTTTGCCCCTGTCAATCTATCCCTCGTTATAAAACAAAATATCTTGCAAAAAAAGAGCTTTAGCCGTTGCTGCCTAAGGGGCACTTATACAGAGACCATTTATGTGGGTATGGTGACAACAAGGCTTGTTTAAAACTCAATTGCATTATATTACTTACAGTTATCAACATTGAATCTACTCTGTATCTTGAACTGGACCATTATCAAATGAGGTGCAGCCCATCCATCTAAAGAGCCTGTAGCCGACGGAGAGTCTTTTCTCCCAAAATACTCAAACCCCTCATCCTGTAGCACCAGCTCTAGCCACGCATTAATATCAACATCTGTGTTGCCTCCCCCCCAACACTTAGCTTGTGGGTGTGGGAAATATTTCTGAAAACTACAACACCTGAAGGCCCTGGTTTACTCTCTCAGTCATTTTTGGGATCTCCCGCATCTAGTCTTGGGCAACCAAGCACAAAGTCATTCCCAGGCCCCACCCAAAGAATTTTTTCTCACAATCCATTGCAGTATTGATACCTAGCACTAGGCTGGCAACTCACTGGTTCTGCTTTGCGGTGGGTATTGGCAGCAGCAGATAACCAACAAACAACTTTCCAATACTGGAGTCCCCTTGTAACTACAGCCTGCCAGCACTTACGGGCACGGGTTCTCCCTCCCTTGTATTAGGATTTTGGTCCCTGGGCCTGGCTCCATACATGAATCACTTCTGAGGCACACCTCTGCTTCTTTTACCTAAGACAGCGAATGTGTTGGGCTGGAATAGGCTGGGAAGAAGTGATTCTATCTCTGTCCCAGTCTTCCCCTAAGGGAACCCGTACAAACTACCGTCTCCTCCACCGTATCTAGCGATTTCCAAAACAACACCAGGGTACCGCAACACACCCCATTTGCTGATCCCATTTAGATATGCAACATAGATAAACATTAAGAAAAAACCCACTAATATCTGTGCTAACCATCTACAGACGCAGGATGCACATTGGCATGGCAAACAAAACCGTCCATCCTAAACACTATATAACACAAACAAAAGACAAAAAGCAAAACGGTTTTAAAAAGCATTTATTGTTTTAATGTCTTGCACCAATGATCTTTAAAAACACTTTCTTGGAAAGAAGAATACAGTATACGTTGAGGTTAAAAACCAAATCCCCTCAGTGGTAGAAATTTAAACCACCCCAATTAACTTACTCACTCATTAACAGTAAAAAAGGTGCTGACCCCCACCAATAAGATAACAATCCAGTGAGGGCATTCAGTTTTATGGAATCCAAATACAACAGAATATAGTTTGTGGGTTTCAAGAGGGATAGATATTTGCTTTAACCAGCGAGTAAACATTTAGGTGGTTTTCTAAACTGCAGTAGACCAGTGTATAGATAGTGCACTTGGCCCAACCATAGCAGGGAGGCTATGGTGGGAAGCCTTGACCAGTAATAAGATCTTAGTGAAATCAAAGGTCTGTTTTTGGGGTGACCATGCCCTTTTAAAAGCACAATGCAGACGGCATCAGCTTCAGTAGCCATAGCAGTGTTAATAAATGGTACTTTTCAGATCACACTTGAATCTATATATTTATTTTACAGAATGTATCCATGAGAGCAGATTTAGAGAATTTGGTTTCAGTTGGGTTCCATTTTCAAAAAAATGGTTATTTTAGGCCCAGGTCCACTGAACTTTTTTTCCCCCCACAAGCATCAATTTTTATCCTGTTATTCTACTGTATCATGTTACTATCCCCACCATTATATCGAAATTACCTGATACCTGCATCCAATGCACCAAATACCATAGGAATTTTGTGACCTGGCCTCATGGCAGTAAGGACCCCAGACGTCCCTTGGGATGCTGACACAACTCCTTTGGTATAATTGTGAACCACTGATAGTGATGTCACTACTGATAAATCAGAATGTTATGTTGAAATAGGGCGAGGGCACTTTGACAGTTATTCTGTATCCACTGATGTCCTCCGAACGGCAAGTTATAGGTTGAGCGATTTGGCCAACATAAAAGTAAATAAGGGCTGAAGTTTGTACAGGAACCTTTTAAACAGGAACAACCTGAGCCTTTAATACTATTGAAAGAAACAAAGGAATTGGTAAATGTGTTGTTTTTTTAAATGGCCTTTTAAAGGGTAGGTAGTCACAGTAAGCACTTGTTCCATAGGGCATTGCATTCAAAGTGCTTGTTCCGGTTAAACGCCCATGGTCCTGGACCCCAAGCTGTGGACATATTTATATGAACAAACCATTAGGTTACCTTTCTCTCCAAGCACAACAAGAAAGCCCACATATGCCAAAGCTGATGTCCAACATTAGATTATCTGCTCGGGCCTAGCAAAAATACCAAAGGAAAGGATAGCAACAGGATGGAAGGCCTAGGGGGGAAATGGCACTTAAACTATGCTGAGGAAAAATTAGACCTTAATTTAACAAGACTGCAGGACTGTGCCTTTGAGTGCTGTAGGCAAAACAATAATGTAAGTAAGATGGTTTTCTATTTAACAATTCCCCAGGTTAACAAAAACAGGAAAAATGGGAGGGAAGGGAAATTAAAAAAAAGAAACTGGACATCGATGACTCAGATGGAAAAAAAATCAAATCAAATTATTAGACATTAACTGGGTTTTGGGTTGTGTGTTACAGGGAGGTAGGCAAAGTGTTTAATCGTCAAAGGGCACATTGAGGGTCCTGGGGGCCCATGAATAAAATGTCAATAACAAGCAATGGTATTTTCTCTGAGATGTCATAACAAATCACAGAACAGGTGGGGGGGACGTCTGTGGTGTGTTACAATCCCCCCCGGGGGTGAGGCTGAAAGGCTGGTCAGTATTTACATCACATTAGGCTCAGTGTACGACCATGCAGCCATGATTAAGAACTGGTAAGTAGCCTGCCGAAGTTACATTCCATCGTGAGATACCAAAATAACCTTTAGTCAGAATTTTCCACTAGGGTTTCATTTTTCTGCCCATTTCCTTGCACATCAGAACTCGAAAGCTTTTCTGCTGTCACCACTACATCTTAGCGAATACTGCGTTCTCCATGTTGCATTACATCCTCATGATAATGACATGGTTGCATTACCCACATTTAAAGCCAAACCAACATGCCCACTGTCTAGTTAGTGGAAACGGGGGATTGATTAATACAAAATTAGGGGTTGGTAAAGGAAAGATGTGGGGAGGATGGGACCAGTAAATAGGGTTGTGCACTACAGATGGAGTTTTAAGTGGGTTGGCAAACATTCAGGGTTTAAATAAAGCAATCATTGATAACAATCTGGGAGAGAATTGAAGGAGTATCTAATTAATAGTGGATGAGCTCAATTCATGTTGTACGTTGTCGTCTCCTGAAGGTTGTTTAGTATAAAACCCAAATAATATTTGACAAAAAACCAAAAATGTCCTAGCTAAGCGTCACACTGCTCCACTACCTATCCAATGGTCCCATGTGAACATTGCAAACAGAAAGTTTTCCTTTTGCCAGAAAATTTCAGATTTAGGGACAACATTTTTCCAGTTTAGTTTTGGGACAAATTTTGGCTGTATATTTGTCGGTGTGAAGTTGAAGTGAATTCACGTTTCTTGCTGCTTAGTCAAGGGTTACCGAATGGCCCCATTCCAAAGTTATGCGTCAAATTCATAGGGTTAGAGAATGGTGTAACCTTGTTATAGTATAGTATTGAGGTTGACTAAAGACATTACGTCAATCAAGTACAACCATCTATGAGCATTATCCGCTTCACGTTCATGTTTCCGAGGGAAGGACAAAAAAAACACCAAAATTTATGAAGTGGGAAAAAATTCACTTCCGGACTCCAAGTGGCATCGGAAATTTCCGGATCAACTCTACTTTATGGATCAATACCAGTAATTGCAACATTCCTTGTTGTAGAAACTCATACACTTCTTTTTTTTTTTTAAACTGACCCAATGTACCTGCATAACAACGTCCACTGGAAGACGTTCCATAGCTTTACCGTTATCACAGTGAAAAACCCTTCCGAGCTGAAGCCTAAACCTTTTTTCTTCAAGTCTTAGGGATGTTCCGTCGTGTCTTCCTGAAATGGTTCTATTGGTGACCAATGATCACGATAGTGTTTATGTGGGCCCGTTGAATTCATTTATACACAGTAACATTCACAACGGCAAGCGCATTGTATCCCAGAGTACAATAATGTAACTGACTCCAGGGCTCTTCAATAGTCAAGCTCCCCCAATCCCTATTAATTAGTTGCCCTTCTCTGAACTGTTCATGTCAAAGCCCGTATTTTGTACACAGGATTCAAAATTGCACTGAATATTCCAAAGAACTCTTCCCAATGCTTGTAAAGAGGAGAATAACCATTTTCCTCCCTTGAATCCATACCTCTTTATACAAATAGACAATACATTGGCGGGGCTCAGGGCTGTTGCGCCTGCCACTCTACGTCCTTTGTTGATTGTATCACCCAAAACTCCAAGATCCATTTCCAAACAGGGATTTACTTAAAAACAAGAGACAAGGCCATTTATAGTATACAGCAGCACAAGGATTTTAATTACCAAATGCATCACCTTACATTTATCAATGATTAAATCTCATCTGTCCCCCCCCCCCTCCACATAGCAGCCCAATGTGACAATCTATCTTAGATCCCCCTGCCACGATTTTGCACATCCTACGAGTTTAATGGTCGACTAATCGTTGTGTGGTCAGCAAACAGAGAACCTTGACAATACCCCACTTCCAAATCCATATTAAGAAATAGATTAAATAGAAAACAGAACACTGTGGACCCCACTTAGCACTTCGTTCCATAAGGATGGCGCCCCATAAAAAAACTAGCTCTGGATCTATTCTAACCAATTTTCTATCCATGTACAATATGTGCCTCCCCTGGATCCGAACATGAACCTTAGCTGATTCATTCGTCACATATTGGGGGCCTGTATCAAAAGCCTTTGCAAAATCCAGTAAACTAAGCTCCTGCTATGACAGAATTCTAAATTTCTAATATTTCATCATTAAAATCCAAGCAAAGTTAGTTTGAAAGATCTATTCATCCTAAATCCATGGCGGTTACTACTATAATTGTTTCAGAACATACTCTAAATGTGTACTTATTAAACTTTCAGATCTTCCCTTTTAACTTTCTAAGTCTGAAACTTACAGGCCTGTACTTACCCGGCATGGAACGACTAACCTTTTGATATTGAATAAAAACATAAGCCTTTTCCAATCCAGAAAGAGGCCACACATCAGGACATGAGGGAAGGGAAATGCAATTTTAAACGATAAGAACTTTTATTGAATAACCCTGTATATGTATTAATACTTCCTGCACTCTGGGGATGCAGGTTGCAGTTTCTGACTATTACTGCATCGGATGTTGCGACCCCCTGCGCCTCTTTATCTTTACATTCAGTTGTGCTCTAAACCATAACACAAAAGGTAAGTTAAAAATACGTAACATTGTTTGCGTTTAAAAATATGAAAACGCGGCAACGCAAAAAAAGCCGCTTGTTTCAGAGTTTGCGATTGCGTTTTGGTTCTGCAATTTTAATCGCAATCCAATGCGATTTCTTCATACTTATTGAAGAAAGAACTCGCTAAGAGCAAAACGCAACAAAATGCACATGAAATCGACATGCGATTGCGATTGCATTTGCGTTTGTAGTGTAGTGTGGCCTTAGCCCTTACGTTCATCCAGAGGAAGGCTAGAAAAGGGGTAGAAAATTCTTCCTGACTCCAAATGGCAACCGGAAACGTATCCTGGTCAAACCAGAACTACAGGATATTGTATAATACCAAGTAATTCTCAATATTCTTAGTATCCCCTACCAACACCAGAACTACAGTATATGTATTATACCAAGTAATCCAATAGTATATAGTATCCCTGTCCACCAAAACTACAGTAGATTAATACCAGTAATTCTCAATATTATATAAGTATCACTGTCACAACCAGAAAACGAAAGTATATTGGATTAATACCAGTAATTATCAATAGTATAGTATCCCTGTCCCAAACCAGAACTACAGTATATTTTTAATACCAGTAATCTCAATTATTTATATAGTATCACCTTACCAAACCAGACCTAAAATATATGTATTAATAACAGGAATTCTCTATATTATTATAGTTTCATACCAACCAGAACTGCCAGTAGTATATGTATTAATACCAGTGAATTCTCAATATATATAGTATCCAGGGAACACAAACTCAGTAATGGATTAATACGTAATTCTAAATATGCTATAGTATCCCGTCCCAAAAGAAAAAAATTATGTAGGAATAAAAGTAAGTATAAAGGAGGAGAGTAATCAGGTCCAAACACAGAAATACAGTATATTTATAGACAGTAATTTCAATAGAGAGAGGAGTACCGACCAACGTAGTGATAGAGCTAGGAAAAGGGAAAAAGAGGGAGAGGAGAGAAAGAGAGGGGAGAGAGAGAGGACGGAGAAAAAAGGGCGCGAGAGAGGCGACAGGCACTAAAGAGATGGAGAGCGCGCAGGAAAAGGGCAAAAACAGAGCTACGAGCGATGAGACAAATCGGGCTAGCTAGAAGTAACGTATAAACAGAACTTTACTATCTATAGTATAAACCTTCTCCACCCTTTTGTCTCTCTCTCCCCCTCGTAATCCGCACCCCATTCTTCATATTCTCTCTCATCTTATCTACCCCACTCTCTTTGCTCTCTCTTCACTCCTCTCTAACTCTCTCTTTTGTGCCCCACTCCTGGAAACAGCATTAAGGCTCGCGCACGCAAGTAAGGAATCCGTGAGGAATGTTGTGGGCAGCTTCTTTCAATGGCAGTGGCTCACACACAATGGGAGGAGGGTTGATAATGCGGCCTCAAGCAATGCATCGTGAAACCAAGATATTGAAACCTGTTGGTTAGTAGAAATAAGATGTTTCACCTGGAAATGTACATTTTATGCGGGGACAACTCGAGCCCAGAGAGGACAGATAAAAAAGCCCAACACATTAGGGAGTTGGGGCCTGGGAAAGCAGAAATTGGCCTGATAATATCACCACAAACCGCCTCTCAGGGCACACAGATACCACCAATTGCACTGTTCTTGTATTTCTAAAAGAAAAAAAAAGTACATTATGGAGACTGACAATCAAACCAAGGGAATTTACTGTATAACTATTTGAGGCTCACGTGAATTCACCAGGAATGCAAAGGGAAGGAAAACATCTCATGAAATACAAGGCATCTAGCAGGTTCCTCAGGACACCCACGGACAGATGTGTCCAAGGGTGGATTGAACGCAGGATTTTAGCAAATTTCCAAAACTCGGGAATTAATTAATTAATCTTTCCTGCCAGTCCTCGTCATCTTCTTACCCATCCTAAGGGCTTTTAAAACTCTTGTCCCCTCCCCCTTCCCCCTTTGGCCAATCACCCCTTTCTAGCTGTGGCTGTGCCCTCCCCTCTGATTCCTGTAGTTTAGTCCCACCCCCAGTGCCCTTGTCATGAGGCCACTGCACTTATGGCTCTGTGAATCCCTAACCACATTAATTATAGCGCTGGTTTTGCTCAAGTAATTTATCCAATTTTTTTTAAAACTAACTTTAGCACCTCCAACATTATAGTACCTAGAAATTCCCGAATTCATTTGGGACCAGCTGGTGCAGCTGCGGTGGATTGTGCAAAAGGAAAATGTACTCACCTTTGAGGAAAATGGATTGAAGAACGGGAGTAAGGCATAGCTCCTTAACCTCTGGTCTTCAAGCAATGCATTAAGGGAATAGTTCACTTTCCAGTGAACTTTTCCTTTAAAGGAATGTACGTTGCATGCTGGGGTAAAAGGGAAAGTTCAACCCTCAAATGAAAAAATGTATTATATAAATCAACCCCCCAAAGCCCAAAACTACAATAGTTAGAAAGCTGACGACGTATGTCTAAACTGTATATATTCCCCCCTCCCTCTCTAAGAGGAGACAGTAGGGGAATAGCATCATTCGTCATTGGCTGTGATTGTCATCTGTATATGCATGACTGACAGCTGCTAGCTGGAAAAAACAGGAAGCAGAGAGGGGTAACAGAACACCAGGCAGCATTTCTAGTTAGATTTACATCTCTCAGATTTATAACTATTGCAGTTTGGAGTTTTGGGGAGTGATTTACCTACAGTATATACGATTTTTGATTTTAGGGATGAACCATCATTTAAGACCACACATTACATCTTTACATCTACATGGCCACAACTGCACTCTAAAACATAGCAAATAAAGGCACAGTACTCTCTTCATTTGTTTTAATGATTTGAAAAATATTTATTGATTAAAATACACAAAAAAATCTACTTATCTCTTCTGTATAGCTGTTACATACTTCTATGGTATTGGAGTTTGAATGAAGTCATGGTCCATCTAAGTCTGTCTAACATTTACATGGTAACTGCAGGTTGAAATTTTGCCATGAGTCGACTCTCTCAAATTCTTGTTGATGGTTGAATTCTTGATACCAAACATGGTATTTTCCGCTCTCATTTCTTCTGACTTTGAATGCTTGTAGGAGTGTAGCTCTGGACCGTCCATGGGATATCATATAATACTTAGCAAACAGTGAACATACACATGGCAGTAATAAACCTGAACATACTGACCAGTTAAAATCATTCTAAAAAAATAAGGCAGAAAGCCATTAGCCACTCTTTTGAGACTTCATGTCCGTATGCAATCCATATAAAACTGTCAAAATAGAAAATCCAAGTGATAATATCAAATCCAAAGTCATATGATAAACCAGAGCTTCTTTTTTCCTTCTTCATTCTCTTTCCAAGTCCATCGTCTTTAGTTATAATTCGGCCTTTATTTTGTGGAGATGAGATACTTTTGGTGTCTTTGTCTGTGTTTTATAGTCATTTGGTGGTTGATCCACAGAATCTGGTCTTGGGATCATCATAAACAAACTAGAAACACATTTAGGACCTACAAGGCTCAGAATGGTGAAAGACAAAATTTGATAAGTCCTATCAATGCTTCATCCCCTTTTTCACATTATAATACATTAACACAAGCTATAGTGTTCAATATAGTAAGAACGTGGATGGCAAGTTCTCAGATCTTGTGAATTCACCAGGTATATTGCTGCAAAGGGAGTCAAAAAAACATTATGGAAGTAGAATTTGATGACGATGTTATTGGATAAAGTCCATTTTTCAATTGTTTTCCGTATTAATGGGACAAACTGCTTTTGTGAAGTTATCCTAGCCAACATCGGCACATTATATACCATGATCGACTGGTCTGTAAGTCCTTAATCGAACTCTGCTCAGGTACCAACTTGGAGAATCCTTAGAGCGTTATGCCATATCTCAATGTAGCGAAGGTCTCCTAAGGCCACGGTTGGTCTTGATCAAAAAGTGTCACATCCTCTTTTTGAAAAATTTGACGTTCATGGCAATGTAAATGATGTCGATCGCTACAGGACTTCACCAAAGATTTTCAAAAAAACACTTCCTGTTGTACCAGATCCCCAACGACTTCCAGTGAAAAATGTAACCAAGTAGCTTTGGGATTCAGACAGATCATCACCTGGTAAAATGATACATTGCGACTATTTTCTTCTTCCTTATCCTGTTTGTATACCAGGATACTTAATATCCCTACAGAACGAACACCCCGATTACTGTAAAAAGGTGACCACATTTTGCTGTAATGATTCCAGGTCAATCTTGGTTAAATCAATTGGATTTGGAAGAAGAAACACTAAGTGTTTACTTTTCAGGAAATAATAATGTTTTCTATAGAATAATTTCCATAGTCATATTCTCTGTAGCATTGGGGTAAAGTCCATTGTCCTGACTACAGTAGTAGAAGTCTATTTGAGTTGGTTGAAATTCCTAGTGACTGGAAATGGATTTTTGCCTTCAGAGAAAACTGCAGTTCCTTTGGTATAGCCAGGGCATCTGTGACAATGAAGGGAAGATCCATTAATTTGTTAGTTATGTGCATAAGCCCCTCATTGTTTTTGAATTTAGACTCTGCAGCATCTCTGTAGTGTTAGGCAGAGTGGGAGTAAAATTTCGAAATTAAGAGAAACCTTAACTGTAATCTGAAACAAGGTTCCATTGTGATAGCCGTTATATACTGGAAAAATAATTGATACTTACTTGATGTTCCAGGATACCTGTAGTTCGGTTCTACCCATTTACCTGGCTGATAAGAAAATTTGAAAAATGTGTTATTGGGGGTGAAAACATTTCCCAGTGGCTTCACACAGTTATTGTTGAGCGTTGTCAACATAAAAGTTGTGTGAAAAATGATATAATAGTCATGAACAGGCATGACAGGAGAGCAGAAAAACACATCCTCCTCTCCCCACTATCCATGGTCAAATGAATATTACTGTGTCACATCCTATTAGTATCAGGTGATACCACGTGACATCATATGATGTCACATGACTATGAAAGTTGTAATGGAAATGGTCAGTGACACAGCTGTGTTCATAATTTGAAATGGTTACCATAGCAACCTTTAACAGGAAGTTATCTCAGTAATTACAGTAAATATTTCAGTACTGGAATACCGTAACCATATCCCCAGCATCCAGGGTCTTGGGTATGTGTATGAACGGATAATCCTTTATAGAAAATACAGTAACAATAAAAACCAAAATAATAAAAATTGCTCATTTTAAATTAGTACATTTTGCCCAGTGATGCACAGAAGATCCTGTATGTAAGGAAACATAAACCTGCCATGGTTCATTCCGCTAATGTAGTGATCTTCAAACTACGGCTTTCCAGATGTTTGAAAACTACAACTCCCAGCATTCCTCAACTACAGAGGGAGGTCTAGGTATGCTGAGAGTTGTAGTTTTCAAACATCCGGAGAGCGTAGTTTGAGTATCCCTGCGGTAGTGGGTTTGTGGAACTGTCCCATGTTTGCATGTTTTTTTTAGCAATCAAATATAGGATGCCCTACAATATAAAAAACTTTTTATGCTAGGTGTAGGGCAGCCATGAGGGATCAGGAGGAAGGGAAGAAGGGGAAGGAGGAGGCAGAAACCTTCCCACAGGAAGACACCTCCTACTCAATTTCCTGGACTTTGGAGAAGCACTGCAGGAGAACCTAAGGGCAGGGATGTAAGGTAAGGATTTTTGTTCACAACTACAGTGGGGCCAGTAGTGGGTTAAATTTTAGCTTTGGGGGTGGATATGCCCTTTAGGATTCGAAAAGAAGAAAAGCATTGCAAACTTTCAGTCTCCTCCGTGTGAAGAAAAGTCAATCCAGACTTCCAATGCGGTTCTTCACAAGCAGATAGTGAGCGCCTTCCCATTAATTAGGAAAGACACATGCTCTCTGCTCCATGCACCCAGTCTGGAGGATTTCACATTTAAAATGAGGATTTATAGGCTTTTAAGCCTGTGAAAACGGAAAATGAAAGGTTTGCATCTAATCTTAAATGGTATCTCCACTGGTAAAATCATTTTTGAGTTTTATTGAACAACAGGAGGTAAAGGAGTTGTGGCTTACCTCCCGTTCTTCAATAAAAGTTCAGGAGCCGGGAACAAAGGTACAAAGGAACTTACCTGATCTTTCGCTCCTCCGCTGCTCCTCTGACAGGTCCTAACTGGAAACATATTACATATGTGAGAGTGATCTGCCTGTTCATATGATTGCAAACGTACTAAAGGAACAGATTATTTTATCACACATAATAGTCTGCGATCTATCCATGATGATTAGGACACTTGAGCTTACCAGGGGATTAGCCATCACAGCTCACCTTCAGTCAAAGAAAACACTCTCTTTATAAATTCTATAGACGTTCTGTAAAAGATTTGTAGAAAGTTATACCTGTGCGGTTATATTGATGGATTGTGTTCATTTTCACAGTATTTACAAATTTTTTATTCAATATGTCAAGCCCTGCCCCAATAAGCTTTATAAAATGAATTCATTATCAGATATTTAAGATTGGAAAGTATCCAGGTGAAAATAGTTAAATTTCCTAAGCTCTGTAGCCTGTATCTCCGTAATTCTTACCATCCAGCAATGGCTTATGGCCAAAATGCTGTGTCATGGGCAATGATTGACTGGGATTCCCAATCTGGGCCTGCTGTGAGAATAGTTAGTATAGTATTTGAGGTGAATAAAGACATACGTCCATCCGTCAACCCATGTGCAATATCCTCATTTCCTGCCTAACTGTTGATCCAGAGGAGGCAAAAAACCCCACCAAATTTATGAAGGGGGAAAAAATTCCTTCCTGACTCCAAGTGGCAATCGGAAATCTCCGGATCAACTCTACTTTATGTATCAATACCAGTAACTTGTAACATTCCTTGTTTGCAGAAACTCATCCAGCTTTTTTTTGAAAGACCATGAACCTGCCATAACAACGTCCACTGGAAGACAGTTCCATGCTTTACCGTTCTCACAGTGAAAAACCCTTTCCGAGCTTGAAGTCTAACACTTTTTTCTTCAAGTCTTAAGGGATGTCCTCGTGTCTTTGACATGTTCTATTGGGAACAAGCCCCAGATAGTTTATTGTATGGCCCGTTATATGATTTATACACAGTAATCATATCCCCACGCAAGGCCTTTTTCCAGCGTACATAATTGTAACTTTTCCAGTCCTCCTCATATTCAAGCTCCCCAATCCCCTATTAATTTAGTTGCCCTTCTCTGAACCCTTTCCATTTCAAAGATGTCCTTTTTGTGCACAGGATTCCAAAATTGCACTGCATATTCCAATGAGGCCTTACCAATGCTTTGTAAAGGGAGAATTACATTTTCCTCCCTGAATCCATACCTCGCTTTATACAAGACAATACCATGCTGGCTCTGGCTGTTGCCGCCTGGCACTGCTTGCTACCTTTAAGTTTGTATCCACCAAAACTCCAAGATCCCTTTCAACAGGGATAATATTAACACAGAGCCTTTATAGTATAAGTAGCACAGTATTTTAAGTCCAAAATGCATCACCTTACATTTATCAACATTGAATTTCATCTGCCACTTAGCAGCCCAATGTGATAATCTATCTAGATCCCTTTGCAACGATTGCACATCCTCTGAAGTTTTTAATGGTCGACAAAGTTTGTTGTCGTCAGCAAACACAGAAACCTTGCTGACAATACCCACTTCCAAATCATTAATAAATAGATTAAATAGAAGCGGCCCCAACACAGAACCTGTGGCACCCCACTTAGCACTTTAGTCCATTGATGAAGCCCCATTAACAACTACTCTCTGCATCCTATTCCTTAACCAATTTCCTACCATGTACAAAAGTGACTCCCCAGACAACAGACCTTAGCTTATTCATTAGTCGCCTATGGGGGAGTATCAAAGCCTTTGCAAAATCCAGTAAACTACATTCTACTGCATACCAGAGTCTAAATTTCTACTTACTTCCTCATAAAAGCCAAGCAAGTTAGTTTGACAAGATCTATTCCTCCTAAATCCATGATGGTTACTACTTATAATGTCAGTCCTTGAAACATACTCTAGAACCTGTTCCCTTATTAAACTTCCAGGATCTTCCCCACCATGAAGTTAAACTTACAGGCCTGTAATTACCCGGCTGTGAACGACTACCCTTTTTGAATATTGGAATAACATCAGCCTTTTCCAATCCAGAGGCACACCCCGGACATGAGGGAATCAGCAAAAATAAGAAACAATGGCCTAGATAAAACTGAACTTAGCTCCTTAAGTACCGAGGATGTATTTTATCCGGTCAGGAGATTTATTAATATTAACCTTATTTAGTTCTTCTGTACCATATCCTGGTTAACCAAAGTGAACTGAATCTTGTATACCTTTATTGCTACTATACTCATGAATCTGTACTTGGATCTTCTATAGTGTATACAGAGGAAAAAAAATTATTCAAGACATTGCTTTATCGCCATCCTCCGTAACTAACTTATCCCCATTAATTAATGGTGCCACATTCTCAGTCCTCATCTTCTTACTATTAATAAGTTGTGGCAGATATCATCAAAGTACCATTGGCAGCAGGTCTATTTCAGGTCTGTCCTGTGGTAGTGAAATCTCATAACTGGCCAACATTGAACCAATATCAGGGCACAATCCATTATGGTTCCCTTGAATACTGATCGCAAAATGATCAGCCCAGATGGTTGTAGAAAATTGTAGGAACACTGACATGTAAATCTACTAGTGTATTAACTGCATTACTAAATCTGAAACTTTCTGGAACTGGTAATGTGGCGGGGTTAAACATTACTAAGCACTAGTGTTTAATCTTGACAATACACTAATTTAATGAGGACACTCATTGTAACACACTGAAATGTGTAGCACCATCTGGTGACTGAAAATGTTTTTGCAGGGATAAGCTCCTAATTCTGACTATTCTCTCACAATTGCCTCCTACCACACTCTTCTCATGTTAAACACCACGGCGTTGCATTCTCCTTGCCGTCAGGATCAAACCCAAAATTTAAATCACCTTTTAACCCTACCTAAGGGCTAGGCACACTGCTGCAGTCTTTTTGCGATTGCGCTTGCGTTTTAAAAATATTGAAAACGCGGCAACGCAAAAAAAGCGCCTTTTTCGGTGCGATTGCGTTTTGCGTTCTGCATTTTTAATCGCAATCGCATGCGATTTTATACTTATTGAAGAAATCGCAAGCGCAAACGCAACAAAATCGCACATGAAATCGCATGCGATTGCATTTGCGTTTGCGTTTCAGTGTGGCCTAGCCCTTACAGTTCATCCAGAGGAAGGCTAGAAAAGGGGTAGAAATTCCTTCCTGACTCCAAATGGCAACCGGAAAGTATCCTGGATCAACCAGAACTACAGTATATGTATTAATACCAGTAATTCTCAATATTATATAGTATCCCCATACCAACCAGAACTACAGTATATGTATTAATACCAGTAATTCCCAATATTATATAGTATCCCTGTACCAACCAGAACTACAGTATATGTATTAATACCAGTAATTCTCAATATTATAAGTATCCCTGTACCAACCAGAACTACAGTATATGTATTAATACCAGTAATTCTCAATATTATATAGTATCCCTGTCCCAACCAGAACTACAGTATATGTATTAATACCAGTAATTCTCAATATTATAGTATCCCTGTCCCACCAAACTACAGTATATTATTAATACCAGTATTCAATATATAGTATCCTCCCCAGAACTACAGTATATTTATTAATACCAGTAATTCTCAATATTATATAGATCCCTGTACCAACCAGACCTACAATATATGTATTAATACCAGTAATTCTCAATATTATATAGTATCCCCATACCAACCAGAACTGCAGTATATGTATTAATACCAGTAATTCTCAATATTATATAGTATCCCTGTACCAACCAGAACTACAGTATATGTATTAATACCAGTAATTCTCAATATTATATAGTATCCCTGTCCCACCAGAACTACAGTATATGTATTAATACCAGTAATTCTCAATATTATAGTATCCCTGTCCCAACAGAACTACAATATTATATACAGTATTCTCAATATTAATAGTATCCCTCCCCTCTTTCTCTCTCTCTCCCCCCTCTCCCTTCTCCCTCTCCTTCCTCCCTTCTCCCCCTTCTCTCCTCTCTCCCCTCTTTCTCTCTCTCTTCTTCTCCCCTTTCTCTCTTCCCTTCCCTCCCCCTTATCTCTCCCCCCTCTTCTCTCTCTCTCCCTCTTCTCTCCCCCACTTCTCTTTGTCTCTCTCTCATCCTCTCTACTCTCTCTTTCTGCCCCACTCCTGGAAACAGCATTAAGGCCTCGCGCACGCAAGTAAGGATCCGTGCGGACTTGTGGGCAGCTTCTTCAATGGCAGTGGCTCACACACAATGGGAGGAGGGGTTGATAATGCGGCACTCAAGCTAATGCATCCGTGAACCAAGCATATTGACACCTGTTGGTTAGAATATAAGATGTTTCACCTGGACATGTACATTTATATGCGGGGACAACTCGAGGCCCAGAGAGACAGATAAAAAAGCCCAACACATTTAGGGAGTTGGGGCCTGGAGAAAGCAGAAAATTGGCCTGATAATATCAACCACAAACCTTCCTTCTCAGGGCACATCAGATACCACCAATTGCACTGTTCTTGTATTTCTAAAAGAAAAAAAAGTACATTATGGAGACTGACCAATCAAACAAGGGAATTCTCTGTAAATATTTGGGCTCTCACGTGAATTTCACCAGGAATGCAAGGGAAGGAAACATCTCATGAACATACAAGGCATCTAGCAGGTTCCTCAGGACCCCACAGGACAGATGTGTCCAAGGGTGGATTTGAACTCAGGACTTTTTAGCCAATTTCCAAAAATCGGGAATAATCTATATCTCCTGCAGTCCTCGTCCTCCATTTTTCTGTGTTTATTTTCTTTTTCCTATCTTTCTATGTTAAAACATTCCAGAGGTAGAAGGGTGAAAATATCTATATATTCATCTCGCCATATTTGTTCTTTCATCTCAAACAAATATAAGTGTTGCCCTTTACTGAATCCGAAACAGACGGAAACAGTGTACTTGTATCTCCAGCTAACTCTTGCGTCCCTTTTGATGATGTACTTACTTCCCCTTGTGACTGTACCTGTGTTTGTACCACCATCTGGGGATCCCTGCCATTCTGATCTGTGTCCCATTGAAATAAATTTGTCTTAGCCTTGACACAAATTGGTCTACTCCTTGTCCTCTGTCAGTTTCTTGTCTCTCTAAGTTATCCATACCGTCTCTTGTTACTGCTGTCAGGGCTTATGTAGCTTGAGAAATTAACGTTTGCATACCTTGGAAGGAGCTGCCAATCTGTTGGTTGAGGCTGCGTTCTGAATGCATGGGTAGAGTTGTTCGGCCTGAGCCGTGGGGGATCTGCCTGTTGTTGTAAGGTAAGTGTGCTGGTGAGATAAACGTGAGGGGGGCGGGGGAAAGGGAGTGAGGGGACAGGAGAGTAGGGGCGGTGTTCGGAGAGTAAGGCGAAGAGAGAGGATTGAGGAGAGAGGTGGATGAAGGGGAGAAGGGTTAGACGTCGGGAGGAGAGGCGAGAGGGAAGGCAGGGGGGGAGGAGATGGCAGGGAAACAGGGAAGAGAGGGGGGGGGAAGGGGGAGGCAGGGGGAATGCTGGGAGGGGGAGGGGGGAGGAGGGGATTGTATCTGGTAGTCCTTGATGATATATTAGAATGGTTTATGGCCTTATATTTTAGTTATATGATGATATTTAGTTATCATGTATTGCTGTAGTATGGATACATATGGTTGCCCTCCAGGGGGTGGGGCCAGGGGAGAGCTGGGGGGGGGGAGTAGGGGGGTGCGGGTGACTCATTTGTGCTGGGGTGAGAGGGAGCACAGAAAGGATGGTGGTGTAATAGAGAGGCAGGGGCAGGAAGAGGTGAGAGAGAGTGGAAGGGGGGGGATGAGTGGTAGGGGAGGAGGGAGATTGAGAGGGGGGGTAGGGGGAGGACGGAGGAGAGATGACAGGGGGAGAAGGGGGGGGGGGAAAGGATTAAGAGGCCAGAAAAGGGAGAGGTTAAGTAAGAGGAAGGAGAGGGGAGCGGAGAAGGGGGAGTGGGTAGGATCGAAGGGGGGGAAGGGGGGCAGAGCTGGGGAGTGAGGGTATGGGTGAAGGAAAGGGAGAGGGGGAAGAGGAACACGTAGGGGGAGGATGAGGTAGAAGGTAGAGAGGGGGGGGGAGTAGGATGGAGAGTTAATTGATGTTTAGAGTAATTCCTATAATGGTTTATGTTTTAATGGTGATAATAGTTATAAGAGAGGGTGGGAGAGAAGGAAGAAGGGGGGGCGGTAGATGAGGAATTATAGAGGAATGGAGTGAAGGGGCAGGAGGAGAGGGAGGGTGAGAAGGGTGGAGGTATATAGAATGAGAGAGGGGATAGGGATATGGAGGGGAGGGTGGATAGAGAAAGATTGGGTATTTTATGGTTGATCCTTTTCTGGTATTATGTCTGGTTTTAATTGATGGTTTGTTACTTTAAGGTAATAGGTGTAGTTTCTATCATGGTTTATGCATCAGGTTTATTGTTTTCTTATATTATGTTCTTAATTATGGATATTTATGTGTTCTCTATAAGGTTTATGGTTTGGTTTATTTCTATTAGGGTTTATGGTTATAGGTTAGAGGGAAGGGCGCGGGAGAGGAGGGTTAAGAGTAGCAGGAGGGGAAAAGGGAGGAGGAGGGAGCAAGATGGGGAGGAGGTGAAGAAGGGGGGAGAGGGGCTTTGATTACTATAGTTTCTTCCGCTTTTGGTTGCCTCGGGTCCTCTCTTCTGGTCTGGTTTGTATTTCTGGTGCTGCTGCTGGTTAATGGTGGTTGCTGCTGTAATAATTCCTGTGAAGGCAAAGGTGGGAAAGTGAACTAGGGCCATATTTATAAAGCCGCGGCATGTTTTTAGCGATACCGCGACCTTAACGATTAACGAGATTATCGAGATTAACGATCAGTTTAATGATTGAAAATTTATGATACCGATCGTAAATTATGACAAAGTAATCGTAGAGTTACGATCCCCATAGTTTTCTACGACGAATGTTCGTTAATCAACGAACGTTCGGTCGTAAATGAACGATCGCGATCGTACTTTTACAACGCAGTGGTGGAATTAACTAACCCACGGTATCGTTAAAATGCGATACCGCGGTTTTAAGTATGTCCCTAGGAGCCACTGCAGGTAATGCCCTCCCATCCCTGGCAACACGATAGTTGAGCACCCCAGGCCTGTGTGAAATTTGGTATGGCCTGTAAGGCACCCAGGCCGTTGGACATGCTGCACATCTCTGAGGGGGGGGGGTTCCATCTGGATGATTACTGATGAGCAGGCCATAATATTGGTGAAATGGTTGGCGCTGTTTGATTCTTTAGTGCCTGATCGGACACTTGTGAGTGATAGTAGTATCCCATTGTGTGCTGTATACCTGACTCCCTCCCAGGGTGGCCCTGGCTCAGCCTGTGGGACAGCAGCAGCTTGGGAGTTATTTGCTCCTCCAGTCCTCTTCTAGCCTGTTCCCCTTCCACTCACCCTTGTGCTGGCCCTCCTTTGTTGTGTGTAACACTAGCTGTGGGGTTTTGTATTCCTAGGAGTTCATCTTGTCTTCCCAGCTAAACCTGGTGGCACTGTGCTCATCTGCTTTGCTGTGGCTGCTGGGCTGGTGCTTCTGATTCTGTCTCCGCTCCATGTTGAAGAGGGCTCCCGTTCTGGTTTTCATGACCTCAATATCCTGCACGCTGCTCGGATCCCTTTCTCATCTCCCATCTCGGACCGGCTCGCTCACCTGAGGAAGAAGCTGCCAAAGCTCTCCATGTCCTGTACTGCCTGCTGTATTGCTTCTATTAGCTGCTCCATCTGTGCATTCCTTGATGCTCTGCTCGAACTTCAGCCACTAAGGTAATGTAGTGTCTTCTTACCCATCCTAAGGGCTTTTAAAACTTCTTGTCCCCTCCCCCTTCCCCCTTTGGCCAATCACCCCTTTTTAGCTGTGGCTGCTGCCCCTCCCTGATTCCTGTAGTTTAGTCCCACCCCAGCTGCCCTTGTCATGAGGCCACTGCACTTATGGCTCTGTGAATCCCTAACCACATTAATTATAGTCGCTGGTTTTGCTCAAGTAATTTATCCAATTTTTTTAAAACTAACTTTAGCACCTCCAACATTTATAGTACCTAGAAATTCCCGAATTCATTTGGGACCAGTGGTGCAGCTGCGGTGGATTGTGCAAAAGGAAAATGTACTCACCTTTGAGGAAAATGGATTGAAGAACGGGAGTAAGGCATAGCTCCTTAACCTTGGTCTTCAAGCAATGCATTAAGGGAATAGTTCACTTTCCAGTGAACTTTTCTTAAAGGAATGTACGTTGCATGCTGGGTGGTAAAAGGGAAAGTTCAACCCTCAAATGAAAAAAATTGTATATATATAAATCAACCCCCAAAAGCCCAAAAAATACAATAGTTAGAAAGCTGACAGACGTATGTCTAAACTGTTATACTTTCCCCTCTCCCTCTCTAAGAGGAGACAGCTAGGGGAATAGCATTCAGTCATTGGCTGTGATTGTCATCTGTTATATGCATGACTGACAGCTGCTAGCTGGAAAAACCAGGAAGCAGAGAGTGGTAACAGAACACCAGGCAGCATTTTAGTTAGATTTACATCTCTCAGATTTATAATATTGCAGTTTGGAGTTTTGGGGAGTGATTTACCTACAGTATATACGATTTTGATTTTAGGGATGAACCATCATTTAAGACCACACATTACATCTTTACATCTACATGGCCACAACTGCACTCTAAAACATGCAAAATAAAGGCACAGTACTCTCTTCATTTGTTTAATGATTTGAAAAATATTTATTGATTTAAAATACACAAAAACTTCTACTTTATCTCTTCTGTATAGCTGTTACATACTTCTATGGTATTGGAGTTTGAATGAAGTCATGCGTCCATCTAATGTCTGTCTAACATTTACATGGTAACTGCAGGTTGAAATTTGCCATGAGTCGACTCTCTCAAATTCTTGTTGATGGTTGAATTCTTGATACCAAACATGGTATTTTCCGCTCTCATTTCTTCTGACTTTGAATGCTTTGTAGAGTTGTAGCTCGGACCGTCCATGGATATCATTATATACTTAGCAAACAGTGAACATACACATGGCAGTAATAAACCTGAACATACTGACTCAGTTAAAATCATTCTAAAAAAATAAGGCAGAAATGCCATTAGCCACTCTTTGAGACTTCATGTCCGTAAGTCAATCCATATAAAACTGTCAAAATAGAAAATCCAAGTGATAATATCAAATCCAAAGTCCATATGATAAACCAGAGCTTCTTTTTTCCTCTTCATTTTCTTTCCAAGTCCATCGTCTTTAGTTATAATTCGGCCTTTATTTTGTGGAGATGAGATACTTTTGGTGTCTTTGTCTTGTGTTTTATAGTCATTTGGTGGTTGATCCACAGAATCTGGTCTTGGGATCATCATAAACAAACTAGAAACACATTTAGGACCTACAAGGCTCAGAATGGTGATAAGACAAAATTTGATAAGTCTCTCGATCAATGCTTCATCCTCCTTTTCACATTATAATACATTAATTCACAAGCTATAGTGTTCAATATAGTAAGAACGTGGATGGCAAGTCTCTCAGATCTTGTGAATTCACCAGGTATATTGCCTGCAAAGGGAGTCAAAAAAACATTATGGAAGTAGAATTTGTATGACGATGTTATTTGGATAAAGTCCATTTTTTTCAATCTGTTTTCCGTATTAATTGGGACAAACTTCGCTTTTGTGAAGTTATCTCCTAGCCAACATCGGCACATTATATACCATGATCGACTGGTCTGTAAGTCCTTAATTGAACTCTGCTAGGTACCAACTTGGAGAATCCTTAGTAGCGTTATGCCATATCTCAATGTAGCGAAGGTCTCCTAAGGCACGGTTGGTCTTGATCAAAAATGTGTCACATCCTCTCTTTGAAAAATTTGACGTTCATGGCAATGTAAATGATGTCGATCGCTACAGCCGACTTCACCAAAGATTTTCAAAAAAAACACTTCCTGTTGTACCAGATCCCCAACGACTTCCAGTGAAAAAATGTAACCAAGTAGCTTTGGGATTCAGACAGATCATCACCTGGTAAAATGATTACATTGCGACTATTTTCTTCTTCCTTATCCTGTTTGTATACCAGGATACTTAATATCCCATACAGAACGAACACCCCGATTACTGTAAAAAGGGTGACCACATTTTTGCTGTAATGATTCCAGGTCAATCTTGGTAAATCAATTGGATTTGAGAAGAAGAAACATAAGGGTTTACTTTTCAGGAAATAATAAATGTTTCTATAGAAATTTCCATAGTCACTATTCTCTGTAGCATTGGGGTAAAGTCCATTGTCCTGACTACAGTAGTAGAAGTCTATTTGAGTTGGTTGGAAAATTCCTAGTGACTGGAAATGGATTTTTGCCTTCAGAGAAAACTGCAGTTCCTTTGGTATAGCCCAGGGCATCTGTGACAATGAAGGGAAGATCCATTAATTTGTTAGTTATGTGCATAAGCCCCCTCATTGTTTTGAATTTAGACTCTGCAGCATCTCTGTAGTGTTAGGCAGAGTGTGGAGTAAAATTTCGAAATTAAGAGAAACCTTAACTGTAATCTGAAACAAGGTTCCATTGTGATAGCCGTTATATACTGGAAAAATAATTTGATACTTACTTGATGTTCCAGGATACCTGTAGTTGGTTCTACCATATTACTGGCTGATAAGAAAATTTGAAAAATGTGTTATTGGGGTGAAAACATTCCCAGTGGCTTCCACAGTTATTGTTGAGCGTTGTCAACATAAAAGTTGTGTGATAAAATGATATAATAGTCATGAACAGGCATGACAGGAGAGCAGAAAAACACATCCTCCTCTCCCAACTATCCATGGTCAAATGAATTTACTGTGTCACACTCTATTAAGTATCAGGTGATACCACGGTGACATCTTTATGATGTCACATGACTATGAAAGTTGTAATGGAAATGGTCATGTGACACAGCTGTGTTCATAATTTGGAAATTGGTTACCATAGCAACCTTTAACATGGAAGTTATCTCAGTAATTACAGTAAATATTTCAGTACTGGAATACCAGTAACCATATCCCCAGCTCCAGGGTCTTGGGTATGTGTATGAACAGGATAATCACTTTATAGAAAATACAGTAACAATAAAAACCAAAATAATAAAAAATGCTCATTTTAAATTAGTACATTTTGCCCAGTGATGCACAGAAGATCCTGTATGTAAGGAAAAATAAACTGCCATGGTTCATTCCGCTAATGTAGTGATCTTCAAAATACGGCTTTCCAGATGTTGAAAACTACAATCCCCGCATTCCTCAACTACAGAGGGAGGTCTAGGTGATGAGAGTTGTGTTTTCAAACATCCGGAGAGCCGTAGTTTGAGTATCCCTGCGGTAGTGGGTTTGTGGAACTGTCCCATGTTGCATGTTTTTTTTAGCAATCAAATATAGGATGCCCACATTATATAAAAACTTTTTATGCTAGGTGTAGGGCAGCCATGGGGGATCAGGAGGAAGGGAAGAAGGGGAAGGAGGAGGCAGAAACCTTTCCCCCAGGAAGACACTCCTACTCAATTTCCTGGACTTTGGAGAAGCACTGCAGGAGAACCATAAGGAGCAGGGATGTAAGGTAAGGATTTTGTTCAACTACACAGTGGGGCCAGTAGTGGGTTAAATTTAGCTTTGGGGGTGGATATGCCCTTTAGGATTCGAAATAAAGGAAGAAAGCATTGCAAACTTTCAGTCTCCTCCGTGTGAAAGAAAAGTCAATCCAGACTTCCAATGCAGGTTCTTCACTAAGCAGATAGTGAGCGCCTTCCCATTAATCAGTAGGAAAGACACATGCTCTCTGCTCCATGCACAACCCAGTCTGGAGGATTTACACTTTAAAATGAGGATTTATAGGCTTTTAAGCCCTGTGAAAACTGGAAAATGAAAGGTTTGCACATAATCTTAAATGGTATCTCCACTGGTAAAATCATTTTTTGAGTTTTATTGAACAACAGGAGGTAAAGGAGTTGTGTCTTACCTCCCGTTCTTCAATAAAAGTTCAGGAGCCGGGAACAAAGGTACAAAGGAACTTACCTGATCTTTCGCTCCTCCGTGCTTCCTCTGACAGGTCCTAACTGGAAACATATATTACATATGTGAGGAGTGATCTGCCTGCTTCATATGATTGAAAACTGTACTAAAGGAACAGATTATTTTATCACACATAATAGTCTGCGATCTATCCATGATGATTAGGACACTTGTAGCTTACCAGGGGATTAGCCAATCACAGCTCACCTTCAGTCAAAGAAAACACTCTCTTTATAAATTCTATAGACGTTCTGTAAAAAGATTTGTAGAAATGTTATACCTGTGCGGGTATATATGTATGGATTTGTTCATTTTCACAGTATTTACAATTTTTATTCAATTATGTCAAGCCCTGCCCCAATAAGCTTTATAAATTATGAATTCATTATTCAGATATTAAGATTGGAAAGTATCCAGGTGAAAATAGTTAAATTTCCTAAGCTCTGTAGCCTGTATCTCCGTAATTCTTACCATCCAGCAATGGCTTATGGCCAAAATGCTGATGTATGGGCAATGATTGACTGGGATTCCCAATCTGGGCCTGCTGATGAATAGTTAGTATAGTATTTGAGGTTGAATAAAGACATACGTCCATCAGTCCAACCCATGTAGCAATATCCTCATTTCCTGCCTAACTGTTGATCCAGAGGAAGGCAAAAAAAACCCACCAAATTTATGAAGGGGGAAAAAATTCCTTCCTGACTCCAAGTGGCAATCGGAAATTTCCCGGATCAACTCTACTTATGATATCAATACCAGTAACTTGTAACATTCCTTGTTGCGAAACTCATCCAGCTTTTTTTGAAAATGACCAATGAACCTGCCATAAAACAGTCCACTGGAAGACAGTTCCATAGCGTTTACCGTTCTCACAGTGAAAAACCCTTTCCGAGCTTGAAGTCTAAACCTTTTTTCTTCAAGTCTTAAGGGATGTCCTCGTGTCCTTTGACATGTTCTATTGGGAACAATGCCCCAGATAGTTTATTGTATGGCCCGTTAATGTATTTATACAGTAATCATATCCCCACGCAAGGCCTTTTCTCCAGCGTACATAATTGTAACTTTCCAGTCCTCCTCATATTCAAGCTCCCCCAATCCCTTATTAATTTAGTTGCCCTTCTTGAACCCTTTCCATTTCAAAGATGTCCTTTTTGTGCACAGGATTCCAAAATTGCACTGCATATTCCAAATGAGGCCTTACCAAGTGTTGTAAAGAGGGAGAATTACATTTTCTCCCTTGAATCCATACCTCGCTTTATACAAGACAATACATGCTGGCTCTGGCTGTTGCCGCCTGGCACTGTGCTACCTTTAAGTTTGTTATCCACCAAACTCCAAGATCCCTTCCAAACAGGGATTCAACTTAACAGAGCCATTTATAGTATAAGTAGCACAAGTATTTTTAAGTCCAAAATGCATTCACCTTACATGTATAACATTGAATTTCATCTGCCACTTAGCAGCCCAATGTGATATAATTGGGCTATTCTATAGTGTATACAGAGGGAAAAAAATTATTCAAGACATTTGCTTTATCGCCATCCTCCGTAACTAACTTATCCCACATAATTAATGGTGCCACATTCTCAGTCCTCATCTTCTTACTATTATAAGTTGTGGCAGAATATCATCAAAGTACCATTGGCAGCAGGTCTATTTCAGGTCTGTCCTGTGGTAGTGAAATCTCATACTGGCCAAACATTGAACCAATATCAGGGCACAATCCATTATGGTTCCCTTGAATACTGATCGCAAAATGATCAGCCCAGATGGTTGTCAGAAAATTGTAGGAACACTGACATGTAAATCTACTAGTGTATTAACTGCATTACTAAATCTGAAACTTTCTGGAACTGGTAAATGTGGCAGGGGGTTAAACATTACTAAGCCACTAGTGTTAAATCTTGCACAATACACTAATTTAATGAGGACACTCATTGTAACACACTGAAATGTGTAGCACCATCTGGGGACTGAAAATGTTTTTGCAGGGATAAGCTCCTAATTCTGACATTCTCTCACAATTGCCTCCTACCACACTCTTCTCATGTTAAACACCACGGGCGTTGCATTCTCCTTGCCGTCAGGATCAAACCAAAATTTAATCACCTTTTACCCTACTAAGGGCTAGGCCACACTGCTGCAGTCTTTTTGCGTTGCGCTTGCGTTTTAAAAATAATTGAAAACGCGGCAACGCAAAAAAAGCGCCTTTTTCGGTGCGATTGCGTTTTGCGTTTGCATTTTAATCGACATCGCATGCGATTTCTTATACTTATTGAAGAAATCGCAAGCGCAAACGCAACAAAATCGCACATGAAATCGCATGCGATTGCATTTGCGTTTGCGTTTCAGTGTGGCCTAGCCCTTACAGTTCATCCAGAGGAAGGCTAGAAAAGGGGTAGAAATTCCTTCCTGACTCCAAATGGCAACCGGAAAGTATCCTGGATCAACCAGAACTACAGTATATGTATAATACCGTAATTCTCAATATTATATAGTATCCCCTACCAACCAGAACTACAGTATATGTATAATACCAGTAATTCCAATATTATATAGTATCCCTGTACCAACCAGAACTACAGTATATGTATTAATACCAGTAATTCTCAATATATATAGTATCCCTGTCCAACCAGAATACAGTATATGTATTAATACCAGTAATTCTCAATATTATAGTATCCCTGTCCCAACCAGAACTACAGTTATGTATTAATACCAGTAATTCTCAATATTATAGTATCCCTGTCCCAACCAGAACTACAGTATATTTATTAATACCAGTAATTCTCAATATTATATAGTATCCCTGTACAACCAGACTACAATAATGTATTAATACCGTAATTCTCAATATTATATAGTATCCCATACCAACCAGAACTGCAGTATATGTATTAATACCAGTATTCTCAATTTATATAGTATCCTGTACCAACCAGAACTACAGTATATGTATTAATACCAGTAATTCTCAATATTAATAGTATCCCTGTCCCACCAGAACTACAGTATATGTATTAATACCAGTAATTCTCAATATTATAGTATCTGTCCCAACCAGAAACTACAGTATATTTATTAATAACAGAATTCTCAATATTATAGAGTATCCCTCCCACTCTTTCTCTCTCTCTTCCCCTTCTCCCCCTTTCCTCTTACCCTCTTTCTCTCTCTCTTCCCCTTCTCCCCCCTTTCTCTCTCTCTCTCCCCTCTTCTCTCTTCTTCCCTCTCCCCTTTCTCTCTCTCTCCCCCCCTCTTTCTCTCTCTTCCCTTCTCCCCCCTTTCTCTCTCTCTCCCCCTCCCCCTTTTCTTCTCTTCCCCCCTCTTCACTCTCCCCCTCTTCCTTCTCTCTCCCTCTACTCTCCCCACTTCTCTTTGTCTTCTCTCACTCCTCTCTCACTCTCTTTTTCTGCCCCACTCCTGGAAACAGCATTAAGGCCTCGCGCACGCAAGTAAGGATCCGTGCGGACTTGTGGCAGTTCTTCAATGGCAGTGGCTCACACACAATGGAGGAGGTTGATAATGCGGCACTCAAGCTAATGCATCCGTGAACCAAGCATATTGACACCTGTGGTTAGAAATAAGATGTTTCACCTGGACATGTACATTTATATGCGGGGACAACTCGAGGCCCAGAGAGACAGATAAAAAAGCCCAAACATTTAGGGAGTTGGGGCTGGAGAAAGCAGAAAATTGGCCTGTAATTCACCACAAACCTTCCTTCTCAGGGCACATCAGATACCACCAATTGCACTGTTCTTGTATTTCTAAAAGAAAAAAAAGTACATTATGGAGACTGACCAATCAAACCAGGGAATTTCTCTGTAAATATTTGGGCTTCACGTGAATTTCACCAGGAATGCAAAGGGAAGGAAACATCTCATGAACATACAAGGCATCTAGCAGGTTCCTCAGGACACCACAGGACAGATGTGTCCAAGGGTGGATTTGAACTCAGGACTTTTAGCCAATTTCCAAAAATCGGGGAATAATCTATATCTCCTGCAGTCCTCGTCCTCCATTTTTCTGTGTTTATTTCTTTTTCCTATCTTTCTATGTTAAAACTTCAGAGGTAGAAGGTGAAAATATCTATATATTCATCTCGCCATATTGTTCTTTCATCTCAAAACAAATATAAGTGTTGCCCTTCTGAATCCGAAACAGACGGAAACAGTGTACTTGTATCTCCAGCTAACTCTTGCGTCCCTTTTGAGATGTACTTACTTCCCCTTGTGACTGTACCTGTGTTTGTACCCCATCTGGGGATCCCTGCCATTCTGATCTGTGTGTCCCATTGAAATAATTTGGCTTAGCCTTGACACAAATTGGTTTACTCCTTGTCCTTGTCAGTTTCTTGTCTCTCTAAGTATCCATATACGTCTTGTTACTGCTGTCAGGGTTATGTAGCTTGAGAAATTAACGTTTGCATACCTTGAGAAGGAGCTGCCAATTGTTGGTTGAGGCTGCGTTCTGAATGCATGGGTAGAGTTGTTCGGCCTGAGCCGTGGGGGATCTGCCTGTTGTTGTAAGGTAAGTGGTGTGTGCCGATTCGGGGGTCTGGTTAATGGTGGTCTGCTGCTGTATAATTTCCTGTGAAGGCAAAGGTGGGAAAGTGAACTAGGGCCATATTTATAAAGCCGCGGCATTGTTTTAGCGATACGCGACCTTAACGATTACAGAGATTATCGGAGATTAACGATCAGTTTAATGATTGAAAATTATGATACCGATCGTAAATTTATGACAAAGTAATCGTAGAGTACGATCCCCATAGTTTTCTACGATGAATGTTCGTTATCAACGAACGTTCGGTCGTAAATGAACGATCGCGATCGTACTTTACAACCGCAGTGGTGAATTAACTAACCACGGTATCGTTAAAATGCGATACCGCGGCTTATAAGTATGTCCCTAGGAGCCTACTGACGTAAGCCCTCCCATCCCTTGGCAACACGATAGTTGAGTCACCCCAGGCCTGTGGTGAAATTGGTATGGCCTGTAAGGCACCCAGGCCTGTTGGACATGCTGCACTCTCTGGAGGGGGGGGGGGTTCCCACCTGGATGATACTGATGAGCAGGCATAATATTGGTGAAATGGTTTGGCGCTGTTTGATCTTTAGTGCCTGATCGGACACTTGTGAGTGATAGTAGTTATCCCATTGTGTGCTGTATACCTTGACTCCCTCCAGGGTGGCCCTGGCTCAGCCTGTGGGACGCAGCTGCTTGGGAGTTATTTGCTCCTCCAGTCTCCTTTCTAGCCTGTTCCCCATTACACTCACCCTTGTGCTGGCCCTCCTTTGTTGTGTAACACTAGCTGTGGGTTTTTGTATTCCTAGGAGTTCATCTTGTCTTCCCAGCTAAACCTGGTGGCACTGTGCTCATCTGCTTTGCTGTGGCTGCTGGGCTGGTGCTTCTGATTCTCTGTCTCTGCTCCATGTTGAAGATGGGCTCAGCCGTTCTGGTTTTCATGACCTCATATCCTGCACGCTGCCGGACCCTTTCTCATCTCCCATCTCGGACCGGCTCGCTCACCCTGAGGAAGAAGCTGCCAAAGCTCTCCATGTTCCTGTACTGCCTGTTATTGCTTCTATTAGCTGCTCCATCTGTGCCATTCCTTGATGTCTCTGCTCGAACTTCAGCCACTAAGGTAATGTAGTGTCTTCTTTACCCATCCTAAGGGCTTTTAAAACTTCTTGTCCCCTCCCCCTTCCCCCTTTGGCCAATCACCCCTTTTCTAGCTGTGTGCTGCCCCCCCCTCTGATTCCTGTAGTTTAGTCCCACCCCAGCTGCCCTTGTCATGAGGCCACTGCACTTAGGCTCTGTGAATCCCTAACCACATTAATTATAGTCGCTGGTTTTGCTCAAGTAATTTATCCAATTTTTTTAAAACTAACTTTAGCACCCAACATTTATAGTACCTAGAAATTCCCGAATTCATTTGGGACCAGCTGGTGCAGCTGCGGTGGATTGTGCAAAAGGAAAATGTACTCACCTTTGAGGAAAATGGATTGAAGAACGGGAGTAAGGCATAGCTCCTTAACCTCTGGTCTTCAAGCAATGCATTAAGGGAATAGTTCACTTCCAGTGAACTTTTCCTTTAAAGGAATGGACGTTGCATGCTGGGGTAAAAGGGAAAGTTCAAACCTCAAATGAAAAAAATTGATATATATAAACAAACCCCAAAGCCCAAAACTACAATAGTTAGAAAGCTGACAGACGTATGTCTAAACTGTATACTTTCCCCCTCCTCCTCTCTAAGAGGAGACAGCTAGGGGAATAGCATTCAGTCATTGGCTGTGATTGTCATTGTTATATGCATGACTGACAGCTGCTAGCTGGAAAAACCAGGAAGCAGAGAGTGGTAACAGAACACCAGGCAGCATTTCTAGTTAGATTTACATCTCTCAGATTTATAACTATTGCAGTTTGGAGTTTTGGGGAGTGATTTCTACAGTATATACGATTTTTGATTTTAGGGATGAACCATCATTTAAGACCACACATACAACATCTACATGGCCACAACTGCACTCTAAAACATGCAAAATAAAGGCACAGTATCTCTTCATTTGTTTTAATGATTTGAAAAATATTTATTGATTTAAAATACACAAAAACTTCTACTTTTATCTCTTCTGTATAGCTGTTACATACTTCTATGGTATTGGAGTTGAATGAAGTCATGCGTCCATCTAATGTCTGTCTAACATTTACATGGTAACTGCAGGTTGAAATTTTGCCATGAGTCGACTCTCTCAAATTTTGTTGATGGTGAATTCTTGATACCAACATGGTATTTTCCGCTCTCATTTCTTCTGACTTTGAATGCTTTGTAGAGTTGTAGCTCTGGCCGTCCATGGGATATCATTATAATACTTAGCAAACAGTGAACATACACATGGCAGTAATAAACCTGACATACTGACTCAGTTAAAATCATTCTAAAAAAATAAGGCAGAAATGCCATTAGCCACTCTTTTGAGACTTCATGTCCGTAAGTCAATCCAATAAAACTGTCAAAATAGAAAATCCAAGTGATAATATCAAATCCAAAGTCCATATGATAAACCAGAGCTTCTTTTTTCCTTCTTCATTTCTTTCCAAGTCCACGTCTTAGTTATAATTCGGCCTTTATTTTGTGGAGATGAGATACTTTTGGTGTCTTTGTCTTGTGGTTTATAGTCATTTGGTGGTTGATCCACAGAATCTGGTCTTGGGATCATCATAAAACAAACTAGAAACACATTTAGGACCTACAAGGCTCAGAATGGTGATAAGACAAAATTGATAAGTCTCTCGATCAATGCTTCATCCTCCTTTTCACATTATAATACAATAATTCACAAGCTATAGTGTTCAATATAGTAAGAAACGTGGATGGCAAGTCTCTCAGATCTTGTGAATTCACCAGGTATATTGCCTGCAAAGGGAGTCAAAAAAACATATGGAAGTAGAATTTGTATGACGATTTATTTGGATAAAGTCCATTTTTTTCAATCTGTTTTCCGTATTAATTGGGACAAACTTCGCTTTTGTGAAGTTATCTCCTAGCCAACATCGGCACATTATATACCATGATCGACTGGTCTGTAAGTCCTTAATCTGAACTCTGCTCAGGTACCAACTTGGAGATCCTTAGTAGCGTTATGCCATATCTCAAGTTAGCGAAGGTCTCCTAAGGCACGGTTGGTCTTGATCAAAAATGTGTCACATCCTCTTCTTTGAAAAATTTGACGTTCATGGCAATGTAAATGATGTCGATCGCTACAGCCGACCTTCACCAAAGATTTTCAAAAAAACACTTCGTGTGTACCAGATCCCCAACGACTTCCAGTGAAAAATGTAACCAAGTAGCTTTGGGATTCAGACAGATCATCACCTGGTAAAATGATTACATTGCGACTATTTTCTTCTTCCTTATCCTGTTGTATACCAATACTTAATATCCCATACAGAACGAACACCCGATTACTGTAAAAAGGGTGACCACATTTTGCTGTAATGATTCCAGGTCAATCTGGTTAAATCAATTGGATTTGGAAGAAGAAACACTAAGTGTTACTTTTCAGGAAATAATAAATGTTTTCTAGAGATAATTTCCATAGTCACTATTCTTTGTAGATTGGGGTAAAGTCCATTGTCCTGACTACAGTAGTAGAAGTCTATTGAGTTGGTTGGAAATTCCTAGTGACTGGAAATGGATTTTTGCCTTCAGAGAAAACTGCAGTTCCTTTGGTATAGCCCAGGGCATCTGTGACAATGAAGGGAAGATCATTAATTTGTTAGTTATGTGCATAAGCCCCCTCATTGTTTTTGAATTTAGACTCTGCAGCATCTCTGTAGTGTTAGGCAGAGTGTGGAGTAAAATTTCGAAATTAAGAGAAACCTTAACTGTAATTGAAAACAGGTTCCATTGTGATAGCCGTTATATACTGGAAAAATAATTTGATACTTACTTGATGTTCCAGGATACTGTAGTTCGGTTCTACCCCCTTTACCTGGCTGATAAGAAAATTTGAAAAATGTGTTATTGGGGGTGAAAACATTTCCAGTGGCTTCACACAGTTATTGTTGGCGTTGTCAACATAAAAGTTGTGTGATAAAATGTATAATAGTCATGAACAGGCATGACAGGAGAGCAGAAAAACACATCCTCCTCTCCAACTATCCATGGTCAAATGAATATTTACTGTGTCACATCCTATAAGTATCAGGTGATACCACGGTGACATCATTATGATGTCACATGACTATGAAGTTGTAATGGAAATGGTCATGTGACACAGCTGTGTTCATAATTTGGAATTGGTTACCATAGCAACCTTAACATGGAAGTTATCTCAGTAATTACAGTAAATATTTCAGTACTGGAATACCAGTAACCATATCCCCAGCATCCAGGGTCTGGGTATGTGATGAACAGGATAATCACTTTATAGAAAATACAGTAACAATAAAAACCAAAAATAAAAAAAATTGCTCATTTTAAATTAGTACATTTTGCCCAGTGATGCACAGAAGATCCTGTATGTAAGGAAACATAAACTGCCATGGTTCATTCCGCTAATGTAGTGATCTTCAAACTACGGCTTTCCAGATGTTTGAAAACTACAACTCCCAGCATTCCACATACAGAGGGAGGTCTAGGTATGCTGAGAGTTGTAGTTTTCAAACATCCGGAGAGCCGTAGTTTGAGTATCCCTGCGTAGTGGGTTTGTGGAACTGTCCCATGTTTGCATGTTTTTTTTAGCAATCAAATATAGGATGCCTACATTATATAAAAACTTTTTATGCTAGGTGTAGGGCAGCCATGGAGGGATCAGGAGGAAGGGAAGAAGGGGAAGGAGGAGGCAGAAACCTTTCCCACAGGAAGACACCCCTACTCAATTTCCTGGACTTGGAGAAGCACTGCAGGAGAACCATAAGGAGCAGGGATGTTAAGGTAAGGATTTTTGTTCAACTACACAGGGGGCCAGTAGTGGGTTAAATTTTAGCTTTGGGGGGGATATGCCCTTTAGGATTCGAAATAGAAGAAAGCATTGCAAACCTTCGTCTCCTCCGTGTGAAGAAAAGTCAATCCAGACTTCCAAGCAGGTTCTTCACTAAGCAGATGTGAGCGCCTTCCCATTAATCGTAGGAAAGACACATGCTCTCTGCTCCATGCACAACCCAGTCTGGAGGATACACTTTAAAATGAGGATTATAGGCTTTTAAGCCCTGTGAAAACTGGAAAATAAAGGTTTGCATCTAATCTTAAATGGTATCCTCCACTGGTAAAATCATTTTTTGAGTTTTATTGAACAACAGGGGTAAAGGAGTTGTGTCTTACCTCCCGTTCTTCAATAAAAGTTCAGGAGCCGGGAACAAAGGTACAAAGGAACTTACCTGATCTTTCGCTCCTCCGCTGCTTCCTCTGACAGGTCCTAACTGGAAACCATATACATATGTGAGGAGTGATCTGCCTGCTTCATATGATTGCAAACTGTACAAAGGAACAGATTATTTATCACACATAATAGTCTGCGATTTATCCATGATGATTGGACACTTGTAGCTTACCAGGGGATTAGCCAATCACAGCTCACCTTCAGTCAAAGAAAACACTCTCTTTATAAAATTCTATAGACGTTCTGTAAAAGATTTGTGAAATGTTATACTGTGCGGTATATATGTATGGATTGTGTTCATTTTCACAGTATTTTACAATTTTTTATTCAATTATGTCAAGCCCTGCCCATAAGCTTTATAAATTATGAATTCATTATTCAGATATTTAAGATTGGAAAGTATCCAGGTGAAAATAGTTAAATTTCCTAAGCTCGTAGCCTGTATTCCGTAATTCTACCATCCAGCAATGGTATGGCCAAAATGCTGATGTCATGGGCAATGATTGAATGGGATTCCCAATCTGGGCCTGCTGATGAATAGTTAGTATAGTATTTGAGGTTGAATAAAGACATACGTCCATCCAGTCCAACCATGTAGCAATATCCTCATTTCTGCCTAACTGTTGATCCAGAGGAAGGCAAAAAAACCCCCCAAATTTATGAAGGGGGAAAAAATTCCTTCCTGACTCCAAGTGGCAATCGGAAATTTCCCTGGATCAACTCTACTTTATGTATCAATACCAGTAACTTGTAACATTCCTTGTTTGCAGAAACTCATCCAGCTTTTTTTTGAAAATGACCAATGAACCGACTAACAACGTCCACTGGAAGACAGTTTCAAGCTTTACCGTTCTCACAGTGAAAAACCCTTTCCGAGCTTGAAGTCTAAACCTTTTTTCTTCAAGTCTTAAGGGATTTCCTCGTGTCCTTTGACATGTTCTATTGGTGAACAATGCCCCAGATAGTTTATTGTATGGCGTTAATGTATTTATACACAGTAATCATATCCCCACGCAAGCGCCTTTTCTCCAGCGTACATAATTGTAACTTTTCCAGTCTCTCTCATATTCAAGCTCCCCCAATCCCTTATATTTAGTTGCCCTTCTCTGAACCCTTTCCATTTCAAAAATGTCTTTTTGTGCACAGGATTCCAAAATTGCACTGCATATTCAAATGAGGCCTTACCAATGCTTTGTAAAGAGGGAGAATTACATTTTCCTCCCTTGAATCCATACCGCTTTATACAAGACAATACCATGCTGGCTCTGGCTGTTGCCGCCTGGCACTGCTTGCACCTTAAGTTTGTATCCACCAAAACTCCAAGATCCCTTTCCAACAGGGATTCACTTACACAGAGCCATTATAGTATAAGTAGCACAAGTATTTTTAAGTCCAAAATGCATCACCTTACATTTATCAACATTGAATTTCATCTGCCACTTAGCAGCCCAATGTGATAATCTATTAGATCCCTTTGCAAACGATTGCACATCCTCTGAAGTTTTTAATGGTCGACAAAGTTTTGTGTCGTCAGCAAACACAGAAACCTTGCTGACAATACCCACTTCCAAATCATTAATAAATAGATTAAATAGAAGCGGCCCCAACACAGAACCCTGTGGCACCCCACTTGCACTTTAGTCCATAATGATGAAGCCCCCTAACAACTACTCTCTGCATCCTATTCCTTAACCAATTTCCTATCCATGTACAAATGTGACTCCCCAGACCAACAGACCTTAGCTTATTCATTAGTCGCGAGGGGACTGTATCAAAGCCTTGCAAAATCCAAGTAAACTACATCTACTGCTATACCAGGTCTAAATTTCTACTTACTTCTCACTAAAAGCCAAGCAAGTTAGTTTGACAAGATATATCCTCCTAAATCCATGCTGGTTACTACTTATAATGTCAGTCCTTGAAACATACTCTAGAACCTGTTCCTATTAAACTTTCCAGGATCTTCCCCACCACTGAAGTTAAACTTACAGGCCTGTAATTACCCGGCTGTGAACGACTACCCTTTTTGAATATTGGAATAACATCAGCCTTTCCAATCCAGAGGCACACACACGGACATGAGGGAATCAGCAAAAATAAGAAACAATGGCCTAGATAAAACTGAACTTAGCTCCTTAAGTACCCGAGGATGTATTTTATCGGTCCAGGAGATTTATTAATATTAACTTATTTAGTTCTTTGTACCATACTCGGTTAACCAAAGTGAACTTGAATCTTGTATACCTTTATGCTACTATACTCATGATATCTGTACTTGGATCTTCTATAGTGTATACAGAGGAAAAAAAATTATCAAGACATTTGCTTTAGCCATCCTCCGTAACTAACTTATCCCCATTAATTAATGGTGCCACATTCTCAGTTCTCATCTTCTTACTATTAATAAGTTGTGGCAGATATCATCAAAGTACCATTGGCAGCAGGTCTATTTCAGGTCTGTCTGTGGTAGTGAAATCTCATACTGGCCAACATTGAACCAATATCAGGGCACAATCCATTATGGTTCCCTTGAATACTGATCGCAAAATGATAGCCCAGATGGTTGTCAGAAAATTGTAGGAACACTGACATGTAAATCTACTAGTGTATTAACTGCATTACTAAATCTGAAACTTTCTGGAACTGGTAAATGTGGCAGGGGGTTAAACATTACTAAGCCACTAGTGTTTAAATCTTGCACAATACACTAATTTAATGAGGACACTCATTGTAACACACTGAAATGTGTAGCACCATCTGGTGACTGAAAATGTTTTTGCAGGGATAAGCTCCTAATTCTGATATTCTCTCACAATGCCTCCTACACACATCTTCTCATGTTAAACACCACGGGTTGCATTCTCCTTGCCGTCAGGATCAAACCCAAAATTTAAATCACCTTTTTACCCTACTAAGGGCTAGGCCACACTGCTGCAGTCTTTTTGCGATTGCGCTTGCGTTTTTAAAAATAATTGAAAACGCGGCAACGCAAAAAAAGCGCCTTTTTCGGTGCGATTGCGTTTTGCGTTCTGCATTTTTAATCGCAATCGCATGCGATTTCTTATACTATTGAAGAAATCGCAAGCGCAAACGCAACAAAATCGCACATGAATCGCATGCGATTGCATTTGCGTTTGCGTTTCAGTGTGGCCTAGCCCTTACAGTTCATCCAGAGGAAGGCTAGAAAAGGGGTAGAAATTCCTTCTGACTCCAAAGGCAACCGGAAAGTATCCTGGATCAACCAGAACTACAGTATATGTATTAATACCAGTAATTCTCATATTATATAGTATCCCCATACCAACCAGAACTACAGTATATGTATTAATACCAGTAATTTCCCAATTATATAGTATCCCTGTACCAACCAGAAATACAGATATGTATTAATACCAGTAATTCTCAATATTATATAGTATCCCTGTACCAACCAGAACTACAGTATATGTATTAATACCAGTATTCTCAATATTATAAGTATCCCTGTCCCAACCAGAACTAACAGTATATGTATTAATACCAGTAATTCTCATATTATAGTATCCCTGTCCCAACCAGAACTACAAACATCAGCCTTTTCCAATCCAGAGGCACACCACCGGACATGAGGGAATCAGCAAAAATAAGAAACAATGGCCTAGATAAAACTGAACTTAGCTCCTTAAGTACCCGAGGATGTATTTTATCCGGTCCAGGAGATTTATTAATATTAACCTTATTTAGTTCTTTCTGTACCATATCCTCGGTTAACCAAAGTGAACTTGAATCTTGTATACCTTTATTGCTACTATACTCTATGATATCTGTACTTGGATCTTCTATAGTGTATACAGAGGAAAAAAAATTATTCAAGACATTTGCTTTATCGCCATCCTCCGTAACTAAGCAAGGCTTATGTGCCCAAATGCTGATGTCATGGGCAATGATTGACTGGGATCCCAATCTGGCCTGCTGATGAATAGTTAGTATAGTATTTGAGGTTGAATAAAGACTACGTCCATCCAGTCCAACCCATGTAGCAATATCCCATTTCCTGCCTAACTGTTGATCCAGAGGAAGGCAAAAAAAACCCCACCAAATTTATGAAGGGGGAAAAAATTCCTTCCTGACTCCAAGTGGCAATCGGAAATTTCCCTGGATCAACTCTACTTTATGTATCAATACCAGTAACTTGTAACATTCCTTGTTTGCAGAAACTCATCCAGCTTTTTTTTGAAAATGACCAATGAACCTGCCATAACAACGTCCACTGGAAGACAGTTTCATAGCTTTACCGTTCTCACAGTGAAAAACCCTTTCCGAGCTTGAAGTCTAAACCTTTTTTCTTCAAGTCTTAAGGGATGTCCTCGTGTCCTTTGACATGTTCTATTGGTGAACAATGCCCCAGATAGTTTATTGTATGGCCCGTTAATGTATTTATACACAGTAATCATATCCCCACGCAACGCCTTTTCTCCAGCGTACATAATTGTAACTTTTCCAGTCTCTCCTCATATTCAAGCTCCCCCAATCCCCTTATTAATTTAGTTGCCCTTCTCTGAACCCTTCCATTTCAAAGATGTCCTTTTTGTGCACAGATTCCAAAATTGCACTGCATATTCCAAATAGGGCTTACCAATGCTTTGTAAAGAGGGAGAATTACATTTTCCTCCCTTGAATCCATACCTCGCTTTATACAAGACAATACCATGCTGGCTCTGGCTGTTGCCGCCTGGCACTGCTTGCTACCTTTAAGTTTGTTATCCACCAACTCCAAGATCCCTTTCCAACAGGGATTCACTTAACACAGAGCCATTTATAGTATAAGTAGCACAAGTTTTTTAAGTCCAAAATGCATCACCTTACATTTATCAACATTGAATTTCTCTGCCACTTAGCAGCCCAATGTGTATATCTATCTAGATCCCTTTGCAACGATTGCACATCCTCTGAAGTTTTTAATGGTCGCACAGTTTTTGTGTCGTCAGCAAACACAGAAACCTTGCTGACAATACCCACTTCCAAATCATTATAAATAGATTAAATAGAAGCGGCCCCACACAGAACCCTGTGGCACCCCACTTAGCACTTTAGTCCATAATGATGAAGCCCCCTTAACAACTACTCTCTGCATCCTATTCCTTAACCATTTCCTATCCATGTACAAATGTGACTCCCCAGACCAACAGACCTTAGCTTATTCATTAGTCCCTATGGGGGACTGTATCAAACCTTGCAAAATCCAAGTAAACTACATCTACTGCTATACCAGAGTCTAATTTCTACTTACTTCCTCATAAAAGCCAAGCAAGTTAGTTTGACAAGTCTATTCCTCCTAATCCATGTGGTTACTACTTATAATGTCAGTCCTTGAAACATACTCTAGAACCTGTTCCCTTATTAAACTTTCCAGGATCTTCCCCACCACTGAAGTTAAACTTACAGGCCTGTAATTACCCGGCTGTAACGACTACCCTTTTTGAATATTGGAAAACATCAGCCTTTTCCAATCCAGAGGCACACCACCGGACATGAGGGAATCACAAAAATAAGAAACAATGGCCTAGATAAAACTGAACTTAGCTCCTTAAGTACCCGAGGATGTATTTTATCCGTCCAGGAGATTTATTAATATTAACCTTATTTAGTTCTTTCTTGTACCATATCCTCGGTTAACAAAGTGAACTTGAATCTGTATACCTTTATTGCTACTATACTCTATGATATCTGTACTTGGTATATGTATTAATACCAGTAATTCTCAATATTATATAGTATCCCTGTACCAACCAGAAATACAGTATATGTATTAATACCAGTAATTCTCAATATTATATAGTATCCCTGTCCCAACCAGAAATACAGTATATGTATTAATACCAGTAATTCTCAATATTATATAGTATCCCTGTCCCAACCAGAACTACACTATATGTATTAATACCAGTAATTCTCAATATTATAGTATCCCTGTCCCAACCAGAACTACAGTATATTTATTAATACCAGTAATTCTCAATATTATATAGTATCCCTCCCCCTCTTTCTCTCTCTCTTCCCCTTCTCCCCCCTCTTTCTCTCTCTCTCTCCCCCTCTCTCTCTCTCTCTTCCCCTTCTCCCCCCTTTCTCTCTCTCTCTCCCCCTCTTTCTCTCTCTCTTCCCCTTCTCCCCCCTTTCTCTCTCTCTCTCTCCCCCTCTTTCTCTCTCTCTTCCCCTTCTCCCCCCTTTCTCTCTCTCTCTCCCCCTTCTCCCCCTTTTTCTCTCTCTCCCCCCTCTTCATCTCTCCCCCCCTCTTCCTCTCTCTCTCCCTCTTACTCTCCCCCACTTCTCTTTGTCTCTCTCTCACTCCTCTCTCACTCTCTCTTTCTGCCCCACTCCTGGAAACAGCATTAAGGCCTCGCGCACGCAAGTAAGGATCCGTGCGGACTTGTGGGCAGCTTCTTCAATGGCAGTGGCTCACACACAATGGGAGGAGGGTTGATAATGCGGCACTCAAGCTAATGCATCCGTGAACCAAGCATATTGACACCTGTTGGTTAGAATATAAGATGTTTCACCTGGACATGAACATTTATATGCGGGGACAACTCGAGGCCCAGAGAGACAGATAAAAAAGCCCAACACATTTAGGGAGTTGGGGCCTGGAGAAAGCAGAAAATTGGCCTGATAATATCAACACAAACCTTCCTTCTCAGGGCACATCAGATACCACCAATTGCACTGTTCTTGTATTTCTAAAAGAAAAAAAAGTACATTATGGAGACTGACCAATCAAACCAAGGGAATTTCTCTGTAAATATTTGGGCTCCACGTGAATTTCACCAGGAATGCAAAGGGAAGGAAACATCTCATGAACATACAAGGCATCTAGCAGGTTCCTCAGGACACCCACAGGACAGATGTGTCCAAGGGTGGATTTGAACTCAGGACTTTTTAGCCAATTTCCAAAAATCGGGGAATTAATCTATATCTCCTGCAGTCCTCGTCCTCCATTTTTCTGTGTTTATTTTCTTTTTCCTATCTTTCTATGTTAAAACATTCCAGAGGTAGAAGGGTGAAAATATCTATATATTCATCTCGCCATATTTGTTCTTTCATCTCAAAACAAATATAAGTGTTGCCCTTTACTGAATCATTCCTTCCTGACTCCAAGTGGCAATCGGAAATTTCCCTGGATCAACTCTACTTTATGTATCAATACCAGTAACTTGTAACATTCCTTGTTTGCAGAAACTCATCCAGCTTTTTTTTGAAAATGACCAATGAACCTGCCATAACAACGTCCACTGGAAGACAGTTCCATAGCTTTACCGTTCTCACAGTGAAAAACCCTTTCCGAGCTTGAAGTCTAAACCTTTTTTCTTCAAGTCTTAAGGGATGTCCTCGTGTCCTTTGACATGTTCTATTGGTGAACAATGCCCCAGATAGTTTATTGTATGGCCCGTTAATGTATTTATACACAGTAATCATATCCCCACGCAAGCGCCTTTTCTCCAGTGTACATAATTGTACCTTTTCCAGTCTCTCCTCATATTCAAGCTCCCCCAATCCCCTTATTAATTTAGTTGCCCTTCTAGAACCCTGTGGCACCCCACTTAGCACTTTAGTCCATAATGATGAAGTCCCATTAACAACTACTCTCTGCATCCTATTCCTTAACCAATTTCGTATCCATGTACAAATGTGACTCCCCAGACCAACAGACCTTAGCTTATTCATTAGTCGCCTATGGGGGACTGTATCAAAAGCCTTTGCAAAATCCAAGTAAACTGCATCTACTGCTATACCAGAGTCTAAATTTCTACTTACTTCCTCATAAAAGCCAAGCAAGTTAGTTTGACAAGATCTATTCCTCCTAAATCCATGATGGTTACTTCTTATAATGTCAGTCCTTGAAACATACTCTAGAACCTGTTCCCTTATTAAACTTTCCAGGATCTTCCCCACCACTGAAGTTAAACTTACAGGCCTGTAATTACCCGGCTGTGAACGACTACCCTTTTTGAATATTGGAATAACATCAGCCTTTTTCCAATCCAGAGGCACACCACCGGCCTGGAAACAGCATTAAGGCCTCGCGCACGCAAGTAAGGATCCGTGCGGACTTGTGGGCAGCTTCTTCAATGGCAGTGGCTCACACACAATGGGAGGAGGGTTGATAATGCGGCACTCAAGCTAATGCATCCGTGAACCAAGCATATTGACACCTGTTGGTTAGAATATAAGATGTTTCACCTGGACATGTACATTTATATGCGGGGACAACTCGAGGCCCAGAGAGACAGATAAAAAAGCCCAACACATTTAGGGAGTTGGGGCCTGGAGAAAGCAGAAAATTGGCCTGATAATATCACCACAAACCTTCCTTCTCAGGGCACATCAGATACCACCAATTGCACTGTTCTTGTATTTCTAAAAGAAAAAAAAGTACATTATGGAGACTGACCAATCAAACCAAGGGAATTTCTCTGTAAATATTTGGGCTTCACGTGAATTTCACCAGGAATGCAAAGGGAAGGAAACATCTCATGAACATACAAGGCATCTAGCAGGTTCCTCAGGACACCCACAGGACAGATGTGTCCAAGGGTGGATTTGAACTCAGGACTTTTTAGCCAATTTCAAAAAATCGGGGAATTAATCTATATCTCCTGCAGTCCTCGTCCTCCATTTTTCTGTGTTTATTTTCTTTTTCCTATCTTTCTATGTTAAAACATTCCAGAGGTAGAAGGGTGAAAATATCTATATATTCATCTCGCCATATTTGTTCTTTCATCTCAAAACAAATATAAGTGTTGCCCTTTACTGAATCCGAAACAGACGGAAACAGTGTACTTGTATCTCCAGCTAACTCTTGCGTCCCTTTTGATGATGTACTTACTTCCCCTTGTGACTGTACCTGTGTTTGTACCACCATCTGGGGATCCCTGCCATTCTGATCTGTGTCCCATTGAAATAAATTTGTCTTAGCCTTGACACAAATTGGTTTACTCCTTGTCCTCTGTCAGTTTCTTGTCTCTCTAAGTTATCCATACCGTCTCTTGTTACTGCTGTCAGGGCTTATGTAGCTTGAGAAATTAACGTTTGCATACCTTGGGAAGGAGCTGCCAATCTGTTGGTTGAGGCTGCGTTCTGAATGCATGGGTAGAGTTGTTCGGCCTGAGCCGTGGGGGATCTGCCTGTTGTTGTAAGGTAAGTGGCTGTGTGCCGATTCGGGGGTCTGGTTAATGGTGGTCTGCTGCTGTAATAATTTCCTGTGAAGGCAAAGGTGGGAAAGTGAACTAGGGGCCATATTTATAAAGCCGCGGCATTGCTTTTTAGCGATACCGCGACCTTAACGATTAACAGAGATTATCGGAGATTAACGATCAGTTTAATGATTGAAAATTTATGATACCGATCGTAAATTTATGACAAAGTAATCGTAGAGTTACGATCCCCATAGTTTTCTACGATCGAATATTCGTTAATCAACGAACGTTTGGTCATAAATGAACGATCGCGATCGTACTTTTACAACCGCAGTGGTGAATTAACTAACCCACGGTATCGTTAAAATGCGACTTTATAAGTATGTCCCTAGGAGCCTACTACAGGTAATACCCTCCCATCCCTTGGCAACACGATAGTTGAGTCACCCCAGGCCTGTGGTGAAATTGGTATGGCCTGTAAGGCACCCAGGCCTGTTGGACATGCTGCACTCTCTGGAGGGGGGGGGGGGTTCCCATCCTGGATGATACCTGATGAGCAGGCCATAATATTGGTGAAATGGTTTGGCGCTGTTTGATTCTTTAGTGCCTGATTGGACACTTGTGAGTGATAGTAGTTATCCCATTGTGTGCTGTATACCTTGGTTATTAAATATAAATACATTAACGGCCCATACAAATAAAACTTCTCTGGGGCATGTTCACCAAAGAGAGAAGGTTTTGGGCGAGAACATGTTCAAAGGACACTAGAGGAACATCCCTTAAGACTTTGAAGAAAAAAAAAAGAAGAAAGGAGAAAAAAAACGAAAAAAGGTTTAAAAAAAGGTTTTGTTTTTTAGGCTTCAAGCTCGGGAAAGGCGTTTTTCACGTGTGGAGAACGGTAATAATGGGTAAGGCTCTGGAAACTGTTCTTCCAGCGTGGGGCCTGACGTTGTTATGGAGGTTCATTGGCAGGTTCAAAAAAAAAAAAGCTGGATGAGTGGATTGGGTGGGATGAGTTGTGGCATTTGGATGGATGAGTTTTGCAAACAAGGATGCTTGTAAGCTAATGTTTTGCTTTGCAACGTTACTAGGTTATGAGTGATACATAAGGTAGTAGAGTTGAGAGTAGGAGTTGATCCGGGGAGAAATTCCGATGCTCCCGATGCTACACTTGGAGTCAGGAGGAAAAGGAATTTTTTCTCCCTTCCTTCATAAAGTGGTTTGGGTTTTTTGGGGTTTTTTTGCCTTCCTCTGGATCAACATACACAGGAGGAACGTTGAGGAAATGAGGGGGGATTATTGCTAGATGGGTTGGACTGGATGGACGTAGATCTATCAACCTGCAAAACTATTACACTACTATTATCTACATCTCCCATCTCGGACCGGCTCGTCACCCGAGGGAAGAAGCTGCCAAAGCTCTCCATGTTCCGTGTATGCCTGCTGTATTGCTTTATTAGCTGCTCATCTGTGCCATTCCTTGATGCTTCTGCTGAACTTCAGCCACTAAGGTAATGTAGTGTCTTCTTTACCCATCCTAAGGGCTTTTAAAACTTCTTGTCCCCTCCCCCTTCCCCCTTTGGCCAATCACCCCTTTTCTAGCTGTGGTGCTGTGCCTCCCCTCTGATTCCTGTAGTTTAGTCCCACCCCAGCTGCCCTTGTCATGGGCCACTGCACTTATGGCTCGTGAATCCTAACACATTAATTATAGTCGCTGGTTTTGCTCAAGTAATTTATCCAATTTTTTTTAAAACTAACTTTAGCACACTCCAACATTTATAGTACTCAGAAATTCCCGCAATTCATTTGGGACCAGCTGGTGCAGCTGCGGTGGATTGTGCAAAAGGAAAATGTACTCACCTTTGAGGAAAATGGATTGAAGAAAGGGAAGTAAGGCATAGCTCCTTAACCTCTGGTCTTCAAGCAATGCATTAAGGAATAGTTCACTTTCCAGTGAACTTTTCCTTTAAAGGAATGTACGTTGATGCTGGGGTAAAAGGGAAAGTTCAACCCTCAAATGAAAAAAATTGTATATATAAAATCACACCCAAAGCCCAAAACTACAATAGTTAGAAAGCTGACAGACGTATGTCTAAACTGTTTACTTTTCCCCCTCCTCCCTCTCTAAGAGGAGACAGCTAGGGGAATAGCATTCAGTCATTGGCTGTGATTGTCATTGTTATATGCATGACTGACAGCGCTAGCTGGAAAAACCAGGAAGCAGAGAGTGGTAAACAGAACACCAGGCAGCATTTCTAGTTAGATTTACATCTCTCAGATTTATAAATATTGCAGTTGGAGTTTTGGGGAGTGATTTACCTACAGTATATACGATTTTAGGATTGATGAACCATCATTTAAGACCACACATTACACTTTACATCTACATGGCCACAACTGCACTCTAAAACAGCAAAATAAAGGCACAGTACTCTCTCATTTGTTTAATGATTTGAAAAAATATTTATTGATTTAAAATACACAAAAACTTCTTTATTTTATCTCTTCTGTATAGCTGTTACATACTTCTATGGTATTGGAGTTTGAATGAAGTTATGCGTCCATCTAATGTCTGTCTAACATTTACATGGTAACTGCAGGTTGAATTTTGCCATGAGTCGACTCTCTCAAATTCTTGTTGATGGTTGAATTCTTGATACCAAACATGGTATTTTCCGCTCTCATTTCTTCTGACTTTGAATGCTTGTGTAGAGTTGTAGCTCTGGACCGTTATGGGATATCATTATAATACTTAGCAAACAGTGAACATACACATGGCAGTAATAAACCTGAACATACGACTCAGTTAAAATCATTCTAAAAAATAAGGCAGAAATGCCATAGCCACTCTTTTGAGACTTCATGTCCGTAAGTCAATCCATATAAAACTGTCAAAATAGAAAATCCAAGTGATTATATCAAATCCCAAGTCCATATGATAAACCAGAGTTCTTTTTTCCTTCTTCATTTCTTTTCCAAGTCCATCGTCTTTAGTTATAATCTGGCCTTTATTTTGTGGAGATGAGATACTTTTGGTGTCTTTGTCTTGGTGTTTATAGTCATTTGGTGGTTGATCCACAGAATCTGGTTGGGATCATCATAAACAAACTAGAAACACATTTAGGACCTACAAGGCTCAGAATGGTGATAAGACAAAATTTGATAAGTCTCTCGATCAATGCTTCCTCTCCTTTTCACATTATAATACATTAATTCACAAGCATAGTGTTCAATATAGTAAGAACGTGGATGGCAAGTCTCTCAGATCTTGTGAATACCAGGTATATTGCCTGCAAAGGGAGTCAAAAAAACATTATGGAAGTAGAATTTGTGTATGACGATGTTATTTGGATAAAGTCCATTTTTTCAATCGTTTTCCGTATTAATTGGGACAAACTTCGCTTTTGTGAAGTTATCTCCTAGCCAACATCGGCACATTATATACCATGATCGACTGGTCTGTAAGTCCTTAATCTGAACTCTGCTCAGGTACCAACTTGGAGAATCCTGTAGAGCGTTATGCCAATCTCAATGTAGCGAAGGTCTCCTAAGGCACGGTTGGTCTTGATCAAAATGTGTCACATCCTCTTCTTTGAAAAATTTGACGTTCATGGCAATGTAAATGATGTCGATCGCTACAGCCGACTTCACCAAAGATTTTCAAAAAAACACTTCTGTTGTACCAGATCCCCAACGACTCCAGTGAAAAAATGTAACCAAGTAGCTTTGGGATTCAGACAGATATCACCTGTAAAATGATTACATTGCGACTATTTTCTTCTTCCTTATCCTGTTTGTATACCAGGATACTTAATATCCCATACAGAACGAACACCCCGAATTCTGTAAAAAGGGGGTGACCACATTTTGCTGTAATGATTCCAGGTCAATCTTGGTTAAATCAATTGGATTTGGAAGAAGAAAACACTAAGTGTTTACTTTTCAGGAAATAATAAATGTTTTCTATAGAATAATTTCCATAGTCACTATTCTCTGTAGCATTGGGGTAAAGCCATTGTCCTGACTACAGTAGTAGAAGTCTATTTGGTTGGTTGGAAATTCCTAGTGACTGGAAATGGATTTTTGCCTTCAGAGAAAACTGCAGTTCCTTTGGGATGCCCAGGGCATCTGTGACAATGAAGGGAAGATCCATTAATTTGTAGTTATGTGCATAAGCCCCCTCATTGTTTTGAATTTAGACTCTGCAGCATCTCTGTAGTGTGGTAAAAGTAAAATTTCGAAATTAAGAGAAACCTTAACTGTAATCTGAAACAAGGTTCTATGGATAGCCGTTATATACTGGAAAAATAATTTGATACTACTTGATGTTCCAGGATACCTGTAGTTCGGTTCTACCCATTTACCTGGTGATAAGAAAAATGAAAAAAAGTGCATTGTGTTATTGGGTGAAAACATTTCCAGTGGCTTCACACAGTTATTGTTGAGCGTTGTCAACAAAAAGTTGTGTGATAAATGATATAATAGTCCTGAACAGGCATGACAGGAGGCAGAAAAAAACATCCTCCTCTCCCAACTATCCATGGTCAAATGATATTTACTGTGTCACATCCTATTAAGTATCATGGGATACCACGTGTGACATCATTATGATGTCACATGACTATGAAAGTTGTAATGGAAATGGTCATGGACACAACTGTGTTCAATTTGGAAATTGGTTACCATAGCAACCTTTAACATGGAAGTTATCTCAGTAATTACAGTAAATATTTCAGTACTGGAATACCAGTAACCATATCCCAGCATCCAGGGTTGGGTATGTGTATGAACAGGATAATCACTTATAGAAAATACAGTAACAAAAAAAACCAAATAATAAAAAAATTGCTCATTTTAAATTAGTACATTTTGCCCAGTGATGCACAGAAGATCCTGTATGTAAGGAAACATAAACCTGCCATGGTTCATTCCGCTAATGTAGGATCTTAAACTACGGCTTTCCAGATGTTTGAAAAACTACAACTCCCAGCATCTCAACACAGAGGGAGGTCTAGGTATGCTGAGAGTTGTAGTTTTCAAACATCCGGAGAGCCGTAGTTTGAGTATCCTGCGGTAGTGGGTTTGTGGAACTGTCCCATGTTTGCATGTTTTTTTTAGCAATCAAATATAGGATGCCCTACATTATATAAAAACTTTGGCTAGGTGTAGGGCAGCCATGGGGGGATCAGGAGGAAGGGAAGAAGGAGGGCAGGAACCTTTCCCACAGGAAGACACCTCCTACTCAATTTCCTGGACTTTGGAGAAGCACTGCAGGAGAACCATAAGGAGCAGGGATGTAAGGTAAGGATTTTTGTTCAACTACACAGTGGGGCCAGTAGTGGGTGAAATTTTAGCTTGGGGTGGATATGCCCTTTAGACGAAATAAAGAAGGAAGAAAGCATTGCAAACCTTAGTCTCCTCCGTGTGAAGAAAAGTCAATCCAGACTTCCAATGCAGGTTCTTCACTAAGCAGATAGTGAGCGCCTTCCCATTAATCATAGGAAAGACACATGCTCTCTGCTCCATGCACAACCCAGTCTGGAGGATTTACACTTTAAAATGAGGATTTATAGGCTTGTTAAGCCTGTGAAAACTGGAAATGAAAGGTTTGCATCTAATCTTAAATGGTATCTCCACTGGTAAAATCATTTTTTGAGTTTTATTGAACAACAGGAGGTAAAGGAGTTGTGTTTTACCTCATAGTAACATAGTAACATAGTAACATAGTAATTAAGGTTGAATAAAGACATTCGTCCATCAAGTCCAACCTATTCACTTTTTTTTTTTTTTTTTTTTTATTTATTTTTTTAACCCTACCTAACAGTTGATCCAGAGGAAGGCACCAAAAACCCCAGCTAAAAAAGGGGGGAAAAAATTCCTTCCTGACTCCAAACGGCAATCGGAAAGTATCCTGGATCAACCAGATCTATATGCATTAATACCAGTAATTCTCAATATTTTTTAGTTTTAGAACTTATCCACGGCCTTTTTTAAAGTATTCAATGAAATGCCATTACCACCTCTGCTGGAAGACAGTTCCACAGTTTCACCGTTCTCCACTGTAAAGAAACCTCTCCTAACTTGAAGATGAAACTTCTTTTCTTCCAACCTTAAAGGATGTCCACGAGTCCTCTGATATGACCTATTAGTGAACAATGCACCAGAGAGTTCACTGATGGGCCATAATTATTTGTTATAAGGTTTATCATGTCCCCACGCAACCGCCGCTTCTCCAATGTAAACAGCCTAACATTGTCTAATCTGCCTGCATATTCAAGCCCCTCATTCCCCTTATTAATTTAGTTGCCCTTCTCTGAACTGCCTCAATTCCAAGATGTCCCTTTTGTATATGGGATTCCAAAACTGCACCGCATATTCCAAATGTGGCTTACCAGTGCCTTGTAAAGAGGGGGAATAATATTTTTCTCTCTTGATTCCATTCCCCTCTTTATACAAGACAATATCTGCTAGCTCTAGCTGTTGCTACCTGGCATTGTTGCTACAGCTAAGTCTGTTATTACCAGAAACCCCCAAATCTTTTTCCATTTCAGATGCATTAACACAGAGTTATTTATGGTGTAGGTGGCACAGGGATTATTAAATCCCAAATGCATCACCTTACATTTATCAACATTGAATCTATCTGCCATTCTTGCTGCCCATTTTGATAATCTATCTAGGTCTGCTTGCAGCACTTGCACATCATTGGAAGTTTCCAAAGCTCTGCATAATTTAGTGTCATCAGCAAACACAGAGACCTTGCTCTCAATGCCCCCTTCTAAGTCATTATAAAACAGATTAAACAGAAGCGGCCCCAGTACAGAACCCTGAGGAACTCCGCTTAGAACTTTAGCCCACATAGATGTAGCTCCATTAACCACCACTCTTGTTTGCGGTCCAATAACCAGTTCTCTATCCATGAACAAATGTTTTCTTCAAGGCCAACCATGTCCTCAGTTTATCATAGTCGCCTACGTGGCACAGTATCAAAGGCCTTTGCAAAATCCAAATATACCACATCCACAGCTGTGCCTGAATCTAACTTCTTACTCACTTCTTCATTAAAAACCAATTAAATTTGTCTGGCATGATCTATTTCTCAAAATCCATGCTGACTACTACTATAAGATAATCTTAGAGACAAAGTCAAGGATATGATCCCTTAACAAAGTTTCCATCACCTTCCCTACCACTGATGTTAGGCTACAGGTCTATAGTTACCAGGCTGTGAACGACTACCTTTTTGAATATTGGTATTACATTGGCTTTTTTCCAATCAGTGGCACATCCCCAGACAAAAGCGAATCTGAAAAGATGAGACACAGTGGTCTGCTAGAACTGAACTAAGCTCTTTTAAAATCCTAGGATGCAATCCATCTGGTCCTGGCGCTTTATTGATTAACTTTGTCTAATTGATTCGTACCATATCCTCTGTTATCCAATGTGAAAACTCTTCATTCTCCCTGCACATTGTACAATCCCTAATGTAAGGATCTCAACAGTTAAAAACCGATGAAAAAAACGGTTTAGCAGATTAGCCTTTTCGGCATCCTCTACAACCAACTCAGCTCCATTATTTAATGGTCCCACATCTCAGTCTCATTTTTTACCATTTATATACTTAAAAAACATCTTGGGGTTGGACTTGCTTTGTTCGGCAATCCGTGTTTCATTTATATTTTAGCTAGTTTATTGCTTTCTTGCACTCTTTATTACAACTTTTGAAGTCCCTGTAAGCCTGTTCTGTGCCTTCTGCTTTCAAAATTTTAAAAGCCCTTTTCTTTTTTTCCATTCTCCCTTTTACCTGAGCATTAAGCCATGCAGGAGTGGACCTAATTTTTTACACTTGTTTCCTAAAGGTACCGATTTGGAAATGTTATAGTTTAATATCCCTTTAAAAGTGGTCCACATCTGCTCAGTATCTTTACCTAGAAACAGTCCCCCCAGTCTATGAGCAGGAGCGATTCCTTTAAAAGCATAAAATTAGCTTTCTAAAGTTAAAAGTTTTTGTTAAGCCAGTGCCACTTTAGTTTTTCTGGCAACCTATATTAAATGACAACTATATCATGGTCACTATTCCCTAAGCTTTCCCATTACTTCATCTCCCAAATGAGCTCTGGGTTATTAGATTATCACCAGATCCCTCCCGTTCTTCAATAAAGTTCAGGAGCGCGGGAAACAAAGGTACAAAGGAACTTACCTGATCTTTCGCTCCTCCGCTGCTTCCTCTGACAGGTCCTAACTGGAAACATATATTACATATGTGAGAGAGTGATCTGCCTGCTTCATATGATTGCAAACTGTACTAAAGGAACAGATTATTTTATCACACATAATAGTCTGCGATCTATCCATGATGATTAGGACACTTGTAGCTTACCAGGGGATTAGCCAATCACAGCTCACCTTCAGTCAAAGAAAACACTCTCTTTATAAATTCTATAGACGTTCTGTAAAAAGATTTGTAGAGAAATGTATACCTGTGCGGTATATATGTGATTGATGTGTTCATTTTCACAGTATTTTACAATTTTTATTCAATTATGTCAAGCCCTGCCCCAATAAGCTTTATAAATTATGAATTCATTATTCAGATATTTAAGATTGGAAAGTATCCAGGTGAAAATAGTTAAATTTCCTAAGCTCTGTAGCCTGTATCTCCGTAATTCTTACCATCCAGCAATGGCTTATGGCCAAAATGCTGATGTCATGGGCAATGATTGACTGGGATTCCCAATCTGGGCCTGCTGATGAATAGTTAGTATAGTATTTGAGGTTGAATAAAGACATACGTCCATCCAGTCCAACCCATGTAGCAATATCCTCATTTCCTGCCTAACTGTTGATCCAGAGGAAGGCAAAAAAAACCCACCAAATTTATGAAGGGGGAAAAAATTCCTTCCTGACTCCAAGTGGCAATCGGAAATTTCCCTGGATCAACTCTACTTTATGTATCAATACCAGTAACTTGTAACATTCCTTGTTTGCAGAAACTCATCCAGCTTTTTTTTGAAAATGACCAATGAACCTGCCATAACAACGTCCACTGGAAGACAGTTCCATAGCTTTACCGTTCTCACAGTGAAAAACCCTTTCCGAGCTTGAAGTCTAAACCTTTTTCTTCAAGTCTTAAGGGATGTCCTCGTGTCCTTTGACATGTTCTATTGGTGAACAATGCCCCAGATAGTTTATTGTATGGCCCGTTAATGTATTTATACACAGTAATCATATCCCCACGCAAGCGCCTTTTCTCCAGGTACATAATTGTAACTTTCCAGTCTCTCCTCTATTCAAGTCCCCCAATCCCCTTATTAATTTAGTTGCCCTTCTCTGAACCCTTTCCATTTCAAAGATGTCCTTTTTGTGCACAGGATTCCAAAATTGCACTGCATATTCCAAATGAGGCCTTACCAATGCTTTGTAAAGAGGGAGAATTACATTTTCCTCCCTTGAATCCATACCTCGCTTTATACAAGACAATACCATGCTGGCTCTGGCTGTTGCCGCCTGGCACTGCTTGCTACCTTTAAGTTTGTTATCCACCAAAACTCCAAGATCCCTTTCCAACAGGGATTCACTTAACACAGAGCCATTTATAGTATAAGTAGCACAAGTATTTTTAAGTCCAAAATGCATCACCTTACATTTATCAACATTGAATTTCATCTGCCACTTAGCAGCCCAATGTGATAATCTATCTAGATCCCTTTGCAACGATTGCACATCCTCTGAAGTTTTTAATGGTCGACAAAAGTTTTGTGTCGTCAGCAAACACAGAAACCTTGCTGACAATACCCACTTCCAAATCATTAATAAATAGATATAAATAGAAGCGGCCCCAACACAGAACCCTGTGGCACCCCACTTAGCACTTTAGTCCATAATGATGAAGCCCCATTAACAACTACTCTCTGCATCCTATTCCTTAACCAATTTCCTATCCATGTACAAATGTGACTCCCCAGACCAACAGACCTTAGCTTATTCATTAGTCGCCTATGGGGGACTGTATCAAAAGCCTTTGCAAAATCCAAGTAAACTGCATCTACTGCTATACCAGAGTCTAAATTTCTACTTACTTCCTCATAAAAGCCAAGCAAGTTAGTTTGACAAGATCTATTCCTCCTAAATCCATGATGGTTACTACTTATAATGTCAGTCCTTGAAACATACTCTAGAACCTGTTCCCTTATTAAACTTTCCAGGATCTTCCCCACACTGAAGTTAAACTTACAGGCCTGTAATTACCCGGCTGTGAACGACTACCCTTTTTGAATATTGGAATAACATACAGCCTTTTCCAATCCAGAGGCACACCAGGACATGAGGGAATCAGCAAAAATAAGAAACAATGGCCTAGATAAAACTGAACTTAGCTCCTTAAGTACCCGAGGATGTATTTTATCCGGTCCAGGAGATTTATTAATATTAACCTTATTTAGTTCTTTCTGTACCATATCCTCGGTTAACCAAAGTGAACTTGAATCTTGTATACCTTTATTGCTACTATACTCTATGATATCTGTACTTGGATCTTCTATAGTGTATACAGAGGAAAAAAAATTATTCAAGACATTTGCTTTATCGCCATCCTCCGTAACTAACTTATCCCCATTAATTAATGGTGCCACATTCTCAGTCCTCATCTTCTTACTATTAATAAGTTGTGGCAGATATCATCAAAGTACCATTGGCAGCAGGTCTATTTCAGGTCTGTCTGTGGTAGTGAAATCTCATACTGGCCAAACATTGAACCAATATCAGGGCACAATCCATTATGGTTCCCTTGAATACTGATCGCAAAATGATCAGCCCAGATGGTTGTCAGAAAATTGTAGGAACACTGACATGTAAATCTACTAGTGTATTAACTGCATTACTAAATCTGAAACTTTCTGGAACTGGTAAATGTGGCAGGGGGTTAAACATTACTAAGCCACTAGTGTTTAAATCTTGCACAATACACTAATTTAATGAGGACACTCATTGTAACACACTGAAATGTGTAGCACCATCTGGTGACTGAAAATGTTTTTGCAGGGATAAGCTCCTAATTCTGACTATTCTCTCACAATTGCCTCCTACCACACTCTTCTCATGTTAAACACCACGGCGTTGCATTCTCCTTGCCGTCAGGATCAAACCCAAAATTTAAATCACCTTTTTAACCCTACCTAAGGGCTAGGCCACACTGCTGCAGTCTTTTTGCGATTGCGCTTGCGTTTTTAAAAATAATTGAAAACGTGGCAACGCAAAAAAAGCGCCTTTTTCGGTGCGATTGCGTTTTGCGTTCTGCATTTTTAATCGCAATCGCATGCGATTTCTTATACTTATTGAAGAAATCGCAAGCGCAAACGCAACAAAATCGCACATGAAATCGCATGCGATTGCGATTGCATTTGCGTTTGCGTTTCAGTGTGGCCTAGCCTTACAGTTCATCCAGAGGAAGGCTAGAAAAGGGGTGGAGAAATTCCTTCTGACTCCAATGGCAACCGGAAAGTATCCTGGATCAACCAGAACTACAGTATATGTATTAATACCATAATTTCAATATTATATAGTATCCCCATACCAACCAGAACTACAGTATATGTATTAATACCAGTAATCCCAATATTATAGTATCCCTGTACCAACCAGAATACAGTATATGTATTATACCAGTAATTCTCAATATATATAGTATCCTGTACCAACCAGAACTACAGTATATGTATTAATACCAGTAATTCTCAATATTATATAGTATCCCTGTCCCAACAGAATACAGTATATGTATTAATACCAGTAATTCTCAATATTATAGTATCCCTGTCCAACCAGAATACAGTATATTTATTATACCAGTAATTCTCAATATATATAGTATCCCTGTACCAACCAGACCTACAATATAGTATTAATACCAGTAATTCTCAATATTATATAGTATCCCCTACCAACCAAACTCAGTATATGTATTAATACCAGTAATTCTCAATATTATATAGTATCCCCTGTACCAACCAGAACTAAGTATATGTATTAATACCAGTAATTCTCAATATTATATAGTATCCCTGTACCAACCAGAACTACGTATATGTATTAATACCAGTAATTCTCAATTATTATAGTATCCCTGTCCCAACCAGAACTACAGGATATATTAATACCAGTAATTTCAAAAAAGAAAGAACAACCAGTAGAAAGGCAAAAGAGGAGAGACAAGAAGAGAACAGGAAGAGCAAGAGAAGAGAGAGAAACAGAGGCGAGAGGAGAGGGAAAAGGAGAAAAAAAAAGGGGAGAAGAGAAAAGAGGGAGAGGAGAGGAAAAGGAGAAAAAAGCAAGGGAGAGAGAGAGAAAAGAGGGAGAGAGGAGAGAGAGAGGAAAAGGAGAAAAACGGGAGAGAGAGCAGAAGCAAAAGAGGGAGATCTCTCTTCCCCTTCTCCCCCCTTTTCTCTCACTCACTCTCCCTTTTCTCTATCTCCCCCCTCTTCATCTCTCCCTTTCTTCTCTCTCCCTCTCCCCAATTCTCTTGTCTCTTCTCACTCCTCTCTCTCTCTCTTTCTGCCCCACTCCTGGAACAGCATTAAGGCCTCGCGCACGCAAGTAAGGATCCGTGCGGACTTGTGGGCAGCTTCTTCAATGGCAGTGGCTCACACACAATGGGAGGAGGGTTGATAATGCGGCACTCAAGCTAATGCATCCGTGAACCAAGCATATTGACACCTGTTGGTTAGAATATAAGATGTTTCACCTGGACATGTACATTTATATGCGGGGACAACTCGAGGCCCAGAGAGACAGATAAAAAAGCCCAACACATTTAGGGAGTTGGGGCCTGGAGAAAGCAGAAAATTGGCCTGATAATATCACCACAAACCTTCCTTCTCAGGGACATCAGATACCACCAATTGCACTGTTCTTGTATTTCTAAAAGAAAAAAAAGTACATTATGGAGACTGACCAATCAAACCAAGGGAATTTCTCTGTAAATATTTGGGCTTCACGTGAATTTCACCAGGAATGCAAAGGGAAGGAAACATCTCATGAACATACAAGGCATCTAGCAGGTTCCTCAGGACACCACAGGACAGATGTGTCCAAGGGTGGATTTGAACTCAGGACTTTTTAGCCAATTTCAAAAAATCGGGGAAGGGAATAATCTATATCTCCTGCAGTCCTGTCCTCCATTTTTCTGTTTTATTTTCTTTTCCTATCTTTCTATGTTAAAACATTCCAGAGGTAGAAGGGTGAAAATATCTATATATTCATCTCGCCATATTTGTTCTTTCATCTCAAAACAAATATAAGTGTTGCCCTTTACTGAATCCGAAACAGACGGAAACAGTGTACTTGTATCTCCAGCTAACTCTTGCGTCCCTTTTGATGATGTACTTACTTCCCTTGTGACTGTACCTGTGTGTTGTACCACCATCTGGGGATCCCTGCCATTCTGATCTGTGTCCCATTGAAATAAATTTGTCTTAGCCTTGACACAAATTGGTTTACTCCTTGTCCTCTGTCAGTTTCTTGTCTCTCTAAGTTATCCATACCGTCTCTTGTTACTGCTGTCAGGGCTTATGTAGCTTGAGAAATTAACGTTTGCATACCTTGGGAAGGAGCTGCCAATCTGTTGGTTGAGGCTGCTGTTCTGAATGCATGGGTAGAGTTGTTCGGCCTGAGCCGTGGGGGATCTGCCTGTTGTTGTAAGGTAAGTGGCTGTGTGCCGATTCGGGGGTCTGGTTAATGGTGGTCTGCTGCTGTAATAATTTCCTGTGAAGGCAAAGGTGGGAAAGTGAACTAGGGGCCATATTTATAAAGCCGCGGCATTGCTTTTTAGCGATACCGCGACCTTAACGATTAACAGAGATTATCGGAGATTAACGATCAGTTTAATGATTGAAAATTTATGATAACGATCGTAAATTATGACAAAGTAATCGTAGAGTTACGATTCCCATAGTTTTCACGATCGAATGTTCGTTAATCAACGAACGTTTGGTCATAAAATTTTGAACCTTTCCAGAAAGAAAACAAGTGGACAATCAGTTGTGTAATTCCTATTATAACGCCTCCATATAATTGTTGCTATACAGTAAATCTACAGGCGTCTAAAGATCTCTGTGCAGTTGCCAATACATTGACGGTATGGTAAGGAAATGACACTTACCTGATGGCGTTGATCTCCAGGTGGCCTGAGTTTTCTAGAAGATCTTCCAGGCTTCCTCCTCCAGCAAACTCCATAACAAAAAAAGCGTTCCTCTGTGTACAAAGACAGGAAAACATTAACAGGGAGATGCAATATCGCCCGCAAAGGGCTGAAACTCACACTGCGCTTGTCGGGGGGATAGTGTCCACTACATTACAGTAAAAGTACAGGGAGCATAACAGGGATCGGGAGAGAGGGAGGGAGGAAGGGGGGTTGATTTAACCAAGATTGACCTGGAATCATTACAGCAAAATGTGGTCCCCCTTTTTACAGTAATCGGGGTGTTCGTTCTGTATGGGATATTAAGTATCCTGGTATACAAACAGGATAAGGAAGAAGAAAATAGTCGCAATGTAATCATTTTACCAGGTGATGATCTGTCTGAATCCCAAAGCTACTTGGTTACATTTTTCACTGGAAGTCGTTGGGGATCTGGTACAACAGGAAGTGTTTTTTTGAAAATCTTTGGTGAAGTCGGCTGTAGCGATCGACATCATTTACATTGCCATGAACGTCAAATTTTTCAAAGAAGAGGATGTGACACATTTTTGATCAAGACCAACCGTGCCTTAGGAGACCTTCGCTACATTGAGATATGGCATAACCCTACTAAGGATTCTCCAAGTTGGTACCTGAGCAGAGTTCAGATTAAGGACTTACAGACCAGTCGATCATGGTATATAATGTGCCGATGTTGGCTAGGAGATAACTTCACAAAAGCGAAGTTTGTCCCAATTAATACGGAAAACAGATTGAAAAAAATGGACTTTATCCAAATAACATCGTCATACAAATTCTACTTCCATAATGTTTTTTTGACTCCCTTTGCAGGCAATATACCTGGTGAATTCACAAGATCTGAGAGACTTGCCATCCACGTTCTTACTATATTGAACACTATAGCTTGTGAATTAATGTATTATAATGTGAAAAAGGAGGATGAAGCATTGATCGAGAGACTCATCAAATTTTGTCTTATCACCATTCTGAGCCTTGTAGGTCCTAAATGTGTTTCTAGTTTGTTTATGATGATCCAAAGACCAGATTCTGTGGATCAACCACCAAATGACTATAAAACACAAGACAAAGACACCAAAAGTATCTCATCTCCACAAAATAAAGGCCGAATTATAACTAAAGACGGTGGACTTGGAAAGAGAAATGAAGAAGGAAAAAAGAAGCTCTGGTTTATCATATGGACTTGGGATTTGATATTATCACTTGGATTTTCTATTTTGACAGTTTTATATGGATTGACTTACGGACATGAAGTCTCAAAAGAGTGGCTAATGGCATTTCTGCCTTATTTTTTTAGAATGATTTTAACTGAGTCAGTATGTTCAGGTTTATTACTGCCATGTGTATGTTCACTGTTTGCTAAGTATTATAATGATATCCCATGGACGGTCCAGAGCTACAACTCTACAAAGCATTCAAAGTCAGAAGAAATGAGAGCGGAAAATACCATGTTTGGTATCAAGAATTCAACCATCAACAAGAATTTGAGAGAGTCGACTCATGGCAAAATTTCAACCTGCAGTTACCATGTAAATGTTAGACAGACATTAGATGGACGCATGACTTCATTCAAACTCCAATACCATAGAAGTATGTAACAGCTATACAGAAGAGATAAAAGTAGAAGTTTTTGTGTATTTTAAATCAATAAATATTTTTCAAATCATTAAAACAAATGAAGAGAGTACTGTGCCTTTATTTTGCATGTTTTAGAGTGCAGTTGTGGCCATGTAGATGTAAAGATGTAATGTGTGGTCTTAAATGATGGTTCATCCCTAAAATCAAAAATCGTATATACTGTAGGTAAATCACTCCCCAAAACTCCAAACTGCAATAGTTATAAATCTGAGAGATGTAAATCTAACTAGAAATGCTGCCTGGTGTTCTGTTACCACTCTCTGCTTCCTGGTTTTTCCAGCTAGCAGCTGTCAGTCATGCATATAACAGATGACAATCACAGCCAATGACTGAATGCTATTCCCCTAGCTGTCTCCTCTTAGAGAGGGAGGAGGGGGAAAGTATAACAGTTTAGACATACGTCTGTCAGCTTTCTAACTATTGTAGTTTTGGGCTTTGGGGGGTTGATTTATATATATACAATTTTTTTCATTTGAGGGTTGAACTTTCCCTTTTACCCCAGCATGCAACGTACATTCCTTTAAAGGAAAAGTTCACTGGAAAGTGAACTATTCCCTTAATGCATTGCTTGAAGACCAGAGGTTAAGGAGCTATGCCTTACTCCCGTTCTTCAATCCATTTTCCTCAAAGGTGAGTACATTTTCCTTTTGCACAATCCACCGCAGCTGCACCAGCTGGTCCCAAATGAATTCGGGAATTTCTAGGTACTATAAATGTTGGAGGTGCTAAAGTTAGTTTTAAAAAAAATTGGATAAATTACTTGAGCAAAACCAGCGACTATAATTAATGTGGTTAGGGATTCACAGAGCCATAAGTGCAGTGGCCTCATGACAAGGGCAGCTGGGGGTGGGACTAAACTACAGGAATCAGAGGAGAGGGCAGCAGCCACAGCTAGAAAAGGGGTGATTGGCCAAAGGGGGGAAGGGGGAGGGGACAAGAAGTTTTAAAAGCCCTTAGGATGGGTAAAGAAGACACTACATTACCTTAGTGGCTGAAGTTCGAGCAGAAGCATCAAGGAATGGCACAGATGTAGCAGCTAATAGAAGCAATACAGCAGGCATTACAGGAACATGGAGAGCTTTGGCAGCTTCTTCCTCAGGGTGAGCGAGCCGGTCCGAGATGGGAGATTTAGTATAGTATAGTATAGTATTTGAGGTTGAATAAAGATATACGTCCATCCAGTCCAACCCATCTAGCAATATCCTCATTTCCTGCCTAACTGTTGATCCAGAGGAAGGCAAAAAAAAACCCACCAAATTTATGAAGGGGGAAAAAATTCCTTCCTGACTCCAAGTGGCAATCGGAAATTTCCCTGGATCAACTCTACTTTATGTATCAATACCAGTAACTTGCAACATTCCTTGTTTGCAGAAACTCATCCAGCTTTTTTTTGAAACTGACCAATGAACCTGCCATAACAACGTCCACTGGAAGACAGTTCCATAGCCTTACCGTTCTCACAGTGATGTATTTTATCCGGTCCAGGAGATTTACTAATATTAACCTTATTTAGTTCTTTCTGTACCATATCCTCGGTTAACCAAAGTGAACTTGAATCTTGTATACCTTTATTGCTACTATACTCTATGATATCTGTACTTGGGTCTTCTATAGTGTATACAGAGGAAAAAAAATTATTCAAGACATTTGCTTTATCGCCATCCTCCGTAACTAACTTATCCCCATTAATTAATGGTGCCACATTCTCAGTCCTCATCTTCTTACTATTAATATACTTAAAAAAATGTTTAGGCTTAGTGATGCTTTCTTCAGCTATCCTAACTTCATTATTAATTTTAGCTAGTTTGATTGCTTTCTTACACTCCTTTTCAAGTTCACTTTGGTTAACCGAGGATATGGTACAGAAAGAAGAACTAAATAAGGTAATATTAGTAAATCTCCTGGACCGGATATAAAATACATCTAGGGTACTTAGGGAGCTAAGTTCAGTTTTATCTAGGCCATTGTTTCTTATTTTGCTGATTCCCTCATGTCCGGTGGTGTGCCTCTGGATTGGAAAAAGGCTGTGTTATTCCAATATTCAAAAGGGTAGTCGTTCACAGCCGGGTAATTACAGGCCTGTAAGTTTAACTTCAGTGGTGGGGAAGATCCTGGAAAGTTTAATAAGGGATCATGTTCTAGAGTATGTTTCAAGGACTGACATTATAAGTAGTAACCAGCATGGATTTAGGAGGAATAGATCTTGTCAAACTAACTTGCTTGGCTTTTATGAGGAAGTAAGTAGAAATTTAGACTCTGGTATAGCAGTAGATGTAGTTTACTTGGATTTTGCAAAGGCTTTTGATATAGTCCCCCATAGGCGAATATGAATAAGCTAAGGTCTGTTGGTCTGGGGAGTCACATTTGTACATGGATAGAAAATTGGTTAAGAATAGGATGCAGAGAGTAGTTGTAATGGGGCTTCATCATTATGGACTAAAGTGCTAAGTGGGGTGCCACAGGGTTCTGTGTTGGGGCCGCTTCTATTTTAATCTATATTAATGATTTGGAAGTGGGTATGTCAGCAAGGTTTCGTGTTTGCTGACGACACAAAACTTTGTCGACCATTAAAAACTTCAGAGGATGTGCAATCGTTGCCAGGGGGATCTAGATAGATTATCACATTGGGCGCTAAGTGGCAGATGAAATTCAATGTTGATAAATGTAAGGTGATGCATTTTGGACTTAAAAATAATTGTGCTACTTAACTATAATGGCTCTGTGTTAAGTGAATCCCTGTTGGAAAGGGATCTTGGAGTTTTGGTGGATAACAAAATTAAAGTTAGCAAGCAGTGCCAGGCGGCAACAGTCAGAGCCAGCATGGTATTGTCTTGTATAAAGCGAAGTATGGATTCAAGGGAGGAAAATGTAATTCTCCCTCTTTCACAAAGCATTGGTAAGGCCTCATTTGGAATATGCAGATGGCAATTTTGAATCCTGTTACAAAAAGGACATCTTTGAAATGGAAAGGGGTCAGAGAAGGGCAAACTAAATTAATAAGGGGATTGGGGGAGCTTGAATTGAAGAGAGACTGGAAAAGTTACAATTATGTACGCTGGAGAAAAGGCGCTTGCGTGGGGATATGATAAATGTGTATAAATACATTAACGGGCCATACAATAAAATATCTGGGGCATTGTTCACCAAGAGAAAATGTCAAGGACACGAGGACATCCCTTAAGACTTGAAGAAAAAAGGTTTAGGCTTAGCTCTACAAAAGTAAGCATGGAGATTTATTAGGGGTTTTTTCACTGTGAGAACGTAAGGCTATGGAACTGTCTTCCAGTGGACGTTGTTATGGCAGGTTCATGGTCAGTTTCAAAAAAGCTGGATGAGTTTCTGCAAACAGGAATGTTGCAAGTTACTGGTATTGATAAAGTAGAGTTGATCCAGGGAAATTTCGATTGCCACTTGGAGTCAGGAAGGAATTTTTTCCCCCTTCATAAATTTGGTGGTTTTTTTTGCCTTCCTCTGGATCAACAGTTAGGCAGGAAATGAGGATATTGCTAGATGGGTGGACTGGATGGACGTATGTCTTTATTCAACCTCAAATATACTATACTATTACTATACTAAATCTCCCATCTCGGACCGGCTCGCTCACCCTGAGGAAGAAGCTGCCAAAGCTCTCCATGTTCCTGTATGCCTGCTGTATTGCTTCTATTAGCTGGCATCTGCTGCCATTCCTTGATGCTTCTGCTCGAACTTCAGCCACTAAGGTAATGTAGTGTCTTCTTTACCCATCCTAAGGGCTTTTAAAACTTCTTGTCCCTCCCCCTTCCCCCCTTTGGCCAATCACCCCTTTTCTAGCTGTGGGCTGTGCCCTCCTCTGATTCCTGTAGTTTAGTCCCCCCCCAGCTGCCCTTGTCATGAGGCCACTGCACTTATGGCTCTGTGAACCCTAACCACATTAATTATAGTCGCTGGGTTGCTCAAGTAATTTATCCAATTTTTTTAAAACTAAACTTTAGCACTCCAACATTTATAGTACCTAGAAATTCCCGAATTCATTTGGGACCGCTGGTGCAGCTGCGGTGGATTGTGCAAAAGGAAAATGTCTCACCTTGAGGAAATGGATTGAAGAACCGGGAGTAAGGCATAGCTCCTTAACCTCTGGTCTTCAAGCAAGCATTAAGGGAATAGTTCATTCCAGTGAACTTTTCCTTTAAAGGAATGTACGTTGCATGCTGGGGTAAAAGGGAGTTCAACCCTCAAATGAAAAAAAATTGTATATATATAAACACCCCCCAAAGCCAAAACTACAATAGTTAGAAAGCGTGACAGACGTATGTCTAAACTGTTATACTTTCCCTCCTCCCTCTCTAAGAGGAGACAGCTAGGGGAATAGCATTCAGCATGGCTGTGATTGTCATCTGTTTATGCATGACTGACAGCTGCTAGCTGGAAAAACCAGGAAGCAGAGAGTGGTAAGAACACCAGGCAGCATTTCTAGTTAGATTTACATCTCTCAGATTATAAACTATGCAGTTTGGAGTTTTGGGGAGTGATTTACCTACAGTATATACGATTTTTGATTTTAGGGATGACCATTTAGACCACACATTACATCTTACATTACATGGCCACAACTGCACTCTAAAACATGCAAAATAAAGGCACAGTACTCTCTTCATTGTTTTAATGATTTGAAAAATATTTATTGATTTAAAATACACAAAAACTTCTACTTTATCTCTTCTGTATAGCTTTTACATACTTCTATGGTATGGAGTTTGAATGAAGTCATGCGTCATCTAATGTCTGTCAACATTTACATGGTAACTGCAGGTTGAAATTTGCCATGAGTCGACTCTCTCAAATTTTGTTGATGGTTGAATTTGATACCAAACATGGTATTTTTCGCTCTCATTTCTTTGACTTTGATTGAATGCTTTGTAGAGTTGTAGCTCTGGACCGTACATGGATATCATTATAATACTTAGCAAACAGTGAACATACACATGGCAGTAATAACCTGAACATACTGACTCAGTTAAAATCATTCTAAAAAAATAAGGCAGAAATGCCATTAGCCACTCTTTGAGACTTCATGTCCGTAAGTCAATCCATATTAAAACTGTCAAATAGAAAACAAGTGATAAATCAAATCCCAAGTCCATATGTAAACCAGAGCTTCTTTTTTCCTTCTTCATTTCTCTTTCCAAGTCCACGTCTTTAGTTATAATTCGGGCCTTTATTTTGTGGAGATGAGATACTTTGGTGTCTTTGTCTTGTGTTTATAGTCATTTGGTGGTTGATCCACAGAATTGGTCTTGGGATCATCATAAACAAACTAGAAACACATTTAGGACCTACAAGGCTCAGAATGTGTGATAAGACAAAATGATAGTCTCTCGATCAATGCTTCATCCTCCTTTTTCACATTATAATACATTAATTCACAGCTATAGTGTTAATATAGTAAGAACGTGGATGGCAAGTCTCTAGATCTTGTGAATTCACCAGGTATATTGCCTGCAAAGGGAGTCAAAAAAAAAATATGGAAGTAGAATTTTATGACGTGTATTTGGATAAAGTCCATTTTTTCAATCTGTTTTCCGTATTAATTGGGACAAACTTCGCTTTTGTGAAGTTATCTCCTAGCAACATCGGCACATTATATACCATGATCGATGGTCTGTAAGTCCTTAATTGAACTCGCTCAGGTACCAAACTTGGAGAATCCTTGTAGCGTTATGCCATATCTAATGTAGCGAAGGTCTCCTAAGGCACGGTTGGTCTTGATCAAAAATGTGTCACATCCTCTTTCTTGAAAAATTTGAAGGTCATGGCAATGTAAATGATGGGATAGCTACAGCCGACTTCACCAAAGATTTTCAAAAAAAACACTTCCTGTTGTACCAGTCCCCAACGACTTCCAGTGAAAAAAAGTAACCAAGTAGCTTTGGGATTCAGACAGATATCACCTGGTAAAATGATTACATTGCGACATTTTCTTCTTCCTTATCGTTTGTATCCAGGATACTTAATATCCCATACAGAACGAACACCCCGATTACTGAAAGGGGGACCACATTTTGCTGTAATGATTCCAATGTGGTCAACTTGGTTAAATCAATTGGATTGGAAGAAGAAACAAACAAGTGTTTACTTTTCAGGAATAATAAATGTTTTCTATGAATAATTTCCATAGTCACTATTCTCTGTGCATTGGGTGGTAAAGTCCATTGTCCTGACTACAGTAGTAGAAGTCTAGTTGAGTTGGTGTGAAATTCTAGTGACTGGAAATGGATTTTTGCCTTCAGAGAAAACTGCAGTTCCTTTGGTAGCAAGGGCATCTGTGACAATGAAGGGAAGATCCATTAATTTGTTAGTTATGTGCATAAGCCCCTCATTGTTTTGAATTAGACTATGCAGCCTTGAAAGAAAAATGGACTCTACCAAAAATGTTTCCTTACTTTTCACCTTGCAAAGACTGCTGACTGATTTTGGTCACAGGGCTGTATGTGTATAATCTCTCTCTCTTTTTATTTTCTAGATTCTACAAGGTAAGGAGTATGGTTTTTCTGTTGATTTCTGGTCCATAGGAGTTACAATCTACAGGATGGCTGCTGGACGCTTCCCGTTTTATGCTGGAGGGAATGAAAGAAAGGTGCGAAGATCCATCCGGAGGTCCACCCCGAAATATCCAGAAAGGCTCAGCAAGGATCTGAAAGACTTTCTGACTGATAGATTAGATAGATCGCTAGATACATTAGATATAGAATAGCTATACAGATAGAAAGACAGACAGACACAGATACAGATAAATTGGAATGTACGATAACAAGTAGCCATTAGTTACACATATAATATTGTTTAATTAATATTGTCATTATAATATTGATCCAGGGACAAGCCGATTGCCATATTGGAATCAGGAAGGTTTTTTCCCTTTGATCCATTTCGTCAAAGGGTTTTTTACCTTCCTCTGGATCAGTAGAAATGGTTGAAATTAAGGGACTCCTGTCTTGCTTCAACCTTAATAGTAAATGATAGTTAGATGGATAGTGTAGGTTAGGGACCTGCTCAGAGAGTCTACCTTGACGTGGTGGCAGGCTTGTTATCCTTTAGCCAAATCTATATTATAATAATAATATAATATAAGGGATATTTATATTTTACCTTTTGGCTAAAGGATAAAACTAAAGGGCTCTTACAAAGTTTGATTAAAACAAATTGCGTGTTAATACAATAGAAGATAAAATAAAGAGTAAAAGGGTTAAAGTTATAATAAAAGTAATAATAGGCCAAGAGTAGAAAGAATAAGAAATGTAATAAAAGTTAAGGGATTATCATAGCATAATAAAACGTTCAACTACAGTGCCCACTGCCCTACAACATGCTGTCAAAAGCCCACTTGTGAAGTGAATGACAGCTAAAATCCTGTCTCGTTTTATCAGAAAAGAATTTGTATGCCTGGTGTGGGATTCCCTCCATATGTTACTCACATTGCAATGTATTTGGGGCAGGGCCTAATGTGAATAAAGTAAGAAGTACAGCCCAATACAAGAAAACAAATACAATAGAAACTTGCTACATGCAAACAGAGTATTAATGTTAAAATAACAATGTAGGATCTTACATGGAAAACAAACGTTAGAAAATACCTTCACTGCATTATATCAACATGTTAACAGTGTTAATGAGTCACAGAAATGGATTTAAAAACAGAGAAGGATTATCTGTTGTATTCAATTAGATCAACTGGACTTGAAATGTAGTTCTTGAAGACGTTTCGCTAGTCATCCGACTGGCTTTCTCAATTCAGAATGACTTTACAAGAATCTGTGGCAATTATGTACCCTGGAAAATCCCAATTAGCATATCACACGCCAGTGTTAAGGGTGTGTATTAGATAGTGGCTAAGAGGTGTTATAGGAACGCCCAGAGTAAGGTGTCAAAACAGCATTGTACATGGCAGACAGTTGGTGTCGAACCCCCCCACCTCTATTTAGGCTTGGTTTTCTTATTTTCACATAAATGGCCTCCTTAACACCTCTCTTGAACCAGTCACGTTCCTTCGCCAGTATGTTAACATACAATCTTCAAAGGTATGCCTTTATCCTTAGATGCAGATACACGGCTGAGTCCTGACCCGAGGAATTAGCTCTTCTGTGCTGGGCCATACGTTGATGCAGTTGCTGTTTGGTCTCCCCCACATACAAATCAGAGCATTCTTCACTGCACTGCACCGCATATATGATGTCGCTTTTCTTGTGTTTTGGTATTGGTCTTTTGGATGTACCAATTGCTGCCTCAGTGTGTTGTTTGGTTTAAAGCAGACAGGGATACGATGTTTTTTGAAAATTCTTCTTAATTTCTCGGAGACCCTGCTACATATGGATGACCATGTTCTTCCTCCTGTCTTGCTTTTCCCCTTCACTGTTGGTATGTGTGTTTCTTTTCTCTTTCTTCTACTTCTTTTGACAAAGGCCCAGTCTGGATATCCAGACTGGATTTTCCAGGGTACATAATTGCCACAGATTCTTGTACAAGTCATTCTGAATTGAGAAAGCCAGTCGGATGACTAGCGAAACGTCTTCAAGAACTACATTTCAAGTCCAGTTGATCTAATTGAATACAACAGATATACCATGACCTGGATGAATGAGAACCTTCACAAGCAGAGAAGGATTACTATTTGTATTTTATAAATAATAAAAGGGAACTAACCCACCTTTATCTGTGATATGTCCACATTAACTGGTTTGGGGCCACAAACTGTGTTTACCAAAAAACCCTGCTAAAATACTACAGTAAGTTCTATCCCTCCTATAAACAAAGCAATGATTAGGAAAGTAACACCCCATAACATTCCTTGTACATCAGTGTTTCCTTATCACCGGCATGAAAGGTCTAAAGCTAGGTACACATGATTCAATAATTCATTAAAATCGGCCGAACGAACGGACAGGTCGGAAAATCACAACCGATCGTGCAGTCTTCTATGGACCACACGATCGGTCATGCCTAACTGTCAGACGCAGCTGCTTTTGCCGCGACCGACAGTCCATCCTCCTGGCAGACAGGTCGAAAGCCTCAAACAGTCGTTCAGGAGGAAAGATTGCAACGTGTGTACCTACCTTACAGATGCAGTGGGTGAAATATCTCCCACTGTCTGCCTCCTCCTTCTATACAGTAAGCACATGTGTCTATGGTAAAGATAGGAGGGACTGCGGGTAGTTTGGGCAACATCAGAGAAAAGAGCTGTCAGCTGCTGACCTTTTTTGTAGGAGTTAAATTAAAAAAATCTCAGGAATGAGAAATTCTGGTAAATGGCAGTTTCCCTTAAAGGGCATGTCCTCCCCCAAAATTATAATCCCCCCCCACTAATGGCCCCACCATGTAGTGTAGTTATAGGGCTCGGCTCCTATCGGGGGCCTCCGGGAGAAGTTTTGGCATGCGTCTGCAGCCCTTCACCCCCTCCCTCTCCCTCCCCGTTTTTTGCTATCTCATCCCTCCCCTGCATAAAACCCCTTGCCCGTATAATCGAACAACTTCCCCCAGCCCCCACCGCAAAAAAGATTTTAAGAAAGTGACCATAACCTAACTTACCTTCTCCTCCCTCCATCGTCTTCCTGAACCGGCGCCGCTTCGTGAGTGGCTGCCTCTCAGCCAATCACGGACGCGGCTGTGCCGGTCCCGAACCCCCTCTGGCTTGCAGTGTCTTGCAGCAGAAGGCTGGGCGTCTGGAGGAAGATGAAGGTCAGTAAACATCTGGGTTTTTTTTTTTTTTACTTTATTTTTAGCGGTTGGGGCTGGGGCGGGTATTCTATTATAACTGGGGAAAGTTAAGAATAAGGTGGACATTCCCTTTAAAATTCTTCTATGACTGAATTTGGAAATGTAAAATCAATCATTTAGTCTTAATTTATCTCTGTGTATATGCTGAAAATTCACATTAACTTGTTTTCATCTATTCTAATTGTAATAAAGATACAAAACATTTACCCTTTGTGTTTATTGACTTTCTAACTTTGGTCTTTTGCAAACCCCACAGGGTTAAAAGGGAACGTAAATGGCTCATAGTGCGGCTGGAGTTTTATGAGTAAAATAAAGAAAATTTAACACCTAGCAAATACCATGCAGCATGGCTGGGTCAGCAGTAATGTTAGACAGACATTATGGGTAGGGTATAATGGTTTTACTAGATGGGCGTGTCTTTTTACAACCTAAAATACTATGTGACTATGTAAGTGTTAGACATTATGGGTAGGGTATAATAGTTTTACTAGATGCAACCTCCAATACTATGTTACTATGTAACTGTTAGACAGGCATTTATAGGGCTCGGCTCCTATCGGGGGCCTCCGGGAGAAGTTTTGGCATGCGTCTGCAGCCCTTCACCCCCTCCCTCTCCCTCCCCGTTTTTTGCTATCTCATCCCTCCCCTGCATAAAACCCCTTGCCCGTATAATCGAACAACTTCCCCCAGCCCCCACCGCAAAAAAGATTTTAAGAAAGTGACCATAACCTAACTTACCTTCTCCTCCCTCCATCGTCTTCCTGAACCGGCGCCGCTTCGTGAGTGGCTGCCTCTCAGCCAATCACGGACGCGGCTGTGCCGGTCCCGAACCCCCTCTGGCTTGCAGTGTCTTGCAGCAGAAGGCTGGGCGTCTGGAGGAAGATGAAGGTCAGTAAACATCTGGGTTTTTTTTTTTTTTACTTTATTTTTAGCGGTTGGGGCTGGGGCGGGTATTCTATTATAACTGGGGAAAGTTAAGAATAAGGTGGACATTCCCTTTAAAATTCTTCTATGACTGAATTTGGAAATGTAAAATCAATCATTTGAGCTTATTTATCTCTGTGTATATTGCTGAAAATTCACATTAACTTGTTTTCATTCATCTATTCATTGGTATAGATACAAAACATTTACCCTTTGTGTTTTTGACTTTCTAATTTGGTCTTTTGGGAGGGCAACCCACAGGGTTTAAACGGGAACGTCAATTGCTCATAGTGCGGCTGGAGTTTTTAATGAGTAAAATAAGAAATTTCACACCTATCAAACCATGCATCAATGCTGGGTCTGCAGTAATGTTTAGACAGACATATGGTATGGTATAATTTTTTTACTAGATGGTGCGTGTCCTTTTACAACCTAAATACTATGGTTGACTATGTCAGTGTTAGACCTTTATGGGTAGGGTATAATAGTTTTTAACACTATAGATGCACCTCCAATACTATGTTACTATGTACCTGTTAGACATGCATTATGGGTCGGGTATAAAGGTTGGACTGATGGACGTAGGTCTTTATACAACCTCCCAATACTATTTTTACTATTAACGTAAGCCATGCATTTTGGGTAGGGTATAAAGGTTGGACTAGATGACGATGTCCCTTTATACAACCTCCAAACTTGTCTACCTAATGTAAAACCTGATAAGCCAGCATTTTGGGTAGGTATAAATGTTGGACTAGATGGACTCTTTATACAGCCCCAATACTATTTTATACTATGTAACAGTTATACCAACATTTATGGGTAGGGTAATCAAGGTTGGACTGATGGACCATGGCTTTATACAACCTCCATACTAATGTTACGATTTAACTGTTAGACATACATTATGGGTAAGGTATAATGTTGGACTAGATGGATGTTGTCTTTAACAACCTCCAATCTATTTACTATGTAATGTTCGACAGACATTATGGGTAAGGTATAAAGGTTGGACTAGATAGATGTATGCCTTTATACAACCTCCAATACTATGTTACTATGTAATTGTTAGACAGACATTATGGTTACACAAAGCTGAGAGCTTTAAAACCCTGTAACTGCTGTCTAACATTACATTCTCAGTAAATATAGACATCGATTTATTATTTTAATATCTAAATGACTGACTACTATTTTGAAATTGTTGTATTTCTGTGTGTGTTAGACATGGTGAGGATATTTACACAAAGCCAACTTTAACGTTTGCCATTAAACATATGAATGATCTAGAGGGTCTGGGTAAAAGTTTTGTGGTCAGATCAAAATCTTTCTGGCATCAACTCAACTCTTCTAGCCCTAAGAAAACCATCCTCGCTATCAAGTATGGAGGTGGACGCATTATGCTTTGGCTGTGTTTTTCTGTTACGGGAATAGGACACATTTACCGCATCAAAGGGACGATGGAAAAGACTGTGTACCGTCAAATCTAGGGTGAGCACCTCATCTAGTATAGTATAGTATTTGAGGTTGAATAAAGACATACGTCCATCCAGTCCAACCCATCTAGCAATATCCTCATTTCCTGCCTAACTGTTGATCCAGAGGAAGGCAAAAACAAAAAACTCCACCAAATTTTTGAAGGGGAAAAAATTCCTTCTGACCCAAGGGCAATCGAAATTTCCCTGGATCAACTATACTTTTATGTTATCCAATACCAGTAACTTGCAAATCCTTGTTTGCAGAAACTCATGCCACTTTTTTTGAAAGGACCAATGAACCTGCCATTACAACGTCCATGGAAGACATGTCCTAGCCTTACCGTTCCACTGAAAAAACCCTCGAGCTGAAGCCTAACACCTTTTTTCTTCCAAAGTCTAGGGATGTTCCTCGTTGTCCTTTGACATGTTCTATTGGTGCACAATGCCCCAGATAGTTGATTGTAGGCCGTTAATGTATTTAACACGTAATCATATCCCCACGCAAAGCGCCTTTTCTCCACGTACATAAATTGTAACTTTTCCAGTCTCTCTTCATATTCAAGCTCCCCAATCCCCTATTCATTTAGTTGCCTTCTCTGAACCCTTTCCATTTCAAAGATGTCCTTTTTGTACACAGGATTCCAAAATTGCACTGCATATTCCAAATGAGGCCTTACCAATGCTTTGTAAAGAGGGAGAATTCCATTTCCTCCTTGAATCCATACCCGCTTTATACAAGACATACCATGCTGGCTCTGGCTGTTTGCCGCCTGGCACTGCTTGCTACCTTTACGTTTTGTTACCACCAAAACTCCAAGATCCCTTTCCACAGGGATTCACTTAACACAGAGCCATTTATAGTATAAGTAGCAAAGTAATTTTTAAGTCCAAAATGCATCACCTTACATTTATCAACATTGAATTTCATCTGCCACTTAGCAGCCCAAGTGATCTATCTAGATCCCCTTGCAACGTTGCACATCCTCTGAATTTTTTAATGGTCGAAAAAGTTTGTGGTCAGCAAACCCAGAAACCTTGCTGACAATACCCCTTCCAAATCATTAATAAATATATAAATAGAAGCGCCCCAACACACGAACCCTGTGGCACCCCACTTAGCACTTTTCCATAATGATGAAGCCCCATTAACAACTACTCTCTGCATCCTTTCTTTACCCAATTTTCTATCCATGTACATGTGACTCCCCAGACCCAGACCTTAGCTTATTCATTAGTCGCCTATGGGGACTGTATCAAAAGCCTTTGCAAAATCCAAGTAACTACATCACTGCTATACCAAGTCTAAATTTCTACTTCACTTCCTCATAAAAGCCAAGCAAGTTAGTTTACGATCTATTCTCCTAAATCCATGCTGGTACTACTTATAATGTCAGTCCTTGAAACATACTCTAGAACATGATCCCTATTAAACTTTCCAGGATCTTCCCCCCCACTGAAGTTAAACTACAGGCCTGTAATTACCCGGCTTGTGAACGCTACCCTTGAATATTGGAATAACATCAGCTTTCCAATCCAGAGGCACACCACCGGACATGAGGAATCAGCTCCTCCTTTACCCAGCCAAGTTATGTATTCCAGCGTGACAATGAGAATATATTTATATATGTATCTGAAAAGTTATTTTGATACATTTTGAGCAATTAGTATTTGATCTTTTTAACAAGAATGTACACTTTTGTACTTTTTGTACCAATCAGTTCTTATGCATTTGGTCACAGGACAAAACAGTGAGTTTTGGCAGTTAGCGTTTCCTTTTTTTGTTTTGGAGAATTGACTATTAAATAAAAACACTAGCTAGCAAGATATTGTCTTGTAATAAAAGATGGGAATAGATTCAAGGATGAAAAGTTAGAAATTTAAACATACGCACCGTAATTTCTGTTTCTTGTCACTTCCATGGCAGCATTCACCAGATTGGGATATCCTGGGCCCATTAGAAACCACACAGTATAAAAGCCCTCCCTTAGGCTCCTCCTCGTCTTTTTGTCTTAGCGTGTAAAGTAAATATCCTCATACAGGTGAGAAAATCCCTGGTGAATGCTGCCATGGAAGGTGACAGAAACAATTACCGTACGTATGTTACATTTCTAATTTTCTTTGTCACCCCAGTGGCATGCATTCACCAGATTGGATTTACCTAGCTAGAATAAAAAGGGGAGGGGCCAAATATCGCCTAAATCAAATCATTTATTTTTCTTGAATAACAGCCTCCAAAACTTTGCGGCCAAATTTTGTTTTTTCTGTTGAAGTTATAGCCATACGATATGTTTTTTATGAACGTCTTCAACGAAGCCCACTTTGCTGCCTTACATATGCTCTGTACGGATGCTTTGGCTTCTAATGCCCATGATGTCGCAATCGCCCTCGTCGAATGAGCTTTTAAGCCTAAAGGAACGGCCTCACCTCTGGACTCATACGCTTTAGTGATGGCAAGGACTAACCATGAGGCTAGCGTCTTCTTTGATGGAGCTTCTCCTTTTCGAAAGCCTCTTGGTATTATAAAAAGGTTATCGGATTTTATCCATGCCCTTGTCCTCTTTAAATAATTTTTACCAATCTAACCAAATCTAATGTATGTAGACTTTTCTCCTTCTCTGTCAAGGTTTTGGACAAAACGCTGGCAAGTTTCTCTCCATCCCTAAATGAAATGGAGTAACTACCTTCGGAAGAAATTGAAAAGTTGGTTTCAGTCTTCTCGGAAATCAGGAGAATTTTGGTGTCCGGCAGATTCGCTGATACGGCCGCCACTTGACACCCTGCAGAGTTTAGAGTCAATACCCAGTCTGAACTTTCCTTCAGAGGTTCAAAGGGCACTTGGTCATGGCCTGAGGGACCCAACGTAAGACTCCAGCTGGCAGACTGACCGTATTGTAGGCCTTATTCGATTAAGGCATTAAAAAATCTCTCTACCAAGGGATCTCTTTTCACATTACTATCAATGGCATCCTGAAGATTTGAGAGCCATACCCTAACTGCTCTGGAAGTAGTCAAGAGCCATAGCGGCTTGCACGCCGCTCCGGCTGCAATTTATAATTTTTTTGAGACTATTATCTCGTCTTCTATCCATAGGATCTCTAAATGTTGCCGTTCTTCTACCGTTAAAGTTGTCCTTTTCGCCAATCTTACTATTGCTGCGTCAACTTTAGGGGGTGAACTCCAGGCCTCTGCGTCCTCTTCTCTCAAGGATATTTCTTTTGAAATCTTGTTCCCACATCACCCGTCTTCCACCTTTTTCATTCCATGGCATTATATCTCTCATAGACTTGTGTCCAGAAAGTGGCTGCTTTCTTATGGGACGGAAAATATTTATCTGCAGAGGCTGCACCTGGTTCCTCCGAAGAAAGGGAAACTATCTCTAATTGCTTTAACTAGAGGTTCTACAATATTGTAATCAAACATAACTCATTGCTCTCTTTCCTCTTCAGATAAACAATCGTCCTCCTCTTCTGACCCGGCCCGAATCTCTTGTTCCTGACTCATCCGAATCGTCAGACAAATGCCTGTTTTTTGATTTCTTCTTTCTCTGCTCAGGGGAGGCTTGATTCCTTCACAGCTGTTTTAATTAGCACTCATTAGTCCCCTCCATTGATGATTTTCCGGTAGTTTGAATATCCGTCTGTTTAACCTCTTCCACTCTTCTCTTGAAGTTGGCTCTTTAGTTGCTTTCCAAGGTAGAGGCACTGAAATAAAAAAAATATCCTTAAATAAGAACTAAACTCATCTCTTTGTTAACCACCTGAGGCTTACCTAGATCCTTTAGTTGATTGACCTTTGCTCACAGAAGTGGGCTCCATACTTTGAATATCTATAAATAGATATCTATCAAGTAAGAATCTGCATAACACTCCAAGTGGCAGCCAAAAGTAGCCACATACATATTAATGGACTTCCTTAAATATAGTAAGAAGCACTGGCGCATACAAAGAGTGGGCTGGTGCCAAGCTGAAATAACACAAGGGCACCTAGAAACCAAAATCACCTTGCTCTGACCTCAAGGCATTGAATACGGACCTACCGAGGACTGCACGCTTGTTTCGGCTCTGAGGCAAACCGGAACCCCCAGGTCTGACTGCTATATCGCTATATTCCCGGGACGACGTGCGCAACGTGGCATGCACCGATATGCACCCAGAAGGCGCACCCCGCCACAACAGAGTACAACACGCGCGCACACCGGGAGAGCGCGCACGTCCCCAGAGCACACGCCACCACCCGGAACGGCACCGTACCTCCGAATGCGCCCACTGCCCATAGTTTGATCTGCTGCACCTGAAAGACGAATGGACCATACCATACTGCAAATAGCCCGTCATAGGCTACTTCCCTTAGGCGAGCCACCGGCAACAACAGGGAAGCTTCAGCTGGAGAAGAAGAGAGAGAAACTCCTGCTGGACAAGCCCACATGCAGGTAGCCTACTTGAAATTATTAACCATGCTTCCTAACTGCCCAGGAAACCAAAAAGACGAGGAGGAGCCTAAGGGAGGGCTTTTTTAACTGTGGCGTTTCTAGGGGGCCCAGGATATCCCAATCTGGTGAATGCATGCCTCTGGGGTCACAAGAAATATTATTATTCCCCTTTACAAGGCACTGGTAAAGCCTCATTTGGATATGTGGATGCAGTTTTGGAAGCCAAATATAAAAAAGGGACATCTTGGAAAAGGAAGCATTTCAGAGAAAGGCAACTAAAAAATAAAAGGGAATAGAGGGGCTTGACTATGCAGGCAGATTAGACAAGTTAGGGCTGTTTACTTTTGGATCACAGAGAATTTTTAACTGTTGGCATGAACGTTCTGCATTGTCAGCAGCAAATCTTTACTACACCAATTACATATGGCACTTCAGATTTATGTTGTCCAATCAACTGTCCCACTCCCACTGTTTAAAAGACTCCCCTTAGTAGTACTTATTGCCTCTCTTCATCTGATTTAGCTTCCCGGGTATATCTGTGTTGCTCCTAATACCTATTTTAATTTTAGCCCCTTTTTCTGAACTATAGCTTGTGCTTCGAACTTGATTTCTTTGCCACCGGCCCTGAACTTCTGCTTGTTTTTTTAGCTTGAACCTGTGCGTCCCACCTTGACCTGCCTATTATACTCTCTGAACATGTACCACCTGCTTTGACATCTTTCTTGCATGTCTGCTGCTGAACCTGCCACTGCCTTTCTGACCTTGTAATTTTATCTCCTTTCTCTAGGAATTCCTTCCCTACTCCTGGTTACAAACTCAAAGTAGGTTCAGTGTTTCTCAACAAGGGTTCTGTGTGTATTAGCCTTTGCAAACTCAGTATCAGGTTCTAGAAATGTTCTGGTTCGCTTGACTAATTCACTGCATGTAACCTACAATTTGTTGGCATTCTTGACAATACATTCACCTTGATTTTCATCTTAAAAGTGTCTTTCTTGGGCCTGACTAGGTCCCAATCCTCCTTGGCCCCAAACCAGAGTTACACAATCCCCCTCGCATAGGACTTGTTTCATCTAGTGCAGTCAAACATCAAGGCTTGTTCACAATAGATACATAATATAGCAAATAACAAAAAATCCATGTTAAGCAGAGGCTTAGATCAGTCCTAAATTCACAGTGAAAACCAGTGTCTAAAGTCGTAAATGGCGCAACTATAGTAGTGCCCTATACTCATGACAGTAAATGCTACTGGCAGGAAGGTAGGAGGAGACTACACCTGTTTTGCCCTTTAAAGGCATATCTAGCCTAAAAAAATTTAACCTTAAAATGTTAATCATCCCCCCAAACCCCACTTTCCATTATCTTATGTTTCAAAATGTCCCTGAAGTTCCTTACTGACTCGGTCCCTCTGACAGAATCATGCCCAATAGCCTAACATCCGTGACCAGAAGTAGAGCAAAGAAACCTCTGTCTCCTGTTTTTGCACAAAACAGGACCGGTTCAGCCCCATGTGTGAGGGCCGGTTCAGGTATAGTAAGTCCCTTCGGAATCTTTGAAACATATGATTATGCGAAAGGGGTTGGGGGGTGATTAACATTCTAGGTTACTTTTTAGGTTGGACTTTAAGCAGAGAAGTGAGCTGTCTAACAGCCACTTGTCATGTTTAACATCCCTCCTCCCCTTATTCCCATTTTGACCATCAATCCAATCTCTAATGTACTCAAACAACCTACTCTATTAAGAGAGAGAGGGGAAGATGGTGTTTTTGACAGCTCAGTGCTCTGATCTCGAGTTTTAAGTTTAAATAAATCTGGTACACAAATGGCTGACAAAGCTACAGATTTTAACCGAATGACGGCCATGAAATCATGTCTTGGTCCAGTTTTGGCAAAAAATTATATTGGTCGTATCACCATCCCTATATTTTAGAATAGGAACCAATAGAAATTATTTACATGTGTGTCCACCCACCCTATTACTCTGTACAGAGTCCAGGTAACTGTCCCTCTCCATAGAGTCTCCATAGGTTCACACATAGGGGCAGAACTGAGCAGCTTTATAATATCTGTGCAGGTATACAAAGGAAAGTGTATCTGTATGTGAGAATTTCACTTATGGCATGTAACAGAATCATTTACTAACTCCCTCCCGGTCCCGTTCGACCTAGTTTTCCTCAGGTTTCCTCAGCGCTGATAGCCCAGCCACCTACAATGTTAACAACAGTCCCCCTATCTCTAACATGATGGTGAACATTAAAAGGGATGGGAGATACTGAGGGAGCGGGCACTGCGTGTTTAACCCTCTGTATTGAGAAAAGTAGTACATTTCCACTAGATTTACCATTTGTGTTTTCTACATGCTGCAGTGACAACATTACAAAGATTTTGTGTGAAACCATTTCATCACTGCATTCAGAGAGTTGCTAAAAATTTGCTCCCAGATATTAAAACATTAAATACAATTATCACTTTGCTCCATTACCTTCAGAACATATAAATGTAACATTTATTTTGTGCAACTTTACTAGACTTTTAATTATAGACAAGATCTGACCTTAGGAGTTCGACATTTTTTCATCCTAAAGGGTTGATCCGATGCGTAAATGTTCCTAATCAAAAAAAAAAAGTTTAATTGGTATATTTCAATAGATAATCCTCGCCAAATTTAATAGACTCTACGGCATATGCAAAAAAAAAAGGTGGCAACAGTTTGTACCGTGCTAAAATCACAGATAAAGGCATGGGCAAACCTATTTTTGCAGCAACCCCCTAGATCAATGGTTTCTCAAGCTTTTTATCTGTGGAAAACCCTTTAAACTAGTTTTGTGCGTTTAGGAACATTAACATAAATAATGATTATATATTATTTATCTTTTTCTTTCTCAGCAATCAAATCATCAAAATACAATCATTAATCAAATATAAACGATATATCTAGAAATATCTCTCTTTTTAAGAATCTGGTCTTTACCGAGTGTTTCTGAAAAAAGTAAAATGTTTTCTTGAAAAATGTTAAAGGTCATGTCCACCCTTAAAACAAAAATAATGGTGACTTGTCAGTTACTGCTATTTTCCCCAGTTTATTACATGCATTTGTAACCAGATATTTAGGTTCTAGCAAAGTATCTGCTTCCTCCCTCTGCTCTTCAGGACAATAATCATCCTTAAATATCTAGTTGCAATGCAGGTTAACATTAACCCTTACAATTTTTTTTGTGGTTTTTAGTATTTATCTCTCAGATATCAAATCACATAATTCATACAAATAAAAACATTAATAAATAAATAATATATCTGTATTCATCACAATGGTGGATGCATACAGTTTATGTCACAATCCTCTGGAGGACTCCCTTTACCGGTAACCTCTCAGGACCCCTGGTTAAGAAACACTACCAAAGTTTATATAGATACAGTGTATCCAATCAGCGACATAATACTCGTCCACTGAGAGCCTACTAAAATAACAGGTGCAACCCTCTATACTTTTTTCTTTTGCTTGATCCTCTAACACCAGCAATGCTTCTCTGAAAGTTTTTGATGGACCACCTCGTCTGTGGGAACTTTTTATTGGGGTAATTGACAGGGACTAAAAGTCTTGTCATGTACTCTACCTTATGTAACGTGTATTGCTTCTCCAACATTCTTAGAAGGTTCTTAAATTACAACCCTACTTTCTGTTCAGTTGCCTAATCTTCTATGAATTACGACTATGAGTGAATTTGATGCTCCTATGGAATAACTTCTTATAAGATTATGGCTAAAAACAGTCCATAATTTAAAAATCTGTCATTTTATCTGGTTTGTCATTAAAGTCTAATGATGACTAGATAACATTGCCTTTAAAAAAAGAAAAATAAATGAATAAGATCATATATTATATTAAAGGGCATGTCTACCCCCCTACCAACTTAAATGTGAAATTAGCTAATTATCCTTCAAAACCTAGACTTCGCTTGGTTAAAAAAATCTCCCTGACGTTACTAAACATTACCTACCAGAAACTGATCCCATCTCACGCCAATCAACTGGCGGCCTTACTAGATGATCATCAGAAGGAGCAAGGGATTGGGTGCAGGTAAGGTTTTTTTTTAACTTAGCGAGGTCTAGTTTTTTTGGGGGTTAAAAGCTTGATTTGAATTTGTAGTTTGGGGTGGACATGTTCTATGAAATAAACTGGACAGTCAGGTTTGTAAACGCTGTTTATAAAAAAAGTCAGCCATGAGATTATATCATTGTAGACTGTTGATTGTTTTTTAATTCCCAATAAGAATCCTTTTGTCATATAATATATTAATGCCATTGCAATAACACGTCTGTGCACTTATTGCATTGCCTGTATATTGTCCTGTTGGGTCATACAATAATGTATATTTATGGTATTAAACTATGCTTGTTAATTTGACATAAAAAAAAAGAAGTTTCTATCCATTGTTCCTCATGTATACACGTGCTTTACCCTTGTTGATATAATGTAAGAACCTTCAGGCCTGCAATAACAACTTAAAAGTTGGTAAAATCATTGGAGAAAACACCAAATAATTTGCCACCAAATACTGGCCACAAAATGCTTTCAGTCACATTTTGACAGCTCCCATCTAGAATCAGAGTAAGCCAAGTCTTGAAATGTAAAAAATACTTAAAGGCACAGACAGTAATAGGTAGTCGGTTACTGATTACCAAAGTTTTGAGAGAGATCCATCCTGGACTTTTTTGTCGTGTCTTCCAAATTAGTTCTATTACCAGTTAGAAATATTTAAAAAACTGATTCACACACACTTTTGGACAAAAAAACGATGATCAGTAACAAAAAAATGTTGTTTCGTTTTTACTATGTCCCCAAAGCAGACAAGTCATCACAATTTCAAGGACAGCATCTATAGCCTCAACTTCCCAGTTTTCCTGGGACCAACTTATACGAAGAGGGTACCTAGGATGGGTGGCCACAGTCAGTAGTTCAGGGGAATGGCTGTCTGCTCCATAGGTTAAAACTTTAACAGAGCACCATCCCAGACTCTCTGGTTTCCATTGTTGGGAGGTTTGCCTTCACCTAAAATTGCAGGTTACCATTATAATAAGACGAATTAGATTTTTGGGGGATTGGCAGGTGTGTCAAAAACTCCAGCAACACTCGGTTATCATGAAAATATCACTAGAAAGGGAGGCATGTTAGGTTTCATTACACAGATTTCATACTTCAGAAACTTGCTGTAAGAATTGACATCTATACATTCTCTTAACCAATGTCAATTAGGGAGGATTGCTTTTTCATACAATCATGTCTATCCAATATTCTACAACAGAGTTTTAGGCTTTTAAAAATAATTATTTAGATGTGAACCCAATCTTGTGGGTAGCATTTTCTTTAAACATGAAGAAGATTGATTTTTAGCAGCATTTTTTATGGGACAGGTTAAAAAGCACATATTTTCCTTTTTGAAATACACTAAAAGCTCAAATTTCTCTACGAAGAACTCTGTCTGTATTCGGGAAGTAAAAATGAAATAACACCACCACTGTATTCGCCAATCACAAGCGTACACACTTACTGTTATCCCTTCAATCTGTACATCCCTAAAGTCTGAATAAAAGGACCTCTCAGAGAGATCTGAGTGGACACACAGACAATGGATCTAAACCCTCGTGTGTGTGTCATCACTTCACCCAGTGTAGCTGAAGGATTTTTTACTAAAAATAAACAGGTTTGCTGCCTTAAAAAAAAAACACATTTTACATGACTGAAAGATAATGTACAGAGACTAGTTCAATTGTGGTCTTTCTATGTGGGCAAGTTCTACGTTTCAGTAAGTGGGGAGCCACTGCTATTTAATCTGTTAATAAATCTTAGAAGGAGGTATTGAGAGCAAGTCTCTGTGATTGCTGATAACACAAAACTATGCCAAGCTTTGGAAACTTCAATTGGATTGTAATTGCTGCAAGCAGACCTAGATATCAAATGGGCAGCAGAAGTGGCAGATGTATTCAATGTGATAATATCTGGTCATGCATTTGGGGTTTAAAGACAATATACTCCCTAGAAGACGGCTCCTGCCATCCGTGACATTTCTACTACCCGGGTGAGGACCTAAACAGCACGTCCTGAGCCTGGGTTCGCTTTCTAACGCTAGCTTTACTACACCTGAAATTTCCAGGAAACTTCAAGTGATTAAAGCTAGACAAAGTGAACCAGGGCTTGAGCACAGTGCGGTTTAGGTCCTCATTCTGGTACTTTCCGATGAGGGAAAGCGGATTTGGTGACTACAGTTGGCCTTTACAATCGTGCCACCCTACACCATAAATCCTCTGTGCGAAGTGAATCTTTTTTAATAGATAACAACTTAACTGTAGCAAACGGTCCAGAAAGTAACACGCTAAGCACCAGCTAGAGTCAGCAAAAAATGGTCTTCTATAAAGAGGGACTTAAAAGAAAATTCTTTGTTGTTTACAAAGTCATTGGTAAGCCTCATTTGGAATATAAGTGCGGTTTGGATTCCCATATACAGTATAAAATGGGGGGGGGGAAATATGGAGAAAAGGACACAACTAAATTCATGAGAATGATAGTAAGACTTGACAAATTAGTGTTTTTTTATACAAAAGCATATACTAAAGAAGCATCACAAACAGAGATTGGGCAGTACCTACAGAAAATAAAATTTCCAACAACTTTCCAGGGCGAAGTATAATACCTGAAGACAAGATCAATTTAGAATAAACTGCAATCCATAAATGCAATCTGGGAAAGCAGCTGGATTGGATGGGATCCCGGTGGAAATTTTTAAAAAATATCTAGATATTTTAAGTTTAACCTCTGCTAGATACATATTTGCATGCATATGAAATAGGAAGCTTGCCTCCATCTATGTGTGAAGCTGATATAATAGTCCCTGCAAAAGATGGTAAAGAGTTCAACAAATCTGAGGCATTTTAAATGTGGACTACAAATTTTAGTGAGGTTCTGGCCAACAGACTACAAAAATTTATTTATCTTTGATTCTTATAGACCAAACTGGGTTTATGCCAGGAAACTCACCTCCATAAATATAAGGAGAGTACTGATTCCAATCTCAAATAGACTGTGATAATAGCGACACGAATAATCTTTCTTAGATGCCTAGAAGGCATTGATACAGTACAAGGGAATTTTTATGGGAACTATGAAGAGCTTTGGTATAGGCCCTAGGTTTATTCTTGAATAAAAACAGGCTGTCCTCTTTCACCTTTGATATTTGCATAGTGATAGAGGCAGCGGCAATTTAGATCTCGGACTAATGTAAAAGACTTATGAGGACATATGAAGAAAAAATTGCGCTGTATGCTGAGATATTCTATTTTTGGATGACATCTAATGAATCCTTAGAAAAAAATAAAAGCTTGATCCAATATGTTAACCTATCAGGATTGATCATATAGTTTTACATACGATCATGCTTGTGAAGGTTCTCATTCATCAGTCTGGTATATGTTAGTATTCAATAGATCAACGGACTTAATGTAGTTCTTGAATCGTTTCGCAGTCATCGACTGCTTTCTCATTCGAATTGAGAAAGCCAGTCGTTGACTACGAAACGTTTCAGAACTACATTTCAGTCCAGTTGATCTATTGATACAACAGAATACAAAGGAATCATTATTTAGCTTTTTTTTATGAGCCTACCAAACATTGTGGGTGGTAATGGCCACCCTCATACACCAAGATAAGAAAATCTGTCCCATATTTTTAAATTATCAGGTATTTCTGCAAATTCCAATAAAATCTCCAATGTGGGGAACTATGCATACCACAATGATTGCATTGGTGCGTCAAGGGTATGGGGGAAGCTGGATTATTGTTTAAAACATAAACCAATGGAGGTGGAATAATTTCATTTGAACAATAAAACTTAAATACGATCTCCCAGATAGTTTTAAATTTAGATAATATAGTTGATATATTGTTATATGAACATCCTGAAGGGGGACAAGGCAGAATTGCCTCTTATCCAATTTTAGACTTGCTGGGTAAGACCAGACAGAAAACAATAGTAGCAAAGATATTCCAGAAATTATTAGCTTCAAATCAGATCTACTGCAAATCAATATTTAAATAAATGGTAAAGTTGTTGGGCCCAGCTTGCAGGAGGAGGATGGGACAGATTTTAAAATCTCATAATAGGATCTCATTTGCCGCACAAAACAATGATAACAATATTATATTATTAATCAATCTATTGGACTTGATGGAAAAATGGGTAATTTAGTAATTCTGAATGTCCCAAATGTGCTGTCCACATGGATTTTTGGACATTTAATTTGGGAATGTTTTGGACTTTATTCACGGAATTTTGGGATAATGGTACACGTTTCCCAGTAATATGCCTGTTGGAATCTTAAACAATATACTCGAAGGTACTGGAAGTTGCCTGCTCCGTGAATTCTTTTTTTATAGCCAGGAAAGTTATAATTATGAAATGGATGGCAAAAGATCCACCGAAACTAACAACAGTCTGTTAGACCTAATTCAAAGAACTCCCATACATTAAACTATATATATACAAAGGGCTGCATAGGAAATTTGATTAGGTATGGGGAAGATGCCAGCTTACCAATGACAATTGGAACCCCAATGGATTGGAAGTTTAAAAGTGAGAGTGATGAAGAAAGTTAATTTTTAGAGGGTTTGAAGCTTATATTTCTGGAGGTGGGTATGGAATTAGTAATTTATTTACTACGGTATTAGCATAAACAGAACCTTTGTTGTGAAGCTCTGTGGATCTTTGCCATTCTAAATGAAGTTGTCTAGTTTAATTAACTAATATGTATTAATATGGTTGCGGCTGTCTTATTTTGAATGCATAGTAGTATAATACGGCAAGCAAAGATTAGCAATAGTCATGTTGTTACAACACTAAACCTTTAGATTTTGCGTTAGGGAATTATGTAATAATTGATATAAGTGTTAGAAGATAAACATACAAAGATGTATTGTTTAATTTATTAATTTAATCCGTTGTTAAATAAAGTGAACTTAAAAAAAGCAATCAGTTGTTTGTTGAATGATCACTTTATACAAATATATTAATTGGCATGTAATAAACTGTGTGGTGCATTGATCACTAATGGATCATATCAGAGTACATGTGGACATCCTTTAAGATGAGACGACAAAAAAAAAAAGTTTCATCCTGCAGGTTAGGAAAAGTTTCTTACAGTTAGGACATGAGAAATGTCTTCCAGCAGATGTGGCAATGTCAAGTTCTTGAATAGCTGAAAAATATGGTAATAATTTAGTTCTGGTGATCATAGAATCCTTTCCAATTGCAATTTAAGTCAGGAAACTAAACACATTCTCCCTCCACACTTTTTTTTTTTCTTTGCCATTCTCTGGATTCCTAATAAATGTAAATGCTTAAATAAATGTTGCTAGTGTTTATATGTATTTTTTCCCCTTCCACTAGTCTTAACAGGAAAATGTTTTTTACCTCTTTGATTGCTTATTATTGAAAACATGTGCATTACATAAGATTCTTATAATATATTAAAAGAATGTTAAAGCTCATTAGATTTTTTAATTTTGGTGATTTAAAAATTTGGTACTTGAAAAGCAACAATGGACACTTTTTTACATTAAGAACACACAGCTTCTGAATTGAGGGCAGTCTTCACAATGTTGAATCCAGTTTCTTCCCCAAATGTGCTGGCTTTCCAGTATTCTGGAGAGCAGATTGGTGTGCCCATGAGTCCTTTAAGTGAACAATGGTGCCCCTATTTCAACCATATTTTCTCCAAAAATGAATTTGGATTGGGTTTCTCCAGCATCAACGCCTAGATAGAATTCCAGTGCATCAATATCACCATACAATCTTCCAGTTGTGCGCCATTTTTTCTCTCCTAAAAATAAGTTATAAATTAACATTAACACGAAAAATACTACCAACCATGAATGATTAGGTCTGGAAAATAGACTAAGGCCCCCAAGAAATGCAACTGCCATTGCTATATGAGGCAATGACATACATTACCACTAAACCCACCGACTTCCATTCAGAATGGGGATTGGTTGGCTGGCCAATTTCCTCGGCTCCCCTACTTGAAGTAAAGGAGCCAATCCCGACGGATGAGAAAATCTTTCTTTTTGTACCAACCAATCATGAAGCAGATGAAAGTAACCTTGTTAAATACAACCTCAAACTTGCGACATATTCAAAGGCTTTTATATTTAGTGTACTAACACAAAATGAAATCTTAGCAGAGATTTTATTTACCAATTAGATTCATGGATTAGAGAACTTGTAAGAGGTCTTCCGTTGCACCTATGAACCAAAGACAAGATTTTGGTATTTTTAAAGACAAGTATAAAAATAATAAAAGGTGATGGATTGGTTTATGGTTATAGTCAGGGGATTATGGTATAAGGTACAAAAAAGTTTAGGTGCGACTGACCTAATGCATCTTCAGTGGTAGCATAATTAAAAACCCAACAATGATACTATAAGAATGTACATTTTTATTAACATTGTTAACACGCACAATAAATGTATACAATAAGAGACATAGGTTTAAAGAATGATAAAGACAAAAATAAAGGAGAAAGGAAAACGAAGAACCACAATAATAAAAAAGATATGTAATTTGCTAAATTACGATTCTCCATAGAAGATATGCCATGTGCCAATTATTCCTGACTGGGCCCATGCAACTCTCATTAGCCAGCCTCATACATAGTGTAAGGTTCCACAACTTCTTGATCTAAGAACGTGTTATGTACAGACTTAGCAAAGATCAGTTTAATTCATTATACCTATAGAGTATGTATTACAGGGTAATGCTGGAGGTTATCACACTAAAAATTGAACACTTTACCCTCTCCACAAAAAAAACAGCAATCCATAAAAATTCACTGCCATAGCTCATTTACTGAAAAAACTGAAAATTTGAAAAGAACACCTCTAATTCTCCATGACTTGCCTCAGTAAAGTCCCGTTTTCGAACATCAGTAAAAGTTTTGAAAGTTCGAATTGCCACATTAAAGTCATGGGGATGAAAAGTTGGATGATTTACAGATAAACTAACAATGGTAACTTACTGTAAATGGCTGTGCACATGCACTATCACTAAAACTTTTTTAAACACTTCTTAACCGAGCAGGCAATTCGAGGGTTACCGAACAATACTTTTGAGGGTTTGCAAAATAGAACCATAATTCAAGGATTACTGAAATCGATCGAGGATTACCGAATATGAACAATACTTTTGTGGGTTGAGCAAAACAAACGATATATTCGAGGGTTCACCGAAAACGAACGATACCTTCGAGGGTTACCGAAATTGAAGGCTACTTCGAGGGTTAGACGAGTGGCTCGTAATTCGCTAATCATTGATTTTTCGTAATTATCAAAATCAGCCGCGAGTCCGAAAATTTAACTGTTCAAACCTATACTAGTTCGAATACTCGAGTTTATTCGAACTCATAAAGTTCAGTGTCCAACACTACTCACTGATGGTCATTTAATATGGTTTTGGCTATTTTAAGGTAGGTTACATGTACAAGTAGCCAGATACATGAAATAAGAGTATTTTGTATAGGTGCAGTACTAAAGCGACACAATAAGACAACCCATTTCTGTTTGTTCTGAAAAGCCTCCGCAGGGTCCTAAGAGATTTAAGGGACAGAACAGGGCTCTTCCATACTGCAAGTTTTCAGGTTTGTTTGTACAGGCCTGAAGCTGCAAGTTTATGTTTGTAAATAAAAGTGTCTTGTGTTTGGAACTTGGGTATTTCTGTCTTGTCTTTGATAACCCCTGTGGCAGGAGGTCCAGTGACTGATCCCACCAGTCTGCAGCATCAAATCTTTCTTCTTTTCTGCTCTTCTTTTAATTAAAAAAAATTTTTTTTATTGAACCAACAGCGAACAATAACAGAAAGAACTAAGTAAAATGTTTACATATCGTACTCATTTTATAGTTTTATAGAAAAATACAAACCATATTCTGGTATAAACAGCTAAAGATTGAAACATGTGTGATCTGGTAACTTGAATATACTAACCAGTGGCTGGGAAACCATCAATATGTGGTGAAAGAAGGTGCCCATACATACTGGGGGCCCTAATGTAATTTAAACTTTTAATGTGGGGACAGAATTTGTATGTGATGGAAGTGGTGATCATAGTGGTGTAAAGCTGGGGTAACATGAGCAGAATGTATGCTGTGTACACAGTGTATTAATTCTGGTTACACACAAGCAGATTTTTTCGGTCCAACAACCGATATTCTTGCGTATTGATTTGGTAAATCGGAGCTGATTTTGCTGCCTGAGACCGATTCCGTTCGTCGCATATGCCAGAAAATTACAGCTGACACGCAGTCTCCTATGTCTCATGTCACCGCTCGTTAGTGTGCAATGGTCGGTCGGACCAAACTCCCTCCGTTTGTACCAAGCTTAAAAGGAATCACTAGGCCCTTAAGCAACATTATAATGACCCCATCTCTCTAATTTTCTACAGTGGCTCTCTGTACTTTGTCATAAGAAAAGTATGCTATTGGGGAATCTCCTGGATTTCAGGCACCTCTGCGGTCACAGGGCTGTTCCATGTAGTTATGGAATGTGAATCCTTTCTTGTGTAGGATGTCTGAACACCTATCTCAAGGAACTATATTTTGTGTCAAATACAATGGGTTTGTCCATTGGGAATTAAGATGCCCAAAACTCCTGTATTGCAGGGCGAGACAGTTACTGGCAGGGGCCAGTATACAAGTGGGTGGAAAAAGCGAGATAAGCAAGGCAGATTTGTAAGGATATCCCATGGGGAATTAGGGGACATTAAGTAGGTCTAATTTTCCAGCCCAACAGATTTGCATCTTAAGCTGGGTACACCCAGTATCGATAAAGGGACAATGACTGCCTGTAACTATGGGTTCAGCTACTGTGTGCATCGACCAAATTAACAGTTCCCAAGGCTGACGACCATTCACCCTTGGCATTGGACCATGGTCGTATAGGGAGCCTACATTAAACAGGCCAGAAATAGGCCTTTATAGGGAATCACACCCAGGACACATTATATGGCATCATTGGGGACTCGTTTAGCCATATCCTTTGCAGATCTGCTCAGAAGGCAGCATGTATGGAACAGGCTGATACCTTCAGCACCCAGGGGACCACATATCTAATACAAGGAGGGGGAACCAAGTGCCATGAAGGCAAGGCACTGTGTGACCTACATACATATGCCACATGCTATAGGAAGGCAAACAAAGTTTTAGGAGTAATAAGGAGTGGCTAAGATGTTGGTGTAAAGAGAAGGTTTTAGGCTTCTAGAGAACAGGGCAGACTATCTGTACTTACAGGCTGTTAAGTAGGGATGGGCTGCTCCCATCAGATGGTGCAGATGTTGGGGAGAACGGTGTCGAGAGGTTGGAGAATTTTAAACTAGAAGTGCAAGACCAACCCCCAAATTTTTCCTTTGTTTTGTTTTATCTAGACCACTGTTTATCTTTTCAGATTCACTTTTGTCGGGTGATCGCCACTGCTAAAAAAAAAAGGACATGAAACGCCAATATTCAAAAACGGTAGTTGTTACACGCCTGGTAACTATAGACCTGTAAATTAAAAGGACACATTTCCCTTTTACCCTTATTCACTTTATATCTAACTTCAATGTTTAATTTCTCTTGCTTGATTTGTTTCCCTGCAATTTGTAATATAGAGATATAATCACTTTTTCCGTCTCACAATGTTTTAGTGGATCTCATTCTAGCTGATTCCTTGTCAGTGCTAGATTGGGGATATTAACAAGCAGACTGACCTCTCTAAGGTTTCATTTACATTCAGATGGTTGAACCGATTGTAAAGTGATAGCTATTAAACATATATTAAATCTAATCCAGCCAGGCTGCTGTGTTTTTACAAAGATAAAAACGTGATTCATAAAAGTCAGTAATATCAATAAACTCTAGGGGTCCCCAAACTATGTCCCTCCATGGGGGGCTATCTGACCCCTGCTCAGTGGCATATTTAGGGGGGGGTTTCGCTTGCTCAGTGCGTCTTTTGTTTTTCATCTCCTATGTTACATAGGTTTGTTTACATAGACTGTTCATAGACTGTTACAATGTTACTGACTGGGAGTGAAAGCAGCATTTGTTTGTTTCAAAAAATTATCCAGTCTGCGCTGTATTGACGCAGCATAGTGAACACTTTACTGCCTGAGGTGATAGCAGAGACGGGGTTTATATAAAAACTTGCCTATTCTCCAACAATTTAATAGGAACAATATAAAACAACCTGTTGAAGAGTCGAACAGATTTTAGCCCAGCTCGTGCAATGGGTTTTTCAATAGTGGATGTTGGAGGAGGTAGTACTATCAAATCACTGTGATGGAGCTTAGTGAGCAGGAAGAGGGACATTGAAAATCCTGGTGGGATAGTATTATATGTGTAGAAATGTATTGTATTAGTAAATGTAAGCGGACCAATCATTGCAATACACAGGGGCAATCTTACATATATTAATACAGAACAATCGTCATTCGATGCACCATATATGGAATAAAGAGATCTATCCATACATTTCCCATATTCCATCAAAATTCTGTTGGACTAGTGTCACAGCACAGATGATGAAAGACACTAATGATGTATAAATGTAGTCTGGCCCTCCAACAGTCAGAAGAATCTTTACAGGTACCTAATTTAAAAAGTTTGAGGACCACCTGCTGTAAAAATAATTTAATTTATTCCACACTTTGATGTACATGCCTCCTATCCTCAAGGCCCCCCTCCCCTCCCCTCATCTTATCAGCTACCGATTCCTTTACTTTCTACATGCCCCAGTTGCTGTCCAAAATACCTCCCCTTACCTAGATCAAAATCTTCTTCAACCCTCTAGCCATCTTCTTCCCCAAAACAGCTGCATCATCATCATTAAGGTGCAACCCATCCCTACTAAAGGGGCTGTAGGCAACAGAAAAGTCATCCATTTCTCTAAAACCTACTTCCATCTCCTTACCTTAAACCAAACACCTATACCCGCATTAATACTTCTAAGCTTCCATTGTCTTCCCTAACATAGTATGTGACTGCAGTAGGCAGACCAGAAATATGGCGATATTCAAGTACCGCCACTGTTTTCCTATATGAAATCTAGCAACATAGGAAGTAACTTATTAGAGCTGATTATGTACTACGCTAAATCAGTAACAGCCTATGTTTTGGGGAACCACAAATAGGGTGTTCCCTTGTAGGAATAGTCAGTCCTGTAAGCGATTATCCCTGATAACACTGTATTCATCCTATAGAGGATTTATATGGTGAAGTGTCCCTGTGGTTGGGCTTAGATGTAGGAAATTTATAAGAGATCAACTTAGAATTGGTGAGCATAGAAACCACCAGTGAGTAAACAATTACGATGCGTAGTCCTGGAGGGGTGGAAAAAACATTGAGAGGTAGCAATCTAATAAAAAATATTACAGAGAACTATACTGAATTGATAAGCTTTGGAACTCTGCCCCTAAAGTGGTTTTAAATGAGGATTTTACCTGGTCATGAGATTTTTGCTATGTCTTTAATAGTATCTACAAAAGTTTTAGGTTTAGTTGTGTTTAATGAATCTTTTTTTTTATGCCTTTTTAGTAACAGTTTATTCTTTATTCTATTTTCTACCTTTAGTTTTCCTGAGAATGTGGCGCCATCTTATGGACTTTTTTGGAACACCGCATCACAGGCTGTTACTTATCTTCTTTCCTTCCTTTTATATGAAGGTTTATACATTGTATGAAGATTTAGGATGAACATTATTAAAGCTTGATTTTTTTGATCTATAGGATGGTATTCACCTTATTTTCATTATATTTGCACTTTGTGTCTTGATTGTGCTTTAGCCCCTTTTTATGACATTATTTTTTATATTTCTTTTTATGTTTATTTTTGTCTTTGCATATATCACTTTATTTTGCAATTTTGCACGGATATAATGCACTGTTTGCACTTAATTATGTAATCAGTCATCTGTAGGACCACCCCTCAGAGTTTGTCCATTTGATTGGGCTAGGCTATTTCACTGTTGCAAACTGTTACATGGACATCACCTGAGAAAGGGGGCACGCTATATAATCCCATATAAAGCCACTATGCAAAGCCTAAGTCCTTAGTATGTATAGTAGTATTGTGAGGTTGAATAAAGCGTACGTACACGAGGTGACACAGTACACAACTTTAGTCCATCAGTCCCCATCAGCATATCCTCATTTCCTGCCTAACTGTTGATGCAGAGGAAGGCAAAAAAAAAACACCAAGGGGGAAAAAATTCCTTCCCCTCCAAGTGGCAATCGGAAATTTCCTGGATCAACTCTACTTTATGTATCAATACCAGTAACTTGCAACTTCCGTTGTTTGCAGAAACTCATCCAGCTTTTTTTTTTAAACTGACCAATGACCTGCCAGAACAACGTCCATGGAAGACGTTCCATAGCTTAACCGTTCTCACAGTGAAAAACCCTTCCGAACTTGAAGCCTAAACTTTTTAATTCAATCTTAAGTGATGTCCTCGTGTCCTTTGACATGTTCTATTGGTGAAACAATGCACCAGACATTTTTAATTGTATGGCCCGGTAATGTATTTATACACCGTAATCATATCCCCACGCAAGCGCCTTTTCTCCAGCGTACATGAATTGTAACTTTCCAGTCTCTCTTCATATTCAACTCCCCCAAATCCCTTATTAATTTAGTGCCCTTCTCTGAACCCATTTCATTTCTAAGATGTCCTTTTTGTAACACAGATTCCAAAATTGCCACTGCAATTTCCAAAGAGCCTTACCCAATCTTTGTAAGGGAGATTACATTTCCTCCCTTGAATCCTACCTTCTTATACAAGACATACCATGTGGCGGTTTGCCGTCTGGCACTGCTTGCTACCTTTAAGTTTGTTATCCACCAAAACTCCAAGATTCCCTTTCAAACAGGGTTCCTTCAAGAGGCATGTCCCCCCCCAAAACTGAAATCCCCCCACTACATGGCCCATCATGTAGTGTAGTTTAATCCTTACCTCACATCCCAGCTCCATACTTATTCTCCTGTAGTCCCCCCCCACCAAAGTCGCCAAAACTGCCCACCAGGAGGCTTTACAGACTCTGCCTCCTACCTGGCCTCCGGGAGAAGTTTTGGCATGGCGTCTGGCAGCCCATCTCCCCTCAGTTTCCCTCCCCCTAGTGTAAAACCCTTTAGCATATGATTCCCGTCACCCCATCCCCGACCCCTCTTTATATTCTTAGAAAGCTCCCCCAACTTACTTACCTTCCCCTCCCTTTCCCCGCCGAAACATGAACTCCCAGCAGCCAGCCGTCCGTGATTGGCTGCCGCTCAGCCCAATCACATTGTCCACTGCCGGTCCCCCCCCCCTCTGCTTGCATTTCTCTCGCAACAGAGGTCCCGGCACCGCGCGGCGGAGGAAGAGGGGAGGTAAGTACTTTTGGTGCACTTTCTTAGTATAAATAGATGGCTTGGACTGGGGGGACAGGGGGATCATATATGCAAAATTGGGTTTTTTAGGGTGACATACCCTTTAACAACACAGAGCCATTTATAGTATACAAGTAGCACAGGATTTTTCTTAAGTCCAAAATGCATCACTTACTTTATCAACATTGAATTTCATCTGCCACTTAGCGCCCAATGTACAATCTATCTAGATCCCCTTGCAACGATTGTACATCTTTTGAAGTTTTTCTAAGGTCACAAGTTTTTGTGTCCGTCAGCAAACACAGAAACCTTGCTGCATATACCCACGTTCCAAATCATTATAACTAGATTAAATAGAAAGCGGCCCCAGCACAGAACCTGTGGCACCCCACTTAGATCCTTTATCCATATGAGAAGCCCCATTACACAACTACTCTCTGCATCCTATTCATTAACCATTTTCCCTATCCATGTACAAATGTACTCCCCGACCAACAGACCATAGCTATACCATAGTAGTCTGCTAACTTATAACGCAAATCAACTACTATAAAAAAGGTTGCATGGGGTTTTGCGTGGATGCACGAAGATGCCCAAAGACTCAAGTTTTTAACAAAGCGAATACAATGCAGAAGGAACTGCTACTTGGGCCTGTTTCATCTTCTCACACAATTGAGAATGTGAGGGTGTGCAGTCCATAAACAGCTCAATCAAACTCAATGTTACTTAAGGGAACTGTGTCTCCAAACCAAACGTTTACGTTTAAATGAAGGCCAAGTTTTCCACCTTTAAAATGAACCATCAATCACACCTCTCTAACTGCTCCACAGCCCAAGATATACAGAAATGACTGGACCAGAAAGTTTTAATGGTGGAAGCTGAACTTGTACAATTCCCTGAGGCCTTCTCCTGCACGTGCCGCCGTCGAGTACACTCAACTCCCTTAGTGTGTGAGGGAGACTGGAAGTCCTCCCCCTCCTGCGTGTAAAGGTCCTGACAGAGAAGAAGGTAAGGGAAATCAACACCCTTCTCTTTCCTCCTTTCACTGTGGTGAAAACAGCCTTTTTAAGGCAAGGTTCTCTCGCCTGAAAAGGGCGATTCCACAGAGTTTTCTGTAGGGGGGGGTCTGAGTAAACCCACTGGCTCCCCACGATGTGGGCGGGGCTTGACAACCCACAAGTAGGCGGGCGCCATTGCACCTGTGAGTGGGCAGGCCACATGGGGCTGTAAGATAATGGCCATGGGGGGCCTGCACTGGAGGGACCATGTGGGTCCATGAGGGGAGGGACCAGGTGCTGCAAGGGGAGGGGAGACGCAGACAGATTGACCTGACAGTTTCAGAGCAGAAGCCAGGAGTTGCAGGGGACCTTGGTGATGCTGCTGCCCCAAATCCACACACAAAATGTAAATATCTTCAAAACTATGCAAATAAACAATGGAATAAATTGCAAAATCTCAGGGGAGCAATTCCTATGTTAATTTCCCTAAAGTCACTCTTAGACCACTGTTTTCCATTTTAATAAAATGAATTAGTGCCTGGACTTTCAAGACACCTTGCTGTAATATTTAGGCTATTTTCATATGAACGTTATTGTGGCATTTTTTCCGAGAGAGCCAATGTTTAGCCTGCAGAAGACGCATCATGTAGCAATTTTTGTCAATCCATGACTGCCCTAAAAAAATTCTTGGTAAAAGCTAACAAATGCTACCTGAGTGAAACAGTGGTGGTTTATTTTTTTTAATAAGAACCCGAAATCTAAGCTCGCATCAGTCATTACTTACATCTGTCAGAGCATTAGGAGACCAATAAGTCAGGAGAGACAGGAGAGCGAGCACGTAGGTACGAACGCGTAGGCGTGGGCTGTAAGTTACGTACCCCTCCTCTCAGCCCTCACTGGACATACAGGAATGGAGGCAAGGACCTGAGTCCTCCTGTACCGGTGCTGGTAGAACACTGCCGCTTCTTCTCACGGGGTGGTTTAGGGTGGGTAGATAAAAAAATTTGTTGAACCTTGCAACTCCAGATTGTTTTTCAAACCACAAGCCATGCTGGGATTTTATTTCTCTTAACATCTGGATTGCCACAGGAATTAGGGTTCCTGGATTTTGACTATTATAAGTATTGGTATTTCTGCTGTTTATTCTAATACAAAGGTCCTTTAAAGGGCACTAAAACTCAAAACATACTGATCAAGATATTAGTGGTCATAATTTCTACCCTCCCCGGCTTTACTTACTCGAGTCAATCACTGTTTACTGTCTCTTCAGGTAAAAAAAAAAGTACCCTCGTCTATACCAAGAGGGCTTATATGCAAATAATAGGTTAGATAGCGATCAGGCTGGCCATCGAGGTAGAAAAAGTTTAATCTGGCCCTGGGGAAGACTTGTTCGTTACTGCATACACCTCAACTATCTGTGGCTGATTCCGTTTCTTCATTCGTAACTACTGTTTCTGATGCCAGCAAGAAATTTTTTCGGAAACATGCTTATGGATTAGAGCACATTGCCAAACTGTGGGGATCGGGCCCTTTATCATAATTTTGTGTACCCACTTTGAAGCCAATGATTGAATGGAAAATTCAGTATTTTCAAAAATATTTTGTTCTCTTCTTTGGAAGGGGGATTAAAGGACATAACATACATAAAATCTGTTTCTATTATTCACATGGAAAGTGATTGCCACCTCTCTGTGAATCATAGAGAACACCCCGGGGAACAATGCAACCACTTACTACAGCGCATTCTCTCATGGCTCCTTCTCAGCGGTCAGTCTTGCTTTTTCTGATCGTGCTCGTCCAGTGACAGTGCGCCTGACAGCTGAGCAGGCCGCCACGAGCGCAGGTAAATTGTAGTGTTTCTCCAGGCGTTCTATATATTCACAGGAGTGGGACTAAGAGTTCTCACATCCTGTGAATATAGATACATATTTTCATGTACTTAAGTCATAAAATGTTTTTAGTGTTCCTTTATAACCACTATGATGCCAATGTCGAGTCATTATGTAAAACCATGTTAGAACAAAGTATGGTTTTCTTAATTCTTAGTATATTAATGATTGTAAAATAGGGAGATCATATTTATGCTAATAAAATACTCAAATGGGGTGATTTTAAAAACATGTAACCTGTAAATCTTTGAAAGATGTGTAAGGCTTCAAACCAATCTCTTCGATATTCAATTGAAGGCTGTAGTCTAAGTTTCGTGATTCTTCAATACTTCCCTCTTCACTTAAGCATCTTGGTGAAGATTCCTTCCTCCTCCAATCTAGAAAATAACGGCAAAGGTTTGGTTTATTTAAGCTTGTGGAGGTTCTCATTCTCCAGGTCATGGTACATTCTGTTGTTTTCAGTTCAAATCAACTGACTGTGAAGTTTAGTTCTTTGAAGACATTCACTAGTCAGTCCGACTGCTTTCTCTCAATTCAGATGACTGTTGGGCAATTATGTACCCTGGAAAGGTCCTCAATCAGCATATCAATTTTGGGACCAAAAAGCCAACTGCATCACGTTGTGCCCAACCCGAAGTAGCCAATTCCTCGGGTCAGGACTCAGCCGTGTACCTGCATCTTAAGGGAAGACATACCTTGAAGATTGTAATGTTAACATATTGGCAAGACACTGACTGGTTCAAGAGGTGTCAAAGGGGCCATTTAATGTGAAATAAAGAAACCAAGCCTAAAAGAGGTGGGGGTTCAGCACAAACTGTCTGCCATGTATAACCCTCTTAGCCACTATGAAATTACACGCCCTTCACACCTGGCTTAGTGATATGCAATTGTGATTTTCCTTCGGAGGATCAACAATCATATGTTTCAAATTCATGTCATTTTAAAGACAATAAAAAGAGGTTTAAGGTACTATTATGAGCTCAAAAAGTCCACCCTCTAGCAATACCCTCATTTCTGCCTAACATGTTGATCCAGAGGAAGGGGAAAAAAAACAACCAATTTAGAGGTAACAAAAATCCTTCCGTACTCCAATGTGGCCAATGGAACATTTCTCTGATCAACTCTACTTTATAATCAGTACCAGTACTGACCATGACCCTGCCATAACCAACATCCACTGAAAGACAGTTTCCATAGACGTTTACCGTTCTCCACGTGAAAAACCCTTTCGGTACTTGAAAGCTAGACCTTTGAACATGCTCTAATTGGTGAGACACTGTCCCATAGTTAATGTGTATATACTCGATTGACAGATTTTTAAGGGAAAAGGCTGGCCTGAAGAGACTCTTCTGGTTTAAGTATTTTTGAACCCTCTGTAACAAAAAAAAAAAATCCACTTTCCCTTCAATAAACTACTAAAATAATATTTCCTGCAGCAGACCATTTGCAGTTATAATCAAAAAGATTTCATTACCTTGCCCAGCAATTTTGATTGTGAACGATTCCCACCAATGGCCTCAAACTCCCCTAATCTAAAACATTGAAGTGTGAACAGAAGCTGCTGTAGTTGAACATTGATGTTGCACAATATACACTTTCTGGCATAAGAGGATGCCATGATAATAACTGATTAAAGTTCTAACAGCAACTCCGGTTTTCTATCAAACTGAAACTGCCCGCCAACATAATTCTGGATCAAAACTTCAGTTTAGGTAGTACCATTAGGCATGTACGTAGTCTTCAATGACAAATTTTTATAGTGTCCCCTGTGGCAAATAGAGACGCATAATTTAGTAATAGGTAACATCCTATGGTTTCATAGAACAATAATCCATAAAAAACACTATGTGAACTTACCTTACCACCGCAAGACCGCTCTTCACTGAAAGCTGCTTGTGTCCCGACAGCGCGCCCTATCATTACGGCGCATGCGCGCCAATACAAAGATACCTCGATCGGAGAGTAAGCTGTTCGTGAAGTAGCAGCTCTGCTAGTGTGAGCATTGGTAAGGAAAATCCAGGGTCCCCCGCCCATCCTATTTCACAGGGAGTGAGAATAAGCGTTCTCACTCCCTGTGAATACTAAACGGATGGCACATAGTTTTTGTTTTTATGGATGACTGGAGTTTACGTACAGTCCCTATCTATGCAGAGAAATACTGACACTACATTAACAAATAAGAAACTCCCATCCAAAAAGAGCCTTTTAATAAAATGAACACGAACAAGCCCTCCTCTCATGTTTAAATACTTTTAACAATTTGCAATTTAAAATGAAATAAAAGAATGAAACTTTCCGTCTAAGTCACATATTTTTAGATTACATTATGCCACACCACACACCAGACAGAAAACTGTTTGTAATATAACCTATCTATTCTGGGAATAGATGTGAAGGAGGGTAAAGCTTAATAGATTATTTACTCCATATAGATCTATGCTTACTTTTAAAGAGTGGTACATTATATACTGGTGATAATAGGTCACCCAGAATGTAGACCCGTCTAGGCACAAATAATATTCAGGGAGATCAATAAAATTCTTATCATTTAAAAGTGCTAATTTTGCCCCAAACAACTCAGATTTTTATTGAACATTTGAAAGCGAACATCTGATTGGTTGGGGCAAAATTACACCATTTGTAACGATAAGAACTTTTATTGAATAACCCTGAATGTTCTTCGGTTATCAGTGATTGGAGCCTTACTATCTCCATACGAATATGTAGAAATGTCCTTAAAGGGGAACCGTGGTTGTCCATACAAGTGAACCTTAATTAAAAGGTCCTTTATAATATTCCATGATCCATGCTTCTACCCTTCAGTCTATTCAAGTAACAAGTATAACAGGGTGTTTTTCTTTGCCAATACTTGATATCCAAGTTTAAGTGCTCTAGAACAGGATCGAAAATGGTTCCGATCAATAAGAACGGACGTGGGACCATGCAGCTCAAATGTGGGCGATGAAGTGGTTATCCCATGAAACGCGTCAGGCCTGCTTGCTGGGTAGTTGGAATCCCCTTACAATGTATTGCCTGTTCTCTTTTATTTATGCATTTGAAATTAAAGGAATGACTTTTATCCACATCTGAGTCTCATTCCACGTCCGTTATTTTGCTTATGAATATCATTGCATGCCGATGCGGGGAGGCATTTACTCATTTTGGTTTATTGCACCAGCTGTGGAAGCCCGGAGTGCCGCCAACGGATTAGTAAGTAACTATAGTGGTGCAGAAAATAGGTTGCGAGGTTCTGTAGCTGTAGATAAATACAAGATTTTTGGGGGTGGGTTTTACTTACATAGAACTATGCGGCTGTCACAGAGACTCGTGTTTTGTTTTGGCCTCATAGTAGCAATGAAATGAATGCTCTTTAAATAAAGCACTACCCTTCGCACCCGTTACCCCTTCTGGGTTTCACACTAATAATTACGGTATCACGAGTACCCCTGAAAGAGGAGCACAGAGGGTAACTAGTTCTTATCCCGTATGACTTAAACAAATTCTATAAAGTGTTCCCCTAATTTACTGGGGTTTTTTTATGTGTAAATTTGTCCAAACCGATTGAAGGAAAATCTTCAAACTCTTCATCATGAAGCAACAAAGATTGGGTAAAATCGCCCTTGTATATTTATTTTGCATTGGTTTAGTCATAAACACTTCCAGTATTAAGGTACCAGAGTTTTCTTTCTCAGCTTTTTGTATGTTTTACCGTTTTCTGTACGTTGTAATTATTTATTAATTATAATTTTTTACATAATGCATAGTCCGTTAGTCAACATATACAATTATATTATCTTCTTGATATAGACAGCATTGCCGTACCTTGGGTGGTAAAAATGGTAAGTAATGATACTCAAGGGAAGCGCGATGTCCTGATTGTTCTTTGTGCCGTCACCTGTATTTTCTCAAATCATTTAAAAAATCTCTCTCAACTGCAAGTACCAGCCGCAGACTCCCGACAGTGCGTTGCTATGGAGGAAAGACAATATGACGCCAACTAACATATACCACAATACTGAACCCACCCCAATTGTCGAGCGCCAACCTGACGCTGCGAGTGTAAACGCAATGCTTCTATACAATAAGTAATATAGTGTATGTTGGCTAACGGAATATGCATTAATGTAAAAATTATAATTAATAAAAAGTTAACAACGTCATAAACGTTAAACATACAACAAAGCCTGATAAAACCGCGTACCTTAATACTGAAGTGGTTATGACTAACAATCACAATAAATTACCGGCGCTTTTACCCAATTTGTTGCATTCATTGCTGGAAGAGTTTTGAAGATTTTCCTTCATCGGTTTTGGACAAATTTTACAATAAAAAACCCCATTAGCTAGGGAACACTTTATAGCATTTTGTTTTAAGTCATACGGATAAGAAATAGTTACCCTCTGTGCTCCTCCTCCGGGTACTCGTTGCTACGATTCCTAGTGTGAACCCAGAAGGTCGAAACGGTTGCGAAGGTGTGCTTTTATTTTAAAAGGCATTCATTTTCATGCTACTATGTAGGCCAAAACAAAACACGGTCTCTGGACAGCCGCAGTTAGTCTATGTAAGAAGACCCACCCCCAAAAATCTGTATTATCTACGCTACAGACCGCAACCATTTCTGCCCACTATAGTACTTACTATCCGTGGCGGCACCTCCACGATCGGTCTTGGCTAGTGTGCCCCAGGCATCGCGTGTGTGTGTACACATGCAACTGATCCGAAAAATGAGTAAAGCTCCCCGCATCGGCATGCAATGATCATATCAATAAGAACGACCGTGGGACTGCAGCTCAAGATGTGGATAAAATCATTCCTTTATTTCAAATGCATAAATAAATATATACAGCATACATCGTCAGGGGATTCCACACTACCCAGCAAGCAGCCTGACGCTTTTCATGGGCATAACCCACTTCATCCAGCACATCTTGAGCTGCATGTCCCACGTCCCGCTTCTTATTGATCTGCAACCATTTTCTATCTATTCCTATGATCACCTTAAACTTGGATATCACAGTATGGCAGAAACACACCCTTTAAATCTGTTGTAACTTTGAATAGACTTGAAGGTAAAGCATGATCATGGAATTATTAAAGCGGTACCTTTTATTAAGGTCACTTGTATTGACCCATTGGTTTCCCCTTTAGACATTTTCTACCATATTCTATGGAGATAGTAAGCTCCAATCACGTATAATCCGAGAACAATTCCGGGTTATTCATAAAAGTTCGTTATCGTTTACAATGGTGCTATTTTTGCCCCAACCAATCGATGTTCGCTTTCATGTAATAAAATTCTGATTGTTTGGGGCAAAATAGCACATCTTTAATGATCAGAATTTTTTCAATTGAATCTCCCTGAATATTTTGTTCCTGACGGTCTACATTCTGGGTGACCTATTATCACCCAGTATATCATGTTACCACTCTTAAAGTACGCATAATCTATATGGAGTAAATGAATCTTATGTGAAGCTTTAACCTCCTTCACTCTTCCCAGAATAGTGTTTCATTCCAAACAGTTTCTGTCCTGGTTTTTGGGTTGGCATAATGTACTGCTAAAATATGTGACTTAGACCGAAGTTTCATTCTTTTAGTTTCATTTTTAAATTGCAATTGTTAAAGTAATTTTAACACTGATGGAGGGCTGTTCTGGTTTTCATTTTAGATTAAGGCCCCCCCCCCTCTTTTTGGATAAGGGAGTTTCTTATTTGTAATGTAGTCAGTATTTCTCTGCATATTAGGGGACTGTACACTCCCATCATCCATCAAAACAACTATGTGTCCATCCCGTTTCTATATTCACATGGAGGTGAGAACGCTTGTCTCACCTCCCGGTGACTAATAGGATGGTCGGGGGACCGGAATTTACCTCCAGCGCCCTCGAAGCTGCTTCTTCACTGACAGCGGTACTCTCCCGATCGAGCGCCTATCTTTTGTATTGCGCGCATGCGCGTAAGATCGGGCAGCGTTCTGGAACAAGCGCTTTCAGTGAAGGAGCGGCTTGCGGTGGTAGGTAAGTTCACCTAGTTGTTTTTATGATTATTGTTCCATGAAACCTAGGATGTTCCTATTATTAACTTATGCTGTTCTATTTGCAAGGGAAACTATAAAATTTTCATTGAAGACTACTACAGCATCTAAGTGATACTAACCTTAAACTGACGTTTGATCTCGAATATTGTTTTGGCGTGGCAGTTTTCAGTATAGAAACCGGATTGCTGTAGAATTTAATCAGTTATATCACTGCATCCTCTTTGCCAGACCAGTTTAATATTGTGCAACAGCAATTCACACAGCACTTCCTGTTCAACACTCAATGGTTTTAGATTATGAGTTGAGGCATTGGTGGAATCGTTCACCTATCAAATTGTGCAGGTGTATGGGGGATTAAATGAACAGCTTTTTTATATTTGATAACTTGCAATGGTCTGCTGCGCAGATCTTATTTTATCTGTTTATTGAAAGGAAGTGGAAGTTTTTTTTTTTTGTTACCTAGTTCAAAACATACTTAACAGAAGAGTCTCCCTCAGGCCAGCCTTTTTCCCTAAAAATCTGTCAATTCAGAGTTTCTTACACATAAACTATCTTGGACATATGTTCACCAATAGAGTCATGTCAAAGGTCTAGGCTCAAGTACCGAAGGTTTTTTTCACTGTGAGACGGTAAAGTCTGGACTGTCTTCCTGGATGTTGTTATGGCAGGTTTCATTGGTCATTTAGCTGTACTGATCCAAAGTAAGTTGATCCAGAAATTTCCCTTGCACTTGGCAAGTCCGGAAGGATTTTTTTCCCCTTCATAAATTTGGTGGTTTTTTTTTCCCCTTCCTCTGGATCACATTTAAGGCAGAATAGGTATTGCGAGATGGGTTGGACTATTTTAGCTCATAATAGTACTTAAACCTCTTTTTTATTGTCTTTTAAATGACATGAATTTGACAACATATTGATTTATAATCCTCCTGAAAATCACATTAGCTATCGACAGCCAGTGTTTAGGGCGTCATTTTCATATGGCTAAGAGGTGTTATACCTGGCAGCAGTTTGTGTCGAACCCCCCACCTCTGTTAGGCTTGGTTTTCTTTTAATTTTCACATAAATGGCCCTTTGGGGGGGAACACCTCTCTTGAACGTCATGTTCCTTGCCAATATGTTACATTACAAGCTTCAAAGGTATGTCCTTTATCCTTAAGATGCAGGTACACGGCTGAGTCCTGACCCAGAATTGGCTCTTCTGTGTTGGCCATACGTTTATGTCAGTTGATTTTGGTCTCCCAACATGATATGCTGATTGGGACTTTCCAGGGTACTAATTGCCACAGTCATTCTGATTGAGAAAGCCAGTCGGATGACCTATTGAAATGTCTTCAATAACTAAACTTCAAGTCCAGTTGATTTTGACTGAATACAACAGATGTACCATGACCTGGATGAATGAAACCTCCACCCAGCTTAACAAACAACCTTTTTCCGTATTTTCCATAGATTGGAGAGGAAGGATCTTCCCCCAAGTCTGCTTAATTTGCAGAGGGAGTTATTGAAGAATCCGCAAACTTAGACTACATCCTCTCAAATAATATCGAAAGAGATTTGGTTTGAAGCCTTACACTCTTTCAAAGCTTTTACAGTTACATTTTTTTATAACTTCACCCCATTGTGATATTTATTACAATAAATATGCTCCCTCTTTTTAACAATTCATTAATTAACTAGAATTAAGAAAACCATACTTTGTTCTAACATGGGTTTTACTAATGAACTGTCATTGTGCATCATAGGTGGTTAACGGAACACAAACAACATTTTTAGCACTTTAATTACATGACATATGTATCTTTATTCACAGGGATGTGAAACCTTAGTCCCACCTCCCTGGAATATAGAACGCCTGGAGAACCTAAATTTACCTGCGCTCCGTGGGCGGCTGCTCACTGTCAGGCGCACTGTCCTGAATGAGCACGATCAGAAAAGCAACCTGACCGCTGAGAAGGAGCAACCTAAAGACAGACAAACAGCGCTGGATAATGTAATAATGTGTTGGCATTGTTCCCGGGTGTTTCTATGTTCACAGAGAGGTGGGAACTCACTTTACTGTGAATAATAGAAACCGATTTTATGATGTTTACTGTCCTTAAATCCCCCCTCCCAAAGAAGAAAAATATTTTTTGAAAAGACTGAATATATTTCCCATTCACTCATTTGGCTTTCCTAAGTTGGGTTCCCAAATTAACTGATAAAGGGCGATCCCCACAGTATTTGCAATGTGTCTACATCCATACGCATGTGTCCGAAAAATTTCTTGTCTGCATCATAACCAGTAGTTACGAGGGAAAACGGAATCGCCACGTAGCTTAGGTGTATGGCATTAACGAACAACTCCCCAGGGCCATATTTAAACTTTTTTCTCCTCTAGCCAGCTGATCGCTTCTACCCTTAGATTTTGAATATAAGCCCATCTTAGTTAAGCCGAGGTACTTTTTTTTTTTTTACCTGAAGGCACGTAAAAGTGATTGACTCGGTCGAAGCCGAGGGTAGAAATTATACCACTAATTACTTCTTGATTCAGTATTGTGTTGAGTTTTTATTGCCCTTTAATGGGACTCTTTATAATACACAGCAGACAACCAATATAATAAATCATCCAGTAACCCCTAATTCCTGGCACTCCCAGATGTTAAGAAATACAACTCCCAGCATGCTTTGTTTGAAACCTCTGGAGTTGCCAAGGTTCAACAATTTTTTTATGCTACCACCTCTAAACCCCCCGACAGAAGAGTCAGTTTTTTCTTACCAGCACCAGTTTTACAGGAGGCTCAGTCCTTGCCTCTCCATTACTTATGTCCATAGGGCTGAGAGAGGTACGTAACTTACTGCCCCCCGCCTACCGTTCGTACCTACGTGCTCGCTCCCCTGTCTCTGCCTGACTATCTGGTCTCCTAATGCTCTTACCGCATGTAAGTAATGACTGATGCGACCTTAGATTTTCTGGTGGTATTATAAAAAATAACCACCAATGTTTTCACTCAGGTAGCATTTTGGGGGGGTTTAGCTTTTACCAAGAATCTTTTTGAGGCAGTCCGGATTGACAAAATCTACATGATGCGTTCTTCTGCAGCTAACTCTGGATCCCTCCCCCGGAAAATGCCCACAATACCGTTCAATGAAAATAGCCTAAAATATACAGCAGGCTGTCTTTGAAAGTCCGGTGCACTAATTACATTTTATTAATTGAACATGGTCTAAGAATGAATTTAGTTAATTATAGGCATTGCTCCTGATAATTTTTTGCAATTTATTTCCATTGTTTATTTTGCATAGTTTGAAGATATTTACATTTTTGTGTGGGTGATTTGGCGCAGCATCACAGGTCCCCTGCACTCCTGCTTCCTGCTCTGCAAACCTGTCAGTCAATCTGTCCTGCGTCCCTCCTCCCCTTTGCAGCCCCCTGGTCCCCTCCACCACTCCTGGACTCCCATGGTTCCCTCCATTGCAGGCCCCCCATGGCCCATTATCCTCTGTACAGCCCCATGTGGCCCGCCCACTCACAGGTGGCCATGCCCCGCCTACTTGCTGGGTGTCTAAGCCCCGCCCCTCGTGGGCCGTTGGTTACTCATACCCCCCCCTACAGAACTCTGTGGATCTCCTTTCATGCAGAGAGAACTCTGGCCTAAAAAAGGCTGTTTCACAGTGAAGGAAAGAGGAAGGGCTGTTTGAGTCCCTTACATTCTTCGCTGTCAGGACTTCACACGCAGAGAGGGGAGGGACTTCCTGTCTCCCTCACACACAAGGGAGTCTGAGGCGGTACTCGCCGTCGCACGTGCAGGAGAATTCCTCATGAATGTCACAGTCAGCTTCCCACCCATTAACTTTTCTGGTCAGTCATTTCTGTATATCTTGGGCTGTGGCAGCACGTAAAGTGGTTGATGGTTCATTTTAAAGGTAGGAAACTGCCTTTCATTTAAACGTACTTGTTTGAACCACAGTTTCCCCTTTAAGTAACTATTATTTTGTTGAGCGCTGTTTTATTGGGACTGCCACTGACCCTCAGATTCCCATTGTGTGAGAATGAACAGGCCATGCATTCCTTCTGCCTTGTTGATTCGCTGTAAAATCTTGAGTCTTTTGGGATATCTGTGCATCCACCGAAAACCCATCAACTTTTTATAGTATAGTGTTTTGCGTATAAGCTACGACTAATGTATAAGCTATGGTCTGTTGGTCTGGGGAGTCACATTTGTCCTGGATAGAAAATTGGTTACTGAATGGACAGAGAGAGTTGTTAATGGGGCTTCATCATTATGGACTAAAGTGCTAGTGGGGTGCCACAGGGTTTGTGCTTTGGCCGCTTCTATTTAATCTATTTTTAATGATTTGGAAGTGGGTATTGTCCAGCATGTTTCTGTGTTTTGCTGACGACAAACACTTTGTCGACCATTAAACTTCAAAAATGTACAATCGTTGCAAGGGATCTAGATAGATTGTCACCTTGGGCTGCTAAGTGGCAAAGAGCTGAAATTCAATTTTTATAATGTAAAGGTGAGCATTTTGGACTTAAAATCCTTGTGCTACTTAATACTATCAATGGCTCTGTGTGTTAAAGGGTAATGTCCCCCTAAAAACCAATTTTGCATATAGGAATTCCCCTTTCCCCCAGTCCACACCGCTCTATTTAGACTATTAGAAAGTGCCCCAAAACGTTACTTACCTCCCCTCTTTCCTCCGCCGCGCTGCCGGACCTCTGCTTGCGATAAATGCCAGCAGAGGGTGCGGGACCGCAGTGGCATCTGTGTTGGCTGACGGCAGCCATCACGGACGGCTGCCTGGAGTTCATTCGGCCGGGAAAGAGGGAAGGTAAGTAACGTTTGGGGAGCTTCTAAGAATCTAAATAGAGCGGTCCGGGCTGGGGGACGGGGAATCATATACTAGGTTTTACACTAAGTGGAGGAAATCCGAGGGGAGATGGTCTGCAGTACGCATGCCAAACTTCTCCCGTGGCCATGTAAGGAAGGCATAGTCCTGCTAGCGCTCCTGTTGGGCAGTTTTGGGACTTTGGGGGGGGGACACAGGAGAACCTTAGAGCTGGGATGTGAGGTAAGGATTAAACTAACTACCTATGGGGCCAGTAGTTGGGGGATCATATATTTTTGGGGTGGCATTCCCTTTAAGTGAATCCCTGTTAAAGGGATCTTGGAGTTTTGGTGATAACAAACTTAAAGGTAAGCAATCAGTTGGCCAGACGGCAAAGCCACTTGTCTTGTCTTTATACAGAGAGGTTATGGATTCCAGGAGAAAAATGTAATTCTTCCCCCTTTACCCCGCATTGGTAGGCCTCATTTGGAATATGCAGTTGCCATTTGGAATCCTGTGTACAAAAAGGACATCTTAGAAATGAATGGGTTGCATAGAAGGCAACTACATTAATAAGGGATTGGGGGAGCTTGAATATGAAGAGAGACTGGAAAAGTTTTCCAATATTTACGCTGGATAAAAGGCTCTTGCGTGGGGTATATGACTACGGTGTATAAATACATTACGGGCCATACAATACATATCTGGTGCTTGTTGTACACCAATAGAACATGTCAAAGGAACACGAGGACATCACTTAAGACTTAATTAAAAAGGTTTAAGGCTTCAAGTTCGGAAGGGTTTTTTCACTGTAAACGGTAAAGCTATGGAACTGTCTTCCAGTGGACGTTGTTTCTGGCAGGTTCATTGGTCATTTCAAAAAAAGCTGGATGAGTTTCTGCAAAAAGGAATGTTGCAAGTTACTGGTATTATCATAAAGGTAGAGTTGGATCCAGGAAATTTCTCGATGCCACTTTGCGTCAGGAAGAATTTTTTCCCCCTTGGTGTTTTTTTTTTGCCTTCCTCTGTCAATCCAGTTAGGCAGGAAATGAGGATCTTGCTAGTGGGTTGGACTGGGGACGACGTCTTTATTCACCCCAAATACACTATACTATACTACGTACCTAGGCTTTTGCAATAGTGCAGTTTTATATGGGATTATTAGCGGGCCCCCTTCCTCAGGTGATGTCCATCTAACAGTGTTGCAACCGTGAAAATAGACTAGCCCAATCAAATGGACAACCTCTAGGGGTGGTCCTTAATGATGACTGATTACATTAATTAAGGTGCAAACAGTGCCTATATCCCGTGCAAAATTGCAAACATAAAGTGATATAATGCAAACGACAAAATCAACATAAAAGTTAAATAAAATAATGTCATAAAAAGGGGCATAAAGCTACAATAAGACACAAAGTGCAAATATAATAACATAAGTGAATACCCATCCTATAGATCAAAAAAATCAAGCTTTAAAATAATGTTTTCATCCTAAAATCTCATACAATGTATCAACCCTTCATATAAAGAAGGAAAGAAGATAAGTTTACAATCACTGTGATTGCGGTGTTCTCAAAAAATTCCTAAGATGGCGCCATTCTCAGGAAAACTAAAGGTAAGAAAATAAGAATGAAAGAAATAAAAAACTGTGTACTAAAAGGCAATAAAAAAGATTCATTAACACAATCTAACCCTAAAACTTTCTGTAGATCTATAAGACCATAGCAAACTCTCATGACCAGTAAATCCTCATTATAAACACTTAGGTGCTAGAGTTTCCAACGTTCAATCCGTAATAGTTCTCTGTAATTAATTTTTTTTATTATGATGCCTACCTCTCAATGTTTTTTCCACCCCCTCCAGGACTAGCCATCCGTAATTGTTTACTCCTGGTGATTGCTATGCTCACCAATTCTAAGTCTGAATCTCTTATAAATTTTTCCTAATAAGCCCACCACAGGAACACTTCACCATATACATCCTCTTATAGATGAATACAGTGTTACCAGGGATAATCGCATTACAGGACTGACTATTCCTACCAGGGAACATCCCTATTTGTGTTTCCCCAAAAAATAGCTGTTTACTGATTTTTAGTTTAGTACAATATCAGCTCTAATAATTCCCTTCCTATGTTTCAGATTTCATTAGTAAAACATGGCGATCTTTGATAATTCGCTCTATAGTTCTGGTCTGCCCTACTGCAGTCACATACTTGTAGGAGCATGAAGCTTGAGTATTATGCGGGTATAGGATTTGGTGTAGGGATTGGAATAGGTTTTTAGAGAACTGGATGACTTTTCTGTTGCCTAGCAGCCCCTTTATAGGGATGTGGTTTGCCCTTAATGATGAGATGGCAGCTGTTTTGGGGAAGAAGATTGCTAGAGTGTTGACGAAGATTTTGATCTAGGTAGGGGGCAGGTCTTTTGGACAGCCACTTGGGCATGTAGAAAGTAAGGAATCGGAGCTGATCCGATGAGGTGAGGGCTGGGGACATTGAGGATAGGGAGGCATGTACATCAAAGTGTGGAAACATAAATTAAATTATATTCACGCATGGGTCTCAAACTTTTTAACTTAGGTACCTGTTAAATCGATTCGTTCTTACTGTTGGAGGGCCAACTACATTTATACATTATCATTATGTCTTCATCATCTGTGCATGTGACACTAGTCCAACAGAATTTGTGGAATAGGAAATGTATGGATAGAATCTCTTTATTCCCATATATGGTGCATAGAATGCGATTGTTCTGTATTACTTTATGTATGATTGCCCCTGGTATTTGCAGGATTGGTCAGCTTACATTTACTAATACATACATTTCTACACATATCATACTATCCCACCAGGATTTCTCAATGTCCCTCTTCCTGCTCACTAAGCTCCATCACAGTGATTTTTGATAGTAAGTACCTACCTTCCACATCCACTATTTAAAACCCATTGCACAGAGCTGTGCTAAAATCTGGTCTACTCTCACCAGGTTGTTTCTATAATTGTTCCATTAAATTTGGAGATAGGCAAGTACATTTTATATACACCCAGTCTCTGCTAGCACCTCAGGCACTAAAGCTTTCACTACTGCTGCTGTCAATCACCGCAACTGGATACTTTTTTAAACAAAACACATGCGCTCTCACTCCCAGCTCAGTAACATTGTAACAGTCTATTACATTCTATGTAATCAACCTATGTAACTAGGAGATGAAAAACAACCGACTGCACTGAGCAGCAGAACCCCCCCCCCTAATATGCCACTGAGCCAGGGGTCAGATAAGCCCCCCATGGCGGACATAGTTTGGCCCCCTAGAGTTTATTGATATTACTGACTTTATAATCTACGTTTTTATCTTGTAAAAACACATGCAGCATGGCTGATTAGATTTATATTGTTTATAGCTATCACTTTACATCGGTTCAACCTATTGAATTAATAACACCTTCCGATGCATGTCAGTCCTGGCTTGTTAAATTCCCATCTAGCACTGACACGGACTCAGCTATATATGAGATCTCACTAAAAACCATTGTGAGACCTGGAAAGTGATTATATCTTCTATTTACAAATTGCAGGGAAACAAATCAACAAGAGAACTTAAACCTTTGAAGTTAGATATAAAGTGAATAAGGGTAAAAGGTGAATATGTGTCCCTTTTAATTTACAGGTCTATGTTCCATGCCTGTGAACAACTACCGTTTTTGATCATTGGCGTTCATGTCCCCTTATTTTTTTTTTTCTTATCCCAGTGCGCATCACCCGACAAAAGTGATCTGAAAAGATAACATTGGTCATAGATAAACAAAACAAAGGAAAAATTTGGGGTTGTCCTTGCACTTCTAGTTTAAAATTTTCTCCACCTTAGCCACTTTTCTACCCAACCTCTGCACCCATCTTGATTGAGGAGCACCCATCCCTACTTACAGCCGTAACCGACGATTGTCTGCCTGTTCTCTATAAGCCTAAACCCTCCTTTACCCAAACATCTAGCCACTCATTATTACTCCTAAATCATTGTTTTGCCTTCCTAATTTAGCATGTGGCTATTTGATATGTAAGGTCCACACAGTGCCTTGCCTTCATGGCACTTGGTTCCCCCCTTCCTTGTTATAGATATGCTGGTCCCCCGGTGCTGAAGGTTCAGCCTGTTTCCATACAATGCTGCCTTCTGAGTCAGATCTGCAAAGGATCTGGCTACCATAGGTCCCAACTGATTTCCCTCTAATGTGATCCGTGGGTGATTTCCCTATAAAGTGGCCTATTTCGTCCTGTTTAATGTAGGCTCCTATAACGACCATTCCAATGCCAAGGTGAATGTCGTCAGCCTTGGGAACGTAATTTGTCGTGCCAAGTGCGAATCCATTAGTACAGGCGTATTGTCCCTTTATCGATACTGGGTGTACCCAGCTTAAGATGGCAAATCTGTGTGGGCTGGAAAAATTAGACCCTACTTAATGTCCCCCTAATTCCCCCTGGTATCCTTACAAATCTGGATGCTTAGCATCGCTTTTCCACCCACTTGTATACTGGCCCCTGACCAGTAACTGCTCTCGCCTGCATTCAGGAGTTTTGTGCATCGACATTCCAAGGACAACCCCTTGTATTTGACACAATTTTTATATATGGTTCCTTGAGATAGTGTTCAGACTCTACACATCAAGGCTTCACATTCCATACTCATGGAACAGCCCCTGACCGCAGAGGTGCCTGAAATCCAGGAGGATCCCCAATAGCAATACTTTTCTTATGACAAGTACAGAGAGCCACTGTAGAAAATTTAGAGAGTGGGGTCATCTATAATGTTGCTTACTGGCCTAGTGATCCTTTTACAGGCTTGTACACACGGAGGGAGTTTTTTGTCCCGACCGACATTTGCCACTAAGAGCGTACATGAGACCCTAGGAGACTGCGTATCAGCTGTAATTGTCTGGCATATGCGACCGAACTCATCGGTCTCAGCAGCAAAATCAGCTCCGATTTTACCAATCAATACGCCAGAAATCGGTTGTTGGGAACCGAAAAAAGCTCTTGGTGTACCCAGACTTAAACCACTGTGTACACAGCATTTACATTCTGCTCCTGTGGTCCCATCTTTTACACCACTATGATCACACTTCCCTACATACAATTCTGTTCCCCACATTAAAAGTTTAAATTACTTAGGGCCCCCGCGTATGTTTGGGCACCTTCTTTCACCTCATAATTGATGGTTCCCAGCCCTGGTTAGTATATTCAAGTTACCAGATCACACCCTGTTTCAATCTTTAGCTGTTGTTTATACCAAATTGGTTTTGTATTTTTCATATACAACTATAAATGATGTCTCTATAGATAAACATTTTACTTATTCTTTCTGTTTTTGTTCGCTGGTTTGATTTCAATAAAAAAAAATTTTTTTTTAATTAACAGAAGAGCCCGAAAGAAAGCATTTCGATGCTTCAGTAATCCCTGGTTGGACAGCTCACTGGACATCCAATGCACAGGGTTATCAACGCAAGACATCAATACCCAGTTCCAACACCAACCCTTTTTAATTTAAAACATAAACTTGCAGCTCAGGCCTGTACAAACAAAACCCTGAAAACTTGCAGTATTGAATAGCCCTTTTCTGTCCCTTAAACTCTTAGGACCCTGCGGAGGCTTTTCAGAACAAACAGATGGGCTTGTCTTAATTGTGTCTTTAGTAACTGCAACCTATACCCAAATACTCTTATTCATGTATCTGGCCTACTTGTACATGTAACCTACCTTAAACTAGCCACCCCCATTAAATGACCATCAGTGAGTGTTGTTGGAACACTTAACTTTATGAGTCGAACTAACTCGAAGTATTCAACTAGTATAGTTTTTGAACTATTTTAAAAAAAATTTTTCGGACTCGCGGACTGTAAGTTTTGATAATTAACGAAAAATCATGTATTAGCGAAATTTACTAGCCACTCGCTACCTCGATGTAGCCTTCATTTCGTCACCCTCGAAGGTATCGTTCGTGTTTCGTAACCCTCGAATATATCGTTTGTTTTTGCTAACCCACAAAAGTCTTGTTTCATATTCGGTAATCCTCGATCGATTTCAGTATCCTTGAATTTATGTTCTATTTTTGCAAACCCTCAAAAGTATTTTCGGTAACCCTCGCATTCCTGCTCTGTTAAGAAGTGTTTTAAAAAAAGTTTTAGTATAGTGACATGTGCCACAGCCTTTACAGTAAGTACCATTGTTGTTATTGTAAATCATCCAAACTTTTCACTCCCCATTGACTTTAATGTTGGGCCAATTCGAACTTTCAAACTTTTACGATGTTCGAAAACGGGGATTTTACTGGAGGCAAGTCTGGCGAATTGAGGTTTCTTTTCAAATTTTCAGTTTTTTCAGTAACTGAGCTATGGGCAGTGATTTTTATATTGCTGTTTTTTTTTGGTGGGAGAGGGTAAAGTGTTCAATTGTTAGTGTGATAACCTCCAGCATTACCCCGGTACTACATACTCTTATAGAGTAATATGAAAATTAAAATGATCTTGCTAAGCTCTGTACATAACACGTTCTTAGAATCAGAGTTGTGGAACCTTACACTATGTTCATGAGGCTGCTTAATGAGAGTTGGCATGGTCCCAGTCATGCACTATGGCACATTGGCATATCTTCTATGGAGAACTCGTAATTTAGCAAATTACCTATCTTTGTTAATTTTTGTTTTCTTCGTTTTCCTTTCTCCTTTACTTTTTGTCCCTTTATCATTCTTTAAAACTTATGTTCCTCTATATGTATACTGTATGTTGCTGCCTGTTAAACATGTTAATAAAACTGTACATTCTTATAGTTATCATTGTTGGGTTTTAATATGCTACACTCTAAGATGCATTAGTGGTCGCACCTAACATTTTTTGTACTTATACCTAATCCCCTGAACTATATACATAACCATCCATCACCTTTATTGATTTTTTTTATACATTTTTTTTTTTGGCTTTTAAAATACAAAATCCTTGTTCTTTGGTTCATAGGGTGCACGGAGACCTCTTCCAAGTTCTCTTAAATCCATGAATCTAATTGGTTTAACTATAATCTTCCTCTAAGCATTCATTTTGTGTTAGGTACACTAAATATAAAAACGCCTTTGAATAGTCGCCAGTCTTGAGGTGTATTTTAACAAGTTACTTTCACTGCTTCATGATTGGTTGTACAAAAGAAAGATTTCACCGTCGGGTTGGCTCCTTTTTTACTTCAAGTTAGGGGAGCCGAGGAATTGCCAGCCACCAATCCCCATATCTAGTATGGGAAGTCGGTTGGGGTATGTATGTCACTTGCCTCATATCTGCCATGGCCGTTGCATTTTCTTGGGGGCCTTTAGTCTTTTTTCCAGACCTAATCATTCATGGTTGGTAGTTATGTGTTTAATTTAATATTATAACTTATTTTTTAGGAGAGACAAATGGCCGCACACTGGAAGAATTTGTATGGTGATAGTGATGCACTGGAATTTCTTCTAGCGTGATGCTGGAGAAACCCAATCCACATTCTATTTTGGAGAAAGTATTGTTGAATAGGGGCACATTTTCACTTAAAACTCATGGGCAACCCAATCTGCTTCTCCAGACTACTGGAGCCAAGGCACATTTGTGGATAAACTGGATTCAACATTGTTAAGACTGCCCTCAATTCAGAAGCTTGTGTGTTCTTAATGAAAAAGTGTCCATTTGTTGCTTTTCATGTACCAAATTTTCTTAAAATCACGCAAAATTAAAAAAAATCTATGAGCTTTAACATTTCTTTTAAATATATTATAGAATCTTATTGTACTTCAACATTTTTCAATATAAGCAATCAAAAAGGTAAAAACTTTTCCTGTTAAGCCTAGTGTGACGGGGAAAATACATATAACACTAGCAACTTTTTAGTATAAGCATTTACATTTTTAGGAAATCCAGAGATGCTGTGAACGACTACCCTTTTTGAATATTGGAATAACATCAGCCTTTTTCCAATCCAGAGGCACACCACCGGACATGAGGGAATCAGCTCCTCCTTTACCCAGCCAAGTTATTGTATTCCAGCGTGACAATGAGAATATATTTTATATATGTATCTGAAAAGTTATTTTTGATACATTTTGAGCAATTAGTATTTGATCTTTTTAACAAGAATGTACACTTTTGTACTTTTTGTACCAATCAGTCTTATGCATTTGGTCACAGGACAAAACAGTGAGTTATGGCAGTGAGCGTTTCCTTTTTTTTGTTTTGGAGAATTGACTATTAAATAAAAACACTAGCTAGCAAGATATTGTCTTGTATAAAGAGGGCAATAGATTCAAGGATGAAAAATTAGAAATTTAAACATACGCACCGTAATTTCTGTTTCTTGTCACCTTCCATGGCAGCATTCACCAGATTGGGATATCCTGGGCCCATTAGGAAACACACAGTATAAAAAGCCCTCCCTTAGGCTCCTCCTCGTCTTTTTTGTCTTAAAGCTGTAAAGTAAATATCATCATACAGGGTGAGAAAATCCCTGGTGAATGCTGCCATGGAAGGTGACAAGAAACAGAAATTACCGTACGTATGTTTACATTTCTAATTTTCTTTGTCACCCCAGTGGCATGCATTCACCAGATTGGGATTTACCTAAGCTAGAATAAAAAGGGGAGGGGCCAAATATCGCCTAAATCAAAATCATTTATTTTTCTTGATAACGCCTCCAAAACTTTGCGGCCAAATTTTGTTTTTTCTGTTGAGAGTTTAGCCATACGATAATGTTTATTAACGTCTTCAACGAAGCCCACTTTGCTGCCTTACATATGCTCTGTACGGATGCTTTGGCTTCTAATGCCCATGATGTCGCAATCGCCCTCGTCGAATGAGCTTTTAAGCCTAAAGGAACCTCACCTCTGGCACTCTAACGCTTTAGTGATGGCAAGGACTAACCATGAGGCTAGCGTCTTCTTTGATGACTTCCTTCGAAAGCCTCTTGGTATTATAAAAAGGTTATCGATTTTATCCATGCCCTTGTCCTCTTTAAATAATTTTTACCAATCTAACCAAATCTAATGTATGTAGACTTTTCTCCTTCTCTGTCGAAGGTTTTGGACAAAACGCTGGCAAGTTTTATCTCCATCCCTAAATGAAAATGGAGTAACTACCTTCGGAAGAAATTGAAAAGTTGGTTCATTCTTTACTCGGTCGGAAGAATTTTGGTGTCCGGCAGATTCGCTGATAACGCCGCCACTTGACACCCTCAAGTTTTAGAGTCAATACCCAGTCTGAACTTTCTTCAGAGGTTCAAAGGGCGACTTGTCATGCCTGAGGACCACGAAAACTCCATGCTGGCAGACTGCCGTATTTGTAGGCCTTATTCGTATTAAGGCATTAAAAAATCTCTCTACCAAGGGATCTCTTTTCACATTACTATCAATGGCATCCTGAAGATTTGAGAGCCATACCCTAACTGCTCTGGAAGTAGAGGTCAGAGCCATAGCTGGCTTGCACGCCGCTCCGGCTGCAATGTATAATTTTTTGAGACTATTATCTCGTCTTCTATCCATAGGATCTCTAAATGTTGCCGTGTCTTCTACCGTTAAAGTTGTCCTTTTCGCCAATCTTACTATTGCTGCGTCAACTTTAGGGGGTGAACTCCAGGCCTCTGCGTCCTCTTCTTCAAAAGGATATTTCTTTTGAAATCTTGTTCCAACATCAACCCGTCTTTCCACCTTTTTCCATTCCATGGCTATTATATCTCTCATAGACTTGTGTACAGGAAAAGTGGCTGCTTTCTTATGGGACATGGGAAAATATTTATCTGCAGAGGCTGCAACTGGTTCCTCCGAAGAAAGGGAAAACGTATCTCTAATTGCTTTAACTAGAGGTTCTACAATATTGTAATCAAACATAACTTCATTGCTCTCTTCCTCTTCAGATAAACAATCGTCCTCCTCTTCTGACCCGGCCGAATCTCTTGTTCCTGACTCATCCGAATCGTCAGACAAATGCCTGTTTTTTGATTTCTTCTTTCTCTGCTCAGGGGGAGGCATTGATTCCTTCACAGCTGTTTTAATTAGACTCATTAGTCCCTCCATTGAGATTTTTTCCGGTAGTTGAATATCCGTCTGTTTAACCTCTTCCACTCTTTCTTTTTGAAGTTGGCTCTTTAGTTGGCTTTCCAGAGGTAGAGGCACTGAAATAAAAAGAATATCCTTAGAATAAGAACTAAACATCATCTCTTTGTTAACCACCTGAGGCTTACCTAGATCCTTTAGTTGATTGACCTTTGCTCACAGAAGTGGGCTCCATACTTGAATATCTATAAATAGATATATATCAAGTAAGAAATCTGCATAACAATCCAAGGTGGCAGCCAAAAGTAGCCACATTAACATATTAATGGACTTACTTAGAATATAGTAAGAAGCACTGGCAGCATACAAAGAGTGGGCTGTGGCAAGCTGAAATAAAACAAGGGCCACATAAGAAACCAAAATCACCTTGCTCTGACCGGAAAGGCATTGAAAGACGGACCTACCGAGGACTGCACGGCTTGTTCCTGCTCTGAGGCAAACCGGAACCCCCAGGCTGACTGCTATATCGCGATATTCCCGGGACGACGTGCGCAACGTGCATGCACCGGAGGATGCACCCAGAAAGGCGCACCCGTCCACAACAGAGTACACGCGCGCACCCGGGAAGGCGCGCACGTCCCCAGAGCACACGCCCACACCCGGAACGGCACCGTACCTCCGGAATGGCGCCCACTGCCACATAGTTTGTACTGCTGCACCTGGAAAGACGAATGGATCCATAATCCATACTGCAAATAGCCCGGTCATAGGCTACTTCCCTTAGGCGAGCCACGCTGCAACAACAGGGAAGCTTCAGCTAGGAGAGAGAGAGAGAGAACTCCTGCTGGACAAGCCACAATGGCAGGTAAGCCCTACTTGAAATTATTAACCATGCTTCCTACTGCCACAGGAAACGCAAAAAAGACGAGGAGGAGCCTAAGGGAGGGCTTTTTATACTGTGCGTTTCCTAATGGGCCCAGGATATCCCAATCTGGTGAATGCATGCCTCTGGGGTGACAAAGAAATATTATTATTCCCCTTTACAAGGCACTGGTAAAGCCTCATTTGGAATATGTGATGCAGTTTTGGAATCCCATATAAAAAAGGGACATCTTGGAAAAGGAAGCATTTCAGAGAAAGGCAACTAAAATAATAAAGGGAATAGAGGGGCTTGACTATGCAGGCAGATTAGACAAGTTAGGGCTGTTTACTTTTGGATCACAGAGATTTTAACTGTTGGCATTGAACGTTCTGCATTGTCAGAGTCAGCAATCTTTACTACACCATTACATATGGCACTTCAGATTTATGTTGTCCAATCAAACTGTCCCACTCCCACTGTTTAAAAGACTCCCCTTAGTAGTACTTATTGCCTCTTCATCTGATTTAGCTTCCCAGGGTATATCCTGTGTTTGCTCCTAATACCTATTTTAATTTTAGCCCCTTGTTTCTGAACTATAGCTTTGTTCTTCGAACTTGATTTCTTTGCCACCGGCCCTGAACTTCTGCTTGTTTTTTAGCTTTGAACCTGTGCTGCCAGCCTTGACCTGCCTATTATACTGCTCTGGAACATGTACCACCTGCTTTGACATCTTTCTTGCATGTCTGCTGCTGAACCTGCACTGCCTTTTCTGACCTTGTATATTTTATCTCCTTTCTCTAGGAATTCCTTCCCTAGCTCCTGGTTACAACTCAAAGATAGGTTCAGTTAGTTATCAACAAGGGTTCTGTGTGTATTAGCCTTTTGCAAACTCAGTATCAGGTTCTAGGAAATGTTCTGGTTTCGCTTGACTAATTCACTGCATTAACCTACAATTTGTTGGCATTCTTGACAATACATTTCACCTTGTAATTTTCATCTTAAAATGTGTCTTTCTTTGGCCTGACTATGTCCCAATCCCTCCTTTGCCCCAAACCAGAGTTACACAATTCCCTCGCAATATGACTTGTTCATCTAGTGCAGTCAACATCAAGGCTTGTTCACAATAGATACATAATAATAGCAAATAACAAAAAAATCCATGTTAAAGCAGAGGCTTAGATCAGTCCAATAATTCACAGTGAAAACACATGTCTAAAAGTCGTAAATGGCAACTATAGTGCCCATATACTCATGACAGTAATGCTATGGCAGGAAGGTAGGAGACTACACCTGTTTTGCCCTTTAAAGGGCATATCTAGCCTAAAAAAATTTAACCTTAGAAATGTTAATCATCCCCCCAAACCCCACTTTCGCATTATCTATATGTTTCAAAGATGTCCCTGAAGTTCCTTACCTGACTCGGTCCCTCTGACATCATGCCCAATAGCCTAACAGCCGTGACCAGGAAGTAGAGCAAAGAAACCCTCTGCTCCTGTTTTTGCACAAAACAGGAGCAGGGTTCAGCGCCCAGGTGGTGAGGGACCGGGTCAGGTATAGTAAGTCCCTTCAGGGGAATCTTTGAAACATATAGATTATGCGAAAGTGGGGTTTGGGGGGTGATTAACATTTCTAAGGTTACTTTTTTAGGTTGGACTTTAAGCAGAGAAGTGAGCTGTCTAAAAGCCACTTGTCATGTTTAACATCCCTCCTCCCCTTGATTCCCATTTTGACCATCAATCCAATCTCTAATGTACTCAAACAAGCCTACTCTATTAGAGAGAGAGGGGAAGATGGTGTTTTTTGACAGCTCAGTGCTCTGAATCTCGAGTTTTAAAGTTTAAATAAATCTGGTACACAAATGGCTGACAAAGCTAACAGATTTTACCGAATATCGGCCATGAAATCATGGTCTTGGTCAGTTTTGGCAAAAAAATTATATTGGTTGCTATCAGCTCCCTATATTTTAGAATAGGAATCCAATAGCAATTATTTACATGTGTGTCCACCCAAACAATATTACCTGTACAGAGTACAGGTAACTGTCCCTCTCCATAGAAGTCTCCATAGGTTCACACATAGGGGCAGAACTGAGCAGCTTTATAATATCTGTGCAGGTATACAAAAGGAAAGTGTATCTGTAGTGAGAATTTCACTTATGGGCATGTAACAGAATCATTTACTGCACTCCCAGGTCCGGTACTGACCTAGTTTTCCTCAGGTTTTCCTCAGCGCTGATAGCCCAGCCACTACAATGTTAACAACAGTCCCCTATCTCTAACATGAGCGTGAACATTAAAAAAGGGATGGGAGATACTGAGGGAGCGGGGCACTGCGTGTTTAACCCTCTGTATTGAGAAAAGTAGGTACATGTCCACTAGATTTACCATTTGTGTTTTCTACATGCTGCAGTGACAACATTACAAAGATTTTGTGTGAAACCATTTTCATCTGCATTCAGAGAGTTGCTAAAAGGAATTTGCTCCCAGATATTAAAACATTAAATACAATTTATCACTTTGCTCCATTACCTTCAGAACATATAAATTGTAACATTTAATTCTGTGCAACTTTACTAGACTTTTAATTATAAGACAAGATCTGACCTTAGGAGTTCGACATTTTTTCATCCTAAAGGGTTGATCCGATGCGTAAATGTTCCTAATCAAAAAAAAAAGTTTAATTGGTATATTTCAATAGATAATCCAATCGCCAAATTATAATAGACCTCTACGGCATGATGCAAAAAAAAAAAGGTGCAACAGTTTGTACCGTGCTAATAATCAGGCAGATAAAGGCATGGGCAAACCTATTTTTGCAGCAACCCCCTAGATCAATGTTTCTCAAGCTTTTTATCTGTGGAAAACCCTTTAAACTATGTTTGTGCGTTTAGGAACATTAACATAAAATAATGATTATATATTATTTATCTTTTTCTTTCTCAGTCATCAAATCATCAAAATACATCATTTAATCAAATATAAACGATATATCTAGAAATATCTCTCTTTTTAAGAATCTGGGTCTGTACCAGTGTTTCTGAAAAAATGTTAAAATGTTTCCTTGAAAAAATGTTAAAGGTCATGTCCACCCTTAAAACAAAAATAATGGTGACTTGTCAGTTACTGCTATTTTCCCCAGTTTATTACATGCATTTGTAACCAGATATTTAGGTTCTAGCAAAAGTATCTGCTTCCTCCCTCTGCTCTCAGGACAATAATCATCCTTAAATATCTAGTTAGCAATGCAGGTTAACATTAACCCTTACAAATTTTTTTGTGGTTTTTAGTATTTATCTCTCAGATATCAAATCACATAATTCATACAAATATAAAACATTAATAAATAAATAAATATATCTGTATTCATCACAATGGTGGATGCATACAGTTTATGTCACAATCTCTGGAGGACTCCCATGTACCGGTAACCTCTCAGGGACCCCTGGTTAAGAAACACTACCAAAGTTTATATATAGATACAGTGTATACAATCAGCAGACATAATACTGTACACTGAGAGACTACTAAAATAACAGGTGCAACCCTCTATACTTCTTTTGCTTGATCCTCTAACACCAGGCAATGCTTCTCTGAAAGTTTTTGATGGACCACCTCGTCTGTGGGAACTTTTTATTGGGGTAATTGACAGGGAACTAAAAGTCTTGTCATGTACTGCTACCTTATGTAACGTGTATTGCTTTCCAACATTCTTGAAAGGTTCTTAAATTACAACCCTTACTTTCTGTTCAGTTGCCTAGAATCTTCTATGAATACGACTATGAGTGAATTTGATGCTTCCTATGGAATAACTTCTTATAAAGATTATGGGCTAAAAACAGTCCATAATGTAAAAATCTGTCATTTTATCTGGTTTGTCATTAAAGTCTAATGATGACTAGATAACATTGCCTTTAAAAAAAGAAAAATAAATGAATAAGAGATCATATATTTATATTAAAGGGCATGTCTACCCCCCTAAACTTAAATGTGAAATTAAGCTAATTATCCTTCAAAACCTAGACTTCGCTTGGTTAAAAAAATCTCCCTGACGTTACTAAACATACCTACCAGAAACTGATCCCATCTCACGGCCAATCACTGGCGGCCTTACTAGATGATCATCAGAAGAGGAGCAAGTGATTGGGTGCAGGTAAGGTTTTTTTTTTAACTTAGCGAGGTCTAGTTTTTTGGGGGGTAATAAGCTTGATTTGAAATTTGAGTTTGGGGTGGACATGTTCTATGAAATAAACTGACAGTTAAGGTTTGTAAACGCTGTTTATAAAAAAAGTCAGCCATGAGATTATATCATTGTAAGACTGTTGATTGTTTTTTATTCCCAATAAGAATCCTTTTGTCAAGTAATATATTTAATGCCATGCATAACACGTCTGTGCACTGTATTGCATTGCTCTGTATATTGTCCTGTTGGGTCATACAATAATGTATATGTTATGGTATTAAACTATGCTTGTTAATTTGACATAAAAACAAGAAGTTTCTATCCATTGTTCCTCATGTATACACGTGCTTTACCCTTGTTAGATATAATGTAAGAACCTTCAGGCCTGCAATAAACAACTTAAAAAGTTGGTAAAAATCATTGGAGAAGACACCAAATAATTTGCCACCAATAAATGGCCACAAAATGCTTTCAGTAACATTTTGACAGCTCCCATCTAGAATCAGAGTAAGCCAAGTCTTGAAATGTAAAAAATACTTAAAAGGCACAGATCAGTAATAGGTAGTCGGTACTGATTACCAAAGTTTTGAGAGAGATTACATCCTGGACTTTTTTGTCTGTCTTCCAAATTAGTTCTAATTACCAGTTAGAAATATTTAAAACTGATTCACACACACTTTTTGACAAAAAAACGATGATCAGTAACAAAAAAATGTTGTTCTGTTTTACTAATGTCCCCAAAGCAGACAAGTCATCCACTAATTTCAAGGAAGCATCTATAGGCCTCAAACTTCCCAGTTTTCCTGGGACCAACTTGATACGAAGAGGGTACCTAGGATGGTGGCCACAGTCAGAGTAGTTCAGGGGAATGGCTGTCTGCTCCATAGGTTAAAACTTTAACAGGCACCATCCCAGACTCTCTGGTTCCATTGTTGGGAGGTATGTGCCTCACCTAAAATTGCAGGTTACCATTATAAATAAGAAGAATTAGATTTTTGGGGGGATTGGCAGGTGTGCAAAAACTCCAGCAACACTCGGTTATCATGAAATATCACTAGAAAGGGAGGCATGTTAGGTTTCATTACCAGATTTCATACTTCAGAAACTTGCTGTAAAGAAATTGACATCTATCATTCTCCTTAACCAATGTCAATTAGGGAAGGATTGGCTTTTCATAAAGAATCATGTCTATCCAATATTTCTACAACAGAGTTTTAGGCATTTTAAACAATAATTATTTAGATGTGAACCCAATCTTGTGGGGTAGCATTTTCTTTAAACATGAAGAAGATTGATTTTTAGCAGCATTTTTATATGGGCAACAGGTTAAAAAGCACATATTTTCCTTTTTGAAATACACTAAAAGCTCAAATTTCTACGAAGAACTCTGTCTGTAATTCTGGAAGTATAAATGAAATAACACCACCACTGTATTCGCCAATCACAAGCGTACACATGTATCTGTTATCCCTTCAATTCTGTACATCCCTAAAAGTCTGAATAAAAGGACCTCTCAGAGAGATCTGAGTGGACACACAGAACAATGATCTAAACCCTCAGTGTGTGTGTCATCACTTCACCACAGTGTAGCTGAAGGTATGTTTTTACTAAAAAATAAACAGGTTTGCTGGCCTTAAAAAAAAAACACATTTGTACATGACTGAAAGATAATGTACAGAGACTAGTTTTCAATTGTGGTCTTTCTATGTGGGCTTAAGTATCTACGTTCAGTAAAGTGGGGAGCCACTGCTATTTAATCTGTTAATAAATTACTTAGAAGGAGGTATTGAGAGCAAGGTCTCTGTGATTGCTGATAACACAAAACTATGCAAAGCTTTGGAAACTTCATTGGATGTGTAATTGCTGCAAGCAGACCTAGATAATCAAAATGGGCAGCAGAGTGGCAGATGATATTCAATGTTGATAAATATCTGGTCATGCATTTGGGGTTTAAAGACAATTATACTCCCCTAGACACGGCTCCTGCCATCCCGTGACTTTCTACTACCCAGGGTGAGGACCTAAACAGCACTGTCCTGAGCCCTGGGTTCGCTTTCTAACGCTAGCTTTACTCACCTGAAATTTCCAGGAAACTTCAAGTGATTAAAGCTAGACAAAGTGAACCCAGGGCTGAGCACAGTGCGGTTTAGGTCCTCATTCTGGGTACTTTCCGATGAGGGAAAGCGGATTTGGTGACTACAGTTGTCCTTTAACAATCGTGCCACCTACACCATAAATACCTCTGTGCGAAGTGAATCTTTTTAAATAGATAACAGACTTAACTGTAGCAAACGGTGCCAGAAAGTAACAGCAAGCAACGCTAGAGTCAGCAAAAAATGGTCTTCTATAAAGAGGGACTTAAAAGAAAATTCTTTTGGTTTACAAGCCTGGTAAGGCCTCATTTGGAATATAGTGCGGTTTTGGATTCCCATATACAGTATAAAATGGGGGGGGGAAATATGGAGAAAAGGACAACTAAATTCATGAGAATGATTAGTAAGACTTGACAAATTAGTGTTTTTTTATACTAAAGAAGCATATACTAAAGAAGCATCACAAAACAGGAGATTGGGCAGTACCTACAGAAAATAAAATTTCCACAACTTTCCAGGGAGAAGTATAATAGCCTGGAAGACAAGATCAATTTAGAAGTTAAAACTGCAATCCATTAAATGCAATCTGGGAAAGCAGCTGGATTGGATGGGATCCCGGTGGAAATTTTTAAAAAATATCTAGATATTTTAAGTGTACCTCTGCTAGATACATATTTGCATGCATATGAAATAGGAAGCTTGCCTCCATCTATGTGTGAAGCTAATATAATAGTCCTGCTAAAAGATGGTAAAGATCCAACAAATCTTGAGGCATTTTAAATGTGGACTACAAAATTTTAGTGAAGGTTCTGGCCAACAGACTACAAAAATGTATTTTATCTTTGATTCTTATAGACCAAACTGGGTTTATGCCAGGGAAAACTACCTCCATAAATATAAGGAGAGTACTGATCCAATCTCAAATAGACTGTGATAATAACAGTACAATGGGAATTTTTATGGGAACTATTGAAGAGCTTTGGTATAGGCCCTAGGTTTATTGCTTGGAATAAAACAAGGCTGTCCTCTTTCACCATTGATATTTGCATTAGTGATAGAGGCAGCGGCAATTTAGATCTCGGACTAATGTAAAAGACTTATGAGGACATATGAAGAAAAAATTGCGCTGTATGCTGATGATATTCTATTTTTGGATGCATCTAATGAATCCTTAGAAAAAAAATAAAAGCATTGATCCAATATGTTAACCTATCAGGGATCTGATCATATAGTTACTATACAAAGTAAGCATTATTTACTTTTTTTTACTGGAGCCTACCAAACATTTTGGGATGGGTAATGGCACACAACTACATACCCAAGATAAGAAAATCTGGTCCCATATTTTTAAATTATCAGGATTTCTGCAAATTCCAATAAAATCTCCAATGTGGGAGAACTATGCATATCCACAATTGATTGCATATGGTGCGTCAAGGGTATGGGGGAAAGCTGGGATTAATATGTTTAAACATAGAACCAATGGAGGTGGAATAATTTCATTTGAACAGATAAAACTTAAATACGATCTCCCAGATAGTTTAAATTTTAGATATATATAGTTGAGATATTGTTATTATGAACATCCTGAAAGGGGACAAGGCAGAATTTGCCTCGTATCCAATTTTAGACTTGCTGGGTAAGACCAGACAGAAAACAATAGTAGCAAAGATATTCCAGAAATTATTACGCTTCAAATCAGATCTACTGTCAAATAATATTTTAAATAAATGGGTAAAGTTGTTGCCAGGCTTGCAGGAGGAGGATTGGGACAAGATTTTAAAATCTCATAATAGGATCTCATTTGCCGCACAAAACAAGTTGATACAATATTATATTATTAATCAATCTTATTTGACTTGATGGAAAAATGGGTAATTTAGGTAATTCTGAATGTCCCAAATGTTGCTGTCCACAGACTGATTTTGGACATTTAATTTGGGAATGTTTTGGACTTTATTCAACGGAATTTTGGGATAATGGTACACAGTTTTCCCAGTAATATGCCTGTTTGGAATCTTAAACAATATACTCGAAGGTACTGGAAGTTGCCTGCTCCGTGAAATTCTTTTTTTATGCCAGGAAAGTTATAATTATGAAATGGATGGCAAAAGATCCACCGAAACTACAACAGCTGTTAGACCTAATTAACAAAGAACTCCCATACATTAAAACTATATATATACAAAGGGCTGCATAGGGAAATTTGATTAGGTATGGGGAAGATGGGCCAGCTTACCAATGACAATTGGAACCCCAATGATTGGAGTTTAAAAGTGAGAGTGATGAAGAAAGTTAATTTTTAGAGGGTTTGAAGCTTATATTTCTGGAGGTGGGGTATGGAATTAGTAATTATTTACTACGGTATTAGCATAAACAGAACCTTTGTTGTGTAAGCTCTGTGGATCTTTGCCATTCTAAATGAAGTCTGTCTAGTTTAAATTAACTAATATGTATTAATATGGTTCTGGCTGTCTTATTTTGAATGCATAGTAGTATAATACGGCAATGCAAAGGATTATGCAATAGTCATGTTGTTACAACTAAACTTTAGATTTTGCGTTAGGGAATTATGTAATAATTGATATAAAGTGTTTAGAAGATAAACATACAAAGATGTATTGTTTAATGTATTAATTTATCCGTTGTTAAAATAAAGTGAACTTAAAAAAAGCATCAGTTGTTTGGTGATATGATCACTTTATACAAATATATTAATTGGCCATGTAATAAACTGTGTGGTGCATTGATCACTAATGGATCATATCAGAGTACATGTGGACATCCTTTAAGATGAGACGACAAAAAAAAAAAAAGTTTCATCCTCAGGTTAGGAAAAGTTTCTTTACAGTTAGGACAGTGAAAATGTCTTCCAGCAGATGTGGCAATGTCAAGTTCATTGAATAGCTGAAAAATAATGGTAATAATACATTTAGTTCTAGGTGATCATAGGATCCTTTCCAATTGCAATTTAGAGTCAGGAAACTAAACACATTTCCCCTTCACACTTTTTTTTTTTCTTTGCCATTCTCTGGATTCCTAATAAATGTAAATGCTTATAATAAAATGTTGCTAGTGTTTATATGTATTTTTTCCCCTTCACACTAGTCTTAACAGGAAAATGTTTTTACCTCTTTGATTGCTTATTATTGAAAACATGTTGAATTACAATAAGATTCTTATAATATATTTAAAAGAAATGTTAAAGCTCATTAGATTTTTTTAATTTTGGTGATTTAAGAAAATTTGGTACATGAAAAGCAACAAATGGACACTTTTTTACATTAAGACACACAAGCTTCTGAATTGAGGCAGTCTTCACAATGTTGAATCCAGTTTCTCCACCAAATGTGCTTGGCTTCCAGTATTCTGGAGAGCAGATTGGGTTGCCCATGAGTCCTTTAAGTGAAAATGGTGCCCCTATTTCAACCATACTTTCTCCAAAAATAGAATTTGGATTGGGTTTCTCCAGCATCACGCCTAGATAGAATTCCAGTGCATCAATATCACCATACAAATCTTCCAGTTGTGCGGCCATTTTTTCTTCTCCTAAAAAATAAGTTATAATATTAAATTAACACTATAACTACCAACCATGAATGATTTAGGTCTGGAAAATAGACTAAAGGCCCCCAAGAAAATGCAACTGCCATTGCATATATGAGGCAATGACATACATTACCCCAACCGACTTCCCATACTCAGAATGGGGATTGGTTGGCTGGCCAATTTCCTCGGCTCCCTCTACTTGAAGTAAAAGGAGCCAATCCCGACGGATGAAAATCTTTCTTTTGTACCAACCAATCATGAAGCAGATGAAAGTAACTTGTTAAATACACCTCAAGACTTGCGACATATTCAAAGGCTTTTTATATTTAGTGTACTAACACAAAATGAATGCTTAGCAGGAGATTTTATTTAAACCAATTAGATTCATGGATTAAGAGAACTTGTAAGAGGTCTCCGTGCACCCTATGAACCAAAGAACAAGGATTTTGGTATTTTTAAAAGACAAGTATAAAAAATAATAAAAGGTGATGGATTGGTTTATGGTATATAGTCAGGGGATTATGGTATAAGTACAAAAAATGTTTAGGTGCGACACTAATGCATCTTAGAGTGTAGCATAATTAAAACCCAACAATGATAACTATAAGAATGTACATTTTTATTAACATTGTTTAACAGCAGCACAATAAATGTATACAATATAGAGGACATAAGGTTTAAAGAATGATAAAGACAAAAATTAAAGGAGAAAGGAAAACGAAGAAACCAAATAAGTAAAAAAGATATGTAATTTGCTAAATTACGATTCTCCATAGAAGATATGCCAATGTGCCAATTATTGCCTGACTGGGCCCATGCAACTCTCATTAAGCCAGCCTCATGACATAGTGGTAAGGTTCCACAACTTCTTGATCTAAGAACGTGTTATGTACAGAGCTTAGCAAAGATCAGTTTAATTTCATTATACTCTATAAGAGTATGTATTACAGGGGTAATGCTGGAGGTTATCACACTAACAATTGAACACTTTACCCTCTCCCACAAAAAAAACAGCAATCCATAAAAATTCACTGCCCATAGCTCAGTTACTGAAAAACTGAAAATTTGAAAAGACACCTCTAATTCTCCATGACTTGCCTCCAGTAAAAGTCCCCGTTTTCGAACATCAGTAAAAGTTTGAAAGTTCGAATTTGGCCACATTAAAGTCAATGGGGAGTGAAAAGTTTGGATGATTTACAGATAAACTAACAATGGTAACTTACTGTAAATGGCTGTGGCACATGTCACTATCACTAAAACTTTTTTAAACACTTCTTAAACACGAGCAGGCAATTCGAGGGTTACCGAACAATACTTTTGAGGGTTTGCAAAAATAGAACCATAAATTCAAGGATTACTGAAATCGATCGAGGATTACCGAATATGAACAATACTTTTGTGGGTTAGCAAAAACAAACGATATATTCGAGGGTTACCGAAAACGAACGATACCTTCGAGGGTTACCGAAATTGAAGGCTACATTCGAGGGTTAGCGAGTGGCTCGTAAATTCGCTAATCATTGATTTTTCGTTAATTATCAAAAATACAGCCGCGAGTCCGAAAAATTAACTAGTTCAAACCTATACTAGTTCGAATACTTCGAGTTAGTTCGAACTCATAAAGTTCAGTGTCCAACACTACTCACTGATGGTCATTTAATGGTTTTGGCTATTTAAGGTAGGTTACATGTACAAGTAGCCAGATACATGAAATAAGAGTATTTTGTATAGGTTGCAGTACTAAAGACACAATAAGACAAGCCCATTTCTGTTTGTTCTGAAAAGCCTCCGCAGGGTCCTAAGAGTTTAAGGGACAGAAAAGGGCTCTTCCATACTGCAAGTTTTCAGGGTTTGTTTGTACAGGCCTGAGCTGCAAGTTTATGTTTGTAAATAAAAAGTGTCTTGTGTTTGGAACTTGGGTATTGCTGTCTTGTCTTTGATAACCCCTGTGGCAGGATGTCCAGTGAGCTGATCCACACAGGTACTGCAGCATCAAATGCTTTCTTTCTGCTCTTCTTTTAATTAAAAAAAAATTTTTTTTTATTGAACTCAAACCAGCGAACAATAACAGAAAGAATAAGTAAAATGTTTACATATCGTACATCATTTTATAGTTTTATATGAAAAATACAAAACCATATTCTGGTATAAACAGCTAAAGATTGAAACATGTGTGATCTGGTAACTTGAATATACTAACCAGTGGCTGGGAACCATCAATATTGATGGTGAAAGAAGGTGCCCATACATACTGAGGGGCCCTAATGTAATTTAAACTTTTAATGTGGGGAACAGAATTGTATGTAGGGAAGTGGTGATCATAGTGGTGTAAAGCTGGGTACACATGAGCAGAATGTAATGCTGTGTACACAGTGGTTTAAGTCTGGGTACACACAAGCAGATTTTTCGGTCCAAACAACCGATATTTCTGCGTATTGATTGGTAAAATCGGAGCTGATTTTGCTGCCTGAGACCGATGCCGTTCGTCGCATATGCCAGAAAATTACAGCTGATCACGCAGTCTCCTATGTCTCATGTCACCGCTCGTTAGTGGCAAATGGTCGGTCGGGACAAAAACTCCCTCCGTGTGTACCAAGCCTTAAAAGGAATCACTAGGCCCTTAAGCAACATTATAATGACCCCATCTCTCTAAATTTATCTACAGTGGCTCTCTGTACTTGTCATAAGAAAAGTATGCTATTGGGGATCCTCCTGGATTTCAGGCACCTCTGCGGTCACAGGGGCTGTTCCCATGTAGTTATGGAATGTGAATCCTTTAGCTTGTGTAGGATGTCTGAACACCTATCTCAAGGAACATATATTTGTGTCAAATACAAGTGGGTTGTCCATTGGGAATGTAAGATGCACAAAACTCCTGTAATGCAGGGCGAGAGCAGTTACTGGCAGGGGCCAGTATACAAGTGGGTGGAAAAAGCGAGATAAGCAAGGCAGATTTGTAAGGATTACCAGGGGGAATTAGGGGACATTAAAGTAGGGTCTAATTTTTCCAGCCCAACAGATTTGCCATCTTAAGCTGGGTACACCCAGTATCGATAAAGGGACAATACTGCCTGTACTAATTGGTTCAGCTACTTGTGCATCGACCAAATTACAGTTCCCAAGGATGACGACCATTCACCTTGGCATTGGAATGGTCGTATAGGGAGCCTACATTAAACAGGCCAGAAATAGGCCTTTATAGGGAAATCACCCAGGACACATTATAGGGAAATCATTTGGGACTCTGTTTAGCCATATCCTTTGCAGATCTGCTCAGAAGCAGCATGTATGGAACAGGCTGATACCTTCAGCACCCAGGGGACCAGCATATCTAATACAAGGAAGGGGGAACCAAGTGCCATGAAGGCAAGGCACTGTGTGACCTTACATATCAAATAGCCACATGCTAAATTAGGAAGGCAACAAGAGTTTAGGAGTAATAATGAGTGGCTAAGATGTTGGTGTAAAGAGAAGGGTTTAGGCTTCTAGAGAACAAGGCAGACATATCTGTCGGTTACAGGCTGTTAAGTAGGGATGGGCTGCTCCTCAATCAAGATGGTGCAGATGTTGGGGAGAACGTGGCTAGAGGGTTGGAGAAAATTTTAAACTAGAAGTGCAAGACCAACCCCCAAATTTTTTCCTTTGTTTTGTTTTATCTAGACCACTGTTTATCTTTTCAGATTCACTTTTGTCGGGTGATGCGCCACTGGATAAGAAAAAAAAAAAAGGACAATGAAACGCCAATATTCAAAAACGGTAGTTGTTCACAGCCTGGTAACTATAGACCTGTAAATTAAAAGGACACATATTCCCTTTTACCCTTATTCACTTTATATCTAACTTCAAAGTTTTAATTTCTCTTGCTTGATTTGTTTCCCTGCAATTTGTAAATAGAAGATATAATCACTTTTTCCAGTCTCACAATGGTTTTTAGTGAGATCTCATTCTAGCTGAGTCCGTGTCAGTGCTAGATTGGGATATTAACAAGCCAGACTGACCTGCTCTGAAGGTTTCATTTACATTCAGATAGGTTGAACCGATTGTAAAGTGATAGCTATTAAACAATATTAAATCTAATCCAGCCATGCTGCATGTGTTTTTACAAAGATAAAAACTTAGATTCATAAAAGTCAGTAATATCAATAAACTCTAGGGGTCCCCAAACTATGTCCCTCCATGGGGGGCTATCTGACCCCTGCTCAGTGGCATATTTAGGGGGGGGGGTTCTGCTTGCTCAGTGCAGTCTGTTGTTTTTCATCTCCTATGTTACATAGGTTGTTACATAGACTGTTACATAGACTGTTACAATGTTTACTGAGCTGGGAGTGAGAAGCAGCATTTGTTTGTTTCAAAAAAGTATCCAGTCTGCGCTGTGATTGACAGCAGCATAGTGAACAGCTTTAGCTGCCTGAGGTGATAGCAGAGACTGGGTTTATATAAAATACTTGCCTATTCTCCAACATTTAATAGGAACAATTATAGAAACAACCTGGTGAAGAGTCGAACCAGATTTTAGCACAGCTCTGTGCAATGGGTTTTTCAATAGTGGATGTTGGAAGGTAGGTACTTACTATCAAATCACTGTGATGGAGCTTAGTGAGCAGGAAGAGGGACATTGAGAAATCCTGGTGGGATAGTATTATATGTGTAGAAATGTATGTATTAGTAAATGTAAAGCTGACCAATCATTGCAAATACACAGGGGCAATCATTACATATATTATTAATACAGAACAATCGTCATTCTATGCACCCATATATGGTAATAAAGAGATCTATCCATACATTTCCCATATTCCACAAATTCTGTTGGACTAGTGTCACAGCACAGATGATGAAAGACACTAATGATAATGTATAAATGTAGTCTGGCCCTCCAACAGTCAGAAGAATCTTTAACAGGTACCTAATTTAAAAAGTTTGAGGACCCCTGCTGTAGAATATAATTTAATTTATTTCCACACTTTGATGTACATGCCTCCCTATCCTCAATGCTCCCCCTCCCCTCCCTCATCTTATCAGCTCCGATTCCTTTACTTTCTACATGCCCCAGTGCTGTCCAAAATACCTTCCCCCTTACCTAGATCAAAATCTTCTTCAACCCTCTAGCCATCTTCTTCCCCAAAACAGCTGCATCATCATCATTAAGGTGCAACCCATCCCTACTAAAGGGGCTGTAGGCAACAGAAAAGTCATCCAGTTCTCTAAAAACCTATTCCCATCTCCTTACACCAACATCCTATACCCGCATTAATACTTCTAAGCTTCCATTGCTTCCCTAACATAGTATGTGACTGCAGTAGGCAGACCAGAAATATGGCGAATTATTCAAAGATCCGCCACTGTTTTCCTATATGAAATCTAGCAACATAGGAAGTGAACTTATTAGAGCTGATATTGTACTAACTAAAATCAGTAAACAGCTATGTTTTGGGGAACCACAAATAGGGATGTTCCCTTGTAGGAATAGTCAGTCCTGTAATGCGATTATCCCTGGTAACACTGTAATTCATCCTATAAGAGGATGTATATGGTGAAGTGTCCCTGTGGTTGGGCTTATGTAGGAAAATTTATAAGAGATCAGACTTAGAATTGGTGAGCATAGAAACACCAGTGAGTAAACAATTACGATGGCTAGTCCTGGAGGTGGTGGAAAAAACATTGAGAGGTAGCAATCATAATAAAAAAATATTACAGAGAACTATACTGAATTGATAAGTTGGAAACTCTAGCACCTAAAGTGGTTTTAAATGAGGATTTTACCTGGTCATGAGATTTTGCTATGTCTTTATAGTATCTACAGAAAGTTTTAGGTTTATATTGTGTTTAATGAATCTTTTTTATTGCCTTTTTAGTAACAGTTTTATTCTTTATTCTATTTTCTTACCTTTAGTTTTCCTGAGAATGTGGCGCCATCTTATGGACTTTTTTGAGAACACCGCATCACAGGCTTGTAACTTATCTTCTTTCCTTCTTTTATATGAAGGTTTATACATTGTATGAGATTTAGGATGAACATTATTTAAAGCTTGATTTTTTTGATCTATAGGATGGTATTCACCTTATTTTTCATTATATTTGCACTTTATGTCTTGATTGTAGCTTTATGCCCCTTTTTATGACATTATTTTTATTTACTTTTTATGTTGATTTTGTCTTTTGCATTATATCACTTTATTTTGCAATTTTGCACGGATATATGCACTGTTTGCACTTAATTATGTAATCAGTCATCATGTAAGGACCACCCCTAGGAGGTTGTCCATTTGATTGGGCTAGGCTATTTCACTGTTGCAACACTGTTACATGGACATCACCTGAGGAAGGGGGCACGCTATATAATCCCATATAAACTGCACTATGCAAAAGCCTAAGGTACTTAGTATAGTATAGTAGTATTTAGTTGCATAAGACATACGCATCCAGTCCAACCCATCTAGCAATATCCTCATTCCTGCCTAACTGTTGACAGAGGAAGGCAAAAAAAAACCACCAAGGGGTAAAAAATTCCTTCCTGACTCCAAGTGGCAATCGGAAATTTCCCTGGATCAACTCTACTTATGTATCAATACCAGTAACTTGCAACATTCCTTTTTTGCAGAAACTTATCCAGCTTTTTTTTGAAACTGACCAATGAACCTGCCAGAACATCCACTGGAAGACAGTTCCATAGCTTTACCGTTCTCACAGTGAAAAACCCTTTCCGAACTGAAGCCTAAACCTTTTTAATTCAAGTCTTAGTGATGTCCTCGTGTCCTTTGACATGTTCTTTGGTGAACAATGCACCAGATATTTATTGTATGGCCCGTTAATGTTTTATACCACCGTAATCTATTCCCCACGCAAGCGCCTTTTCTCCGCGTACATAATTGTACTTTTCCAGTCTCTCTTCATATTCAAGCTCCCCAATCCCCTTATTAATTTAGTTGCCCTTCTCTGAACCCATTTCATTTCTAAAGATGCCTTTTTGTACACGGATTCCAAAATGGCACTGCATATTCCAAATGAGGCCTTACCAATGCTTTGTAAAGGGGAGAATTACATTTTCCTCCCTTGAATCCATACCTCTCTTTATACAAGACAATACACGCTGGCTCTGGCTGTTGCTGCCTGCACTGCTTGCTACCTTTAAGTTTGTTATCCACCAAACCCCAAGATCCCTTTCAAACAGGGATTCACTTAAAGGGCATGTCCCCCCCCAAAACTATAATCCCCCCAACTACTGGCCCCATCATGTAGTGTATTTTAATCCTTACCTCACATCCCGCTCCATAAGGTTCTCCTGTAGCCCCCCCCCCCCCAAAGTCCCAAAAACTGCCCACCAGAGGCTAGCAGGACTCTGCCTCCTACCTGGCCTCCGGAGAAGTTTGGCATGCGTACTGCAGCCCATCTCCCCCTCAGGATTTTCCCTCCCCCTAGTGTAAAACCCTTTAGCTATATGATTCCCCGTCCCCCCAGCCCCGACCGCTCTATTTATATTCTTAGAAAGCTCCCCAAACTTTACTTACCTTCCCTCTTTCCCCCGCCGAAATGAACTCCCAGCAGCCGCGTCCGTGATTGGCTGCCGCTCAGCCAATCACAGATGCGACTGCCGGTCCCGCCCCTCTGCTTGCATTTTCTCGCAAGCAGCGCGGCGGAGGAAAGAGGGGAGGTAAGTAACGTTTGGGGCACTTTCTAATAGTATAAATAGAGCGGTTGGGACTGGGGGGACAGGGGGAATCATATATGCAAAATTGGTTTTTAGGGTGGACATACCCTTTAACACAGAGCCATTTATAGTATAAGTAGCACAAGGATTTTTAAGTCCAAAATGCATCACCTTACATTTATCAACAGCAGCGATAGTGAACAGCTTTAGCTGCCTGAGGTGATAGCAGAGACTGGGTTTATATAAAATACTTGCCTATTTCCAACATTTAATAGGAACAATTATAGAAACAACCTGGTGAAGAGTCGAACCAGATTTAGCACAGCTCTGTGCAATGGGTTTTTCAATAGTGGATGTTGGAAGGTAGGTACTTACTATCAAATCACTGTGATGGAGCTTAGTGAGCAGGAAGAGGGACATTGAGAAATCTGGTGGGATAGTATATATGTGTAGAAATGTATGTATTAGAATGTAAGCTGACAATCATTGCAAATACACAGGGGCAATCATTACATATATTATTAATACAGAACAATCGCATTCTATGCACCCATATATGGTAATAAAGAGATCTATCCATACATTTCCCATATTCCACAAATTCTGTTGGACTAGTGTCACAGCACAGATGATGAAAGACACTAATGTAATGTATAAATGTAGTCTGGCCCTCCAACAGTCAGAAGAATCTTTAACAGGTCCCTAATTTAAAAGTTTGAGGACCCCTGCTGTAGAATATAATTTAATTTATTTCCACACTTTGATGTACATGCCTCCCTATCCTCCATGCTCCCCTCCCCTCCCTCATCTTATCAGCTCCGATTCCTTTACTTTCTACATGCCCAGTGCTGTCAAATACCTTCCCCTTACCTAGATCAAAATCTTCTTCAACCCTCTAGCCATCTTCTTCCCCAAAACAGCTGCTCATCATCATTAAGGTGCAACCCATCCCTACTAAAGGGGCTGTAGGCAACAGAAAAGTCATCCAGTTCTCTAAAAACCTATTCCCATCTCCTACACCAACATCCTATACCCGCATTAATACTTCTAAGCTTCCATTGCTTCAACATAGTATGTGACTGCAGTAGGCAGACCAGAAATATGGCGAATTATTCAAAGATCCGCCACTGTTTTCCTATATGAAATCTAGCAACATAGGAAGTGAACTTATTAGAGCTGATATTGTACTAACTAAAATCAGTAAACAGCTATGTTTTGGGGAACCACAAATGGGATGTTCCCTTGTAGGAATAGTCAGTCTGTAATGCGATTATCCCTGGTAACAACTGTAATTCATCCTATAAGAGGATGTATATGGTGAAGTGTCCCTGTGTTGGCTTATGTAGGAAAATTTATAAGAGATCAGACTTAGAATTGGTGAGCATAGAAACACCAGTGAGTAAACAATTACGAGGCTAGTCCTGGAGGTGGTTGAAAAAACATTGAGAGGTAGCAATCATAATAAAAAAATATTACAGAGAACTATACTGAATTGATAAGTTGGAAACTCTAGCACCTAAAGTGGTTTTAAATGAGGATTTTACCTGGTCATGAGATTTTGCTATTGTCTTTATAGTATCTACAGAAAGTTTTAGGTTTATATTTGTGTTTAATGAATCTTTTTATTGCCTTTTTAGTAACAGTTTTATTCTTTATTCTATTTTCTTACCTTTAGTTTTCCTGAGAATGTGGCGCCATCTATGGACTTTTTTGAGAACACGCCATCACAGGCTTGTAACTTATCTTCTTTCCTTCTTTATATGAAGGTTTATACATTGTATGAGATTTAGGATGAACATTATTTAAAGCTTGATTTTTTTGATCTATAGGATGGTATTCACCTTATTTTTCATTATATTTGACTTTATGTCTTGATTGTAGCTTTATGCCCCTTTTTATGACATTATTTTTATTTACTTTTTATGTTGATTTTGTCTTTTGCATTATATCACTTTATTTTGCAATTTTGCAACGGATATATGCACTGTTTGCACTTAATTATGTAATCAGTCATCATGTAAGGACCACCCCTAGGAGGTTGTCCATTGATTGGGCTAGGCTATTTCACTGTTGCAACACTGTTACATGGACATCACCTGAGGAAGGGGGCACGCTATATAATCCCATATAAACTGCACTATGCAAAAGCCTAAGGTACTTAGTATAGTATAGTAGTATTTGAGGTTGAATAAAGACGTACGTCCATCCAGTCCAACCCATCTAGCAATATCCTCATTTCCTGCCTAACTGTTGATGCAGAGGAAGGCAAAAAAAAAACACCAAGGGGTAAAAAATTCCTTCCTGACTCCAAGTGGCAATCGGAAATTTCCGGATCACTCTACTTTATGTATCAATACCAGTAACTTGCAACATTCCTTTTTGCAGAAACTTATCCAGCTTTTTTTTGAAACTGACCAATGAACCTGCCAGAACAATGTCCACTGGAAGACAGTTCCATAGCTTTACCGTTCTCAGTGAAAAACCCTTTCGAACTTGAAGCCTAAACCTTTTTAATTCAAGTCTAAGTGAGTCCTCGTGTCCTTTGACATGTTCTATTGGTGAACAATGCACCGATATTTTATTGTATGGCCCGTAATGTATTTATACACCGTAATCATATCCCCACGCAAGCGCCTTTTCTCCAGCGTACATAATTGTAACTTTTCCAGTCTCTCTTCATATTCAAGCTCCCCCAATCCCTTATTATTTAGTTGCCCTTTCTGAACCACCTTTCATTTTAAGATGTCCTTTTTGTACACAGGATTCCAAAATTGCACTGCATATTCCAAATGAGCCTTACCAATGCTTTGTAAAGGGGAGAATTACATTTCCTCCCTTGAATCCATACCTCTCTTTATACAAGACATACCACGCTGGCTCTGGCTGTTGTGCTGGCACTGCTTGCTACCTTTAAGTTTGTTATCCACCAAAACTCCAAGATCCCTTTCAAACAGGGATTCACTTAAAGGGCATGTCCACCCCCAAAACTATAACCCCCCAACTACTGGCCCCATCATGTAGTGTAGTTTAATCCTTACCTCACATCCAGCTCCATAAGGTTCTCCTGTAGTCCCCCCCCCCCCAAAGTCCCAAAAACTGCCCACCAGGAGGCTAGCAGGACTCTGCCTCCTACCTGGCCTCCGGGAGAAGTTTGGCATGCGTACTGCAGCCCATCTCCCCCTCAGGATTCCCTCCCCCTAGTGTAAAACCCTTTAGCTATATGATTCCCCGTCCCCCCAGCCCCGACCGCTCTATTTATATTCTTAGAAAGCTCCCCAAACTTTACTTACCTTCCCTCTTCCCCCGCCGAAATGAACTCCCAGCAGCCGCCGTGATTGGCTGCCGCTCAGCCAATCACAGATGCGACTGCCGGTCCCGCCCCTCTGCTTGCATTTTCTCGCAAGCAGCGCGGCGGAGGAAAGAGGGGAGGTAAGTAACGTTTGGGGCACTTTCTAATAGTATAAATAGAGCGGTTGGGACTGGGGGGACAGGGGGAATCATATATGCAAAATTGGTTTTTAGGGTGGACATACCCTTTAACACAGAGCCATTTATAGTATAAGTAGCACAAGGATTTTTAAGTCCAAAATGCATCACCTTACATTTATCAACATTGAATTTCATCTGCCACTTAGCAGCCCAATGTGACAATCTATCTAGATCCCTTGCAACGATTGTACATCTTTTGAAGTTTTTAAGGTCGCAAAGTTTTGTGTCGTCAGCAAACACAGAAACCTGCTGACAATACCCACTCCAAATCATTAATAAATAGATTAAATAGAAGCGGCCCCAGCACAGAACCGTGGCACCCCACTTAGCAACTTTAGTCCATAATGATGAAGCCCCATTAACACTAATCTCTGCATCCTATTCATTAACCAATTTTCTATCCATGTACAAATGTGACTCCCCAGACCAACAGACCATAGCTTATACATTAGTCGCTTAGACTTATACGCAAAACACTATACTATAAAAAAGGTTGCATGGGTTTTGCGGTGGATGCACAGATATCCCAAAAGACTCAAGTTTTACAGCGAATCACAATGCAGAAGGAACTGCTATTGGCCTGTTTCATTCTCACACAATGAGAATGTGAGGGTCAGTGGCAGTCCCACTAAACAGCTCAACAAACTCAATGTTACTTAAAGGGGAACTGTGGTCTCCAAACAAGTTACGTTTAAATGAAAGGCCAGTTTCCTACCTTTAAAATGAACCATCAACCACCTCTCTACGTGCTCCACAGCCCAAGATATACAGAAATGACTGACCAGAAAGTTAATGGGTGGGAAGCTGACTTGTGACATTCCTGAGGCTTCTCCTGCACAGTGCCGCCGGCGAGTACAGCCTCAGACTCCCTTAGTGTGTGAGGGAGACAGGAAGTCCCTCCCCCTCTCTGCTGTGTGAAGTCCTGACAGAGAAGAAGGTAAGGGAATCAACAGCCCTTCTCTTTTCCTTCACTGTGTGAAAACAGCCTTTTTTAGGCAGAGTTCTCTCTGCCTGAAAAGGCAGATTCCACAGAGTTTTCTGTAGGGGGGGGGTCTGAGTAACCCACGGCTCCCACGAGTGGGCGGGGCTTAGACACCCACAAGTAGGCAGGGGCATGGCACCTGTGAGTGGGCAGGGCCACATGGGGCTGTAAGATAATGGGCCATGGGGGGCCTGCAACTGGAGGGACCATGGGGTCCATGAGTGGGAGGGACCAGGGGGGCTGCAAAGGGGAGGAGGAGACGCAGGACAGATTGACTGACAGGTTTCAGAGCAGGAAGCAGGAAGTGCAGGGGACCTGGTGATGCTGCTGCCAAATCACACACAAAAATGTAAATATCTTCAAAACTATGCAAAATAAACAATGGAAATAAATTGCAAAAATTCTCAGGGGAGCAATTCCTATTAATTTACCTAAAGTCATTCTTAGACCACTGTTTCCATTTAATAAAATGTAATTAGTGCACCTGGACTTTCAAAGACAGCCTTGCTGTATATTTTAGGCTATTTTCATATGAACGGTATTGTGGCATTTTCCGAGAGGATCCAGATGTTTAGCTGCAGAAGAACACATCATGTAGCATTTTGTCAATCATGACTGCCTCAAAAAAATTCTTGGTAAAAGCTAACAAAATGCTACCTGAGTGAAAACATGGTGGTTATTTTTTATAATAACCCAGAAAATCTAAGCTCGCATCAGTCATTACTTACATGCGGTCAGAGCATTAGGAGACCAGATCAGTCAGGAGAGACAGGGAGAGCGAGCACGTAGGTACGAACGCGTAGGCGTGGGCATGTAAGTTACGTACCTCCTCTCAGCCCTCACTGGACATAAGTAATGGAGAGGCAAGGACTGAGCCTCCTGTAACCGGTGCTGGTAAGAACAACTGCCTCTTCTTCTACGGGGGGTTTAGAGGTGGGTAGATAAAAAAATTTGTTGAACCTTGCAACTCCAGATGTTTTCAAACCAAAGCATGCTGGGAGTTGTTATTTCTTAACATCTGGAGTGCCAAGGAATTAGGGGTTACTGGATTTGACTATTATTATATTGGTATTTCTGCTGTTTATTATAAAAGAGTCCATTTAAAGGGCAACTAAAAACTCAAAACAATACTGAATCAGAAGTAATTAGTGGTCATAATTTCTACCCTCGGCTTCTACTCGAGTCAATCACTTTTACGTGCTCTTCAGGTAAAAAAAAAAAGTACCTCGGCTTATACTAAGATGGGCTTATATTCAAATATATAGGGTAGATAGCGATCAAGCTGGCCTAGAGGAGAAAAAAGTTTAAATCTGGCCCTGGGGAGATTGTTCGTTACTGCCATACACCTAACTATCGTGGCTGATTCCGTTTTCCATTCGTAACTACTGTTTCTGATGCAGACAAGAAATTTTTGTCAGCATCGGAAACATGCGTTATGGATGTAGACACATTGCCAATACTGTGGGGATCGGCCCTTTATCAGTAATTTGTGTACCCAGCTTTAGAAAGCCAAATGATTGAATGGAAAATTCAGTATTTTCAAAAAATATTTGTTCTTCTTTGGAAGGGGGGATTAAAGGACAGTAAACATACATAAAATCTGTTTCTATTATTCACAGTAAAGTGAGTTCCCACCTCTCTGTGAATCATAGAACACCCGGGGAACAATGCAACACATTACTACCAGCGCTTCTCTCATGGCTCCTTCTCAGCGGTCAGTCTTGCTTTTCTGATCGTGCTCAGTCAGGACAGTGCGCCTGACAGCTGAGCAGCCGCCAACGGAGCGCAGGTAAATTGTAGTGTTCTCCAGGCGTTCTATTATTCACAGGGAGGTGGGACTAAGAGTTCTCACATCCCTGTGAATAATAGATACATATTTCATGTACTTAAAGTACATAAAATGTTTTTAGTGTTCCTTTAACCACCTATGATGCACAATGACAGTCATTATGTAAAACCATGTTAGAACAAAGTATGGTTTTCTTTAATTCTTAGTAATTAATGAATTGTAAAAAGAGGGAGCATATTTATGTAATAAATATCACAATGGGGTGAATTTATAAAAAATGTAACCTGTAAAATCTTTGAAAGATGTGTAAGGCTTCAAACCAAATCTCTTTCGATATTCATTGAAAGGCTGTAGTCTAAGTTTGCGTGATTCTTCAATAACTCCCTCTGCCACATTAAGCAGACTTGGGTGAAGATTCCTTCCTCCTCCAATCTATGAAAATAACAGGAAAAGGTTGTTTAGTTAAGCTTGTGGAGGTTCTCATTCATCCAGGTCATGGTACATCTGTTGTATTCAGTCAAATCAACTGGACTTGAAGTTTAGTTCTTGAAGACATTTCACTAGTCATCCGACTGGCTTTCTCAATTCAGAATGACTGTTGGCAATTATGTACCCTGGAAAGTCCCAATCAGCATATCATTTTGGGAGACCAAAAAGCAACTGCATCAACGTATGGCCCAACACAGAAGAGCCAATTCCTCGGGTCAGGACTCAGCCGTGTACCTGCATCTTAAGGATAAAGGACATACCTTTGAAGATTGTAATGTTAACATATTGGCAAAGGAACATGACTGGTTCAAGAGAGGTGTCAAAGGGGCCATTTATGTGAAAATAAAGAAACCAAGCCTAAAAAGAGGTGGGGGTTCGACACAAACTGTCTGCCATGTATAACACCTCTTAGCCACTATGAAATTACGCCCTTAACACCTGGCTGTGATATGCTAATTGTGATTTTCCAGGGAGGATAAAATCAATATGTTGTCAAATTCATGTCATTTTAAAAGACAATAAAAAAGAGGTTAAGTACTATTATGAGCTCAAAATAGTCCAACCCATCTAGCAATACCCTCATTTCCTGCCTAACTGTTGATCCAGAGGAAGGGGAAAAAAAACACCAAATTTATGAAGGGGAAAAAAATCCTTCCGGACTCCAAGTGGCAATGGGAAATTTCTCTGGATCAACTCTACTTTATGAATCAGTACCAGTAACTGACCAATGAACCTGCCATAACAACATCCACTGGAAGACAGTTCCAGAGCTTTACCGTTCTCACAGTGAAAAACCCTTTCGGTACTTGAAGCCTAGACCTTTGACATGCTCTATTGGTGAACAATGTCCCAGATAGTTTATTGTGTATATAACTCTGAATTGACAGATTTTTAGGGAAAAGGCTGGCCTGAAGGAGACTCTTCTGGTTTAAGTATGTTTTGAACCTCTGTAACAAAAAAAAAAAAATCCACTTTCCTTTCAATAAACTACTAAAATAATATCTTCCTGCAGCAGACCATTGCAAGTTATAAAATATAAAAAAGATTTTCATTACCTTGCCAGCAATTTGATTGGTGAACGATTCCACCAATGCCTCAACTCCATAATCTAAAACCATTGAAGTGTTGAACAGGAAGCTGCTGTAGTTGAATTGATGTTGCACAATATTAAACTTGTCTGGCATAAGAGGATGCCAGTGATATAACTGATTAAATTCTACAGCAATCCGGTTTCTATACTGAAACTGCACGCCAAACAATAATTCTGGATCAAACTTCAGTTTAAGGTAGTATCCACTTAGATGCTGTACGTAGTCTTCAATGACAATTTTTATAGTTTCCCCTGTGCAAATAAGAACAGCATAAGTTATAATTAGGTAACATCCTAGGTTTCATAGGAACAATAAATCCATAAAAACAACTATGTGAACTTACCTTACCACCGCAAGCCGCTCCTTCACTGAAAGCTGCTTTGTCCCGAACGCGCGCCCTATCTTACGGCGCATGCGCGCCAATACAAAAGATAGGCGCTCGATCGGGAGAGTACAGCTGTTCAGTGAAGAAGCAGCTTGCGAGTGGAGCATGGTAAGGTAAATTCCAGGTCCCCCGACCATCCTATTATTCACAGGGAGGTGAGAATAAGCGTTCTCACCTCCCTGTGAATAATAGAAACGGATGGCACATAGTTGTTTTTATGGATGATGGGGAGTTTACAGTCCCTAATATGCAGAGAAATACTGACTACATTACAAATAAGAAACTCCCTTATCCAAAAAGAGCCTGTTAATATAAATGAAACCAGAACAGCCCTCCAGTCATGTGTTAAAATACTTTTAACAATTGCAATTTAAAATGAAATAAAAGAATGAAACTTCCGTTCTAAGTCACATATTTTTAGCATTACATTATGCCACACCACACACCAGACAGAAAACTGTTTGTAATGAAACACTATTCTGGGAAGATGTGAAGGAGGTTAAAGCTTCACATAAGATTCATTTTACTCCATATAGATCTATGCTTACTTTTAAGAGTGGTACATTATATACTGGGTGATAATAGGTCACCCAGAGATGTAGACCGTCTAGGAACAAATATTCAGGGAGATTCAATAAAAATTCTTATCATTTAAAATGGTGCTAATTTTGCCCCAAACAATCAGATTTTATTGAACATTTGAAAGCGAACATCTGATTGGTTGGGGCAAAATTAGCACCATTTGTAACGATAAGAACTTTTATTGAATAACCCTGAATGTTCTCGGATTATAGTGATTGGAGCTTACTATCTCCATACGAATATGGTAGAAATGTCTTAAAGGGGAACAGTGGTGTCCATACAAGTGACCTTAATTAAAAAGGTCCTTTATAATAATTCCATGATCATGCTTCTACCTTCAGTCTATTCAAAGTTACAACAGTATAAAGGGTGTTTTTCTTGCCAATACTGTGATATCCAAGTTTAAGGTGCTCATAGGAAAGGATAGAAAATGGTTGCAGATCAATAAGAACGGACGTGGGACATGCAGCTCAAGATGTGGCTGATGAAGTGGGTTATCCCATGAAACGCGTCAGGCTGCTTGCTGGGTAGTTGGAATCCCTGACGATGTATGCTGTATCTATTTATTTATGCATTTGAAATAAAGGAATGACTTTTATCCACATCTTGAGCTGCATGTCCCACGTCCGTTCTTATTGATCATGATCATTGCATGCCGATGCGGGGAGGCATTTAATCATTTTGGATTTATTGCACCAGCTGTGTGAAGCCGGAGTGCCGCCAACGGATTAGTAAGTACTATAGTGTGCAGAAAATGGTTGCAGGTCTGTAGCTGTAGATAATACAGATTTTTGGGGGTGGGTCTTCTTACATAGAACTAAATGCGGCTGTCACAGAGACCGTGTTTTGTTTTTGGCCTACATAGTAGCATGAAAATGAATGCCTTTTAAATAAAAGCACTACCCTTCGCACCCGTTACCTTCTGGGTTCACACTAAGTAATTACGGTATCACGAGTACCCGGAAGGAGGAGCACAGAGGGTAACTATTTCTTATCCCGGTATGACTTAAAACAAATTCTATAAAGTGTTCCCTATTTACTGGGGTTTTTTATTGTAAAATTTGTCCAAACCGATTGAAGGAAAATCTTCAAAACTCTTCCAGCAATGAATGCAACAAAATTGGGTAAAATCGCCCGGTAATTTATTTTGCATTGTTTAGTCATAACACTTGCAGTATTAAGGTACAGAGTTTTCTCAGCTTTGTTGTATGTTTACCGTTTCTGTACGTTGTAATTATTTATTAATTATAATTTTTTACATTAATGCATATTCCGTTAGCCAACATATACAATTATATTACTTCTTGATATATGAAGCATTGCCGTACACTGGGTGGTAAAAATGGTAATTACCCCATGTCCTGATTGTTCTTTTGTGCTTCAACCTGTATTTGTGTATATTGTATATGTTTATGTTGGCATCAATTTAAAAAACAAGCCCTGGACCACATCTCTAGCTGCAGCCTTTCATAGCTTGTCATACATTTACACTTCCAACTTCCAGTAGCACCCACTGAACAGAGAGTTAGGGCAAAGCCACACTTACGTGCTTTTTATGTATGTGATTTTTTAATATAATGGAAATCGAGGGAACGCATTAATTCCAGGGATGTCCAATGCACATGCGATTGTGCATCCGTCTGTTTTGGAAGCACCATTTTTTTTTAGCAATCCTATGCCTTTCCATTGTGGAAATAGGACAATCGCACACAAGTGCGTGAGGGATTCCGGTGCAATGCAGTGTGGCCTTGCACTTAGACGGAATAATTACTGCTGGGAAAGAGCGAAAGTCCCTGCACTGAAAGCCGAGGAGTTAAATCACAAATGACCTTTACTAAACATCTCATACAATAATCTGTGAGAAAAGCAAATTACAAGGTCCCCCACTTCCCCTAGGGTTACTAGGGGAAGTGAGGGACGGAAGAGTAGGGGGGCTTCTTCCCAGATTGTCCATCCCAACATTTTGCAGCCTTAGGTAATGAAGTGGAGGAGGACACCTCGGAATTAGCGTGTATGGAGGGGGCTAGTCCCTTGAGCACCCAGGGGACTGCCATCTCTGATACAAGGGAGGAGGAACGAAGGGTCAGGAATGCAAGGCAGGTGGTAGTGGTAGGGGACTCCATTATAAGGAAGGTAGATAGGGTAATCTGCCGCCAAGACCCTACATGCCGAACTGTGTGTTGCCTGCCTGGTGCTAGGGTTCGGCATGTGGTGGATCGTGTAGACAGATTATTGGGTGGGGCCGGGTGTGACCCGGCGGTCTTGGTTCACATTGGTGCCAATGACAAAGTTAGAGGTGAGGTCCTTAAACATGATTTCCGAGAACTAGGGGCCAAGATAAAAGCAAGGACCTCCAGGGTAGTGTTTTCAGAAATACTACCGCAGCCACGTGCTAAGCCAGGGAGACAGTGGGAGCTTAGGAGCATTAATGCGTGGCTAAGAGAGTGGTGTAAGGAAGAAGGGTTTGGGTTTATTGAGAACTGGGCAGACTTTGCTGTTGGCTACAGGCTCTTTAGTAGGGATGGGTTGCACCTCATGGATGGTGGTGCAGCTGTTTTAGGGGAGAAGATGGCTAGAGGGGTGGAGGAGACCTTTTTAGTTACTTTTTTTTTTTTTTTTAAATCCCCTCCTAGAGGAGGTTTTTTTTAATAAAGCAATAAAGAAACATATTTGATCATACAGAGTAACATTTTGTTGTAATTTTTGACAATGAATCTCGAGACATTTTTTCAGGCGTCTTCTAACTGCTTCCATCGTGTTAAAGACAGTAAACTCATAAATTATATACATTCTCCTGGGTTGTTTGAGACCTTGGGTTGGTATGGCCATTTTGGCTTCTTCTCCCGCCCTTTACAATCAGAGTCGACATTGGGAAACATACATAGAAGATTAATTGATCCTACTAATTTCCAGTCTGTTGTGTTGTTTAGCAGTGGGGCTTGAGAAGTATTACTTCATACTTCGTCTGCTGTTTTCCGTCATATTGGAGACAGTATGTTTGCATACATTGTATAATATTGGGTTGCTTAGCCATTAGGCTATTTATTGGCAGGGGGGACCCAGTCTTTGTCTTTGCTTTATTGGTTTTAACTTTTTTGGTATTTCCCCTAGGGGTATATCTTGGTTATTGCTGTAATTAACTTTAAACATATTAACTTTAACTTTTGCTGCCTATTGTTGGTTGTTGCCTTTGGCTATAGATATGTTGGGTGTGTTGTTAATGTGTCAACACTGTGTCTCTGACTTCATTTCCCCTTTGGGGTTCGGTTCTATTTCCTATTGTTTTATTCTCTAGTCTTTGCATGTTGCGGGTGAGGATTCCCATCTGTTCCATATTCTGTCATATTTTGTTGGACAGCCTCTGTTTCGTGTAAATTATTTTTTTGTAGGGGAGGGTTGAGTTTATCTCAAGTTTCCATTGAAAATTGTGGGTGTGAGGCCTGTATCCTGGCGATCATTTCCTGGCTGTGAAGAGGTTTCGCATAGGGCGTTTGCAGATGTTGCCTAGGTATAGGTGGTTTGTAATACCCAGCAGCATAGTTTGGGGTCTAGGTCTACGGGGACCCATGTGGTCGTGGAGGAATTTCACCACTTGTTTCCAGAATCCTTGTATTTGGGGGCATTCCCATACCATATGGAAAAAAGTTCCGGGGGAAGGAACGGCATTGGGGCACAGAGGGCTGCTGTTCCGTCTGAATTTGGCTAATCTAATTGGTGTTAAGTATGTTCTGTGAGGATATATAGTTGGGACATCCTTTCTGATGCTTTGGGGGAGGCGTTCTTTGGTGCTTTTAGGGCCTCTTCCCATTCTTCCCTTTTCTATGGGTCCATATCTCTTTCCCATGTTGCCTTTTTACGTGGGGCCTGTGTTTCGGTTGGGAGCATAGGAGATAGGTGTACACATTGGATATGAGTTTTGTGGGTTTGGTTGCTTCTATCAGTCTCAGTATTGGGTTGCTTTCTAGGTTAAGTTGTTGGTTTCCAAATGGGGGTCTGGAATGCGTGACGTAATTGGAGATATCTGAACAGATGGGAACTGGGAGCTCAAACTCTTGTCTCAACTGGTCGAATACTTTGATCTGACCATTATGCAATGTGTATTATTCTGGTTACACCATATTACACCAGATTCCTGGTTGCTGTATAGAAGAAACTCTGGTAGGTTCTGTTTAAACCAAAGTGGGGTTTTTTGTTTATGAAGGGGTTTTCATTTCTTTCATCTTTTAGGTCCCATGTTTTAAGTGTTTGCAGTAGTAGGGGGGGTGTATAGTTGAGTGGTGGTGTACCTGCCAGTCCCGTGTGATCAGGTATGCAGAGTTGAGGGTTGTAGGTATTTCTGGTTTTCCAAGAGGTTAATAAGTTTGTCGGTTTTATCTTGAGTCCAATGGTGTATGTGTGAGATCTGGGATGCTAGGTAATATAGTCGGAAATCTGGGACTGCCATACCTCCCATGTTCGTTGGGCGTTTGAGTGTTTGCCACTGAGCTTCGGTCTGCCCGATCCCCATAAAAAAGGTCTTATTATTGAGTCCAGGCTTTGAAGTATCTTAGGGGGATGAGGATTGGAGAATGCCATACAATATACAATTTTTAGTAGTATATCATTTTTGTGAGACTGATGCGGCCCCGCACTCCCACTGGTAGTTTGGCCCATGTTTGGGTTTTGGTTTTTATTAGTTGTATGAGGGGTTCGAGGTTTAAGGGCAGGTATTCTTTTGAGTCTCTGGAAACGTTAATTCCTAGGTATTTAATGGTGGCAATCTTTGTAGTGGAGTTGGGGTGGTGGTGGCATTAGCTGGGTAATGGTCTAATGATAGGATTTGTGTTTTTCCAATTTATTGTGACCGTTATTCCGTGTATTAAATTTAAAATTTTATGTAGGGATTTGTCTCCGTCTGAAAGGTAAAGCAACATGTCGTCGCATAGAGACTAACAATCTCAGAGCATGTGCCTAGTTGGAGGCCTTGTATGTCTGGTCTTCTCTGAGTTTAATTGCCAGTGGTTCGATTGCTAGGCGTAGAGGAGGGGGACAGCGGGCAGCCTTGGCGGGTACCCCTTGTTAGTGGGAAAGTGTCCGTTATCGTTCCGTTGGCTAGGATCTGGGCCTTGGGGTGAGAGTACAGGAGTTGTAGCCATTGTATGAACGGCCGCCAAAGCCATATTTTTCCAGCACATGCCAGAGGAAGGGCCATTCGACCGAGTCGAACGCTTTGGCAGCATCAAGACTCACAATGCATCTTGTGCCCATATTGCTGTGGGTAGCCTGTGTGTTCATGTAAGGGCGGGTATTTAGGGTGGTATTTTTCCCTGGGATGAATCCTGTCTGATCTGGGTGTATCAGTTGATGTATGATTTTATTTAGTCTTAGGAGAGGAGTTTGGCTAGTATCTTGATGTCTGTTTGTAATAGCGATATGGGCCTGTATGATCCGGGTTGGAGTGGGTCTTTACCCGTTTAGATCAATACCATCAGGGCTCTAGACATTGATTCGGGTAGAGTTTTTGAGGAGAACATGTTGTTATGAGGTCGAGCATTTTAGGGGCTAATACATCTATGTAATGTGTGTAGAATTCAGCGGGAAGGCCGTCTGTGCCCGGTGTTTTGTTTCGTGGTATTTGGGTTAGTGTATTTCTAATTTCTATTTCAGTTATGGGTTCTTCTAGAGGTTGCGGCTGTCCTGTGGTAGGCGTGGTAGGGGGAGTTGTTGGATGTAGTTCTTGACTCTTCGGTTGGTGTGTTGTGTTTGGGTTGAGTTAAGAGTTTTGTAGTAGCTGGAGGTGGTCTGCTACTTCTTTTGGTTTGGTGAGAAGTTGTCCTGTTTGGTTTTTCAGTTTGATGATCGTGGGGGTTTGTGTTCATTGTTGGCCAGGTATGCAGTAGCTTGCCATTTTTTTCACCATGTTCGTATAGTCTTTGTTTTCGAAAGAAAGTTGTTTTTGGGTTTTGGCTTCGTATATGCTGTCGGTCATTCTGGATTGAAGTTTCAGGGATTCCGCGTTTTGTGTGGTGGGGTTTTGTGTGAATGTTTCGTGCCGCCTGTAGTAGTTTTTGTGGCTTCTTTTCTATTTTAGCAGAGTTTTGTTTGATTTTATTTATGCTAGAGGTGAGGGTCATACGGCATGTAGTTTGAAGCTTCCCATACCTGGGTCGGTAGCAGACTGATCGTTTGTACGGAAGAAGGAGCCCACTCTTTTGTTAGGTCGGTCCTTCCGAGAGTAATGTTAGCCAGAAGGGGTTGAGTCTCCATGGTCGTGGGGGGGTTTTCTGTCCATGTCATTTCGGCCCAGCAGGGTGCATGGTCCGAGAGTATCCTTGGGGCGTATTCTGCCTGGGTCAGGTGGGAATTAGTGTAGCTGTATGAATATCATGTCAATTCTGACATCGTGTTGTATGAGGCTGAAAACAGGAGTATTCCTTTTTAGCGGGTGTAAATGGCGCCAGGCGTCGGTCATATTCATACTATGCATGAGCCTTGCAAACCTGGTTTCGGGGTTTCTGGGGGGTTGCCAGTCTGTGGGGTGTAGTCTGTCTTGGGAAGCGTTTAGAATTGTGTTGAATCTCCTAGCCATATAGCAGGTGTTCCTGGGTATTCAGCTATGAATTGTAGGCCTTCTTTAGTGAGGATAATGTGAATGGTGGGGGGATGTATAGGCAAGTAGAAGTAGGGGGACATTATGCACCTTACATTCAAGAACACAAAAGTACCTGACCGTCCAGCCTAAGCTCCACCAGTTCGAACTGTGTGTGTTTATTTACTAGCACTGCTACTCCTCGGGAGGAGGATGTGAATTGGGCGTGGTATGCCCAACCCACCCAGGGTCTTTTGAGTGTAGTTTTTGTTGGCCTTCCAGGTGGGTTTCTAGCAGGATTATTATATCCGCTTTGAGTTTTTTGCAGTATTGTAGGTTTTGTTGATCGTTTATCTTGTTCTGGAGGCCTCTAACGTTCATGCTAAGACCCTGAATGTGGTTTGTTGGTCGCATTTTCAACCCGGTGGGCCAGGCTGGATCGGAGGGGAACATTCCTATATTAACATTTTAGTCTAAATAGAGAGTAGTAATAGAGGCACATGTTAACACAGTTGTTGTAATACTATCATAATACATTATAGCATAGCAGCTAAACTTTTCCCAACTCCCGGCTTTGCACTGTGGACTGGTGCAAGCATTATTCCCTGAACTGAAACAATTAAACAAGTAACTTTTGCCCGTTGGTCTCTTCCCATGGAGGGACGGGTCGGCACTTGGTTTGGCTAGCGCTGTTTTGTACTGCGCTATGGCTATTATCTTGTCTTATGGGGGCGACTTCAGGTTGTCGCTGTGTTTAGGCTTTGAGTAGTGAGCTTCGAGAAGTCTTGTGTCCGCTCACTCGGGTGTTTTGGGGGTGATGGGGTAATCAGGGTTGCGTCCAGGGGATGTGAGTACATTGGGGGGAGGGCAAAGGGGAAAAAAGGGGCAGGGGCCCATTGGTGTTGGGCACAGCCCACCTCTGGCACGGCCCTGGTGGGGTGAGGTTGTAGGTGTGCGGTTGTTTATAAGGGTTTTTGGGCAGTGTCTGTCCATCTCGTGTGCTGCCATTTGGCTACGTGGGGCCGTGTCTTACCCATCTATAGAGTTGTGAATATAGTCTTACCAGGTCGGCGGGCTGTGCGGTTTTGTTGTTGCTTCCATCTGGGCAGGTCTTTAGGCGTTGGGTCTTTTCTTGGGGGGGGGCTTCCGTGTGGCCGTGGTTGAGTCCAGCCATGTCGATGCCTCCGCGCTGATGTGAAGAAGTGTGTTTTGTCGCCTTTTGTAACTCGGAGGCGGGTCGGGTACCAATAGCGTACTTTAGGTTGGCAGCAGCGCAGCCTGCGCTTTACATCTGTGTGAATTTTGCACTTTGTTTTTGTATTTCCAAGGAAAAGTCGGGTATACTGAGATCATGGTGTTTTGGTATGGGATTACCCTTCTCCCTGGTTAGCCGGAGTGTGGTATCTGGGTCTCGAAAATTGAGTATTTTTTTGCATGAATGTTCTCGGGGGGCTCCAGGAAGGGGGTCGTGCTGGTATTCTGTGTGCCCGTTCCACCACAAATGTATGGGAGAAGCTGTTTCTCCCGAAGGTAGTGATTAGTAGGTTCTCTAGGAATCCTGCCGGGTCTGAGCCCTCCGCCTTTTCTGGTAGCCCCACTAGTCTGATATTATTTCGTCTGTGTCTGTTCTCCAAATCTTCTTGGCGTTGATGTATAGCGTTTATTGTGGTCTGTTGGGTCTCTATCATGTGTTGCATGGGGGAGATCCTGTCCTCCACCGTGCTTACACGTTGTTCAGTCTCGTGTACCCTGTTGCGTAGTTGTAAAGGTCTTGCCGGACCAGGGAAATGTCGACCTTGACCTCTTCTAGTTTGGTTGACAGTGTTGTCTGGCACGTGTGTGATCGCCTCCAGGAGTTTGGTCGCCATTCTGGTTGTAGGGGGTCAGTGTTCGATGTGGCTGGATTGTTAGGGTCTATGGTATGTTCTTTCCGTGGGTGCGTCGAACTTGTCTAGCTTTGCAGCTGTTGTCCTGGATTTTTTGGGGGGCGCATTTTGTTTGCGTTTTTATCTGCTGTGGGCGTAGTTCAGGTTAGTTGCTTTGCGTTTGGAGGATGTGGGCCTTTTCAGGGGTTTGGTTGATGTTGGGGGGTCGGAGTGTGCTCTTCCCACCTCGGCTCTGTGGTCAGGTAGATGTGGGGGTTCTGGGGTTTTCGCTCTGTATTAATGTGTGGCCGGATGGTAGGGCGCTTCGAGTCGGGTCTCTTCTTTTCTTTGCTGAAGCAGTTCCAGGGGCCTGGGGTATGTCACAGTGCTTGTGCCTTGTCAGTGCCTGTCCAGGGGCCCCTGTGCCAGGGCTATCCGTTCCTGTGTTGTGGGGCGTTCGGTGGGGAGCTGTAAGGTAGGCTTCTCTGTGCTGTTAAGCTGTTGTTGCTCTTGTGGTTTGTGGGGCCTGGTACTTGTGCCACGTGGGTTGCCTGTGTGGGTTTGGCCCTGTGGTTGGGTGGGTGTAGGGGTTTTTGGGTTTGCCGTCTCCTACCTCCTTATGTTGGGTGCGTGGGTGCTTCAGATCGCCCCCTTCCCTCCTAGCCACGGGCAGTTCCAGGGGCTCTCAGCAGGTCGGTGCAGTCTGGCCCGACGGTGTCGGCTCGGGGCTCCTAGGCACGGGGCCTGTGTCCATGGATGGTGACGGAGACAGCAGCCGGGCAGGGTCTCTTAGTGCCGTCGGGCACTGTCACTTCGGTTTGTGGGGCCTATGCTGCCCACATGGTTGCGGTCAGGCGCGTGAGTTTGCCCGCATTGTGGTGAGCCTTATGGTTGGGTGCGTGTGGGGGTTTTTGGCTCCCGCCTCCTCCTCCTTGTATCCGTTGGTGGTGTGTTTCAGGTTGCACCTCCCCTCGTTGTACGGGCGACGCCAGGGGTCTGGCGGAGGCCGCCGCGGTGGGCCTCAACGTCGTCGGCCCGGGCTGCCAGGTGCGGGGCTCTATTTCTTGTTGCTGGTTCCGGCGCTTTGTGGTTTCAGGCGGTCCGGAGCGCTTGCGGGCCCGGCGGCCAGTCCACGTGGCTGCAGTCTGAGTGGTGGCGCGCCGGTTACGGGGGTTTCTCCCTCTTCAGGAGGTATTTATGTGTCCCTGGGGATAGGTTTAGGTTATTATGGGGGTTTCCCCTTCAGGATTTTGCGGATCTGTGAGGCGCACGGAGCTAGTTAGGTGTGCGTCCTCAACTCATGCCGTTCCAGGCCACGCCCCTGGGTTGGAGGAGATTTTTAAACTAGGTTTGGGGGGGGAGGGTATTAGCAGTCTCACTGGGATAGTAGTCCAGGAGGAAAGCAGGGTGTAGATAGGCCGTGGTGGGCGAAAGGGGGGTGGGGCTGCATAGGGGATAGGGAGAATGGTGTATTAAAGTGTACGAATAAATTACAGGATCATAATCTAAATGTATGTTTGCAAATGCGAGAACCTGGCTGACAAAATGGGTGAATTGGAAATGATGGCATTGAATGAAAAGTATGATGTATATGTAATAGTATAGCAGAAACGTGTATTGAACAGTTCTCACGACGGGGCTGTAAATATATAGAAGGATATAACCTTGTTTAGGCGACAGAAAAAAAAGGAAAGGGGGAGAAGTATGTGTTTATTAAAAAAGAATTGAAGCCAAATTTAAAAGAAGAGATATAACTGGTGATATGGATGATAAGTGGAGGCAATATGGGTGGAATTAGGCAACAGGGAAAGGGGGTAATGTCATTGTGGTGTCTGCTATAAGCCGCCAAATGCTAGTAGAGGGGGTGAGTCAACTTCATATGCAGTTGGCAAGGGCTGCAAGTTTGGGGAGTGTGCTCATTTGGGGACTTCAATTACCCTGACATTATTGTGTGTGTGGAACTGCCATCACAGAAAAAGACGATGAGTTCCTGAATTTGCTGCAGGATAATTTTCTCTCACAGGTGGTTGATGGTTCCTACTAGAAAAGGAGCTCTGTTGGATCTGGTAATATCTAACATTGTGGAGCGCATTATAGATATAAAGGTAACTGGAGCTTAGGGAATAGTGACCATGAAAAAGTGGCATTGACTTTGTTATCGAAAGGAAAAGTGCGCTGGTTAACAAAGACATTTAATTTCAGGAAAGCAAATTTTCCCAGGTTAAAAGCAGCTCTTAAGAATGGCAACTGGGATAATGTATATCAGGTAAAGGTACTGAACAGAAGTGGACTGGTGTTCAGGGGATTTTAAGCCAGTTCACATCTAATTTATACCCTTGGGAAATAAAGTAAAAAAATAAATCCGCGCCCATGTAGCTGAATTCTGATGTAAGAGGCAAATGGTAAGGAAGAAAAGGCATTTAAAACCTTTAAGGCCGAGGGAACGGAAAAGGGCCTTTAGGGATTATAAAAACTGTAACAAGGAGTGTAAGAAAGCAATCAAACTAGCTAAAATTAATAATGAAGTTCGTAGAGTGAAGAAAGCATCACTAAGCCTAAACATTTTTTTAAGTATATTAATAGCAGAAGATGAGGAACTGAGAATGTGTGGTACCATTAATAATGGGGTAAGTTAGTTACGGAGGATGGCGATAAAGCAAATGTCTTGAAAAATTTTTTTCCTCTGTATACACCATAGAAGGTCCAAGTACAGATATCATAGAGTATAGTAGCAATAATGGTATACAAGATTCAAGTTCACTTTGGTTAACCGAGGATATGGTACAGAAAGAACTAAATAAGGTTAATATTAATAATCTCCTGGATTGGAATAAAATACATCCTCGGGTACTTAAGGAGCTAAGTTCAGTTTTATCTAGGCCATTGTTTCTTATTTTTGCTGATTCCCTCATGTCTGGTGGTGTGCCTCTGGATTGGAAAAAGGCTGATGTTATTCCAATATTCAAAAAGGGTAGTCGTTCACAGCCGGGTAATTACAGGCCTGTAAGTTTAACTTCAGTGGTGGGGAAGATCCTGGAAAGTTTAATAAGGGAACAGGTTCTAGAGTATGTATCAAGGACTGACATTATAAGTAGTAACCAGCATGGATTTAGGAGGAATAGATCTTGTCAAACTAACTTGCTTGGCTTTTATGAGGAAGTAAGTAGAAATTTAGACTCTGGTATAGCAGTAGATGTAGTTTACTTGGATTTTGCAAAGGCTTTTGATACAGTCCCCCATAGGCGACTAATGAATAAGCTAAGGTCTGTTGGTCTGGGGAGTCACATTTGTACATGGATAGAAAATTGGTTAATGAATAGGATACAGAGAGTAGTTGTTAATGGGGCTCATCATTATGGACTAAAGTGCTAGTGGGGTGCCACAGGGTTCTGTGTTGGGGCCACTTCTATTTAATCTATTTATTAATGATTTGGAAGTGGGTATTGTCAGCAAGGTTTCTGTGTTTGCTGATGACACAAAACTTTGTCTACCATTAAAACTCAGAGGATGTGCAATCGTTGCAAGGGGATCTAGATAGATTATCACATTGGGCTGCTAAGTGGCAGATGAAATTCAATGTGATAAATGTAAGGTGATGCATTTTGACTTAAAAATACTTGTGCTACTTATACTATAAATGGCTCTGTGTAAGTGAATCCCTGTTGGAAAGGGATCTTGGAGTTTTGGTGGGTAACAAACTTAAAGGTAGCAAGCAGTGCCAGGCGGCAACAGCCAGAGCCAGCATGTTTTTTCTTGTATAACGAGAGGTGATGGATTCAAGGGAGGAAAATGTAATTCTCCCTCTTTACAAAGAATTGGTAAGGCCTCATTTGGAATATGCAGTGCAATTTTGGAATGCTGTGTACAAAAAGGACATCTTTGAAATGGAAAGGGTTCAGAGAAGGGCAACTAAATTAATAAGGGGATTGGGGGAGCTTGAATATGAAGAGAGACTGGAAAACTTACAATTATGTATGCTGGAGAAAAGGCGCTTGCGTGGGGATATGATTACTGTGTATAAATACATTAATGGGCCATACAATAAACTATCTGGGGCATTGTTCACCAATAGAACATGTCAAAGGACACAAGGACATCCCTTAAGACTTGAAGAAAAAAGGTTTAGGCTTCAAGTTCGGAAAGGGTTTTTCACTGTGAGAACGGTAAAGCTATGGAACCGTCTTCCAGTGGACGTTGTAATGGCAGGTTCATTGGTCAGTTTAAAAAAAAAGCTGGATGAGTTTCTGCAAACAAGGAATGTTGCAAGTTACTGGTATTGATACATAAAATAGAGTTGATCCAGGGAAATTTCCGATTGCCACTTGGAGTCAGGAAGGAATTTTTTCCCCCTTCATAAATTTGGTGGGGGTTTTTTGCCTTCCTCTGGATCAACAGTTAGGCAGGAAATGAGGATATTGCTAGATAGGTTGGACTGGATGGACGTATGTCTTTATTCAACCTCAAATACTATACTATGCAGACTTGAAAATAGCTGTAAAAAAGATTGAAAGTTGTGGGACATGGCTATCAATGCAGGCAAAGGATGGTGATGTAATACTGTAGGCTGTTATTTAACCTTCACTTTTTTTGGAGACAGTTCTTAATTTATTTCTTCTTAATTCTATAATCATTATAACAGTCATTGATGTACATCATTGCACAGCCTAATGGCTTATTGACAATATACTTATGGGTAACTAAACAGACAAGATAAGTGCCACTGCAGGAACCTAAATAGTTGGGCAGCACTACCACTTGTTATATATATTATAGAATATTATGATAATAATACATACCTTTCCTACAATTAACACATTTTTCAGCTACACGCATGGAGACGACATCATGGAGATGACAGTGGCAACCTGTGAAGCTCTAGTAAACTCCATGCCAAAGACATGGAAAAATATGGTGGGCACCAGGGGCGTAACTGCAGGGGCAGTTACGCCTGGCAGAGATTGGAGGCCAGGCCCCAGACCTACCCCCCTCCGCGATCAGCTGTTTTTAAACAGCTGATAATACGTATGAAGGAAATATAAGCGCGATCAGCTGTTTAAAAGACTGGCCCGAACTTTCGGTCTTTTAAACAGTTGAAAGAGCGTAGGTTTCCTGCATATGCTCGATCAGCTGTTTAAAAACAGCTGATCACGAGCTTGTTGGCTTGTGGCGGGCCCCCAGCACGGTCACAGGGGTGGTGGGGGCGGTAGTTACACAAATATTGACACTTTGGCCACAATTCGGAAATTTTTCAGTTAGGGGTGTACTTACTTTTGTTGCCAGTGCATTGGGTTATTTTGAGGGGCCGGCAAATGTACACTGTTATACAATGTACTGACTACATTGTATCAAAGTGTCACATCTTCATAATGTACCCACTAAACTAAATAGATAGGTGGTAAATTTTCTTTAGTCAGCTTTGAATTAATGTTTTATAGAGTAAAGATTTCCTTTGGGACACTACATCCGAGCAGAATTCCTTAAAGGGTAAGTCCAGGCAAAAATAAAGTTTAGCTATAAATGTTAATCAACAATTGTACACTGTAAAATACAATTGTACACTGTAAAATCCCTGTTCTGAGAGAGGCAGGCTCTCTACTCTGTAACATGATTGTCTGTCAGCTTCCATGTTTTGATCTGGTCAAGAGAGCGGTAATCAAGCTTGATTAAGGGCACGGCCACACTGCAACGCAAACGCAAATGCAATCGCATGCGATTTCATGTGCAATTTTTTTGCGTTTGCTCTTTCTTCAATAAGTATAGGAAAACGCATGCGATTGCGATTAAAAATGCAGAACGCAAATCGCAATGCACCGAAAAACGTGCAGTTTTTTTGCGTTGTCGCGTTTTCAATGATTTTTTAAAAACGCAATCGCAAGCGCAATAGTAAGCGCAAAAGAAACGCAGCAGTGTGGCCTAGCCCTAAGTCTCTGACAAAGATAAATCTAATCTAGAGAGGGGTACCTATACACTCGATCAGAGTATAAACCGAGGTACCTATTATTACCTGAAAAAAGAGTAAAACTGAATGACTCGAGAATAAGTCGAGGGTAGAAATTTTGACCATTTTACTAATCCGGCTGCCGCTCACTCCTCAGTGTAACCTACTTAATTCGGCGGCCACTCCTTGTGTACTGATCTGCCGGCTGACGTCATTACTCGCAGCCGGGCCGTGAGTCTGACGGCAGATCAGCCCACAAGAAGTGGCAGCCAGAATAAATAAATTACTGGCCCGAGTATAAACCGAGGTTGGGGTTTCTGGCTTATTTTAAAGCCTGAGAATCTCGGTTCATACTCGAGTATATATGGTAATCAGGCTTGATTATGTCTGTGACACAGGTAAATCTAATCTAGAGAACGGTAATTGGGCTTTATTATGGCTGCGACACAGGGGAATTAAAGTCCCAAAAAAATGGGTGGAATAAAAGAGGAAAATAAATAGAACAAGCAGCAAATTTTCTTTTTAAAGGAAAATTAACAATGTTCAATGGTTTGCTCAGTAGTAAGGTCCTTTTTCCATTATTATGGTTTATCATGCAGAAAATAATTTAATGCAGATGTTGTACCAGTTTGCTTAACTGTAATGTTCTTTTTCTGTTTTTTAATATAGAAACTAAACAAAAGCAGATGTACATAAAAGAAAAACCCAGACTGCAATAAAGTGACAAATCTGCTCTCAAGCCTAAACTTCACTTCAATACACAAACATCCCCCCACCCTTTTATTTGTGTTTGTAAACTATATTTTAGTCTTATCTACAGGAGCCCCTTCCCACATAAAATTTTGCATTTTAATCATGCAAAAGACTTCTTACCCCCATTTTAGGCGGTGCTAAGAAATATATATATGCAGACCAAAAAATCTTGACTATGGTGACAGTGCTTGTGGTGAACATACAAAAAAAAAAGGTCCCTGTTTTTTGGGCAAAGCATGTAGGAAAGCGTGCAAAATATCAAATTTTTTTTCAGCGCTGCAGTGTATAACAATTTCCACTTAAATTCAGGGTTATTTAATAAAAGTTCTTATCGTTAAAAATTATGCTAATTTTGTCCCAACCAATCAGATATTAGCTTTTAATTGTTAAATAAAATCCAATTGGTTGGGGCAAAATTGGCACCATTTTTAACAATAAGAACTTTTATTGAATCTCCCCAATTGTTTTTTATTACAGGTTTGTGAGATTTGATTAGTGGTACCTGAGAAGATGATATGAATAGAACTCTCTGGACTCCTCAGGGGGAGGATTAAGAAGGGAATATGATTGATCAGTGTACAATATTAAAGGGGAATGTGAAAGTGTAGATGCATCAGATTGCTTTTTATCAGGGTTTTTTAGTTGCTAATAGCATAGTTATGTGTGGGGACTGTGAATACAAGCAACATAATGCTAGATGATACTAGAAGCAAAAAATGCCTAAAAGAAAACGAAAACTCATAGGCTACACTCAACAAAGCCCCACACAGCTCTATCCTGACTCACCACAGCAACGTCCCCCCTCCCCCTTTATAAACCAACTGCGGTTCTGCACAAACTCTCTGGCTTATTATAGAGCCTTGGGGAAGTTAGCCCAAGATTGTGCAGAGGGTTTTATAGACTTTTGAGGTCCTGCCCCCATTCCATCAGCAGAGTAGTGATAATTGCAGGCTTAGTGAAGAAAAACTGCAGAAGACTAAATGAAAAAAGAGGTAAAACTAATAAATTTTGAATTCTTCGAGTTTTATCATGCTGATGGTTGTGGATACAAATACCTTAATAAAGGATTTCCGAAGACAATATACAGTACAAACAACAACTAAAATGACTTAAAGGAGAAATAAATCAAAATTTTCTATACTCCATAATAATCCCCTGAAGAACGGGATAACTGTGTGTATGTACACTACCTGACAACAAGGACTACTGACTTCAGACATATGGTCTCCTGCCTTATATGGACTGTAACATGATTGGCTAGAGACTACTAGTATGCGTGACTTGGTGTTACAAGTTCCTGCAGTAGATTAGAACTGGGCATGTGCAAAGAACACAATGGTCACTCACTACACTGTGCCATACTGGAGTTCTGGGAAATAAACACAAACATCATTTTAGAAAGGTACATTTCCCAGCATCCACTCATAAAAATGAGAGGTGAGACAAAGAGAACTGCTTTTATATCAAGGTTCTCTGCCTTCTGATCTTACCAACCAGGAAAAATAGTTTAAATCTGATAATATGTATATCTGAAAGTATATTCTTTTGGATATATTGGCACTTTTTGAAACCTTAGTTTGATCAACAAAACAGTCTTAGCAAAAAAAAGAAATTAAATTGCTCACCTATAAGGATTAACCTTGCCGTCTGAAACAGTTGTTCATCATCCCATGTAGGATGTTCCTCTTTCAGAACATCACAAACCCGGTTATGTTCACGAAGCCAAATGGTTGCATACATAATCAGTCCAGGGACGAGGCCAAACACCTCCTGCCCTATTGCAAACTGCTTCTCTATGGGAACACGGTCTGGATAAATCATATAGACGGGCGCTTCTACTACTGATGGTGGGTATACTTCTCCCTTAATTACCTGAAGTGTAAACAAAACTTTAATGTAATGTCTTCTCTATAAACAACAATATTAGCAATAGTAGCATTTAAATTTTTTTTTTTAAATGTTGATACACCAACACTAGCTCACCAAACTGTTTTAAAACAAGTCTTACTTTATGCATTATAATGTGAACAGTTTGGGTTAGAAGAACATATTTAAAAGTCTTGGAAGAGTAAATAGCCTATACAACATATGTGTGAATGTTCTCATTCATCCAGGTCATGGTAATTCTGTAGTATAAACCACCTACGATGCACGATGTGAAACTATTTTAGAACACAGTATACCTGTGGTTTAAAGTTAGATCAACTGGACTTGAAGTTAAAGCTAGGTACAAACAGTGCTGATGGTACTGGTGGATCCGATGGTATTGGGGCTTTATCGGCACCGTGTGTGGCAGCTTTCCCAAACGAGTGCGCGGCCGCTGAATGTTCGGGTCAGCCGAGCAGTCGTTTGAGATAGACCTGTGCATAGGGAGAATGCTCGGGACTGTGTGTATCCTGATCTTTGAAAAATCATGCAGATCATGTCTGTCATTTTTCAAAAATCTGTGATGTGTGTACCCAGCTTAAGTTCTTGAAGACATTTGACTGGAACATTTTCAATTTAGAAGGACTTGTACGCAATTATGTTGGCAATAAATACCCTGGAAAGTCCCAATCAGAGGTGTTATCAAAACTGCCCAGGGTAAGGTGCTAAAACAGCATTGCACATGGCAGACAATTAGTGCCGCCCCCCCCCCTCCCTCACATCTACTCAGGCTTGGTTTCTTTATTTTTACATAAATGGCCTTCAAGAGGTATCAAAGAGGCCAACAGATTTTTGTACAAGTTATTCTGAATTGAGAAAGCCAGTCGTATGACTAGCGAAGCGTCTTTAAGAAGTCCAGTTGATCTAACTAAATACCACAGAATCCAATCCATTAGTTTGTTGGGCACAGAACCTTGCTTACAGGTTGTTGTTTTATTTAAATATGTGCAGTATATGATTATGTGAGGCAAATAAGGAGCTATCGGATCATCGCCCTATTTGATTGAAGTTCAAAAGAATAATCACACACACCTGGTACTTCAATTTTCCATCCTTGAAAAGTCGAAGCGTATGCTGTCGTTCCAATGTGTCTCCATAGACATGACTGAGATCAACCTGCAGAATGCAATCATCTAATTATTTCTTAGCTAAAACAACTCAATAAAATAAATGTTAGCAATATATTTAACAAATAACAACTGTCTACATTTTAACTTTCATTTAACAAGATACAGGATATAAAACAAAATTATATACAGGGTTTTTTTTTATAAATGTATTTCTAATGGGGCTACTAACATGATATTTACACCAGATGTCAGTAACAACCCAATCTACACAGACAAAGAAATCAAAATAGGACCATTTATTATGTGAAAAGACACAGGAAATAAGTATTGATCAAATAAAAAAAGGAGGTGCAAAATGTTTGAACTAGATGTGTCTTTATTCCTTAATAGAAACGCTAATAACCAATATTATACAAGAACTACGAGTTCTCACAAATGGTAGCATCTCAAAGTTTTGTGGTGAATTATTCCTTTAACAGTGTATACAGTCTATAGCCAAGGGACAACTCAAAAATGAGGAGCATGGAATGGACACATGCTGTGCATCTCTGTCATAAAATTGATCATGTTGGACAGAAAATATCAACAAATCCCGAAAGATGAAACCCTAACAAAGGTTGGTTTGGTAAATCAAACCTGCAGATTTTCTCAAAATATGCTGTCAAATCACCTAATTAACAGCTGAAATGCGATTAGAATCACACCATTCTAACATATTGGAAAACATGCACTACATACAGGGGTGCAACTGCAGGGGCCTGACCACCCCCAATATTGGAGGCCTAACCCACCCCCCTCCATAATCAGCTGTTTTTAAATTGTCTATTAAACTGTGGAGGTTGTGGGCTTGTGGCGGGCCTCCCGGTTTGCGGAGGAGGTAGTTATGCTTACAGATAAAGGAGAAACTTACTAATAAAGGAACTACTGCAGGTTTTAATTCTAACCAGCAAGTCAATCTGGAAGCAAGGTAACTTACTCCATGGCCAAAGCCTTTAATATACCCCCGTCCCATCCTGCCATACGTTTTAAAAAATTGATGAGTGAAATGTTGAGCAAAGAAGGCAAATAGAAGGTTGGTGCCTTGTGGATCAGGGATGAAGTCTTCTCTCTTGAGAAAAGTCTCTACAAGAAGAGACGGATCTGGAAGCTTCTTACTTCCTAAATAAGACAAGAACATTTTTGGTTGGATTAATGAAAAGTAATTACGTAGACTCTACAAAATAAATATAAAAAAAACTAACAAGAGATATCTGTTGTATTCAGTTAGATCAAATGGACTTAAAGTTTAGTTCTTAAAACTAAATTTAAGAACTAAACATTAAGTCCAGTTGATCTAACTGAATACAACAGATATACCATGACCAGGATGAATAAGAACTTTCACAAGCAACTAACAAGAGAGTTTTGTGACCATGTGGTAATCCTTAATCAATAACTAATGAGATGTATAAAATGTTAGATTTAACTGGAATCACTAGGAAAAGCTTGGTTACAAGCTTACAAATTGTGTCAGAGGGAGCGTCATCTCAGTCATATCTTCCCACTTACCTCAATTGGAATTTCCGAAGGTAGGCATAGGGGCATATTTATAATGCGTTATAGTATAGTGCATTATCTTCCCATCAGTAGAACCGATGTTTTTCCACGATTTTTTAGTACTGTTATTTATAAACCCCACAACTCTTTTGCGGCTCTAATAGCCTTTATGATAAGGGGGCCCCCCAGCTCCAAACTGGGACCACCCCTGGTTCTAAAAAGGTCTTATTTTCTCCCTTATTGATGCTGCCATCGCTTCTTCCATGCCGCCTTCATCTTTGCCATCTTCTTCCATTTTGTGACATCGCCTGAGCTTCAAGCAGATTTGCACCTCTTTAAATAGTTTTGCAGAAATACCAAATTCAAAATATGATTGGTTAATATTTCAATCCTGACTAATCATATTTTGAGAAAATATTAAAATGTACCGGTAACTGGTAAATACTGAACCAATCATTTTTAAATATTTTTTGGCTGTGAATACAGAGTTAAGGTTGTTGCAGTGTTACTTTTGCGGTATCTCTTTGATCCATTCACAAATACTATAGTACGGTAAGCAGTTCAGTGTAACACTGGTTTGCTATAGCTGATGGCGCTTATGAAGTAAAATGTGTGATCAGCTGTTAAAAAAAAGACCGGACATGAACTTCCGGAAACAAACCGGAAGTTCGGGCCCGGTCTTCTAAACAGCTGATCGGGCGTATATATTTCCTTCATACGTGCAAACAGCTGATCGGGGACCTAAATCTGGGGGAGGGGAGGTGGTGGGTCAGGGGCCCAGCCTCCAATCTCATGGGGGGGGGGGGGGGAAGCCTGCAGTTATGCCCCTGGTTGTGCTATAGTATTTTTGGCTATGGCTTGGATATGGGTCACTAAGAGCTGTTGCTGTGGTTGCAGTTATTGCCTGATCTGCAACAAGAGACAGGAGCACCTCCTTCACTTGACCACAGGCTGGCACTTTTCTGATTAATGTTGCCCTTTGTCCTACCGTAGGTTAGTAGTGAGAGGGCGGGCCAGCACGGAGGCTCAGTGGTTTAAGAACTGAGTTCCAATCCACACTTGGACATATCTGAAATGAGTTAGTATGTTCTTCCCGTGCTTACGTGGGTTTCCTCAGGGCACTCCGGTTTCCCCCACAATAATAAACAATGTCAAATCAATGTGCTTAGATTGTAAGCTCTTCGGGGCAGGGCCTGATGTGAAAGTATACATGTAATTATAACGCTATACGGAAGACGTTGGCGCGATATAAAACCATAATAATAATTCTCTCTGCAATCACAATTCTTACACAGAGGTAAGTGCCAGTATGTGCACAAAGAAGGGGAAAAACACCTATCACAGCACTGCACCCCTTGCAGCCCCAGACACAAACCTCTAGTTTATTATCCTTACTTTTCTGTTGCTACGGTAATGAGTTTTGTCTTTATCACTACATTCCTCTGTGTTATATTCCATATTTACTGGCAAACTCTGCAAAAAACAGAACATACACAAACCGTATTGCATTATATACCTGCCAGTATTCCTGACTGGGATAACTGTTTTGCATCTCAAAATAAAAAGTCTAGGCTGGGGAATGTCAAGGAAACAACAACAGGTATGTCCGCAGACTTGTCCAGTGTATAGTAGACCCTGAGGAGTGCCGTGAACATATAAAAGCGTGAAGCCAAAGATCCGAATGCTTTTATAAAGGGCACGGTACTCCAAGGGGACTTCTAATTTCCATATCATTGCTTGTAGGGGGTACATTATCGTTTATAATCCACCCCTTTTTCTCTTTAGCACAAACCCTAAGAGTCACCTAAGAGTTTAAAATATAACATTTTCACTGTGCCCACCTGTGCTCTTAACACCCCCCCTCAATACAACCCCCACCACCCTTCCCATCATACTCCCTTCTTCTGCAACTTATAGCCTTTTCTGAGTTCTAGCTTACATGACATTATCCCCCTCCAGTTCCTGACACATACTTCCCATATGAAGACCCCTGTCTAAACAGTAACTCCCCACCATGGCCATATCATCTTTCGGCCAGGGAGAGGAGGGGATGATTGTGTCTGCCACTGTTTCAAACAATCGCAGCTCTTTGCAGTAATTGCTGTAAGGTCAGGGGTTGTGTCGTGGGTTGAGTTCCTGGTTATAACCGGCACGCGTTCCTACTATATTATATACAGTTGGGTCCCATAGGGACCATGGAAGGGGGTGTATTATATTCAGATAAACACAATGTTCAGCACTGCATATCTCTTATATTGGGCCAGTGAATACCCAGCATTAGGAATCATGTGTACAGGTACCTTTAATGCAACATAAACCCATGTGTTGAAGTATATGAAATCTTTGTATCTAACTGATATTCCTTTTAATTCATATTCATCACCTGGACTGGACAACAATTACATGAAACAAGATGCAAATAAGTGTTTACCTTTAGTCCCCATGGGGGTCGGGCAATCATGTGGCACAGGAGGAAGTATTCGTGTAAAGTAGCTGACATTTGAATAGGCCTCCCAGCTCACATAACCATATGCAGAATTATACGTGGGCGGACTTGGAATTAAATTAGAGCGTACTAAAACACAAAGAAAAGAAAAACAGTGTCATCTATAGAATACATTTAAAGAAAAGTAAACAGGCACAACCCGCTATTGGTAAGCACAGTAATATTTCATACTGTCTCTTTAATGAGTTCCGAACTTACACTATACTGCTCTTGGCTGAGGACAGAGATAAGAAAGATGTCCTCTGAAACCTAACAGTGAACCAGCTAATGTCTGGATCTCAAAACAAATGAACAGATAAATCAGCATTAGAGGTGGCAAATATGGAACTTGGGGAACTCTTGGATTTTGTAGATGTTTGTCTTCTCTCCATAGCACCTTGCCCAGGACACCTTCGGCTTCCTTCTTGATCCCGACTTCTCCCTTCTCAGCCTAACATTTACGCTGGCTGCTCCTTATAGAGGTAAGTTACGCTTATAAATGGAAACTGCTTTCTAATAAGGTCAGATTATTATTATAGGAAATTTCAACTACCCAGAAACCGACTGAATTTACAATTCAATAAAGTATGACTTACTAACTTGCCATAATGTCACTTAAATCAGCTTACAAACAAGGAGCATAATGCACACCTTCCCTTCCACTCTCCAGAAATGCAGTCCATGCGATGTTACATCTCTCCCTAGGTTTAACAGTTATTTGTAGTTCTCAAAAGGACTTCCTTGTTAATACAAAATAGTCCATAAAGATATTTCTGGGATAGAATTTGGTTTTGTCAACTAAATTTAAAAAAAAAAAAATCATTCCGTCTATTTTAAAGGGAAACTTTAGTGCAAATACATACTTTAAAAAAAAAAAAAAAAAAAAGAGCAGTATTTTCCCATCCTGGTGACCTTAACCTGACCATCCAGCATTTTGTCCGTGTATAAATAAATACTTCAGAAATACAGACTTCCTGTTTGCAGGACCCCTAATAGAGAACTTTATGGTCGTGCCCTTGACCCAGCTACTGGGTTGATTTAGTTGCTTATTAGAGATCTGAGGGTCTTTGACCCATACATTTCTGCTCCAAATGGTTTCTTCTGCTGTGCCTTTTCAAAGTCCTGGAAACTGCAGTGTAGAAGCTGTCAGTGACTCATCCGGTGTCTCTCTCTTACTCAACCTCATCAAGGTCTGAGGCATGCGCAGGGGAGCCCACCCCCCTCCCACCATCCGGATCCATCCTCTGAGGCCGTGGCGTTAAAGCCTATGGAAGGTAACTTACAGCTCCCCAACCCTAACCGTCATATTATTTTTTTTAAAAAATGCCTCGATAGTTACTTACAGACCCTTCTCGCCCGCGGCATCTTCGATGACGTCAGCTGCGTCTGTGATTGGCCGCGTCTTAGCCAATCACAGACGCGGATGGCGGACCAGCCCCTGCTTGCAACTTCCGCAAGCAGGGAGCTGGATAGAAGATGGCGCGGGAGAGAAGGGGCTGTAAGTAACTATCGGGGCATATTTTAAAAAATATATTATGGCGGTTGGGGGTGGGCAGCTTCTACCTACCTTATATAAAAAGATATATTTCAGGGTGGACATGCCCTTTAAAAATAATATTTTCCACTGAACTTTCCCTTTAAAGAACAATGTTGAGGTAATTAAGAAAGGTCTAGGCAAAGTCATGTGGCTGATGACCAAAAAATGAAAACAAGGTAAGGCAATCTACAGTAATTAATTTATCTTGTAAATATAATTAGACATTAGAAATGTGATCATGTGTAACCTCTGGCTAAGGTTGGTTAATAACATGGGCAAACGTTTGCATCTCGTGTTGCATAATTTTTACAAACTTAAGAATGAGGAAGGAGAGATCTCTGGCTTACAGCGTTTTCACCTTGCAGACATTAGAGACTAATACATATACAAGTAGGGACAGGGCTCTGCCAGAGAACTGTTTACATGCAGATATAGTTTTTAAAATGTTATTTTGAGGTATGGTTCCCCGTTAATTCTCCCATAAATTAATATTTACACTAAAAAACAGCAAATCTTATTTTATAAATATACATTCCCTGTCCTCCTTAATTAGATCACATAAAGAGATAAGTGAGGACTCATTTTAACCATCTATTTTTATTTCAAGGGTAACTGGTCTTCATACAAATGCCCTTTATTAAAAAGAGCACATTTATACCTTTAAAGGGTAACTCCACTCGTATTTTTAACATTTTGGAATCCAGTTCTATTGAAGAACGGGAGGTAAAGGAGCTGTGCCTTACCTTCCGTTCTTCAATAGAACAAACAGGAGCCAGGAGAAAAGGTAAGAAACTTACCCGCTCGCTCGCTCCCCTGGCGTGTAGTCTGACAGGACCTTGTCTTCTATGCGCATAGATCGCGCATGCGCATAGAAGACATGGTCCGTCGGGACCTGTCAGACTACGCGCTGGGGGAGTGAGCGAGCGGGTAAGTTTCTTGGCTTGTCACCAGTCTCCTGTGTGTTCTATTGAAGAACGGAAGGTAAGGCACAGCTCCATTACCTCCCGTTCCTCAATAGAACTGGATTACCAAAACTTATAAAAACGAGTGGAGATACCCTTTAAGTTACCATTGATATTTTAATTGTATTTCATTCGAACTTTTCAAAGTATTTGACTCCCATTGACTTTAATGGGTCAGTTTTAGAACTTTCGAACAATCGAACTTTCCATATAGTTCGAAAGTTTTGCCATCTCTATTCATGGGTAATGGGACCTAAAAAAAAACATGTAAATTTTACATTGAGCCAATGAAACGTTGACAGCTTTTAAGAATTAAGTAAAGGATTTAATGTGAATATGAGATAAAGTCATGTAATCCAGTATTGTAACCAGAGATCTCATTGCTTTCAATGTGTAATTTCCACCTAAATGTTCCCATACACTAGTTGGATATTAGACATTCGGTCCAATCTATGTAACATCTATATTAATATATATTAATATAGCGCTGGGGGTTTCTTACTTTCCATTGGTCCCGTCCGACCAATTCATTTTGCTGTCGCCAGTCGATTTCAAGCAGCTGACAGACTCGCCATCCCCTGAGAGGTTGGATGAAAACTTTGGATGTAACTAATATGTTTTAAAACCTTCATTGTACTCTCCTTTCTATTTGTCTATCCTCCGCTTGGTTGAATTGGATCTATTCAGCCAAAGAACTGGGTTTGTATGATTATAACATTAATACCGATAGTTTGGGTATTTAATAATCATCATTATTATATTGTACAGTATTATATGTTATAACATCCCAAACTGAAGTGAAAAACATTTTTTTGCGTTGTATTTTTTTTAAATACACTATAAAAACCTTCAGGGAGATTCAATAAAAGTTCTTATTGTTTAAAATGGTGCTAATTTTGCCCCAACCAATCAGATCTTATTTAACATTTGAAAGCTAACATCTGATTGGTTGGGGCAATATTAGCACCATTTTTATCAATAAGAACATTTATTGAATAACCCTGATTGTACATTATATCACATCAAACCTATCACAAGACGGACATTCCCAATATAGAAATGTAATAGATCAAAGTCCCTGTACCGATAATGGACAGACCCTGTGGGCCCAACTTGTATACCTGTTACATACAGTCTTATAGATCACCTATTAAGGGAAATGAGATATTCACAACATAAAACATTGGAAACACTGTTGGTTAGTGGTGTAGGATAGTCAATGTGAATGTAACAGGGTGTTATCAGGATGTTTAGCGTGCCAGTTACGAGGAGACCCTGTGTATTTCTATTGCTATATGTGGTGTGGCCTGTTTCACTTGGGACTTACTCAATGCACATCAGTCTCTTAGAGTTGTCATTTTTGATGTATAACATTATACATATATAATACTGCAGATAAATGAGCTGTCTCACCCCTCCAATTACAATGTCTCCTTCCTGGATATATTCATTTCTGCAACTGTTTTAACAATCTTCAATGGCAAGCAGGATTGGGGATGTGAGATGGAGATCTGCAGGGTTCCACACACAGGACCATCAGATATATCAGCACTTTCATGGTATTAGATGTAATGGATTGTCAGCATAACCCTATAGAGCTCAGTATACTGCAATGGACCGAACCATTCCCATTGCAATCAGTGGTACAGAGTGTCACAGGGCAGACTACCCTAGATACAGGATGTTTGTTATGAGAGAAGTGAAGATTACATTAACATAACACACACACACCTGGGATCTCCGGTCTATTCTGGAAAGATTTTAATTAAAGGTATTAACACTGCCAAGTCAGTATTCCCTGTCATTTCATGACCCACGAGATGTAAAATGTAACTGAATATCATGTAAACATCTATAGGGTAATCCTACGTTTATACAGCAATGGACAGCTACAAATCAGGGTATAATAAATAATATTGGAACCCCCCCTTCAACCAAAACTATCATGAGCCCCCTGCATGATTATAGCAGCTACCCGGGCAGGCCCTGTATATGTCAGGGGATGTGTGCTAAAACCTTAGTAGACACATCACTAATTCTCTCCAACTTGCCGTGGAAGGTAGACGCTTAAATTTGGCAGGTTCATTCTGCACCTTACTTCACAAAAGTTAAGCAGGTTTCGTTTCGTAAGGCAAATCCCACTCCATCACTAACTCATCACTATTCTCCACTTGCCGTGGAGGCGCGACGGCTAATTTGGCAGGTTATTCATTGCACCTTACTTACAAAGTTAAGCAGGTTTCGTTTCGTAAAGGCAATCCCTCACTCACTCCACTACTCATCACTAATCTCCAACTTGCCGTGGAGGCAGACGGCTTAAATTTGGCAGGCTCATTCATTGCACCTTACTTACAAAATTAAGCCGGTTTCGTTTCGTAAAGGCAAATCCCTCACTCACTCACTCACATTCATCACTAATTCTCCAACTTCCGTGGAGGCAGACGGCTTAAATTTGGCCGGCTCATTCATTGCACCTTACTTACAAAAGTTAAGCAGGTTTCGTTTCGAAAAGGCAAAGCCCTCACTCACCACTCACTCAATCATCACCACACTCCACTCACTCATCAACTAATTCTCCAACTTGCCGTGGAGGCAGCGGCTTAAATTTGGCAGGCTCATTCATTGCACATTACTTACAAGTTAAGCAGGTTTTTCGTTCGAAATTCCACCTTAATAACGGTGAGTATCTAACATGCACCTGTAACGGTGAGTATCTACATTGCACAGACTGGTTGGTCCGTTTCAATTCACAACCAAATTTGGTATGCATTATACTCCTTTACCAGTAAAAGGTTAATGAATATTTCTATTAGGGTGGGGGTAATGGGGGGGGGGAATTGAATTTTGAACTTCTGCACACTAACGCTGGACCGCTTTTAACCAAAATTTCAGGGTGTGTGCGGGGACTGGCTGAGGTAAGGGGAGTTTGTAGGGTGGACAGAAAGGAAAGTGGGGGTATTGGGGGCAGACGGGAGGGGTGTTGGGGTTTATTTCTCCACTTTCACATCACCGATACATGCTGTCTACAATCACATTGCCAGAAGAGAACGCTCATCCGAACACCCAAGAGCCACCCGTTACAATTACAGCGAACACTAACAGATTTTTCTGTTTTTGTTATTATAATTACAGCAATCTTGATACATTATTGTTTCTTACTAAAAAGGTTATTTCAATACATCTCCGCTGCGAAGCGGCGGGTATTTGCTAGCCTCATAAAATAGTTTTATGGTTATAAACAAAAAGACATACCCCTCAACCAGACCCAGGTCACCACACCCATAATCTACTTATCCTTTACTGTGGCAGCCATACTTAAGGGTAACTAATTAAAAAAAACTAATTAAGATTTTTATCTCAACTAGCAAAATACCTCGCGCTTCGCAGTGAAATGTATTGAATAACCTTTTTAGTAAGAAAGCAATAATGTATACAGAATCATTGTTCATTCTTCTGTACAGTCATGGTTCATTCTTCTGTATCAGAGCATGGTTCTTCTTCGTGTATCAGTTGTCATGGTTTATCTTCATGTACATGGAGTCAGGTTAATTTTTTCATGCATCAGAATCATGGTTCATTCTTCATGTATCATAGTCATGGTTCATCCTTCTGTATCAGATATGGTTCATTCTCCTTGTAATCAGATATGGTTATTCTTCATGTTCAAGTCATGGTTCATTCTTTGTGTATCCGAAGTGCATGGTTCATTCTTGCATGGTGGATCATGAGTCATGGTTCATTCTTTGTGTATCAGAGTCATGGTTCCATTCTTCGGATCGAAGTCTGTTCTCGTAGGCATGGTTCATTCTTCTTGTATCTCTTAGTCATGGTTTCTTTTTCATGGTACTCATAGAGTCATGGTAGTCATTCTTCATGTGATAGAGTCATGGTTTCATTCTTCGTGTATCAAGTCATTCATTATGTAATCATATCAGGTTCTTCTCATATATCAGAATCAGGTTTCTTCTGTCACTATCATAATCATTGTTTCATTCTTCAGATGTATCAGAATCCATGTCATTCTTTATGTATCAGAAGCATGGTTAATTCTTCATGTATCTGCCATGGTTCATCCTTTCATGTATCAGAATAGTTCATTTCATTGTAATCGAGTTCATGTTTTATTCTTCGTGTATCCGACATGTTCATTCTTCATGTTCAGAGTCATGGTTCATTCTTCGTGTTCAGAGTCATGGTTCATTCTTCGTGTATCAGCAGTCATTGGTTCATCTCTTCATGTATCAGAGTCATGGTTCATTCTTCGTGTAATCCGAAACATTGTTCATTCTTTCATGTATCAGAAGTCATGGTTCATTCTTTCTTCGTGTTGTATTCAGAGTCCATGGTTTCATTCTTCGTGGTATCAGAAGCATGGTTCATCTCTGTTCGGTATCCGAAACTGGTTCATTCTTCAGGTATCATAGTCATGCATCTCTTTTGTACATAGTTTCATGGGTTCATTCTTCCTGTATCATGAATCTATGGTTCATTCTCCTTGTTTCAAAAGTCAGGGTTTATCCTTCATGTATTAGAGTCATGGTTCATCTCTTTCGTGTATGGACCGAAGCATGGTTAATTCTTCATGTATCAGGGTCCTGTGTTTTCATTCTTCGTGTATCAGGAGTCATGGTTCATTCTTCTTGTATCAGGTCAATGGTTCATTCTTCGTTATCAGAGTCATGTTCATCTTTGTGAATCCGAAACACATGTTCATCCATTCTTTCATGTATCATAGTCGATAGTTCATTCTTATGTGTATCAATGTCCATGTTCATCTCTTTGTTCCGGGTCATGGTTCATTCTTCATGGATCAAGTCACTGGTTCATCCTTCAGTTGCAGATATCATGGTGTTCATTCTCCTTGTCATCAAGATCATGGTTTATTCCTTCATGTATTAGAGTCATGGTTTCATGTCTTCTCTGTATCACAGCCATGGTTCATTCTTCATGTATCAGAGTCATGGTTCATTCTTCGTGTATCAGAGTCATGGTTCATTCTTCGTGTAGTTCAGAGCATGGTTCATTCTCTCGATGTATCGAGAGTCATGTTCATACTTGTTGAATCCGAAACATTGTTCATTCTCATGTTATAAGAGTCTGGTTCATTCTTGTGTATCAGAGTCATGGTTCATGTTTCGTGTATCATAGTCATAGTTCATTCTTCGTGTATCCGAGTCACGTTCATTCTTCGTGTATCAGAATCATGGTTCATTCTTCATGTATCAAATCATTGTTCTTCTTTCATGTATCATCATGGTTCATTCAGACATGGTTCATCCGGTCAGGTCATTCTTCTGTTAGTGTATGTTTTATTCTTCATGTATCGAGTCATGGTTAATTTTTCACTGCAATCATAATCATGGTTCATTCGTTCGTGTACAGATCCCTGGTTTATCATGGTCGATCATATCATGGTTCATTCCTCCTTGTATCAGAGTCATGGTTTATTCTTTCCACTTGTATTTCTGGTTTTTCGGAAGTCCATGGTTCATTCTTCGTGTAATCGGAATCATGGTTCTTTCTCATCGTGGATCGATAGTCATGGTTCTTCCATTGGACCGATACATTTCTTTGCCATTTTCTTCTCAGGTCTGTGTGATCATATCTTCTTGTATCAGAGTCATGGGGGCATTGTACGTTCAGAGGCATCATGTCCTACAGTTCGGTCCGGTTCCGGTGAGCATGGTTCTTTTGTCATTGGTCCTGGTGTGCTGGTGCTGAGTATCAAAGGAGTCATGGTGTCATGTTTCAATCATCGTACGTCAGGTAGCATAAGTCAGCGTTCAAGGTGTTCACTTCGCAATGTTTCAGAGAGTCATGGTTCATCTTCGGTGTATCAAGCAGGGGTCCACAGGTCTAGGGGTCACTTCGGACAGGCATGTTCATCTTCTGTATCGTCATGGCATTCGTTCATATATTCAGAATCATGGTCATCATTCTGCAGGTATCAGTGTCATGAGTTCAGCAGGGAGTCACGAGGCATGGTTCTTCGTCCATGGTACAGAGTCCTGGTTCAGCTTCTGTATCAAAGTCATGGTCATTCTTTCTTTCGTGTATCCGAAGTCATGGTTCATTCTTCGTGTATCGAACATGTTCATTCCTTCATGTATCAGAGTCCCATGGTTCATTCATTTGTATGTATCGAGTCAGGTTGTATTCCAATCTCTTTTGTATCAGAGTCATGGTTCATGTCTTCATGTATCATAGTCATTGTTCATTCTTCATGTATCAGATCATGGTTCATTCTCTTGGATCATAGTCATGGTTCATCTTCATGTATCGAGTCATGGTTCAGTTCTTCGTTGTATCCCAGATCCATGGTTATATTCTTCATGTATCAGAGTCATGTTTCCTTACTTCAGTGTATCAGAGTCGATGGTTCATTCTTTTCGTTGTATCACAGTCATGGTTCATTCTTCGTGTATAGAGTCATGGTTCATACTTTCGTGAATCCCGAAATCATGGTTCATTCTTCATGTATCCAAGTCCTGGTTCATTCTTTGTATCAGAGTCCTGGTTCATTCTTCATGTATCAGAGTCAGGTTCTTCTTCATGTCAGTATCAGAGTCATGCTTCATGGTTTCGTTTATCAGAGTCATGGTTCATTTCTTCGTGTATCCGAAGTCATTTCTGGTTCATTCTTCGTGTATCAGATCATGGTTCATTCTTCGTGTATCATAACAATTGTTCATTCTTCATGTATCAGATCATGGTTCATTCTTCTGTCTCAGATCATGGTTCATTCTTCGTGTAAATTCGTGTCATTGGTATTCTTCGTATAGAGTCATGGTTCATTCTTTCATGCATCAGAATCATGGTTCATTCTTCATGTAGCATCATAGTCATGGGTCACATCCTTCATGTATCAGAGTCATGGTTCATTCTTCATGATCAGAGGTCATGGTTTCATTCCTGTCATGTGATCAGAGTCATGGTTCATTCTTGTGTATCCGAAGCATGGTTCATATCTCGTTCAGTGAATCCGAATCAGAGTCATGGTTCATTCTTTGTTATCAGTAGTCATGGTTCATTTCTTGTGTATCAAGTCATGGTTTCATTCCTTCGTGTATCATTGCCATGGTTCATTCTTCGTGTATCAGAGTCATGGTTCATTCTTCAATTTCCGAGGGCCACTTGGAGTCGGAAGGATTTTTTCCCCCTTCATAAATTTTGGTGGGGTTTGTGTGCCTTCCTCTGGATCAACATTTTAGGCAGGAAATGAGGGTAGTGCTAATAGTTGGACGGATGACGTATGTCCTTTATGCCCCTCAAATACTTACTATGCCCTGAAACTAGCTGAAAAAAGATGAAAGTTGTGGGCATGGCTATCAATGAGGCAAAGGATGGTGTATGTAATTCTGTGGCTGTTATTTAACTTCACACTTTTTTTTTGGAGACAGTTGCTAATTTATTTTCTTCTTAATTCTATCATCAATTATACCAGTCATTGATGGACCTCATTGTCACACCTAATGCTTATTGACGGAATATATTTGGGTAACTAAACAGACAAGATAATGCCACTGCAGACCTAATAGTTTGGGTCAGCAACTACCACTTTTATATATATGATAGAATTATTCTGATAATAATACATACCTTTTCCTACAATTAACACATTTTTCAAGCTACACACGCATGGAGAGACATCATGTAGATGACCAGTGGCAACCTGTTACAGCTCTAGTAAACTCCCTGCCAAGACATGGAGAAAATATGTGCCACCAGGGGTCGTAACTGCAGGCATTTACCCTGCAAGATTGAGGGCCAGTGGCCCAGCAACTACCCCCCCCCGATCACCTGTTTTTAACAGCGTAATCTATACGGAATCATAAGCGCATCGCTGTTTAATAAGACTGGCCCAACTTTCGGTCTTTTAACAGTAAGAGAGCTAGGTGTTCCTGCCATATCTCGATCACTGCTTTAAGAACAGCGATCACGCTTGTTGGCTTGTGGCGGTGCCCCCAGCATAAAACGAGTCCCCCAGGGTGGTGGGGGCGGTAGTTACACAATTATGGGTGACCACTTTGGCCACAATTTCGGTAAAATTTTTCAGTTGGGGTGTGTACTTAACTTTTGTTCCATGCATGGGTTTATATTGAGGAGCCCGCAATGTCACTGTTAAATACAATGGTCCACTGCACTACATTTTATCAAAGTGTGGCACATCTTCATATGTACCCACTAACATCAATAATAGTTGTAAATTTGTTCTTAGTCAGCTTTGAATTAATTTTTTATAGAGTAAAGATTTCCTTTGGGACACTAACATCCGAGCAGAATTCCTGTAAAGGGTAGTCCAGACGGGCAAAATAAGTTTAGCTTATAATGTTATCAGACATTTGTACACTGGATACAATACAATTGGGTAGGCAACTTAAAATCCTGTTCGTGAGAGAGGCAGGCTCCCTAAACTCTGTAACATGATGTGTCTGTCACGCTTCCATGTGTTTTGATCTGGTCAGAGAGCGGTGTAATCAAGCTTGAATTAGGCCAGTAACAAGCTGCCACAACTGCAAACGCGAAACCAAAAGCATCGCATTGCAATTTCATGTTGCGATTTTTTTGTTTGCGTGCTTTTCTTCTCAATAGTATAAGTGAACGGCATTGCGAGTGCGTTTAAAAATGCAACGCAAAGTCGCATGGCACCGAAAAACGGCCGTTCTTTTTTTGCGAATTGTCCGCGTTTTCAATCGATAGTTTGTTAAAAACGCAAAGCGCAATGCAATAGTCGCGAAAGAAACGCACAGTGTGGCCATAGACCCTAGGGTCTCTGGACGCAAAGAGGTAAAATCTTAATCTAAGAGAAGGGGTACCGCGCTAACACGTCCATCAGAGTATAGAAGGCCGAGGTACCAATATTATATGCCTGAAAAAGAGTAAAACTGAATGACTCGAGAAATAATCGAGGGTAAAATTTTGACCTTTTACTAATCCGGCTGCCGCTCCACTCCTCGTGTAACTACTTAACTTCGGCGAATTCGGCTGGCCCTCCTTGTGTACTGATCTGCCGGCTGACGTCATTACTCGCAGCCGGGCCGTTGAGTCTGACGGCAGATCAGCCCAACAAGAAGTGGCAGCCAGAATAATAACTTACTGGCCCGAGTATTATCCGCGGTTGGGGGTTTCTGGCTTATTTTAAAGCCTGAGAATCTCGGTTCATACTCGAGTATATGGTAATCAGCTTGATTATGTCTGTGACCACGGTAACTCTAAGCTAAGGAACGTAATTGGGCTTTATTATGGCTGCGACACAGGGGAATTAAAGTCCCAAAAAATGGGTGGAATAAAGGGAAAATAAATAGAACAGCAGCAAATTTTCTTTTTAAAGAAAATTAACATGTTCAATGGTTTGCTCAGTAGTAAGGTCCTTTTTCCCATTATTATGGTTTATCATGCAGAAAATAATTTAATGCATTTTGTACCAGTTTGCTTAACTGTAATTGTTCTTTTTCTGTTTTTTAATTAGAAACTACAAAAGCAGATTTACATAAAAGAAAAACGACTGCAATAAAGGGACCAATATCTTCTCCAAGCCTAAACTCCTCACTACCAAACATCCCCCCCCCTTTTATTTGTGTTTGTAAACTATATTTTAGTCTTATCTACAGGAGCCCTTCCCACATAAAATTTTGCATTTTAATCATGCAAAAGACTTTTACCCCCATTTTAGGCGGTGCTAAGAAATATATAATGCAGCCCAAAAAATCTTGACTATGGTGACAGTGCTTGTGGTGAACATACAAAAAAAAGGTCCTGTTTTTTTTGGGCAAAGCATGTAGGAAAGCGTGCAAATATCAAATTTTTTTTCAGCGCTGCAGTGTAAACAATTTCCACTTAAATTCAGGTTATTTAATAAAAGTTCTTATCGTTAAAAATTATGCTAATTTTTGTGCCAACCAATCAGATATTAGCTTTTAATTGTTTAAATCCAACTTGGGTTGGGGCAAAATTGGCACCATTTTTACAATAAGAACTTTTATTGAATCTCCCCATTGTTTTTTTATTACAGTTTGTGAGATTTGATTGTGGTACCTGAAAGATGATATGAATAAACTCCTGGACTCCTCAGGGGGAGGATTAAGAAGGGAATAGGATTGATCAGTGTACAATTAAAAGGGGAATGTGAAAGTGTAGATGCATCAGATTGGCTTTTTTATCAGGGTTTTTTAGTTGCTAATAGCATAGTTATGTTGGGGACGTGAATACAAGCAACATAATGCTAATGATACTAGAACAAAAATGGCCTAAAAGAAAATGAAAACTCATAGGCTACACTCAACAAGCCCCACACAGCTCTATCCTGACTCACCACACAGCAACGTCCCCCCTCCCCTTATAAACCAACTGCGGTTCTGCACAAACTCCTGGCTTATTATAGAGCCTTGGGGAAGTTAGCCCAAGATTGTGCAGGGTTTTATAGACTTTTGAGGTCCTGCCCCCCCATTCCATCAGCAAGTATTAGTGATAATTGCAGGCTTAGTGAAGAAACTGCAGAGACTAAATGAAAAAAGAGGTAAACTAATACATTTTGAATTCTTCGAGTTTTATCATGCTGATGGTTGTGGATACAAGACCTTAATAAAGGATTTCCTGAAGACATATACGTACAAACAACAACTAAAATGACTTAAGGAGAATAAATCAAAATTTTCTATACTCCTAATCCCCTGAAGACCGGGATAACTGTGTGTATGTACACTACCTGACACAAGGACTACTGACTTCAAACATATGGTCTCCTGCCTATATGGACTGTACATGATTGGCTAGAGACTACAGTATGTGACTTGGTGTTACAAGTTCCTGCAGTAGATTAGAACTGGGCATGTGCAAAGAACCCAATGGTCCTCACTACACTGTGCCATACTGGAGTTTCTGGGAAATAAACCAAACATCATTTTAGAAAGGTCACATTTCCCAGCATCCACTCATAAAATGAGAGGTGAGACAAGAAACTGCTTTTATATCAGGTTCTCTGCCTTCTGATCTTACCAACCAGGAAAAATAGTTTAAATCTGATAATATGTATATCTGAAAGTATATTCTTTGGATATTTGGCACTTTTTGAAACCTTATGTTGATCACAAAAAGTCTTAGCAAAAAAGAAATTAAATTGCTCACCTATAAGGATTAACCTTGCCGTCTGAAACAGTTGTTTCATCATCCCATGTAGGATGTTCCTCTTTCAGAACATCACAAACCCGGTTATGTTTCACGAAGCCAATGGTTGCATACATAATCAGTCCAGGGACAGGCCAAACACCTCCTGCCTGCCTATTGCAAACTGCTTCTCTTTGGGAACACGGTCTGGATAAATCATATAGACGGGCGTTTCTCCACTGATGGTGGGTATACTTCTCCCTTAATTAACTGAAGTGTAACAAAACTTTAATGTATGTCTTCTCTATAAACAACAATATTAGCAATAGTAGCATTTAAATATTTTTTTTAAATGTTGATACACAACACTAGCTCACCAAACGTTTTAAAACAAGTCTACTTTATGCATTATAATGTGAACATTTTGGGTTAGAAGACATTTAAAAGTCTTGGAAGTAAATACCTATACACATATTGTGTGAATGTTCTCATTCATCCAGGTCATGGTAATCGGTAGTATAAACCACCTACGATGCACGATGTGAAACTATTTAGAACACAGTATACCTGTAGTTTAAAGTTAGATCAACTGGACTTGAAGTTAAAGCTAGGTACAAACGTGCTGATGGGTACTGGTGGATCCGATGGTATTGGGGCTTTATCGCCACCGTGTGTGGCAGCAGCTTTCCCAAAACAAGTGCGCGGCCGCTGAATGTTCGGGTCAGCCGAGCAGTCGTTGAGTAGACCTGTGTATAGGGAGAATGCTCGGGACTGTGTGTATCCTGATCTTTGAAAAATCATGCAGATCATGTCTGTCTTTTTTCAAAAATCTGTGATGTGTGTACCCAGCTTAAGTTCTTGAAGACATTTACTGGAACATTTTCAATTTAGAAGGACTTGTACGCAATTATGTTGGCAATAATATCCCTGGAAAGTCCCAATCAGAGGTGTTATCAAAACTGCCCAGGGTAAGGTGCTAAACAGCATTGCCATGCAACAATTAGTGCCGCCCCCCCCCTCCCCCACATCTATTCAGGCTTGGTTTCTTTATTTTTACATAAATGGCCTTCAAGAGGTTCAAAGAGGCCAACAGATTTTTGTACAAGTATTTCTGAATTGAGAAACCAGTCGTATGACTACGAAGCGTCTTTAAGAAGTCCGTTTATCTAACTAAATACCACAAATCCAATCCATTAGTTTGTTGGGCACAGAACCTTGCTTACAGTTGTTGTTTTTATTTCAATATGTGCAGTATATGATTGTGAGGCAAATAATGAGCCCTATTTGATTGAAGTTCAAAGAATAATCACACACACCTTGTACTTCAATTTTCCATCCTTGAAAGTCGAAGCGTATGCTGTCGTTCCAATGTGTCTCCATAGACAGGACTGAGATCAACCTGCAGAATGCAATCATCTTTTATTTCTTAGCTAAAAACAACTCAATAAATAAATGTTAGCAATATATTTAACAAATAACACTGTCTACATTTTAACTTTCATTTAACAAGATACAGGATATAAACAAAATTATATACAGGGTTTTTTTTTTTATAAATGTATTTCTAATGGGGCTACTAACATGATATTTCACACCAGATGTCAGTAACAACCCAATCTACACAGACAAGAAATCAAAATAGGACCTTTATTTGTGAAAAGACACAGGAAATAAGTATTGATCAAATAAAAAAGGGAGTGCAAAATGTTTGAACTAGATGTGTCTTATTCCTTAATAGAAACACTAATAACCATATATACAAACTACTGAAAGAGTTCTCACAAATGTAGCATCTCAAAGTTTTGTGGTGATTTTTCCTTTAACATTGTATCAGTCTATAGCCAAGGGACAACTCAAAATGAGGAGCATGGAATGGACACATTGCTGTGCATCTCTGTCATAAATTGATCATGTTGGACAGAAATATCAACAAATCCCGAAAGATGAAACCCTAACAAGGTTGGTTTGGTAAATCAAACCTGCAGATTTTCTCAAATATGCTGTCAAAATCACCTATTAACAGCTGAATGCGATTAGAATCACACCATTCTAACATATTGGAAAACATGCACTACATCAGGGGTGCAACTGCAGGGGCCTGACCACCCCAATATTGGAGGTCCTAACCCACCCCCCTCCATAATCAGCTGTTTTTAATTTGTCTATTAAACTGTGGAGGTTGTGGGCTTGTGGCGGGCCTCCCGGTTTGCGGAGAGGTAGTTATGCTTACAGATAAGGAGAACTTACTAATAAAGGAACTACTGCAGGTTTTAATTCTAACCACAATTCAATCTGGAAGCAAGGTAACTTACTCCATGGCCAAGCCTTTAATATATCCCCGTCCCATCCTGCCATACGTTTTAAAAAATTGATGAGTGAAATGTTGAGCAAGAAGGCAAATAGAAGGTGGTGCCTTGTGATCAGGGATGAATTCTCTCTCTTGAGAAAAGTCTCTACAAGAAGAGACGGATCTGGAAGCTTCTTACTTCCTAATAAGACAGAACATTTTTGGTGGGATTAATGAAAAGTAATTACGTAGACTCTACAAAATAAATATAAAAAAACTAACAAGAGATATCTGTTGTATTCAGTTAGATCAAATGGACTTAAAGTTTAGTTCTTAAACTAATTTAAGAACAAACATTAAGTCCAGTTGATCTAACTGAATACAACAGATATACCATGACCAGGATGAATAAGAACTTTCCAAGCAACTAACAAGAGAGTTTTGTGACCATGTGGTATCCTTAATCATAACTAATGAGATGTATAAAATGTTAGTTTAACTGGAATCACTAGGAAAGCTTGGTTTACAAGCTTACAATTGTGTCAGAGGGAGCGTCATCTTCTCAGTCATATCTTCCCACTTCACTTACCTCAATTGGAATTTCCGAAGGTAGGCATAGGGGCATATTTATAATGCGTTATAGTATAGTGCATTAATCTTCCCATCATAAGAACCGATGTTTTTCCACGATTTTTTAGTACTGTTATTTATAAACCCCACAACTCTTTTTGCGGCTCTAATAGCCTTTTGATAAGGGGGCCCCCAGCTCCAAACTCAACTGGGACCCCCCTGGTTCTAAAAAGGTCTTATTTTCCTCCTTATTGATGCTGCCATCGCTTCTTCCATGCCGCCTTCATCTTTGCCATCTTCTTCCATTTGTGTGACATCGCCTGAGCTTCAAGCAGATTTGCGCACCTCTTTAAATAGTTTTGCAGAAATACCAAATTCAAATTATGATTGGTTAATATTTCAATCCTGACTAATCATATTTTGAGAAAATATTAAAATGTACGCGGTAACTGGTAAATACTGAACCAATCATTTTTAAATATTTTTGGCTGTGAATACAGAGATTAAGGTTGTTGCATGTGTTACTTTTGCGGAAACAAACCGGAAGTTCGGGTCCCGTCTTCTAAACAAGCTGATCGGGCGTATATATTTCCTTCATACGTGCGAACAGCTGATCGGGGACCTAAATCTGGGGGAGGGGAGGTGGTGGGTCAGGGGCCCAGCCTCCAATCTCATGGGGGGGGGGGGGGAAGCCTGCAGGTATGCCCCTGGTTGTGCTATAGTATTTTTGGCTATGGCTTGGATATGGGTCACTAAGAGAGCTGTTGCTGTTGTTGCAGTTATTGCCTGATCTGCAACAAGACAGGAGCACCTCCTCCACTTGACCACAGGCTGGCACTTTTCTGATTAATGTTGCCCTTTGTCCTACCGTAGTTAGTAGTGAGAGGGCGGCCAGCACGGAGGCTCAGTGGTTTAAGAACTGAGTTCCACTCCACACTTGGACATATCTGAAATGAGTTAGTATGTTCTTCCCGTGCTTACGTGGGTTTCCTCAGGCACTCCGGTTTCCCCCACAATAAATAACAATGTCAAATCAATGTGCTTAGATTGTAACTCTTCGGGCAGGGCCGCGATGTTGAAAGTATACATGTATTAATACGCTATCCGGAAGACGTTGGCGCGATATAAAACCATATAATAATCTCTCTGCAATCACAATTCTTACACAGAGGTAAGTGCCAGTATGTGCACAAAGAAGGGGAAAAACCTATCCATCCACACTGCACCCCCCTTGCAGTGCACCCCAGACACACACCTCTAGTTTATTATCCTTACTTTCTGTTGCTATGGTAATGAGTTTTGTCTTTATCACTACATTCCTCTGTGTTATATTCCATATTTACTGGCAAACTCTGCAAAAAACAGAACATACACAACCGTATTGCATTATATACCTTCCAGTATTCCTGACTGGGATAACTGTTTTGCATCTCAAAATAAAAATCTAGGCTGGGGAATGTCAGGAAACAACAACACAGGTATGTCCGCCAGACTTGTCCAGTGTATAGTAGACCTGAGGAGTGCCGTGAACATATAAACGTGAAGCCAAAGATCCGAATGCTTTTATAAAGGGCACGGAACTCCAAGGGGACTTCTAATTTCCATATCATTGCTTGTAGGGGGTACATTATCGGTTATAATCCACCCCCTTTTTCTCTTAGCACAAACCCTAAGAGTCACCTAAGAGTTTAAAATATACATTTTCACTGTGCCCACCTGTGCTCTTAACACCCCCCCCCCCCTCAATCAACCCCCACCACCCTTCCCTTCATACTCCCTTCTTCTGCAACTTATAGCCTTTTCTGAGTTCTAGCTTACATGACATTATCCCCTCCGTTCCTGACACATACTTCCCATATGAAGACCCCTGTCTAAACTAAACTCCCCACCATGGCCATATCATCTTTCGGCCAGAGGAGGAGGATGATTGTGTCTGCCACTGTTTCAAACAATCGCAGCTCTTTGCAGTAATTGCTGTGTAGGTCAGGGGTTGTGTCGTGGGTTGAGTTCCTGGTTTAAACCGGCAACGCGTTCCTACTATATTATATACAGTTGGGTCCCATAGGGACCATGGAAGGGGGTGTATTATATTCAGATAAACACAATGTTCAGCCCTGCATTCTCTTATTGGGCCAGTGAACCCAGCATTAGGAATCATGTGTACAGGTACCTTTAATGCAACATAAACCCATGTGTTGAAGTATATGAACTCTTGTATCTAACTGATATTCCTTTTAATTCATATTCATCACCTGGACTGGACAACAATTACATGAAACAAGATGCAATAAGTGTTTACCTTTAGTCCCCATGGGGTTCGGGCAATCATGTGGCACAGAGAAGTATTCGTGTAAAGTAGCTGACATTTGAATAGGCCTCCCAGCTCACATACACCATATGCAGAATTATACGTGGGCGGACTTGGAATTAAATTAGAGCGTACTAAAACACAAAGAAAAGAAAAACAGTGTCATCTATAGAATACATTTAAAGAAAAGTAAACAGGCACAACCCCTATTGGTAGCACAGTAATATTTCATACTGTCTCTTTAATGAGTTTCCGAACTTACACTATCTGCTCTTGGCTGAGGACCGAGATAAAAAGATGTCCTCTGAAACCTAACAGTGACACCAGCTAATGTCTGGATCTCAAAACAAATGAACAGATAAATCAGCATTAGAGGTGCAAATATGAAACTTGGGGATTTTGTAATGTTTTGTCTTCTCTCCATAGCACCTTGCCCAGACACCTTCGGCTTCCTTCTGATCCCCGACTTCTTCCTTCTCAGCCTAACTTTACGCTGGCTGCTCCTTATAGAGGTAAGTTAGCTTATAAATGGAAACTGCTTTCTAATAAGTCAGATTATTATTATAGGAAATTTCAACTATCCAGAAACCGACTGAATTTACAATTCAATAAAGTATGACTTACTAACTTGCCATATGTCACTTAAATCAGCTTACAAACAAGGAGCATAATGCACACCTTCCCTTCCACTCTCCAGAAATGCAGTCCATGCGATGTTACATCTCTCCCTAGGTTTAACATTATTTGTAGTTCTCAAAAGGACTTCCTTGTTAATACAAAATAGTCCATAAAGATTTTCTGGGATAGAATTGGTTTTGTCAACTAAATTTAAAAAAAAAAATCATCCGTCTATTTTAAAGGGAAACTTCAGTGCAAATAACAAAAAAAAAAAAAGAGCAGTATTTTCCCATCCTGGTGACCTAACCTGACCTCCAGCATTTTGTCCGTGTAATAAATAAATACTTCAAAATACAGACTCCTGTTTGCAGGACCCCTAATAGAGAACTTTATGGTCGTGCCCTTGACCCAGCTACGGGTTGATTTAGTTGCTTATTAGAGATCTGAGGGTCTTTGACCCATACATTTCTGCTCCAAATGGTTTCTCTGCTGTGCCTTTTCCAAAGTCTCGGAAACTGCAGTGTGAAGCTGTCATGACTCATCCGTGTCTCTCTCTTACTCAACCTCATCAAGGTCTGAGGCATGCGCGGAGCCCACCCCCCTCCCACCATCCGGATCCATCCTCTGAGGCCGTGCGTTAAGCCTATGGAAGGTAACTTACAGCTCCCCAACCCTAACCGTCATATTATTTTTTTTAAAAATGCCCGATAGTTACTTACGACCCTTCTCGCCCGCCATCTTCGATGACGTCAGCTGCGTCTGTGATTGGCCGCGTCTTAGCCAATCACAGACGCGGATGGCGGACCAGCCCCTGCTTGCAACTTCCGCAAGCAGGGAGCTGGATGAGATGGGCGCGGGGAGAAGGGGCTGTAAGTAACTATCGGGGCATATTTTAAAAAATATATTATGGCGTTGGGGTGGGCAGCTTCTACCTACCTTATTAAAAAAGATATATTTCAGGGTGGACATGCCCTTTAAAATAATATTTTCCACTGAACTTTCCCTTTAAGAACAATGTTGAGGTAATTAAGAAAGGTCTAGGCAAAGTCATGTGGCTGATGACCAAAAAATGAAAACAAGGTAAGGCAATCTACAGTAATTAATTATCTGTAATATAATTAGACATTAGAAATGTGATCATGTGTACCTCTGGTAAGGTTGGTTAATAACATGGGCAAACGTTTGCATCTCGTGTTGCAAATTTTTACAAACTTAGAAATGGGAAGGAGAGTCTCTGGCTTACAGCGTTTTCACCTTGCAGACATTAGAGACTAAACATATACAAGTAGGGACAGGGCTCTGCCAGAGAACTGTTTACATGCAGATATAGTTTTTTTAAAATGTTATTTTGAGGTATGGTTCCCCGTTAATTCTCCCATAAATATATTTACACTAAAAAACAGCAAATCTTATTTTAATAAATTATACTCCCTGTCCTCCTTAATTAGTATCACATAAGAGATAAGTGAGGACTCATTTTAACCATCTATTTTATTTCAAGGGTACTGGTCTTCATACAAATGCCCTTTATTAAAAAGAGCACATTTATACTTTAAGGGTAACTCCACTCGTTTTTAACATTTTGGAATCCAGTTCTATTGAAGAACGGGAGGTAAAGGACTGTGCCTTACCTTCCGTTTCTTCAATAGAACAAACAGGAGCCAAAAGGTAAGAAACTTACCCGCTCCTCGCTCCCCTGGCGTTAGTCTGACAGGTCCCACGGACCTGTCTTCTATGCGCATGCGCGACTATGCGCATAGAAGACAAGGTCCTGTCAGACTACACGCCAGGGGAGCGAGCGAGCGGGTACGTTTTCTACCTTCGTACCTTCTCTCCTGGCTCCTGTTTGTTCTATTGAAGAACGGAAGGTAAGGCACAGCTCCTTTACCTCCCGTTCTTCAATAGAATTGGATTCCAAAATGTTAAAAATAAGAGTGGAGATACCCTTTAAAATGACCCCAGTATCAGGTTTCTAGCGATCTATCCAAAGTTACAGCAGTTTAAAGGGTTGTGTTTTCAGGTAGCACATGACCAGCACCATTACTCTGCCCCTGCTGCCATAGGCAGCACCACCACCTGCTGATATCTACATGTTTGTATCTGGAAAATGTCAACTTGAAACAAAACATTCTCCTGAAGGAAAACTACGCTGTAAAAATGTACTTTTTAAAAAGTACCTGAGGCAAAAAGCAGGTAGGATTAATTATTCCTACCTCCCAAATTTTATTTTGTAGAGGAGAACCAGCACATATATTTTTCATCTGTCAGCTGTATTAAAGCTAGTTCTAAAACTAGGAGGAAGCTTGGCAGAAGCCATTTTCTTTGTGCTGGTGTTCCTCACAAAAACAATATTGGGAGACAACAATTACCAATCCTACCTCCCTGCCCCAGGTACTTTTGTTTTATTTTTTAAAACAATAGTCCTATAAAGGGAAAGTTCAGTGCAAATACATATACTTTCAAGAAAAAAGAGCAGTATTTTTCCATCCTAATGACCTTAACCTGTCCATTCAGTATTTTGTCAGCGAATAAATAAATGCTTCTAAAATACCGACTTCCAGGCCCCCTAATAGAGACCGTTATAGTCTTGCCCTTGACCCATCGCCTGGGTTGATTCAGTTGCTTAATAGAGATCTGAGCGTCTTTGACCCATCCAACAGCCAATCAGTAGAAATTACTGTTAGGAACATTCCAAGGTAGTGTGCATTCTGGGAAGAAGAAGGACCATAACAGAACCTGAAATGTCAGCTCACTAATGTCAACAGCAGGAAATAGCAAGGGGTATAAATTCAACTGTTTTTTTCAAAATGGAAAAGTATAATAAGAATAAGAATAACTAGGTATGTATAATATAAACTAAGAATTAAAAAATAACAAAAGCGTTATTTCCACTAAACTTTCCCTTTAAGTGGTACAGTGATGTCTGCATACATGATTACAATTCAAAAAAGTAAAGAATTGTAAAATAACAAAATCTAATGTACCAATTTACTAACCTGTCAAAACAAGTCTCACAATTGTATCACGGATAAAAGTTGCATTTATTATATCCCAAAACCATTTAAATCTGGTTAACACATAATGAGAGAACGCTGGACTTGGATGAAAAAATTCATGAAGTTTCGTCCACCATTCCGCTGCAAAACAAAAAAATTATTTTGTCTAAATCAACAGAAAGCACTGTACACAAAGCAAAGAGCAAGCTGAGAAATAAGAAACATGTTCTCTCTCTGCTGCTTGAAGGCAAATGCTGCTTGTTATTATCTTGTATTTACAATAATACCTTTTATTGGCTAATTGAAATGATTGAAAATGAAAACTTTTCAAAGCACTTAAGTTTCTTCTTCAGGCGTGATACAAAGATTGTATCATACTTGAGGAAGAAGCTCAAGTGCTTCCAAAGCTTCAACCATTTTAGTTACCCAATAAAAAGTATTATTTTAAATCCAAGATGTCTTCACTTGTCCTGGCAAGTAAGGGATGGAATGGAAAAAGGTAAATGAAAAGGAAGACAATGACATATAAAGTAAGAGGGAACAGAACGGGCATTTAAGAACTATAAAAACTGTAACAAGGATTTTAAAAAAGCAATTCCCCCCCAACACACCCCCAATCAAAGACATGAAATTATACATACATATATCCGTTGTATTCAATTAGTTCAACTGGACTTGAAGTTTAGTTCTTGAAGACGTTTCGCTAGTGATCCGACTGGCTTTCTCAATTCAGAATGACTTGTGCAAGAATCTGATAGCAATTAGTCGGATGACTAGCGAAACGTCTTCAAGAACAAAACCTAAGTCCAGTTGATCTAACTGAATACAACAGATATTCCATGACCTGGAAGAATGAGAACCTTCACAAGTACACATACATATGTTTAGCGATAGGGGGAAAAATATTTGTTGAAATTTCCATACACTTTAGCTAATATCATATGGGGTCTCTATTACAGCTTTTCCTTTTTTTAATTCAACAAAGACAATTAATGTAACATTTTTAGTAACAAACAAAAAACATTCTCTTTTCCTAACAGGGAAATGGTAAGGAGAAAATAATAAAAAAGAAAAATTCTACCTAGTTGCTGGATTGCTGCCCCTAATTAAGTAGGTTATTATACATAGCAATAGTAAGAAGATGAGGACTAAAATGGGAGGCCATTAAATAATGGGGATAAGATACATAGGATAAAGCTAAGTCTTGAACAAGTTTTTTTTCCTCTATATACGGTACACTATAGAAGACTTCTGGGTACCGTACTTGTGTCTCAATCTCCACTGCTCCCACTATCACAGTAAAAAAAAATTCATTTATGCCATAGATTAGAGAGAGAACACTCATGCAGGTAAAATTGCAAAACAATTTTCGGTTCTGTGATTTTTTTTCTCAAGCAAAGTTTGTCATTCCAATATTAACAAAAAGGTAAATTAGAGATCTGTGAGTTTAACTTCAGTGGTGGGGGAGATACTGAAAAGTTTGATACAGGAATATATTCTAGAGAATAATTCACGGACTGACCTTTTAAGCAGTAATCCGCATAGATTTAGTCAATCAAACTTGCTTGGTAAGAATTTGGACTCTGGCATAGCAGTAGATGTGGTATATTGTACTTGAATTTTGCCAAGGCTTTTGTTATAGTCCCCCATAGGCAACTTATGTATAAGCTAAGGCCTGTTGGGCTGGGGTGGCACATTTGTACATGGAGAGTTTGGTGATGTACATGGATAGGAAATTGGTTGATAGGATGCAGAGAGTATTTGTTGTGGTGCTTCGTAAAAGTGGACTTAAGTTCAAAGTGTTGTGCCACAGAGTTCTGTGTTGGGGCCACTTCAGTTTAAAGGGTATCTCCACTGCTTAAAAAAATTTTTGCTATTCAGTTTTATTGAAGAACGGGAGGCAAATGAGTTGTGTCTTACCTCCCGTTCTTCAATAAAACCTGCAGGAGCCAGGAGAGAAGCTAAGGTACTCGATCGCTCACTCCCCCACCGAGTAGTCTCTATAACTGCGCATAGAGTACATAATCTGTCGAGACCTGTCAGAGGACGCGGCAGAGATGCGAGTGATAGGGTAAGTACCTTACCTTCTCTCCAGGCTCCTGCAGGTTTTACTGAAGAACAGGATGTAAGACACAGCTCATTTACCTCCCGTTCTTCAATAAAACTGAATAGCTGAATTTTATGCAGAAGATTCCCTTTAATCTGTTTATACATGATTTATTACACTCTTCATCAGGTCAGCCAGTGCAACTGTAACAAGCGTTTAACAGAATGTAAAACAGAATTCAATCAAGATAACTAGGCAAATAAATTAAGCTGATCTAGCCTGGCTGTTACATGACCAGTTTAGCTTCTTCTGTTCTGACACAATGACTAGGGAGGGACAAGACTTCTGGAAGCAAGCACTGCTTCTTTTTATTACAGTAATGCCAGTCATGCATGTACTGATACTATTGGGTAATAGGTCCCAATAATCTTTTTGCAATAAAATTAAAATAAGTTTGTTGTCAGGCACCACCACAAAGAGGATAGCGCCCCTTACTTCATTAAGTACAACTTGTTTTAGTGTAGCATACTGCAAAAGGATATTAACTGGATATGCACACCTGTGGCATCAACTTTCATCATGTTAATAACATTTTAGCTACACATTTCATTATACAACTTACGTATTGTGCAGTTAGTCCCATAGTAGCCTGTTCTGGTACAGTCACATTGGTAATTGTCTAGTTCGAATCTGACACAAATTCCTTTGTGCTGGCAAGGATAGTAGCAGCATGGATTCACTGAAATAAAATGGTAAAATAATATTGTTTTCAAAACTATATTGTATAAAAACAGCTTATTGCAGACACAACATAAAATTCAACTGTCGGCCACAATGATTTTCGCCATGACCGTCAGGGATTCCTCCCTAGCCGACCACTCGATGGGGGTCGGTCAGGACAAAAAATTTGGCTGTGAATACCCAGCCTTAGGTGCAAGGTATACTTTGTGTACGACACAAATGTGTATTACTTATTTTCAGCTTCTTAAACCATCTATAAAAATCAAGGGAATATATTTTGACCACTTGGCAGAAAAATTGGAGTGTCAGCTTCTTTGGAATGTTGTTTTAAAAGAGAATTACTTTCTCCCCCCACCACCTCTCCATTTCGAAATACAAAGGGTGAGGACCTAAACTGCAGTGTGGATCAGTGTTTAATTTACCTCACCATGTGGTCTAACTCCTCCCCTCCGACTCTCAGTGACAAGCCCAATAGGAAGAAGCACATTAATAGAAGGGCATCTTCCCATTGGAAAGACCACAGACTGAGGGCTAGCTGGAACTAGACGAGTGACAGCTGTTTCCCACTGTACACAGGGGTGCTTTTAATGGTAAGAAGAGAAGGAGAGGAGGATTTAAAATCCTTTTAATAAAGAAAGAAACCCAGAAGGGCCAACAATCCATAGTGTTTAGGAAAGGTAAGAGTTTGCAGCTTTGAACCTAATGCTATTATTTGTTTAGGAAGGGTGAGATCACCCTCCTGCAGTTGGGCATTTTGGTAGGAATTACAAAGCAAAACAATAATTCTATTATTTCTGTTGCATAAGGAATTTGGTAATAATTATCTGTGGTGTATCAGATTGGGTCACAGATCACCAGTATAGTATTCTGGCCCACTAGATTATGAGCTAGCTGAGCCAGCAACCTTGTTAACTGAATACTATATTTAAAATGCTGCTACTTTTCAAAGGACTCACTGCATTTTTTCCATTAACAAATGCATTTTATATACAGTATTTAGCACATAATGTCAGGCTGTTTTATTGAAAGTTATGGGATTTGTCAGCAGGAAAAACTGCTTCTCACCTCAAGATTGATTGTTAATATACAGTATTTGTGTATGCACGTGGCCCTTTAGGACTGATTTATAGTAACCCCAATGAATATTAAAAGAAAAGTATGATGTGATCGGTATAGCAGAATCATGGTTAAATGATTCACATGACTGGGAATTTTGAAAGGATACTCCTTGTTTAGACATATATGTATGTTAAAAAATTAATTGAAGCCAAATCTAAAAGATGGAATAGGTGGGGGTATAAATGATAAGGCTGAAACAATATGGATGGAGCTGTGCACAGGAAGCAAGAAGGTGTATAGATTTATTGTAAGTGTCTGTTATAGGCCAACAAATGCCAGTGAGGATGTGGAAATTCACCTTCATATGAAGTCGGCAAAGGTTGCAGGTTTGGGGCACATTCTTATCATGGGGGATTTCAAGTACCATTACATAGATTGGAGTAAGGGAACTGCCAATACCTCAAAAGGAATCAAGTTCCTAAATTTGCTACATGACCTTTTTTTTTTTTTTTTTTACAGATTCCTACTAGTTCCTACTAGAAAGGACGCTTTGTTGGATCTCATAATATCTAATAAACCTGAGCTTATTTTGGAGATGAAGGTAATGTGAAGCTATGAGAATAGCAATCGTGACATATTGTCATTTAATATAGGTTGCAAAAAAAAAGTGCACTTGGTTAACAAAATCTTTTAACTTTAGGAAAGCTAATTTTATGCTATTAAAGGGCATGTCTACCCCCAAAACTATAATCCCCCCCACTACTGGCCCTATTGTGTAGTGTAGTTTAATCCTTACCTCACATCCCAGCTCCATATGGTTCTCCTGTAGTCCCCCCCCAAAGTACCAAAAACTGCCCACCAGGCGGATAGCAGAGTCCATATAGGACTCTGCCTCCTATCTGGCCTCCGGGAGAAGTTTGACATGCGTACTGCAGCCCTTCTCCCCCTCCCTCCTTCTCCTTCCCGATTAGGATTCCCTCCCCCCTAGTATAAAAAATCTTTTTATATAACATTCCCCCTGTCCCCCCAGCACTGAACTCCCGGCAGCCACGTCCGTGATTGGCTGCTGCTCAGCCAATCACAGACGCGACTGCCGGTCCCGTCCATCTACTTGCATTTTCACACAATCAGAGGGCCTGGCAGCACAGCGGAGGAAAGAGGGAAGGTAAGTAATGTTTTGGGCATTTTCTGATAATACAAATATAGCGGTTGGGGCTGGGGGGACAGGGGTAATGTTATGTAAAAAAATTTTTTAGAAGGGTGGACATGCCCTTTAAAATTAATCACTTCTGGTGATATCTTCTTACTTATAGATACTTGACAGAATTGGGCTTCTTTTAAAGGGGTATTAAACCATTACACTTTAAATGATTTTAAGGAACAAGTGTAAAAAAAAATAGGTCTGTTCCTTGGTATCTTAATACTTAGGTAAAAAGTGAAATAGAAAGAAAGAAAATGGCATTTAAAATATTGAAGTCAGAGGGAACAGAACAGTCTTACATGAAGTATAAGAGCTGTAATCAGGAGTACAAGAAAGCAATTAAACTAGATAAAACTGGAACTAAAATACTGATAGCTGAACAAAGCAAGACCAACCCCAAAATGTTTTTAAGCATATCATTAAGCAAAAGATGAAGACAGAGAATGTGGGGCCATTAAATAATGGGGAAAGGGTTTTTCCTCCTCTGTATACTCTATAAAGAGTCCTAGTACTTATGGCATGGAGTGTAATATGAAGGGTACAAATGAGAAACATACTTTTGTAGATACAGAGAAAACTCTTAACAAACGAATAGTTGCATTGTCCCTAATAAAATTACAAATGACCCTATTATTGTGAGAAATTCTTTTTACATCTTCATGCGATGATGTAAATGCACTATTAGCTGGCTTGGTGATTTGGATTCTCACCTACTATGCAGCTATGAGACAGGTAAGTATAATTGTCCTTTAATATACTGATTAAGATGCTTACTACGGTAGCACCCTTTTAGTATATGTGTAATATTAAAGCACACTTACCGGTAAGTAACAGGGTTGCTGAAAAGGGTTCTAGCTTCTGCCCAGTGGTAACAAACAATTCCCTCTTCCCCCAAGAAAAATCACAGACACAGATATAGCTTATATTGTTCTATTGAATTAAGCAATTGCTTTGAAAACAAACAAAAATAAATGGATATTGTTTTGAGAAACATTTTAACCAAAACATCTTAAAGTTATCTACCACCATATATTTATATGTAACTCCCAGTGCACTTCTGTTTGGAGAAAAAAACGTTGGCCGGCTTTCTGAAAAGACTATTTTAAGTGCGCAATATCTTCCATATAACTGTGGTGTGCAATCACTATGGCAGCACCATTCTCCTTGTTGTAGATATTAGTCTCAGGAGCTGCTGGGTATTGTAGTGTGATAATATAAAGGCAGATGAGTACAGACAGGGAGCTGTAAGTACTTACAATCTCCGTAACATAAGGTACAGAGAAAATGGTGGGAATCCAGAGACAGCAAACTGCATCTTTATTATCTCACGTGTGTATTTCCAGTGCCGGGCCATCAAGAAACTTCTCTCTACTACAGGGTTGGTAATGTCTCTGTCCCTCCGGTCCCTAGCACAGGGCCTAACACCTCATCCCAGGCACAGACAGACACCCCTTCCTCCTTAGATCAGCTCCTCGCCACAGCTCCTCCCCCTCCCTCCTCACTGTCCTTCTCACTCTCTGTATCCAGCAGTCATATGACCTCCTGCAGCGGCCATCTATGAGAAGGGCAATAGAAATTTACATCTGTAGCAATTGTCATGTCCCAATAGTAGTTATACCTTTGTGGTAAAAGTAAGGACTAAGCCCTTAATACATAAAGGAGAGGCAGATAAAAATCCTATTATTCAATGGTCTCAAACTCTGATGTTCAGGTATCCCGCGCTCCCACCCTGATCTCACGCAACGGAGAGGAGTCCTGAATCTCCTCCCCGTTACGCCCCCTTTATGTGTGTCATGCCCCCAGACCGTCCACACCATGCCCACACCACACCCCTAACCCCGCCCCACCACCCCCTAGCACATATGCCCCACCCACTGTGACATCAATGATGCCACACAGCGTAGCCACGCCCCCTCAACATGCCCCCTTGTCCACCCTGCCCAGAAGGACGAAGAGGCAGGGTGGGATTTCTGGAGGTTTGTAGAGGCCTACACTACCTTATTATGTGTCTACCCACCCTCATAGATTAGGGCTTACACTGAGATACTTGTATACCACACACAATAACATCGGGGCCCGCAACTGCTGGGGGGGGCCCAGGAGGTAAGAGGGCCTGCGATCAGTGGTGTAACTAGCATCACTGGGCCCCCCAGCAAAACTATCATGGGGCCCCTATCTGTGCTTCATTCACATCTGTCACAGAAAAAATTAGAAGATGAGGCCCTCTTGGCTCCTGGGCCCCCCTGCGGTTGCTCCCCCTGTAGTTATGCCCCTGCCCGCAATCTCCTCCAGATGTTCCACATTCCCTGCAGAAGATCCACACTCAGCTGTTTCAAAACACACGTATGAAGTAAAGATACGCCATTGGGCTGTTTAAAATACCGGTATTGAACGTGGAGCTTGGGGATGGTGGAACATCTGATGGTGATCGTGGGAGGGGAAGTGTCAGGGGCCAAGCCTCCAGCTTTAGTAATGCCCCTGACTACACGATTAAAATAGAAAGAATGGAGACGGGATAAAATCCTGCTCTGTGTTCTATAGGAGAGCTACATTAATAAATGTATTACTAACAACCAGTTCCTAGCAAAGTAACATTCGCCACAGTTACAGGGTACAGTCCCACATGACTAATTAAGTGAAAAGTGGGGGAGATACACGTAGAACGATGAATGCGTTTTGCTCTGGGAGCTTTATCCACAGCGTGTTAGTGTGGGTTTCTGTAATGGACTGTGACCCCATTCTTGTGGGATATATATAAGGGATAATGCGCCCCTTAGAGTGTAATATAAGGATATTACGCCAACAAGGAGTTCCCTGACCATATAGAAGCACGAGCCGGTAGGCCGAGAGCTTTTATACAGGACAGGGAACTCCGAGGTGGCGTAATGTCCTTATATTATAATGTGAAGAAGCGCATTATTTCTTATAATACATAAGTATCGGATTCCTTCACCCCATTCACATTTTAAATTCTAGCCTTGTCCCTATTTCCACCTTAATTTAAACCCCCCAAACTACCTTCTGTAACTTAAACCCAGTAGAAAGGAACATCCCAGCCCAGCATCTATGGGGTTAAACAAATCTTTATGGAGGAGGAGAGAGACGTTGGTTAAGTGACAGGAAGCAGCTCCAGCAGGTTCTGTTAGTGAAGTTAAACACAGCAAAAATGCTAAGTCATTGTCCCTGCATGAACACTGGAATGGGCGGAGTAGTGGGATATAAGAAATAAAATAAATGAGTCACTTAGTGACATAGTTGAGTGATTTTTATAAGGATATATACCACTGCAGCTCCCATTACAAAATATCACACTTATGTATTATATTATCAATTCAGAATAACTTGAACAAGACTGGGGCTAGCATAGGGGATAGGGAGGCATGTGTATTAAAGTGTATGAATAAATTACAGGATCATAATCTAAAATGTATGTTTGCAAATGCGAGCAGCCAGCCTGACAAAATGGGTGAATTGGAGATTATAGCGTTGAATGAAAAGTATGATGTAATAGGCAGAGCAGAAACGTGGTTGAACAGTTCTTACGACTGGGCTGTAAATTTAGAAGGATACACCTTGTTTAGGCAGGACAGAGAAAAAAGGAAAGGGAGAGGAGTATGTGTTTATGTTAAAAAATAATTGAATCCATATTTAATAGAAGAGATAACTGGTGATATGGATGTTAAAGGGGAGGCAATACGGGTGGAATTAGGCAACAGGAAAGGGGGTAATGTCATTGTTGGTGTCTACTATAAGTTGCCAAATGCTAGCAGGGAGGAAGGGAGTCAGCTTCATAAGCAGTTGGCAAGGGCTGCAAGCTTGGGGAGTGTGCTCATTATGGGGGACTTTAATTAGCCTGACATTGATTGGTGTAGTGGAACTACCAACACAGAAAAAGGCGATGAGTTGCTGAATTTGCTGCAGGATAATTTTCTCTCACAGGTGGTTGAAGTTCCTACTAGAAAAGGAGCTCTGTTGGATCTGGTAATATCTAACATCGTGGAGCGCATTATCAGGGGTGCCCCTACCATGAAGCAACACCCTGGGGAACACTTAAAAGGTGGCATTTAAAAAAAAATCTCCTTCCTGCAATACTGCATTTCAGCCCCAGCCCCAATTAGTGTTGTCAGCCCTCCTTTCCACCAATCAGTGTTGTCAGCACTCCTTTCCACCAATCAGTGTTAGTCAGCCCGCCACACCTATGTTCCCTGATGAAGCCACACCCACTTCATATGCCTCCACCTGTCTGCCGATAGGCGGCATTTAAAAATTGTTTCAGGTGTCAAAAATCCTAGGAACACCATTAAAGGTAACTGGAGACTTAGGGAATAGTGACCATGAAATAGTGTCGTTTGGAGTATGTTATCAATTAGTCTTTGTTAATTGCGCTGGGTTAACAAAGACTTAATTTTGGGAAAGCAAATTTTCCCAGGTTAAAAGTAGCTCTTCAGAATGTCAACTGGGATAATGTATTATCAGGTAAAGGTACTGAACAGAGGTGGACTCTGTTTAAGGGGATTTTAAGCCATTTCACGTCTAAATTTATACCCTTGGGAAATAAATGAAAAAAAAATAAATCCGCGCCCATGTGGCTGAATTCTGATGTAAAGAGGCAAATGGAAAGGAAGAAAAAAGCATTTAAAACCTGTAAGTCAGAGGGAACGGAAAGGGCCTTTAGGGATTATAAAAACTGTAACAAGGAGTGTAAAAAAGCAATCAAACTAGCTAAGTAAATTAATAGTAAGAAGATAAGGACTGAAAATGTGGCACCATTAATTAAGTTATTTACGGAGGATGGAGATAAAGCAAATGTCTTCAATATTTTTTTCCCCTCTGTATACACTATAGAAGATCCAAGTACAGATATCATAGAGTATAGCAGCAATACTGGTATAAAAGATTCAAGTGCAATTTGGTTAAAACCGAGGTACAGAAAAAACTAAATAAGGTTAACATTAATAAATCTCCTGGACCAGATAAAATGCATCCTCGAGTACTTGAGGAGCGAAGTTCAGTTTTATCTAGGCCATTGTTTCTTATTTTTGCAGATTCCCTCATGTCTGGATGTGTGCCTCTGGATTGGAAACAGGCTGATGTTATTCCAATATTCAAAAAGGGTAGTCGTTCACAGCCGGGTAATTACAGGCCTGTAAGTTTAACTTCAGTGGTGGGGAAGATACTGGAAAGTTTAATAAGGGAACATATTCTAGAGTATGTTTCAAGGAATGATATAAGTACTGTATATACTCGAGTATACGCCGACCCGGGTTTAAGCCAAGGTACCTGTTTACCTGAAAAATTAGGAAAAACTGATTGACTCGAGTATAAGCCGAGGGTAGAAATTATCACCACCACTGCCTTCTGATTCAGTTTTGGTTTGAAAACTACAACTTCCAGCAACTAAAGCATGCTGGGAGTTGTAGTTTCCAAAACATCTGTATGGGAATTCTGCTGTTCATTTAAAATGCAACTTAAGCCTGCAGTGGAGGCCCCCAAAGAGCCCCCCAGTTGTATTTTGCAGTCCTTACTGGCATCAATGTAGCTCGCAGACTCCCAATCCGGCTGCTGCATGCTATGCAAGTACTGTTGATATGCCGGCTGACGTCCCTACTCTGCGCCTGTCTCACCGCCCAGCACCGAGTAGTGATGTCAGCCGGCAAATCAACAGTACTTGCGCAGCGTGCGGCAGCTGGATTCAAAGTCTGTGAGCTACATTGATGCCGGTAAGGACCTTGAATATTATATAAACCAAAAGAGAAGAAAAGGAGTACCGCACTCAGTGAATATTATATAAACCAAAAGAGAAGAAAAGGAGTACCGCACTCAGAAATTATATATATAGATAAAAGCCCTTTATTACTCGACCCATAAAGGTCAAAAAATGGGGGTACATGCATAGAGATAGACAGGAATAAAAAATTTGACAATTTTCTAAAAACTGTTACATGTCGGTATCAATCACTACAAATAATATCGCACATACAAAGAGTCCTAGTCAAACAGTCATAAGGGCCTTGTTACGGTCGAGCCTTACTTAGCTGTCAGAAGTACTGCATAAGTGGCGACACAACATCGGGGGGTCCCGATGGATGAGAGACTCAGGTAGAGGACACCGAAAGACCAGGTATTGAGCACGCTGAACGGTTTCGTCCAGAGGGACTTTCTCAACAGCGAACTAAGGCCGGTGGTGCGAGCGCTTAAATAGGATGCTAGTGCGCCCCGTGTAGACGATTGAACGTCATGACGTCATCATGCTGCTATCTATAGCACGCATAGATGACGTGGTGATCACCAGAATATCAGAATAATCGAATCGAACACTAGAGGGGGCAGTGTCTCAACTAGACGTTCATACGTCTACACGGGGCGCACTAGCATCCTATTTAAGCGCTCGCACCACCGGCCTTAGTTCGCTGTTGAGAAAGTCCCTCTGGACGAAACGCGTTCAGCGTGCTCATACCTGGTCTTTCGGTGTCCTCTACCTGAGTCCCTTTCATCCATCGGGACCCCCATGTTGGTCGCCACTTATGCAGTACTTCTGACAGCTAAGTAAGGCTCTGACCGTAACAAGGCCCTTATGACTGTTTGACTAGGACTCTTTGTATGTCGATATTTTATTGTAGTGATTGATACCGACATGTAACATGTTTTTAGAAATTTAATATTTTTTATTCCTGTCTATCTCTATGCATGTACCCCCATTTTTTGACCTTTATGGGTCGAGTAATAAAGGGCTTTTATCTATATATATAATTTCTGAGTGCGGTACTCCTTTTCTTCTCTTTTGGTTTATATAATATTCATTAGCTATAGTACCTGCACCTTGGTCTATTAAGACTAGTTATCTGTGTATCCTGTGCCTCAAATTAACTATGTTTTTGGGTAAGGACCTTGACTCCAGTATAAACCGAGGTAAAGTTTTCAGGTTTATATTAAAACCTGAAAAACTCGGCTTATACTGGAGTATATACGGTAGTTATAAGTAGTAACCAGCATGGATTTAGGAGGAATAGATCTTGTCAAACTAACTTGAAATTTAGACACTGGCATAGCAGTAGATGGAATTTGCAAAGGCTTTTGATACAGTCCCCCATAGGCAACTAATGTATAAGCTAAAGGCTGTTGGTCTGGGGAGGCACATTTGTACATGGATAGAAAATTGGTTAATGAATAGGATGCAGAGAATAGTTGTTAATGGGGCTTCATCGTTATGGACTAAAGTGCTAAGTGGAGTGCCACAGAGTTCTGTGTTGGGGCCGCTTCTATTTAATCTATTTATTAATGATTTGGAAGTGGGTATTGTCAGCAAGGTTTCTGTGTTTGCTGATGACACAAAACTTTGTCGACCAGAGGATGTGCAATCGTTGCAGGGGGATCTAGATAGACTGTCACATAGGGCTGCTAAGTGCAGATGAGATTCAATGTTGAGAAATGTAAGGATATGCATTTTGGACTTAAAAATCCTTGTGCTGTTTATACTATAAATGGCTCTGTGTTCAGTGAATCCCTGTTGGAAAGGGATCTTGGAGTTTTGGTGGATAACAAACTTAAAGGCAGCAAGCAGTGCCAGGCGGCAACAGCCAGAGCCAGCATGGTATTGTCTTGTATAAAGAGAGGTATGGATTCAAGGGAGGAAAATGTTATTCTCCCTTTTTACAAAGCATTGGTAAGGCCTCATTTGGAATATGCAGTGCAATTTTGGAATCCTGTGTACTAAAAGGACATCTTTGAAATGGAAAGGGTTCAGAGAAGGGCAACTAAATTAATAAGGGGATTGGGGGAGCTGGAAATGTTACAATTATGTAAACTGGAGAGATAGGATTACTGTGTATAAATACATTAACGGGCCATACAATAAACTATCTGGGGCATTGTTCACCAATAGAACATGTCAAAGGACACGAGGACATCCCTTAAGACTTGAAGAAAAAAGGTTTAGGCTTCAAGCTCGGAAAGGGTTTTTCACTGTGAGAATGGTAAAGCTATGGAACTGTCTTCCAGTGGACGTTGTTATGGCAGGTTCATTGGTCAGTTTTAAAAAAAAAACTGGATGAGTTTCTGCAAACAAGGAATGTTGCAAGTTACTGGTATTGATACATAAAGTAGAGTTAATCCAGGGAAATTTCCAATTGCCACTTTCCCCTTCATAAATTTGGTGTTTTTTTGCCTTCCTCTGTCTGGATCAACAATTAGGCAGGAAATGAGGATATTGCTAGATGGGTTGGACTGGATGGACGTATGTCTTTATTCAACCCTTAAAATACTATACTATACTAAAACTGAAAGAAGGGAAGAAAAGAACATCAACAACACAAGTGAAGGGGGAAAGCAAGACAGGAGAAAGAACATGGTCATCCCATATGTAGCAGGGGTGTCAGAGACATTAAAGGATAAGTATGCTGTAAAATGAAGTTAAGTTTAGTTGGAAGCTGCAGCTTTAAAAAAAACTGTTGGAGTTGTTTTTGTTTTCCTATGCCCCTCCAGTGCCTACCTTTCCAGCTTGCCAGTTGCTGACATCTTGATTGTGCCTAGCTGAATGTTTAGCTCCGCCCCTTCAAGATTTGGCATCAGGGCGTGCGAAGACGTGTGCCTGTGACGTCATCTCACCACTCTGTGTGTGCGCAACGAGATGACGTCACGTGCACCGCAATGTCATGCACATGCACGGAATGAACGGACCTTACCGTTTGAGACTTAAAAAGAAGGAAGTAGCAGCAAATCTCTAAACATTCAGCTAGGCACAATCAAGATGTCAGCAACTTGCAAGCTGGAAAGGTAGGCTCTGGAGGGGCATAGCAAAAAAAAAAAAAGAAAACCCATGCCAACAGTTTTTTTTTTTAAAGCTGCAGCTTCCAACTAAACTTAACTTTATTTTACAGCATACTTATCCTTTAAGAAGAGTTTTAAAGAGACACTGTATTTCTGTCCACTTTAAATCCATCAACAATAGAAAAAAATACATGCCTTAGACAAGGTTAATTTAAAAGAGGTGTTAAGGAGGGACTTTATATTAAAACTAGAAAGGTAAAAATAGTATAAACTTTGAATTTGGCTTGAAAGACTGCATTTGAAGGGAATTTGTGTTTGTGCTGCAGATTTTAAAACTCAATAATGCCAATGAAGAGGACATTGTTGTTTTTTACTTACCCTTTTAATATGTCACATGCATTAAAGGTAGGTCAGTTGGTGTGTGTTTATTTATATCAGGTTGGGGGATAAAATACTAGCTTTTTTGATGATTGGTCAAAATGTGTTTTTTGACTATAGTTACCCTTTAAATATGACTGCCATGGAAATGGAAGGGTGGGTCAGTAGATGTGTGTATCTGGATCAGGTTGGAAGTTAAAAAAAAAACTTTTGATTGTTGATCAAAATTAGTTTTTTTTACTTTAGTTACCCTTTACGTATGGCTGCTATAGTAATGGATAAGTAGATCAGTAGGTGTATGTACCTGTGTCGGGTTGGGGGTTAAAAAAAACAAACTTTTTTGATGATTGGTCAAAATATTTTTTTTTATTAAACTTTAGTTACCCTTTAAGTATGGCTGCAACAGTAATGGAGGGGTAGGTCAGTAGGTGTGTATACCTGTATCACGTTGGGGGTTAAAAAAACAAACTTTTTTGATTATTGATCAAAATTTGCTCTTTTGACTTTAGTTATCCTTTAAGTATGGCTGCCACAGTAATGGATAAGTAGATCAGTAGGTGTGTGGTACCTGGGTCTGGTTGAGGGGGTATGTCTTTTTTTGTTTACAACCATAAAACTATCTTTTATTGAGGATAAATATAAATTAGTTTTTTTTTACTTTAGTTACCCTTTAAATATGGCTTCCATAGGAATGGAAAGGTAGGTCAGTAGGTGCAGTACCTGTGTCCATGTGGGGGGTTGGGAGTATCACCATTTGTATTTAACTGGGGGGGGGGACTTCGCTAGACTAGCACGGAAACTGTGGGTGGACTTCGCAAGGCTGGCACGGCAACTGGGGGGGGGGGGGACTTCGCTAGACTAGCACGGCAACTGGGAACATTGTGAAACTGGCACAGCAACCAGGGAATGCTAGAATACTGGTAGAGCAAACTGGGAATTTCATGATATTGGTACAGCAAATAGGAAAGGTCATGGGAATGGTACAGTAACCGGGTTATGCCAAGGGACTGGCACAGCAAACTGAGAATTTCATGATACTGCAACAGTAAACTCTCATGATAATAGTCATAATACAGAAAAACTGGCATGATATTGGTACAGGTAGCAGATAACTGGTATAGGTACAGCAAAACAATGGCTGCACAGCTGAAAAGACAAAGTTAAAAACACCTTGTTTTCGGCTGGTTTTGTGTCTTTGGCCAATGGCTTAAATTTTCAGCTGCAGCAAGGCCCATGGTACCAGGAATTATGGTACACACAGGGCATGTGCCTGAGGTTCGCTACGCTAGCTACGCCTCTATGTCCAGTGTATTTTCTAGATTATGGAAGCCACTTATAAAATCTATTTTTACCCTCACTTACCATCCAACATTCTCTTTTAAACAGTACACGCGTTCGAGATGAATGGCACAAATCTGTTCACTTTTCTTACACAGCCCCCTGCAGCGCTGCACCAAGTCATTTAAAATGGGAATGTTGGAGGGTTTGTGTACATCATACCTTTCATAATTGAACATACACTATATGCATTGCACAGATCTGCAATTAAACAGGTTCATCATTACATGCATTGAGAAATGCATTAAGATCAGAACAATTTGTTATCCTCCCCTGCAACTCTGCACTATATAGTGTATGTTAGAGAAACAAAACTAGGAGCTGGTAGTTTGGAGTAAATGACAGAACTCTTCATCATTGCGTGTGCCGGGATAACAAAGACAGATGTATTGGAAGCAGCCTACATCTACAGAACATCTGTGTTTAGTTTGGAACATTTTCCTGCCAAGCTCCTTCAAAGACTGTGTGCAAGTGCACATAAAAGAAATAACACTATTTTGAAGGGAAAGGGTGGCCACGCCAAATATCAATTTGATTTTGATTTCTGTTCATTCACTTTGCATTGTTCATTGATAAAAATAATTGAACTGGAAAGAGATAGACCGACGTTCGTTAATCCATCATGGCTGATTAATGAATGACCCCCGACTGAACGTATACACATGCACGAATATCAGCAGAAACGGCCATTCATTGTGGGCATCCATCGTGGTCGGGGGTTGTGGACAGAGTCGTATGAAGCTTTAGACTCGCATATGGCAGGACTCCTTCAACAAGCAGATACCCTTGCCGATTGTTCCTCCGCTTTGCAGCTCTTGGCTTTTCCGGGTATACGATGCAGTCATGGTTGTGACAGGTGACGTTAAATGACTGCAGCACATTCTCCAAGCTTTCCTGAATGCTGTGAAAGCTCAGTGAGTTTGTGTATAAGCTCTGAGATTTCACAGTATTGAGGGGGTGGGGGTCATTCATTGGTAGGGATATGTGCTTGTAGAACATGTTCTGCCAATTGTGAGTATAACAAATTTTGTTATACTCACATTTTCACATTTTGGGGGCATGTTTGAAATTAGGGGATGGACATGCCCTTTAAAAAAAAATATATATAGTGACCATCAATAGTTGTCATATGGGGCACACATGTCCAGTCAGGTGCAAAGTTTCTTCCAAGTTTAGTGAAACCAGCCTAAACACACACATTACACGTTTAGTGAAACCAGCCTAAACAAACACATTACATGTTAAGTGAAAGCAGCGTAAACACACACATTAGATGTTAAGTGAAAACACATACACATTGCATGTTAAGTGAAAACACACAGACTCATTACTCAATCTTTGCACAATGTTCCAATTCCCCTCCCTGTACCAATCCCATTGGGTGTATTAAACACAGAGCAATGTGCAGAATGTTCAGGTAGATATGAAGGGAAAGGAAAGTACTTACCTAGGGCTGAAGCTTGAACTGACAATGAAATGATCCCCATCACCAACAATGAAAGGTAACGACCTAGAAACAGAGGGTTATTCAGTTACTTATGGGGTAGCTGTGGGTAGTTGTGTGTGGGTAGCAGTGGGTAGGTGTGGGTAGCTGTGTGTGGGTAGATGTGGGTAGATGTGGGTAGCTGTATGTGGGTAGATGTGTGTGGGTAGCAGTGGGTAGATGTGGGTAGCTGTATGTGGGTAGATGTGTGTGGGTAGCAGTGGGTAGCTGTGTGGGTAGCAGTGGGTGCATGTGGGTGACTGTGGGTAGCTGTGTGTGGGTAGCTGTGGGTATATGTGGATAGCTGTGTGTGGGTAGATGTGGGTAGCTGTGTGTGGGTAGCTTTGTCTGGGTAGATGTGAGTAACAGTGGGTGGCTGTGTGTGGGTAGCTGTAGGTAGCTGCAGGTAGCGGTGTGTGGGTAGTAGCTGTGGGTAGCTGTGTGTGGGTAGTAGCTGTGGGTAGCTGTGTGTGGGTAGCTGTGTGCGGGTAGCTGTGGGTAAATGTGTGTGGGTAGCTGTGGATAGCAGTGGGTAGCTGTGTGTGGGTAGATGTGGGTAGCCGTGTGTGGTAGCAGTGGGTAGATGTGAGTAGCTGTGGGTAGCTGTTTGTACTTGTGTGGGTAGCAGTGGGTAGATGTGGGTAGGCTGTGTGTGGGTATGGTTAGGTGTAGCTGTGTGGGGGTAGCAGTGGGTAGTTTGTGTGGGTAGCTGTGTGGGGTAGCTGGTGTGGGTACTGTGGGTAGCTGTGTGTGGGTAGTAGCTGTGGGTAGCTGTGTGTGGGTAACTGTGGGTAGCTACTGTGGGTAACTGTGGGTAGCTACGTGTGGGTATAGCTGTGTGGGTAGTAGCTGTGGGTAGCAGCTGTGTGTGGGTAGATGTGTGTGGTTAGTACTGTGGGTAGCTGTGTGTGGGTAGCTGTGAGTAGATGTGGGTAGCTGTGGATAGCTGTGTGTGGGTAGATGTGGTAGCTGTGTGTGGTAGCTTTGTCTGGGTAGATGTGAGTAGCAGTGGGTGGCTGTGTGTGGGTAGCTGTAGGTAGCTGCAGGTAGCGGTGTGTGGTAGTAGCTGTGGGTAGCTGTGTGTGGGTAGTAGCTGTGGGTAGCTGTGTGTGGGTAGCTGTGTGCGTGTAGCTGTGTGCGGTAGCTGGTGGTAAATGTGTGCGGGTAGCTGTGGATAGCAGTGGGTAGCTGTGTGTGGGTAGATGTTGGTAGCCGTGTGTGGTAGCAGTGGGTAGATGTGAGTAGCTGTGGGTGCTGTGTGTGGGTAGCTGAGGGTAGCTGGTGTGTAGCTTGTGTGGTAGCAGTGGGTAATGTGTAGCTGTGGGTGGTGTGGTGGTGGTGGGGGTGCAGTGGTTAGTTTGTGTGGGTAGCAATGGGTAGCTGTGTGTGGGTAGCTGTGGGTAGCTGTGTGTGGGTAGCTGTGTGTGGTGTAACTGTGGGTAGCTGTGGGGTAGGAACTGTGGGTAGCTGCTGTGGGAAGTAGCTGTGGGTAGCTGTGTGTGGGTAGTAGCCTGTGGTAGCAGCTGTGTGTGGGTAGATGTGTGTGGGTAGTAGCTGGGTGCTGTGTGTGGGTAGTAGCTGTGGGTAGCTGTGTGTGGGTAGTAGCTGTGGGTAGCTGGTGTGGGTAGTAGCTGTGTGTGGGTAGTGCTGTGGTAGCTGTGTCTGGTTAGTAGCTGTGGGTAGCTGTGTTTGGGTAGTTGTATGTGGGTAGCTGTGGGGTAGTAGCTGTGTGTGGTAAGATGTGGGGTAGCAGCTGTGTGTGGGTAGCAGCTGTGGGTAGTTGTGTGTGGGTAGCTTTGTGTAGCAGCTGTGTGGTAGCGTGTGGGTAACTGTGGGTAGATGTGTGGTGGGTAGTAGCTGTGGGTAGCTATGTGTGGTTAGTAGCTGTGTGGGTAAGCTGTGAGTAGCTGTGTGTGGGTAGTTGTATGTGGGTAGCTGTGTGTGTGATGTGTAGCTTGTGTGGTAGAGCTGTGGTGGGGGATCTGTGTGTGCATAGCAGTGTGTGGGTAGCTGTGTGTGGTAGCTGTGTGTGGGTAGCTGTGTGTGGGTAGCTGTGTTGGGTAGCTGTGTGGGGTAGCTGTGTGTGGGTAGTAGTTGGTGTGGGTAGTAGTTGTGTGTGGGTAGTAGTTGTGTGTGGGTAGTAGTTGTGTGTGGGTATTAGTTGTGTGTGGTAGTAGCTGTGTGGTAGTACTGGTGTGTAGTAGCTGTGGGTAGCTGTGTGTGGGTAGTAGCTGTGGGTACAGCTGTGTGTGGGTAGATTTGTGGGTAGTAGCTGTGTGGGTTAGCTGTGGGTAGCTGTGTGTGGGTAGTAGCTGTGGTAGCTGTGTGTGGGTAGTAGCTGTGGGTAGCTATGTGTGGTTAGTAGCTGTGGGTAGCTGTGTTTGGGTTTTGTATGTGGGTAGCTGTGTGAGGGTAGCAGCTGTGTGTGGGTAGCAGCTGTGTGTGGGTAGCAGCTTGTGTGGGTAGCAGCTGTGGGTAGTTTGTGTGTGGGTAGCTTTGTGCAGCAGCTGTGGGTAGCTGTGTGTGGGTAACGGTGGGTAGTAGCTGTGGGTAGATGTGTGTGGGTAGTAGCTGTGGGTAGCTGTGTGTGGTAGTGCTGTGGGTAGCTATGTGTTGGTTAGTAGCTGTGGGTAGCTATGTGTGGTTAGTAGCTGTGTGTGGGTAGTTGTCTGTGGGTAGCTGTGTGTGGGTAATAGCTGTGAGTAGCTGTGTGTGGGTAGTTGTATGTGGGTAGCTGTGTGTGGGTAGTAGCTGTATGGGTATCTGTGTGTGGGTATCTTTGTGTGGCATAGCAGTGTGTGGGTAGCTGTGTGCGGGTAGCTGGTGTGGGTAGCTGTGTGTGGGTAGTGTTGTGTGTGGGTTAGCTGTGTGGGTATAGCTGTGTTGTGGGTAGTAGCTGTGTGTGGGTAGTAGCTGTGTGTGTGGGTAGTAGCTTGTGTGTGGGTAGCTGTTGGTAGCTGTGTGTGGGTAGTACTGTGTGTGGTGTAGTAGGTGTGTGTAGGTAGTAGCTGTGCGTTGGTAGCAGCTGTGTGTGGGTAGCAGCTGCGTGTGGGGAGTTGTGTGTGGGTAGTAGTTTTGTGTGTGTAGCTGTGTGTGGGTTGTAGCTCTGCGGATAGTCGCTGTGTGTGGGTAGTAGTTGTGTGTGGGTAGTAGTTGTGTGTGGGTAGTAGTTTGTGTGTGGGTAGCTGTGTGTGGGTAGTTGTGTGTGTGGTAGTAGCTGTGTGTGGGTAGTAGCGTGTGGTGGTAGTAGTTGTGTGTGGTAGTAGTTGTGTGTGGGTAGCTATGTGTGGGTAGTACGTGTGGGTAGCAGCTGTCCTGTGGGTAGTAGCTGTGTGTGGGTAGTAGCTGTGTGTGGTAGCTGTTGGTAGCTGTGTGTGGGTAGTAGCTGTTGTTGCTGTGCTGGGTTGTAGCTGTGCGTGGGTAGTAGCTGTGCGTGGGTAGTAGCTGTGCGTGGGTAGCAGCTAGTGTGGGTAGCAGCTGTGTGTGGGAGTTGTGTGTGGGTAGTAGTTGTGTGTGTGTAGCCATGTGTGGGTAGTAGCTGTGTGTGGCAGTAGCTCTGTGGGTAGTAGCGGTGTGTGGGCAGTACTGTGTGTGGGTAGTAGCTGTGTGTGGGCAGTAGCTATGTTTGGTTAGCAGCTGTGGTGTGGGTAGATGGTGTGGGGTAGATGTGTGTGGGTAGATGTGTGTGGGTAGATGTTGTGGTGGTTAGTAGTTGGGTGGTGGGTAGTAGCTGTGTGTGGGGTAGTAGGCTGTGGGTGCGTGTGTTGGGTAGTAGCTGTCTGTGGGTAGTTTGTGTTGTGGTAGCTGTGTGTGGGTAGCAGCTGTGTGTGGGTAGCAGCTGTGTGTGGGTGGTATTGTGTGTGGGTTAGTAGCTGTGTGTGGTAGTATCTGCTGTGTGTAGCTGTGTGTGGGTAGCAGCTGTGTGTGGGTAGTAGTTGTGTTGTGTGTAGGTAGTACTGTGTGTGGGTACAGTAATGTACGGTGTGTGGGTAGTAGCTGTGCGTGGGTAGTAGTTGTGCGTGGGTAGTAGCTGTGTGTGGGTAGTGTGTGTGTGGGTAGTCGCTGTTGTGTGGGTAGCTGTCTGTAGATGTGTGTGGTTAGTAGTTGTGTGTGGGTAGCTGTGTGTGGGTAGTAGCTGTGTGTGGGTAGTAGTTGTTGGTGTGGTAGCTGAGGGTAATGTGTGGGTAGTTGTGTGTGAGTAGTTGTGTGTAGGTAGCTGTGTGTGGGTATTAGCTGTGTGTGGGCAGTAGCTGTGTGTGGGCGTTAGCTGTGTGTGGGGCAGTAGCTGTGTGTGGGTAATAGCTGTGTGTGGGTAATAGCTGGTGTGGGTAATAGCTTGTGTGTGGTTAGTAGCTGTGTGTGGGTAGTAGCTGTGGTTGGTCTGTCTGTAGATGTGTGTGGTTAGTAGCTGTGTGTGTGTAGTAGCTGTGTGGGTAGCTGTGGTAGATGTGTGGGTAGTTGTGTGTGAGTTGTGTGTAGGTGCTGTGTGTAGGTAGCTGTGTGTGGGTATAGCTGTGTGTGGGTAGTAGCTATGTGCGGGTAGTAGCTGTGTGTCGGGTGCTGTGAGTGGGTAGTAACTGTGTGTGGGTAATTGTGTGTGGTATATGTGTGTGTAGTGTTGTGTGGGTAGATGTGTGGGTAAGTGTGTGTGGGTTGGTCAGTTGTTGTTGTGGGTAGTTGTGATGTGGTAGTTATGTGTGGCTGTGGGTACTTGTGTGGTAGTAGCTGTGTGTGGGTAAATGTGTGGGTAGTCTTGTGTGTGGGTGGTAGTTGTGTGTGGGTGATAGTTGTGTGTGGGTAGTAGTTGTGTGTGTGTGTGTGGGTAGTAGCTGTGTGTGGGTAGTAGCTATGTGTGGGTAGCAGCTGTGTGTGGGGGGTAACTGTGGTACTACGTGTGGGTAACTGTGGGTAGCTACGTGTGGGTAGTAGCTGTGTGTGGTAGTAGCGTGGGTAGCAGCTGTGTGTGGGTAGATGTGTGTGGGTAGTAGCTGTGGGTAGCTGTGTGTGGGTAGCTGTGAGTAGATGTGGGTAGCTGTGGGAGCTTGGTGGTGGGTAGATGTGGGTAGCTGTGTGTGGGGTAGCTTTGTCTGGGTAGATGTGAGTAGCAGTGGGTGGCTGTGTGTGGGTAGCTGTAGGTAGCTGCAGGTAGCGGTGTGTGGGTAGTAGCTGTGGGTAGCTGTGTGTGGGTAGTAGCTGTGGGGTAGCTGTGTGTGGTAGCTGTGTGTGGGTAGCTGTGTGCGGGTAGCTGTGGGTAAATGTGTGCGGGTGGTGGATAGCAGTGGGTAGCTGTGTGTGGGTAGATGTTGGTAGCCGTGTGTGGGTAGCAGTGGGTAGATGTGAGTAGCTGTGGGTAGCTGTGTGTGGGTAGCTGAGGGTAGCTGTGTGTAGCTTGTTGGGTAGCAGTGGGTAGATGTGGAGCTGTGGGTAGCTGTGGGTGCTGTGTGTGGGTAGCTGGGTATTTGGTGTGGGTAGCAATGGGTAGCTGTGTGTGGGTAGCTGTGGGGTAGCTGTGTGTGGTAGCTGTGTGTGGGTAGTAACTGTGGGTTAGCTGTGTGTGGTAACTGTGGGTAGCTGCGTGTGGTACTGTGGGTAGTGTGTGTGGGTAGTACTGGTGGGTAGCAGCTGTGTGTGGGTAGATGTGTGTGGGTAGTAGCTGTGGTAGCTGTGTTGTGGGTAGTAGCTGTGGGTAGCTGTGTGTGGGTAGTACTGTGGGTAGCTGTGTGTGGGTAGTAGCTGGTTGTGTGGGTATTAGCTGTGGGTAGCGTGTCTGGTTAGTAGCTTGTGGGTAGCTGTGTTTGGGTAGTTGTATGTGGGTAGCTGTGTGTGGGTAGTAGCTGTGTGTGGGTAGCAGCTGTGTGTGGGTAGCAGCTGTGTGTGGGTAGCAGCTGTGTGTGGGTAGCAGCTGTGGGTAGTTTTTTGTGTGGTTAGCTTTTGTGTGAGCTGTGGGTAGCTGTGTGGGTAACTGTGGGTAGACTGTGTGTGGGTAGTAGCTGTGGGTAGCTAGTGTGGTTAGTAGCTGTGTGTGTGGTAGTAGCTGTGAGTAGCTGTGTGTGGGTAGTTGTATGTGGGTATCTGTGTGGTGAGTAAGTAGCTGTGTGTGGGTAGTAGCTGTGTGTGTATCTGTGTGTGCTGCAGTGTGTGTGTAGCTTGTGTGGGTAGCTGTGTGTGGGTGCTGTGTGTGGGTAGCTGTGTGTGGGTAGCTGTGTGTGGGTAGCTGTGTGTGTGTAGTAGTTGTGTGTGGGTAGTAGTTTGTGTGTGGGTAGTAGTTGTGTGGTGGGGTAGTTAGTTGTGTGTGGGTAGTAGTTGTGTGTGGGTAGTAGCTGTGCGTGGTAGTAGCTGTGTGTAGGTAGCTGTGGTAGCTGTGTGTGGTAGTAGCTGTGGGTACAGCTGTGTGTGGGTAGATTGTGTGTGGGTAGTAGCTTGTGTGGGTATAGCTGTGGGTAGCTGTGTGTGGGTAGTAGCTGTGTGGGTAGCTGTGTGTGGGTAGTAGCTGTGGGTAGCTATGTGTGTTAGTAGCTGTGGGTAGCTGTGTTTGGGTAGTTTGTATGTGGGTAGCTGTGTGAGGGTACAGCTGTGTGTGGGTAGCAGCTGTGTGTGGGTAGCAGCTGTGTGTGGGTAAGGCTGTGTGTGGGTAGTAGCTGTGGGTAGTTGTGTTTGGGTAGCTTTGTGCAGCAGCTGTGGGTAGCTGTGTGTGGGTAACTGTGGGTAGTGCTGTGGGTAGATGTGTGTGGGTATTAGCTTGTGGGTAGCTGTGTGTGGGGTAGTAGCTGTGGGTAGCTATGTGTGGTTAGTAGCTGTGGGTAGCTATGTGTGGTTAGTAGCTGTGTGTGGGTAGTTGTCTGTGGGTAGCTGTGTGTGGGTAATAGCTGTGAGTAGCTGTGTGTGGGTAGTTGTATGTGGTAGCTGTGTGTGGGTAGTAGCTGTATGGGTATCTGTGTGTGGGTATCTGTGTGTGCATAGCAGGTTGGGTAGCTGTTGTGGGTAGCTGTGTGTGGGTAGCTGTGTGTGGGTAGTAGTTGTGTGTGGGTAGTAGCTGTGTGTGGTAGTAGTTGTGTGTGTGTAGTGTTGTGGGTAGTAGCGGTGTGTGGGGTATGTAGCTGTGTGTGGGTAGCTGTTGGTAGCTGTGTGTGGGTAGTAGCTGTGTTTGGGTATAGTTGTGTGTAGGTAGTAGCTGTGCGTGGGTGCAGCTGTGTGTGGGTAGCAGCTGCGTGTGGGGAGTTGTGTGTGGGTAGTAGTTTTGTGTGTGTAGCTGTGTGTGGTTGTAGCTCTGCGGATAGTCGCTGTGTGTGGGGCTGTGTGTGGGTAGTTGTGTGTGGGTAGCTGTTGTGTGGGTAGTATTGTGTGTGGGTAGCTGTGTGTGGGTAGTTGTGTGTGGGTAATAGCTGTGTGTGGGTAGTGTGTGTGTGGGTAGTAGTTGTGTGTGTGTGGTAGCTATGGTGGGTAGTAGCGTGTGGGTAGCAGCTGTCTGTGGGTAGTAGCTGTGTGTGGGTAGTAGCTGTGTGTGGGTAGCTGTTGGTAGCTGTGTGTGGGTAGTAGCTGTGCTTGGGTTGTAGCTGTGCGTGGGTTGTAGCTGTGCGTGGGTAGTAGCTGTGCGTGGGTAGTAGCTGTGCGTGGGCAGCTATGTGGTGGGTAGCAGCTGTGTGTGGGGAGTTGTGTGTGGGTAGTAGTTGTGTGTGTGTAGCCATGTTTGGGTAGTAGCTGTGTGTGGGCAGTAGCTCTGTGGGTAGTAGCGGTGTGTGGGCAGTAGCTGTGTGTGGGTAGAGCTGTGTGTGGGTAGTAGCTATGATGTGGTACAGCTGTGTGTGGGTAGTGTGGTTGGGTAGATGTGTGTGGGTCTATGTTGTGGGTAGATGTTGTGGGTAGTAGTTGGGTGTTGGGTAGTGCTGTTGTGGGTAGTAGGCTGTGGGTGCTGTGTGGGGTAGTAGCTGTCTGTGGGTGTTGTGTGTGGTAGCTGTGTGTGGGTAGCACTGTGTGTGGGTAGCAGCTGTGTGTGGGTGGTATTTTGTGTGTGGGTAGGTAGCTGTGTGTGGGTAGTGCTGTGTGTAGCTGTGTGTGGGTAGCAGCTTGTGTGGGTAGTAGGTTGTGGGTAGTAGCTGTGTGTGGGTATAGCTGTGTGTGGGTAAGCAGTATGTGCGTTGTGTGGGTAGTAGCTGTGCGTGGGTAGTAGTTTGTGGCGTGTAGGTGTATCTGTGTGTGGGTAGTAGTTGTGTGTGGGTAGTCGCTGTGTGTGGGTAGCTGTCTGTAGATGTGTGTGGTTAGTAGTTGTGTGTGGGTAGCTGTGTGTGGGTAGTAGCTGTTGTGTGGGTAGTTTGTGTGTGGTAGCTGAGGGTAATGTGTGGGTAGTTGTGTGTGAGTAGTTGTGTGTAGGTAGCTGTGTGTGGGTATTAGCTGTGTGTGGGCAGTAGCTGTGTGTGGGGCAGTAGCTGGTGTGGGCATTAGCTGTGTGTGGGTAATAGCTGTGTGTGGGGTAATAGCTGTGTGTGGGTAATAGCTGTTGTGTGGGTAGTAGTTGTGTGTGGGTAGTAGCTGTGTTTGGGTAGCTTCTGTAGATGTGTGTGGTTAGTAGCTGTGTGGGGTAGTAGCTGTGTGTGGGTAGCTGTGGGTAGATGTGTGGGTAGTTGTGTGTGAGTTGTGTGTAGGTGCTGTGGTAGGTAGCTGTGTGTGGTAGTAGCTGTGTGTGGGTAGTAGCTATGTGCGGGTAGTAGCTGTGTGTCGGTAGCTGTGAGTGGGTAGTAACTGTGTGTGGGTAATTGTGTGTGGGTAGTAGTTTTGTGTGTGGGTAGTAGTTGTGTGTGTGTGATGTGTGAGTAGCAGTTGTTGTGGGTGTAGTTGTGTGTGGGTAGTTGTGAGTGGGTTACTTGTGTGTGGGTAGCTTTGTGTGGGTAGTAGCTGTGTGTGGGTAAATGTGTGGGTAGTCGTTGTGTGTGGGTGGTAGTTTGTTGTGGGTGATAGTTGTGGTGGTAGTAGTGTTGTGTGTGGGTAGTAGCTATGTGCGGGTAGTAGCTGTGTGTCGGTAGCTGTGAGTGGGTAGTACTGTGTGTGGGTGTAGTTTGTGTGTGGGTAGTAGTTTGGTGTGGGTGTAGTTGTGTGTGGGTAGATGTGTGAGTAGCAGTTGTGTGGTGGTGGTAGTTGTATGTGGGTAGTTGTGAGTGGGTAGTAACTGTGTGTGGGTTTTGGCCTTTGGTGTGGGTAGTAGCTGTGTGTGGGTAGTAGCTGTGTGTGGGTAGTAGTTGTGTGGGTAAATGTGTGGGTAGTAGTTGTGTGTGGGTGGTAGTTGTGTGTGGGTAGTTGTGCGTGGGTGGTAGTTGTGTGTCGGTAGTAGTTGCGGTGGGTGGTACTTGCGTGTGCGTGGTAGTTGTGTGCGGGTAGGTGTGGGTAGCTGGACACTTACCAGGCATTTCTACTATTAGAGTTTTCCTTGCGCGGTGCAGCCTCCGTCTAACTAAGATCGGCAATAGTGAAGTCTCCCCCTGCCCACAGCTGGAAGGACCGCCTACTAGTGTGAGTAATGCTCAGGGCTTTGGAATACATTAGCTCTTAAAGGGACAGTAAAGGGCATGTTCAAAAAAATGTGTCCTGTACCTTCCTCTCCTGCCCACTTCTATGGGAATGGTGGGAAATCATCTCCTATTTCTTGGATGAGTCGGGCAAGGGTATTTAATTGCATGAGGCAATCATCAGAGGATGTGCTCTTTTTTTTAAGTGCAGATGTGATGAAAACTACAAATCCCAGCAATACCTGGCTGCAGGATGGTGGGAGTTGTAGCTTTCAAAACATCTGGAAGGCTCCAAGTTTGACATCCCTGTTATAGTGAGAAGCTTGCAAATACCAGCCTCACTACAACGTTCAAAAAGGCGCATGTGCGTTCCTGTGTGCTTTTCCCTTGCACTTGTCCACTTTTACATGTGCTTGCATTTCCCAGGGGATTGTGAGTGAATAGAAAATCTTATTGAGGTGTGTGCTTTTTTATGCACATCCATATACTTGTACTAAGTGCCATTTTGACAAAAATGAACCAAAGATGGTGATTGCATACGGTAGAAAATCGCCACGAATCACAGCACACACAGTGATGCCCACTTCCCATGATTTACATTATAAATACAATGTCACTGTCGAACGCACAGTGATTTATTATTTGCACTAATGAAATTAATTTATTATTATAAATGCTCTAATGAAATTAATTATTAAAAAAAAAAATAAAGCTACATGCCAGATATATACTTATATACCTAGTTACAACGCTGCACAAACAGTGCACAGCCATTCGTGCTGTGAGCCTAGCCTAAAATCTATTTCAAGATCTGCAGTGCACAGAAAACTAGCACAGCAGCTTGCAATATATTTGACTGGCCCATAATGCTCCACACAGAGCCACAGTAGCTTACAATATGTTCCAGGGGTCCTACTGTACTATATAAATACAGCAGCTGTAGTGAAGTATACAGCGTGAAATTGATTGTAAGCTTCTGTGACTAAAGGTGGGCAAATACGGTCCAATATTCTTCCGAATGGATTTGTGATTGTCCAAAACTATCGTAAAAAACCTTCCACCGGCAATCTTCCATAGAATTCAGTTGAAAACTATGGAAGGTCTGGTAGATGGGGTTGATGAAAAATTCTCCATCTTGCCTGATCAGGTTTTTCTCGATAGACCAATCGATATCACCATCAGGTCTATTGAAAACACGGGAAAGTGTCTTTGATAATCCGATCCAATTGATCGGAATATCGTTGCCGTGTAAACCTTAAGTTCGGTGCAGTAGAGCCCAGGATACAGATTGTAAGCTGATGTGCTGATGTGTTTTGCAGGATGCGCCAGTGAGATTAATTAAAAGCTGCTGTGGCTACAGTTAGGGCACGGCCACACTGCAACGCAAACTCAATCGCACACGGAATTTCATGTGCGATTTTGTTGCGTTTGCGCATGCGTTTTTTCATTAGCTAGTGAAAAATGCATGCGATTGCGATTTAAAATGTGGAACGCAAATTGCAATCGCAACGCACCCGAAAACGCGTATTTTCGGTGCGTTGCCGCGTTTTCAATGATATGAAAAAAACGCAATTGCAATAACATGCGATTTCATGTGCGATTTTTTGCGCTTGCGATTTCTTCAATAATTATAGGAAAACGCATGCGATTGCGATTAAAAATGCAGAACGCAAAACGCAAAAACGTGCGTTTTTTTTGAGCTGCCGCGTTTTCAATGATTTTGTAAAAACGCAATCACAAGCGCAAGCGCAAACGCAAAAAAAATGCAGCAGTGTGGCCTAGCCCTTAGTGTGGTGTGTTACAGGCTCCTGAAATAGATTGTCCTGCCTATATGTGGCACAGTAGATCCTCACAATGAGAACATCAAAAAGAAGGGGTTTTGAGGGTATAATTTTCCTTTTATAATTAGTTTATTAGAAAAATCAGATGTATTCAGAAATCTCTGCTACCCTTCTTGCTAATTTAATAGATACCAGGGAAGCCAATATCCAGGTGAGATTCATCAAAGGAATGTCAGCAAAAAGGATGTCAAGTCAATGCTTTAGACACGCCCCATGGAGATAATTTAAACAATTTTGAGGTCTGAACAACTGAAGGTCCCAAGAATTGTGTAACAAGAGATTGAACTGACCATCTCATCTTCTGTACAGCTGACTTGAGACTTTAATAAAACTGGAACAAAAACTCTCTAAACCTGCTTGATGGGCCACTTCTGAAATGTTGGAAATTAATGTTCATAAATAGAAGATGATGCATTTTGGACTTAAAAATCCTTGTGCTGCTTATACTATAAATGGCTCTGTGTTAAGTGAATCCCTGTTGGAAAGGGATCTTGGAGTTTTGGTGGATAACAAACTTAAAGGTAGCAAGCAGTGCCAGGCGGCAACAGCCAGAGCCAGCATGGTATTGTCTTGTATAAAGAGAGGTATGGATTCAAGGGAGGAAAATGTAATTCTCCCTCTTTACAAAGCATTGGTAAGGCCTCATTTGGAATATGCAGTGTAATTTTGGAATCCTGTGTACAAAAAGGATATCTTGGAAATGGAAAGGGTTCAGAGAAGGGCAACTAAATTAATAAGGGGATTGGGGGAGCTTGAATATGAAGAAAGATTGGATACGTTTCTTGCGTGGGGATATGATTACTGTGTATAAATACAAATACTTGAAGAAAAGAAACTTACAGGGAGATTCAATAAAAGTTCTTATTGTTAAAAATTATGCTAATTTTGCCCCAACCAATCAGATGTTAGCTTTCAAATGTTAAATATGATCTGACTGGTTGGAGCAAAATAAGCACCATTTTTAACGATAAGAACTTTTATTGAATCTTCCAAATTTTATTAAATCTCACTAATAATCTCCAAGTTCGGAAAGGGTTTTTCACTGTGAGAACGGTAAAGCTATGGAAACTGTCTTCCAGGGCGTTGTTATGGGCAGGTCATTGGTCAGTAAAAAAAAGCTGGATGAGTTTCTGCAAACAAGGAATGTTGCAAGTTACTGGTATTGATACATAAAGTAGAGTTGATCCAGGGAAATTTCCGATTGCCACTTGGAATCAGGAAGGAATTTTTTTCCCCTTCATAAATTTGGTGTTTTATTTTGCCTTCCTTCCTCTTCCAGTTAGGCAGGAAATGAGGATATTGCTAGATGGGTTGGACTGGATGGCCGTATGTCTTTATTCAACCTCAAATACTATATATTATACTACACTATACTAATGGTCCCATGAAAGCACCCAAACAGGTAAATACTTCACAGACTTTACAATAGACATCAGTCTGTCTGTGGAAGACCCCATCTGTTGACTATCATCTGGGCCGTACGACCCTTCCCAGTCACCTCATGGGCATGGCCACACTGCAATGCAATGGAATGGAATTGCACAAGATTGTGTGTGGGATTGTGTGCATTGTGCGCTATTGTAATGCATGTGATTGCACAAAAAATCGCGTTCACATGCGTTAACCAATCGCAAACGGATGTGGGAATCACAACGCAATGGAAATCGCTACGTTTTTATAACTTAACATGATTTCCATTATAATGAAATTGCATGCGCAAACGCACTCAAAACGTGTTAGTGTGGCCTAGCCCCTTTCAAAGATTTGTAAATAGTACTCTTACTTCCTCACATAGGAGTCTTACCAAACTGTCCGACTGTCAGTCAGATCTCACTACACAGTCATTACAAGCTTAAATCATACCTTAACTTTTTTCCAATTATAACCTAAACTCGCCTTTATGGAGCAGCAGAATGCGGCCTTAGCTATATTTTCCAGATTTTTAGTATCTATTTACTTTAGTTATAATTAATGTTGAGCAGAGAGAGTATGTTACGTTTAGGCAGCAAAAAATATGTCAACTATGTAAGCAATGTTGTAATGCCCAAGTTATTTCAGTAATTCCGACTTCTGTTACCTCATTTGTATCTCACTATAGTTTAGATTATAAAACTTTTTCAGATTATCATCGGAAAATGGTGATTATGGAATTGCTTATTGTGTCATCAATGAAAAAAGACTGGGTTTCGGACAGTGATCCTAGTACAGTGTTTACAGTAAACTGGGTAGGGGTGGGAAATCAACCTGGGCTTATATTAGTGAGTTGATTGCTCACTATGGGGGAAATGCAATATATTTCACTATCGCAACCTATGTGCACTTGTTTCCAGAATGTATTAACCACTTTGCGACCGTTAATACATTGTGAAAACGCTTGCGGTAAGTTGTGACCTTTTGCGCATATTTTAAAGACACCATTGAAGAGGCGTTAATTGTCGCACAAAAAACGAGCGCAAAAACCGGCGCAAAATTAATTGCATCGCTTTGCGCTGCGCAGAGAAAAAAAATTGCAACATGGCGCAGGCAGTGCAAAACCTTCATTAACATGTTAGTACATAGGTTAGCGTGATTTTAGCGCTTATTTTCTCGTTAGTGCAGGATATCTCCCTGTATTTGCTCAATTTGTTAAGTTACACTCAGGCCAGTGAACGGGGAAACAAGGGGGAAGGGGAAAAGGCGGAAAGATAAAACAATGGATTAGTAATAAATATATATATATATATATACACATAGAAAATACAATCAATGCACATTCCTAGGCCCCATACAATATCATATCTGCACACTGGCATACTTTATAAACAAAGGGGTTGTTTATAAGGGGGGCGAGGAGTACCCCACATGTTATTCGAAGTAGGGGATTCGAGCTTAAGTAGATCTGTAACCACCAAGTGGTTGGTCAGATTACTCCCCCTATGATACGTATGGCAAAGTTTCATATTACCAAAGGGTAACTGTTTGTCATGGCGAATGAGTTCCCAAAATTGGTTAGACTCCTCCCTAATATTAGTACTCACTGGAGTGTATGTAGTGCAAAAGTCAATGTTATTAACCTCTCTGGATAAAGTAGAAGCCCCAGGTTCATGCTGTGCAGTAGCATACTCATGGGCCCGTTCTAGTTGTTCAGACAGCATTTTGGTGGAATACCCTCTGGCTTGGAAACGATCATACATTTCAGCTCAGTCAATTGTGAGTCAGTATTATTTCTCAATACACGGAGAAATTGGCTGAATACAAGACCCTTTTTTGTATTTTAAAGGGACTGTAAATAAAAATAACTTTGTGCCATCCGTTTCTATTATTCACAGGGAGATGAGAATGCTTATTCTCACCTCCCTGTGAATAATAGGACGCTCAGGGGACCTGGAACTTACCTTACCGCCGCTCCACTGGCAGCCGCTCCTTCACTGACAGCCGCTCTGTCCCGACCGCGCGCCCTATCTTAGGCACATGCCCGCCAATACAAAAGATAGGGTGCACGATCGGGAGAGAACAGCTTTTCATTGAAGAAGCGGCTGCGAGAGGAGCGGAGCGGAGGTAAGTTCCAGGTCCCCTGAGCCATATCTGCACACTGGCATACTTTATAAACAAAGGGGTTGTTTATAAGGGGGGCGAGGAGTACCCCACATGTTATTCGAAGTAGGGGATTCGTTATTTGAGAAGCAGAAATAAGATTGTTGACATGAGTTTTTATTGGATAAAAGTTGTGAATAAGTTGTTAAAAATTGAAATAAACAAATCTAATTTTTTAAAATTTTTTATATATGAACAAAACCCTTTTTTTTGTATATTCTTTATATAAACATTTTTATAAAAAAAATAAAAATTTTCAGCGGTTTAAGAGTATTGATAGATTGTCTCCTGAATAGTAAACCTTATTATGAAAATAGTTTCTGTTTAGAGAGAATAGTAGGAAAGGTAGGGGGTGGAAAGGGGAGGTAGGGGTATGTATGTGTTATTATTATTATTATTATTATTATTATTATTATTATGAGGCAGATGAGATAGTAATACCTTTCTGGTCACAGAATGCAGCACGTAGATATTGGTATCATTTCTTTAATTGTTATTGTTGGTATAGTTTATTTTCTTCGGTGTTTGTTTCTTTTTGGTTACTTATGTAACTAATATGTATGTATCTGTTTCCATAAATAGAATCCATGTTGACCATGTTTGAGTGAATCTGTTTTGGTTTTCGTGCAGGGAAGCTGTCAGGTCCTCCATTCGCATTATGTGTATGAGTTCTGCGACCCAGAGTTTGTTTTCGGGGCAGATGGTAGTTTTTCCAGAATCGAGGAAGAACCATCCTTCCCTAAGTTAGAAAGTGTCGGAGTAATTGTTTTTTGGACGGTTCTATGGTGCCCGGGAGCATAGAGAGGAAGATCAGCTGTGGATTTGGTTTAAGGTTTTGCGCCGTGATATTATTGTAAGTTTCAATAATAGAGTTCCAGAAGGGTAATATTACTGCACATTTTAACCTTATCCTTATCCTTCATCCTTTTGGCATCTCCAGCATAAGCTTGATGTTGTGGGATAGATTTTATGGAGAATCATCGGGCATCGGTACCATCTCGATAGGATCTTATAATTCCTTTCCTGTGCTTTGCAAGCTAAAGACATTTTATGCGTTAGGGTGTAGCACTTTTCCCATTGTTCAGTTGTGAAAGTGGTTTGAAGCTCTTTTTCCCATTTGGAAACATATGATGGGGGGTCCAAGGTTTTCTGTTCTCTTAGGAGAGAATATATTTTTGATATGATGTGTGGAGGTATTAGGGTTGTTGTTGGTTAACAAAACCCTTTTTAATAAAACATAAAATGAATGCAAAATATAGAAAGAAATAACATGATAGAACTAACACAAATAAAAAGTATATAAAAGAGCTTTTTGAATAAAAATGATTAAAGGGCATCGCCACCATGAGTAAGAAACCCCCCCAAAAAAGCTCAGTCTCCTCCATTCTACACCAAACTAGACAAGGACACAGTCATGTCCAAATAGGAGTAATCTGCTGTAACCCTGGATATTCTACCTATCCAAGAAGACACCCAGGCCTCCTTTGAATGTGTCCATAGATTCAGCCAACACTACATTTTCAAGCAGAGCATTCCATAACCTTACTGGAAACATATGATGGATGGATGAAGAACCATTTATGTTGCTTAAGCTAAAATCACTTTTCCTTAAGCCTAAAAGGGATGGCCACGAATCTTGTTTACCCCATGACAGGAAATATCCTCTGCCAATTGGCTTCAGGTCCCGCTTACATATTTATAAAGGTTTATTAAATTCCCTTTTTTTTGGAGGAAAAACAAGTTCTCTTAAGGAAATGCTATATCCTATAAGAAGCTTTAACTGTTAAATGCACAACCAGAGAGACAGTTGCAGACATGTGTTGGCTTTAAAGAGTCATTATCAGTACATTAAAGTCCTCTGGTCTGCAGCAAGAATGAATATCAAGAGACGTCACCATGGAAGATAGGGGGAATTAAGGTTAATGCGCATATGCAAATGTTACTATTGTAATCCGGCTGGGTACATACAAGGGACTATTTGCCACGGCCGAAAATGCAAACGATCGATCGAGCTTTCCCATAGGGAACTGCACGATCGATCATAATTTTCTATTCCGGACAAACAAACGATCGAGGTGCCGTGAATCGGTCGGTCGGCCGAAAATATCGACTGGTGTGTACCCCGCCTTAATGGAAGGTTATATATAATATGCACACTGAATGAGGGAGCGATAGGGAAACAATATACCAAAAAAGCTATAATATTTATTACAGTAAACGCATATACATCAAGCTAGGAATATATACATAAGAATACATACATATGGATCCGTGCATACAGTTCCCGATCCTCTGTTTGCACGGATCCATATCTTTTAAGATATTAGGACTGGATTTTATCCTTTTATAGTGGACTTGACTCGTATTTTACATTCTTTCTATGTACATTTTGTATTATTTGCTTTGCATTGCTGGTATCTATCACCCCTCATAATATATATCTAGTAGTGGTTTTACTTAGGGTTATTTATTGGGATATTTAGGGATATACTTTATTTATTGTGCAGCTGGCCAGCTGTGTTTATGTATATATTTCTAGCTTGATGTATATGCGTTTACTGTAATAAATATTATTGCTTTTTTGGGATATTGTTTCCCTATCGCTCCTTCATTCAGTGTGCATATTATATATCTTTGTATCCCTCGGGGGGCTTTTTGGGCACACCCGCTTTGGGAATGTTTGCCTGAGTGGGGGAACTCAGGTGCACCTGTTTTAGGTATCTTACTATACTCACCTTTACTTTAATGAAAGGTTATACCTTCTAAGGAGCTTTAACAGCATTCCATGTGTGAAGATATTTTAAAGGGCATGCCCACCTCTTATTTAAAATTTTTCTGTAGTGTACGACTCCCTCTCTTACCTCCAACTGCTATATTAGTTTGTAAAAAAACTAAGCCGAACTCTACTTACACAGCCTAGTTCCACCGGAGTTCGTACACGACCCTCTGCTTGCATGAAACTGCGGACCGACAGCCGCATCCGTGATTGGCTGAGAGGCACTGTGGGAATTTATTTCTGTCCTCTGTTGGATTAAAGGGCATGTCCACCCCCAAAACTATAATCCCCCCAACTACTGGCCCCACCATGTAGTGTAGTTTAATCCTTACCTCACATCCCAGCTCAATAGGGTTCTCCTGTAAACCCCCCCCCCCAAAGTCCAAAACTAACCACCAGGAGGATAGCAGGGCTCTGCTGCTATCTTGCCTCCGGTAGATATTTGCTATGCGCACTGCAGCCCTTCTCCCCCTCCCTCCCCCTCCCTCTCCCTCCCTCCCTCCGTTCTACTATCCCTCCCCCTAGCGTTAAACCCCTTAATATGCTGCGCCCCCATGTCCCCAGCCCCAACCGCATGTTTTTTTTTTCAAAAGCTCCCCAAACTCTTACTTACCTCTCCGCTTTCCTCCGCTGCACTGAATGACCGGCTCGCGTCCTGATTGGCTGCCGCTCAGCCAATCACAGACGCGACTGCCGGTCCCGCCCCTCTGCTTGCATTCTCGCAAGCAGAGGGCCGGCAGTGCGGGAGGAGGATCGGGGGAGGTAAGTAAGAGTTTGGGGAGCTTTTGAAAAGAAGAAACATGCGGTTGGGGCTGGGGGACATGGGGGAGCAGAATATAAAAACCTATTTTAGGGGTGGACATACAATTTAAAGGGCTGTCCACCCTTTATAGAAACTTTAATATATTATAGTCCATGTCCCCAGCCCAACCGCTATAATATAGTCTCAAAGTCCCTGATAGTACTTACCTTACCTCTTCCTTGCCGCAATGCCCTGGCCCTCTGCTTGGGACCGGCAGCCGCGTCTCTGTGATTGGCTGAGAGACAGCCAATGACGGACGCGGCTGCCAGCTGCTCAGAACGGCGAAGGAGAGAGGTAAGGTAAGTAACTATCGGGGCACTTTATGAGAATATGATTATAGCGGTTGGGGCTGGGGGAACATGGATTATAATATATGGAAGAGTTTTAACTAGGGGGAGGGATACCAAAACAGGTGGGAGAGGGAGGGGAGAGAATGGCTCACTGCGATGCCTATATGGACTCTGATATCCTCCTGGTGGGCAGTTTTTTGGATGGGGGGAGGGGGGGTGATTGCTGGAGAACCATTTGGATCTGGGATGTAAGGTAAGAATATTTCTACACTACAGAGTGGGGCCAGTAGTGGGGGGGATTATAGATTTGGGGGTGGACATGCCCTTTAATATATTTCTTGTTTTGTCAAGGTGGCAGAAGAAATGTTGGCCATAGGCCTCTTGAATCAGGATGAACTCCAGGAAATCCTAAATAAAAATATTATTATATCTGGAGTCATTATCCAGGTCATCTTGGCCTTGTTCCAGTCAAAAAGGCTGTTGATGGAATACCTGTAAGTGCGAATCCACTTGGGTAGGCTGCCTCCTGATCTTCAGCACTGCCTATACTGTCTCCCAAGGTGGCCACCTCTGCTTGGCAATTACCAAAAATGAACAACACGGCAGGAAAATTACCAATCCGTATTAGTAGTTTTTCATTGCTGCTACTCTCATATGTCCGTCTGCCTGCACAATTAATACATAACTGTCCCACACAGTGCCTCTATCAATAGACATACGAATCAATTAGGCAGGCCCAGTGCAGACATCCCTGTCACTAAATCTCCATAACAGAGACCTCTGTGTTTCTGATCGTTTATGAGATTGTTACCAGGCTGTGATTCAGTGTCTCTGCGGATAATGAAAGGCTCACCAGACGTTAAAGTAAATGTGCAGAAAGTGCTTGCACTGATTTTCTTTGCTGGGTTTTTTAATATTTTAAAATCTCACTTTTATGTGTTTACTGCCACTTGAATGGAGGCAACAAAGAGTTAATATGTAAATATGTTTTTGCTTTTTTTTATGGCTCTTAGGGATGGGATCCGGGTCCTTAAGGGGTAGATAGGGGGCTGGGCAGTCTTTTGATTAGTTAACTGACATCAGGGCACCTGAGAAAGAGCACTGTTGCTGAACCAGTCACTTGGTTTCCAACCAATCCGTTGCTTCTTTTGGAACCATTAAAAACTGTATGGTGCTATTCCTTTTCTCACACAGTTTAGTTGGCTACACCATGATGAATGTAAATATAAGGAAAAATTTGAATAATGGTGTTTTCAACGTGGTTGTTCCCAGTATTGCGGGCCAGCCGCAGCACATGGGCGCACATGCTGGAATACCCCCAGGAACCCCCAAGAAGCATAGGATCTGCTTTCTTGAGCTTGTCCCGATGTGGAGTTGAGGTTATCTGCAGTTGTTACATAGTTATTTTTATTAAAATGACAAAATGTCCATCAATTCAATCTCTCCATGCACACCCAATAAAAGGTACAGCGCTATCCACCCAGTCCATTTCAGCCAACACAACATTTCACACCGAGCTCTACAAAACTGGTACAAACGTAGGTAAGTGCACTCTAAACACAATGTGTGGGTGCAGACACCTCAGTATTACTCCCTCAGGAACATTGCATCAGAAAACAACACAAAATCGAGTGTCACACTCCCAATTAGATACAGTGATTTATTAGTGACACACATCCACACAATTTTCCAGGGGGGTTATATCCCCCTTCTTCCGGTGATCACACACATTTTGGGGGGTTATATGTCCCCTTCATCAACATTGCAGATGTGTGATCACTGAGAAATCACTATATCTAATTTGGAGAGCTCTACAAAACCTTATTTATCATTTACAAGTCTGTCCAAACTCTCTGTCCATATGTAAATATCAGTCAATGCCCCATTCGTGCACAGGTACAATAAAAATGTTTGGTGTGGTGTAGCTCTAACAGGATAACAACTTAGTAACACAAACACAAGTTTTAATAAATATCATTAGCAGAGAATTGTACCATGTTAGCCATTGTGAAAGCAAAGACATCTTGGATATAAAGTAATACCTTTTATTGGCTAACTAAATGATAGAAAATGCAAGCCTACAAGCACTTCCTAGTTTAAATAGAACAACATTTCGGGGGCTAAACCACCCCCTTTCATCAGGCTCACAAAACTGACATTATCACTTATTATTATGTCATTTCATTATTCAGAGACATTTTTAACATGGACACAGGAAATGGACCTCAAATGCTTTTAACATTTTAACATTTATTTGAAAAATAACATAAATGGTTTGGCTTTAATAGGTTTAAAATGGAAGAATTATGAATGAATGAATGAGTGAATAAACTACAATAACTAGCTTCCTTCAACCTCATTCGAATGAAAACATTATCAACTTTAACACTTGTTCCGCTGTAGCAGGAAAAATTGTGAAGGCTGCTGATAATCTCGCAGCCACTTCATCTCAAAAATAAAATATAAATAGATATCTCACTCTCTCTCTCTCTCATATACATATGTGTGTATATAGTGTATTTTTAAAAATAATTTGTATGTTAAGACAAACTGATTTAATTTATTTAATCCAATTTTTACATTTATATAGCTATTCTATTTGATTATCCCTGCATATACAAGTTGTGTTATACAATACCAGCATACTTGGGAACATCTGCAAGGAGTTTGTATGTTCTCCCTGTGCTTGCGTGGGTTTCCTCCGGGCACTCCGGTTGTATGTGTCAAATAAATGTGCTTAGATTGTAAGCTCTTCAGGGCAGGGCCTGATGTGAATGTATACATGTAATTGTAAAGAGCTACAGAAGATGTTGGCGCTATATAAATCCACAATAATAATAATAATACAAGAACATTATACTTTTAGTGTGGAATATAAAATGTAGACAGTGCAGGGTACACCAGTGAAATGGAATACATAATATTCAATGTACATTTGGGGAAGCGGCCTGCTACCTACGCTATACTACGAAAGGGGTAGAGAAAATACGTTTTTCATTTTGAAAGGATTAAAAGGGATGTTTGCATGTGTCATCATGTTTTTAATGATGTTGAAAGATTGCTCTGAGGATGTTTATGTCAATTTATTTATTTTTGGGGGGGGGCGAATTAGGATCTGTGGTAGAAAGAGTAGCACCACAATAAACTGGCAGACACTGGCACTTGGATGCCATATTGTAAACTTGCAGACCTTACTCAATATTAAAGCTCATCTTACAGGTCCCCCAGATTCCTAGTAGCTGTGTCTCAGCAGTTTGATTTTGCATTGGTGCCTGCTCAAGCTTTCCTCTTACTCTGCGGATCCAGATGAATGTTTTTTTGTGGGGTTTTTTCCAGGTACAGAAAAGAGGAAGTAATAGGGGTGCTCCAGACGAATATCAGCTTCTCCTACCACCTCATCGCCATCATGGAAAATGCAGCTGTATGAAAACCTCTAGGACTGGTCAATAGCAAACAAACCAAACATGTTGCAGTGACTTTATTCACTTATATTGTAATGACACCGCACAAGCACAAGTGCATTTGGGATAATCCAGTGCTTTATAATATACGCTATATTATAATAATAACATATACAAGATTGCAAAAACTCCATCCTAACTCCATATAAAACTTCAGCACAACCTTATAACTGCAGTGGCAGAATATCTTTCTGTCAAGTGTTCCACAGTCTGAGAAAGTACCAGTGCTCTATGGTACACACAACCATACCAAACCACCAGGGCACTTTGTTGGATGCGTCACCAAACTATAGATACATTTGGCTTTAACCAGATTTCTGTCCTAATGGCCTCCTATGAATGGATGAACTTAATGAAAATCACTGTGGAATATGTTCATATTAATAAATACAATACAGAATCTAAAAATGATGATCTAGTTTGTGATGTAACAATATCTGGATAACAATTTAGAGTTTGTTTTTGCTACAGTATCTTACTGTCAGATATAGTGGGTTGTCCCATAGTTATGATCTTATTTTGACAGGAACACATATCTGACAGGAACACGTGCTTTTGACTGCTGCTAGAGATCAGATTGTGTCTGCCTGTATCGTTTTGCAAAAATATGCTTGTGAATTAAAACAACATCAAAAGTCTTGCCAAAAACCACAAATATTTAAGTAATCCTGACCCAAAACCCATTTATTATATGATAATATACAGCACCGGGTTCCTTGGATATTTTAGGCAAACATTATTCAAAATGACGTCTATAACGATCTGAGTCTTTAATTAAAGCCGCTCACTGCTTCTTCAGCTTTCCAAGACTTTAGGTGTCCTTACACATCAGAATTTACAAATAAACAATTGTTCCTTTGCACATACATGATAGCAATCGTATTGGCCCCTCTGCTGAAGTAATGGTGATTCAGTTGTCCGTAATTTTTCAGCCCCCACACCTTGCTGATACTCTGCAAATCCTGTTGGATTCGACAGGATTGGTTGAGAATTGCCCATGTGTTTGGCTACCTTTATTAAAGGTGGGGTTGGTCAAAGTTGTAGAGTAAATACATTGCTTATTATTCCTGCAAAGCACAGCTTCTCAACAGCAGGTCTAGGGGTTCCCCAAGAGATATTGACAGAGCTGTAAGCATTGATGAATTTACTTAAATATAGATTTATTTTTTTGATACATTTATTTATTCACATGTTAGATTTGTATGAAATATATATTTTGATGAATTGACTTGCAACCTTTTTTAAAAATATATATATACGGTATATATTTATTTCTATATCTTATAATGATCTATTTTTTTGTAGGGGTTCCCTAAGATATGGTACCCATAAAAAGGATGAGAAACACTGCTGTAAAATGTGGGAAGAACTGGAATGGAAGCCTGATTTCAAAATTCAACTTTGTATGTGAGAAGCCTATCGCGTCACTATGGACTCACATGCTGCAGCCATCTTAACAGCTATATCTTCATCAGACAGCACATAATCCCTCTTCCCTATATTACCAATAAGGTACGAATACTAGTTATAGTTGGCAAGTGCCCAGCGCCCACTTTATTATCGCTCAAAAAACAGAGGAACAATAGCAGGGCTTGGATTATCATGGCCCGAAGCACTTATTATGCTCAGCACCTCTGATTTTGTAAAATGCTCTAATTATGATATTGGCAGTGGGTAGGTACTAGAGCAGTGGTGGCGAACCTATGGCACGGGTGCCAGAGGTGGCACTCGGAGCCCCCTCCTTGACCACTCATGCACAGCAGAGTATAGTGGCTGTCTGTAGCTGAGAGAGGTGACGTGCTATAACATTCAGCTCTGCTTGAGTCCTTGTTTTGGATCCCAAACTCCTGTCTAATAATGTAGGGTTAATGGTCGCTGTTTTAGATCTCAAACTCCTGTGTGGTAATGTAGAGGTTAATAGTTAATCTATAATCAATTCTATCTACTGTATTGGTCTGTGTCTATTTGAATTGTTTTATCCAAATTAAAAACTCTGTATTCAGGTTAAATGATCGTGTTGGCACTATGCAATAAAAAGTGGGTTTTGGGTTGCAGTTTGGGCAATCGGCCTCTAAAAGGTTCGCCATCCCTGGACTAGAGACTAGACATATAGGTTATTGGAGAGGAAGGAATATTGCACCCAATCACTATTTAGGTTAACCATAAAAATATACAGCACATTGAATATTTAACAGACAAGCATTTTTAGGCTCCATTACTTATCCAAGTTAAAGAGGAATTTTTCATTGTAGGAGACTGTACACATGGTAAAAAAAAGTTCTAGGCCACCTTGCTCCACACCTCTTTAGGGGATTCTGGCAGCCCAGTCCCAAGCTCCTGCTAATCCTCTAAATGATATCTCTCAAACTTAGGGTTTCCAGATCAGTGGAAAATCAGAGGACACCTATTAAAATCACATGCAGCAGGGCTGAGTCAGCAGTAATGCAATTTTAATGCAACCAGTGCAGCCCTGCTAACTGCATTTATTAAGAGCATCCTACAATCAGCAGGTGATCTGGAAACCTTACTCAAACTCTGTCTGAAGGTGGCCATACACATTGCTGTCAATGGGCAGTATCGGCAGTGTGTAGTAGCAGAAATGGCCAATCACAATGCCGAGGAACATCTATAGTAGGCATTTTGGTCAGTCGGGAAAGACGAACATTTCATGACGCGTGTATGGCTGCATGACCAGACAATCCCGGTAACGCATATAGGTGATCGGTCGTCTCTGTGTGTGTGGACCCCACCTCACGTGTGCCCAGATACAAATGTGATGGTACAATGCAATAGGAATAGTATGTGTATGGCCACCTTTACTCCAAATAGACCGACTGCTTTAAAGTACAAAATCCAATACCTAATTAACAGCTGGGGCCCTAGAAGCAAAGGCGTGTGGACTGGGCTCCTTGGTTCCAGCAGGGGATCAAAGCCTTGGGATAAAGACTCTATTTACACATAAAATGTAAATACACAATCGTGTTAATCCACTGGGCAAGTAGTAGCTGGAAAGGGTAACATATGAACACGTCTGAATGAAAAACTTCCTGCTTATCTGTATGATATATTTAAGATAAAAACCTTCACATTAAATGCTGACAGTTTAGATTAGATCTGCACCCAGAAATAGGCCTGTGTATTTCTAGCATTACAACAAATTGCACTTTATTTGCCTACTAAATGCAAATTGTTCCCAGCCTTGAGCAAGAGTAGCACTCCCCATGATGCCATGTATCCATCTGACCCACTTACCATACAAAGGCACCTAGATATATGGAAAATACTGCTTAAATGCTGCTCTTTGCTGATACTACTTACTACTCCAACTCATATTAAAGGGGTCCATAAACACACCAATCCTGGTCATATCATGATAGTCCAATATCAGACATTAAATTGTGTTAAGTCTAATCCTGACAAAAATAGCGGAAATAACGGTAGTGAAAACATAACAATCTTCTATAAACATACTCCCTAGTGTTTGGCATTGCGAATACGATCTCTGTGTTTGCTGATGATACTTAATTCTACAGGATTATAGGCTCAGGATGACTCTACCTTACAAATTGATTTAAATAAACTTGGTGATGTTGAGAAATGTATGCTGAACTTGCAGTATCTTAACAGCAGCTATTTCCACAAATGACATAACAGCCAATGACTGCAGAGTGTTCTAAATGATGTGAAAGCTCAGTGAGAGGGTGCTCTCTGAGCTTTTGCGGTGATCGAAAGGGGGATATGCAATGTAAATGGTTCATCACTGTGAGGGCAGTAAGTTTGTGGAAGGCTCTGCCTGAAAATGTAGTGTCAGCTTAATCTCTGCTTGAGTCCTTGTTTGCTAACTTATTGCCACCGATATCGCTTCCGTCACATTTGGTGGACTTGACGTGATTTATAAAGCAGCAATAATGGGGTGAAAAGTCATTACCGCCACGATCGATGGGTTAAGTGCAGCCATTTTAAATTGCCAAGTCTGAGGTGGTGAAAACACATAAGTTCCCATATAGCTAGCCTGCCAGTGGGTGCTTGGAAGGAGTCCATTGTGGGGTGTCCAGGTGGGATGTTAGATTATTTTCCAGCATTTATTCTAATACGTTTGATGATTTCTGGTGTTACCAATATCGCTTTTTTACCTTGAATTGCAGCCATTTTTTTTCGCCACGATACTGGACTCAACGCAATAAATACGGCGACGTCCCCAGCACACATAGTGCTGCAGCACTAGCGATCTGCGAAAATAATGATCTGCGACAGCAAAGTAGCAATGGTTTATAAATATGTCCCATAGATGTCTTCTAGGGCAGGTAAAATATCCAGGGTGAAACTTTTGCTTAAAAAAGTCTATCGCTGTATACAAATGACTGCATGTAACAAAAGCAACAAAACAGTCTATTGCTTAGTGCAATGTAAATGTAAAACAAAGAAACCTTTTAGAATGATATTGTCATTTAATATATTTGATGGAAAAGCCCTGTCTTACTTTAATAATAAGAGTAATATTTCCATGTTAGGTTGAAATAGAATCTCCAGGCAACTTTGATTACAAACAAAACTTCACTTTCCCAAGGGTTTCTACTGAACAGTGAGCAGAATGAGGCAAACAAATGTGGGCTAATTACATTTTACAGTAAACAGTTCAGATGTGAATGGCTTCTACGGGAAGTGAAATAGGATCTATCCTGTGAACACTTTTTAAAAAAAAGTAAAAAAAGACACGAAATTCCATTGTGAAATTGTTACATAATTGAGCTTGTAAGAACAAGACTGTTAAAGATACTGGAAAACTTTGCAAACCTGACTTTTATGTAGCCACTGTAGGCTGCAGGCCCACTCTATATAGGCACAGTATCACATGTGAAATGTGCAATCATAATGTAGTGTGTTTTACAGCATTCCCTATCCCAAATAATCATTCTCCACTGTCCTCCAAATAGTCAAAACTGCTAATTTAGGGCTAGGGCACACTACATCGATTTTAAGCGTGATCCGATCACAATTGCAATCCGATGACGCTTTAAAAAAATTAGAGTAGTGCTGGGCCATTGGGGTGGCCACATCATGTCCATTGGTGTGATCCATGCATGTGATCACCAGTTTTGCTGTGATAAGGCCAAATTGCCTAAATTGCACAAGCAAGCGGCCAACAATGCGCTCATTGTAGTGTGTTCTCAGCCTTAGCCCTTTCCCACCAGCAATACAAACAGCTGTACTGCCCTGGCCATCGAGTCAGTTACCACATACCTGTTTTGTAAAGAAAACAAAAACTGTCACACTGCATCTTAAAGGGCAACTTACTGAAAAAAAAGACAAGGACCATAAAATTGTGAGGCTAAGATAGCTATAAGATGCCAAGAAAAAGTGGCATTGCAATGTTAAAAATGTTCAGGGCATGTGTCCTTGATCTTTGGCACAGTTCCACTGTTAAAGGAAAAAAATACTGAAAAAATTACTTTTTCTCATCTATATGTGTAAGCATCACTTACTCTGGGGAGTGTGTGTGTTGCTGCATCCCTTCAATTAGTATTTGATTTTTTCAGGCTCATTATCCCCCCTCCCTCTTTTAACCCCTTCCCCCTTCCATCTGACCAGACCTTTTTATGAGGGCAAGCATGCACAGTAATCTCTATGAGGCAGCACAAACTGCCAAAACTGCACACAGCATACAGCTTCCCCGAATCCTTCTCCCCTGTTGTGAGCTGGTTACGAGCACGCATCTGGAGAAGATCGTGTTCATAACAGCTCATTAAAAGTGGCTGTACTGTGTGTATATTTACCTGCATTCAGTTTCAGTATCCATTTACTCAAATGTATCCAATTACAGTATCCAGTTACTTACCTTCATCCAGTTCCAGTTTCCAGTTATTTACCTGCATCCAATTCCAGTATCCAGTTACTCACCTGCATCCAGTTAGTATCCAGTTACTCCCCACCATCCAGTAACAGTATGCAGTTACTTACCTGCATCCAGTTCCAGTATCCAGTTACTTACCTGCATCCAGTAATAGTATCCAGTTACTTACCTGCATCCAGATCCAGTTACTCACCTGCATCCAGATACAGTATCAGTTACTTACCTTCATCCAGTTCAGAGTAATCCAAGTTACTCACCTGCATCCAGTTCAGTATCCAGTACTCACCTGCATCCAGATACAGTATTCAGTTACTCACCTGCATCCAGGTTTCCAGTATCCTGGTTCTCACCCTGCATCCAGTATATCAGTATCCAGTTACTCACCATGCATCCAGTTTTACTCACCTGCATCCAGTTACTCACCTCATCCAGTTACTCACCTGCATCCAATTCAGTATCCAGTTTACTCACCTGCATCCAGTTATTATCCAGTTACTCCCCACCACCCAGTAACAGTATCCAGTTACTTACCTGCATCCAGTTCCAGTATCCAGTTACTCACCTGCATCCTAATAGTATCCAGTTACTTACCTGCATCCAGTTCCGTATCCAGTTACTCACCTGCATCCAGTAATAGTATCCAGTTACTTACCTGCATCAAGATCCAGTATCCGTTACTCACCTGCATCCAGATACAGTATACAGTTACTCACCTGCATCCAGTTCCAGTATCCAGTTACTCACCTGCATCCAGATTATCTCCAGTACTCACCAGCAATCCAGTTACTCACCTGCATCCAGTTACTCACCTGCATCCAGTTACAGTATCCGTTACTCACCTCATCCATCTCAGTAACTTACCTGCATCTAGTTCCAGTTATCCTGTTACTCACCTGCATCCAGTTCCAGTATCCAGTTACTCACCTGCATCCAGTTACAGCATTCAGTTACTCACCTGCATCCAGTTCAGTATCCAGTTTACTCACATTGCATCCAGTTTCCAGTATCCAGTTACTCACCTGCATCCATGTTACAGCATTCAGTTACTCACCTGCATCTAGATACAGTATCCAGTTACTCACCTGCATCCAGATACAGTATCCAGTTACTCACCGTATCCAGTTCCAGTATCCAGTTTACTCACCTGTATCTAGTTCCAGTTTCCAGTTACTCACCTGCATCCAGTTCCAGTTCCAGTACTCACCTGCATCCAGTTCCAGTTTTCCAGTGACTCACCTGCATCCAGTTCCAGTTTCCAGTTACTCACCTGCATCCAGTTATAGCTTTCAGTTACTCACCTGCATCCAGTTACAAGCTTTCAGTACTCACCTCATCCAGTTCCAGTATCCAGTTACTCACCTGCATCCAGATACAGTATCCAGTTACTCACCTGTATCCAGTTCCAGTATCCAGTTACTCACCTGTATCTAGTTCCAGTTTCCAGTTCTCACCTGCATCCAGTTCCAGTTTCCAGTTACTCACCTGCATCCAGTTCCAGTTTCCAGTGACTCACCTGCATCCAGTTCCAGTTTCCAGTTACTCACCTGCATCCAGTTATAGCTTTCAGTTACTCACCTGCATCCAGTTACACGCTTTCAGTTACTCACCTGCATCCAGTTCCAGTATCCAGTTACTCACCTGCATCCAGATACATATCCAGTTATTCACCTGCATCCAGTTCCATGTCCAGTTACTCCCCACCATCCAGTAACAGTATCCAGTTACTTACCTGATCCAGTTCCAGTATCTAGTTACTCACCTGCATCCAGTAATAGTATCCAGTTACTTACCTGCATCCATTCCAGTATCCAGTTACTCACCTGCATCCAGTAATAGTATCCAGTTACTTACCTGCATCAAGATCCATATCCTTACTCACCTGCATCAGATACAGTATACAGTTACTCACTCTCTACTTCAGTATCCAGTATCAGTACGTCACCTGCATCCAGAACGTATTCAGTTCTACTCGTGTCCAGTCCAGTATCCTGACTCAGATATCCAGATAGTATCAGTATCACTCACCCTACTCACACTAATCACACCCACTGCATCCTAGTTACTCACCTGAATTACAGAAAAATCACATGCACTACTCACCTGCAACAAGCAACTTCCAGTTACAGATTCAGTTACTCTACTCACTGCATCCAGTTCCAGTAACTACCTGCCATCCTCAGTTCCAGTATCCTGTACTCACCTGCTGATCCAGTTACTCACCTGCATCCAGTTACAGCATCAGTTACTCCCTGCATCCAGTTCCAGTATCCAGTTACTCACTTGCATCCAGTTCCAGTATCCTTACTCACCTGCATCCAGTTACAGCACTTAGTTACTCCACCTGCATCCAGATACAGTATCCAGTTAACTCACCTGCATCACAGATACAGTATCCAGTTACTCACCTGATCCAGTTCCAGTTTCCAGTTACTCACCTGCATCCAGTTCCAGTTCCAGTTACTCACCTGCATCCGTTCCATTTCCAGTTACACACCTGCATCCATTATAGCTTTCATTACTCACCTGCATCCAGTTACCTTTACAGTTCTCCCTGGCCACCATTCAGACATCTCCTATTGCATCCAGTTCCAGTATCCAGTTACTCACCGCACGATCCAGTATTAAGTACTCACCATCAGGCCAGTCCATTACTCCCTATCCTAGTTCAGCATCCCAGTTCCAGTATCCCGTTACTCCTCACCTCGCATCTATTTTCCAGTTCCAGTATCCAGTTACTCACCTGAATCCAGTTCCAGTTACTCACCTGCATCCAGTTTCAGTATCCAGTTACTCACCTGCATCCAGTTACAGCATCCAGTTACTCACCTGCATCCAATTCCCATTATCCCGTTTTACTCACTCATCCAGTTAGTATCCATTACTCCCACCACCACCCGTAACAGTATCCAGTTACTACTTTACCTATCAGCAATCATTTCCAGTATCCAGTTACTCACCTGCATCCAGTAATAGTATCCAGTTACTTACCTGCATCCAGTTCCAGTATCCAGTTACTCCCTATGCATCCAGTAATAGTATCCAGTTACTTACCTGCATCAAGATCCAGTATCCATTACCACCTGCCTCCAGATACATATACAGTTACTCACCATGCATCCAGTTCCAGTATCCAGTTACTCACCTGCATCCAGATATAGGATCCAGTTACTCACCAGCATCCAGTTACTCACCTCATCCAGTTACATCCCTGCATCCAGTTCTATCCAGTTACTCACTCACTCGCATCCAGTTCCAGAAACTTACCTGCATCTAGTTCCAGTATCCTGTTACTCACCTGCATCCAGTTTCCAGTATCCAGTTACTCCACCTGCATCCAGTTACAGCATTCAGTTACTCACCTGCATCCAGTTCCAGTATCCAGTTTACTCACTTGCTCCAGTTCCAGTATCCAGTTACTCACCTGCATCCAGTTACGCATTCAGTTACTCACCTGCATCTAGATACAGTATCCAGTTACTCACCTGCATCCAGATACAGTATCCTTACTCACCTGTATCCAGTTCCAGTATCCAGTTACTCACCTGTATCTAGTTCCAGTTTCCAGTTACTCACCTGCATCCAGTTCCAGTTCCAGTTACTCACCTGCATCCAGTTCCAGTTTTCCAGTGACTCACCTGCATCCAGTTCCAGTTTCCAGTTACTCACCTGCATCCAGTTATAGCTTTAGTTACTCACCTGCATCAGTTACAGCTTTCAGTACTCTCACACTGCATCCCTCCAGTTCCAGTATCCAGTTACTCACCTGCATCCAGATACAGTATCCAGTTACTCACCTGTATCCGTTCCAGTATCCAGTTACTCACGTATCTAGTTCCAGTTTCCAGTTCCACCTGCATCCAGTTCCAGTTTCCAGTTACTCACCTGCATCCAGTTCCAGTTTCCAGTGATCACCGCATCCAGTTCCGTTTCCAGTTACTCACCCATCCAGTTTAGCTCAGTTCTCACTGCATCCAGTTACAGCTTTCAGTTACTCACCTGCATCCAGTTCCAGTATCCAGTTACTCACCTGCATCACCAGATACAGTATCCAGTTATCACCTGCATCCAGTTCCAGTATCCAGTTACTCCCCACCATCCTAACAGTATCCAGTTACTTCCTGCATCCAGTTCCGTATCTAGTTACTCACCTTGCATCCAGTAATAGTATCCGTTACTTACCTGCATCCAGTTCCAGTAATCCAGTTACTCACCTGCATCCAGTAAAGTATCCAGTTACTTACCTGCATCAAGATCCAGTATCCAGTTACTCACCTGCATCCAGATACAGTATACAGTTACTCACTTGCAATCCAGTTCCAGTATCTCCAGTTACTCTTACTCACCTGCATCCAGAACAGTATTCAGTTACTCACCTGCACATCCAGTTCCAGTATCCTGTTACTTCACCTGCATCCAGATATGTATCCTCTACTCACCACATCCAGTACTCACCTGCATCCAGTTTACTCACCTGCATCCAGTTACAGTATTCAGTTACTCACCTGCATCCAGTTCCAGTAACTTACCTGCATCTAGTTCCAGTATCCTGTTACTCACCTGCATCCAGTTACTCACCCCTGCATCCAGTTACAGCATTCAGCAGTTACTCACCTGCATCCAGTTCAGTATCCCAGTTACTCACTTGATCCATTCCAGTATCAGTTACTCACCTGCATCCAGTTACAGCACTTGTTACTCACCTGCATCCAGATACAGTATCCAGTTACTCACCTGCATCCAGATACAGTATCCGTTACTCACCTGTATCCAGTTCCAGTTTCCAGTTACTCACCTGCATCCGTTCAGTTTCCAGTTACTCACCTGCATCCCAGTTCCAGTTTCCAGTTACTCACCTGCATCCAGTTATAGCTTTCAGTTACTCACCTGCATCCAGTTACAGCTTTCAGTTACTCACCTGGCCACCATTCTCCATCTCTATTGCATCCAGTTCCAGTATCCAGTTACTCACCAGGCCACCATTCTCCCTTCTCCATCTCTATTGCATCCATTCGTATCCAGTTCCCCTGCATCTAGTTCCGTATCCAGTTACTCACCTGAATCCAGTTCCGTGTCCAGTTACTCACCTGTATCCAGTTCAGCATCCCAGTTACTCACCTGAATCCAGTTACTCTTTACTCACCTGCATCCAGTTCCAGCTCCAGTTCCAGTAATCCAGTTCCAGTATCCAGTTACTCACCTGAACCTCCAGTACCAGTTACTCCCTGAATCCAGTTTCCAGTATCCAGTTACTCACCTGAATCCATTCCAGTTACTCTCACCTCATCCAGTTTCAGTATCCAGTTACTGCACCTGCATCCGTTTACAGCATCCAGTTTACTCACCCTCATTCAGATACAGTATCCAGTCACTCACCTGCATCCAGTTCCTCACCTGCATCCAGATATAGTATCCAGAGTAATACCTTTATTGGCTCAACTAAATGAAGAAAATGCAAGCCTACAAGCACACTTAAGCCTCATCATTTGTTTTCTCTTGATTCCTAGCTTAAATAGAACAAAACTTCGGGGCTAAACCAACCCCCTTTTCATAGGCTCACAATAACCGACATATTCACTTATTTTTATGTCATTTCATTATTCAGAGACCATTTTTAACATGGACACACAGAAATGACCTCAATGCTTTTAACATTTTAACATTTATTGAAAAATAACATAATGTTTTGGCTTTTTTAGGTTTAAAATGGAAGAATTATGATAATGAATGAGTGGAATAAACTACAATAACAACTTCCTCTCCAAACTCTTCGAATGAAAAACATTATCAACTTTAACACTTGTTTCCGCTGTAGCAGGAAAAATTGTGAAGGCTGCTGATAATCTCACAGCCACTTCATCTCAAACTTAAAATTAGAATGGAATATAACTTCTCTCTCTCTCTCTCTCATATCCATATGTGTGTATATAGTGTATTTTTAAAAATAATTTGTATGTTAAGCCAAACTGATTTAATTTATTTAATCATTTTTACATTTATCTAGCTATTCTATTTGATTATCCCTGCATACAAGTTGTGTTATACAATACAGCATACTTGGGGAAACTCTGCAGGAGTTTGTATGTTCTCTCCTCGTGCTTGCGTGGGTTTCCTCATGCAATCTGGTTTCCTCCACAATCATAAAGACATACTGATAGGTTGTTATTGTCAAATAAATGTGCTTAGATTGTAAGCTCTTCAGGCAGGGCCTGATGTGAATGTATACATTAATTGTAAGAGCTACGAAGATGTTGGCGCTATCAATCCACAATAATAATAATAATCAAGGAACATTTTTAATTTTAGTGTGGAATATAAAATGTAGACATGCAGGGTACACCAGTGAAGGGAATACATAATATTCAATGTACATTTGTGAGCGGCCTGCTACCTACGCATAACTATGAAAGGGTAGAGAAAATACGTTTTTCCATTTTGAAAGGATTAAAAGGATGTTTGCATGTGTCATCAGTGTTTTTAATGATGTTGAAAGATTGCTCTGAGGATGTTTTGTCAATGTATTTTATTTTGGGGGGGGGGCGAATTAGGATCTGTGGTTAGAAAGAGTAGCACCCACAATAAACTGCAGACACTGGCACTTGGATGCATATTGTAAACTTGCAGACCTTACTCATATTAAGCTCTCTTTACAGGTCCCCCAATTCCTAGCAGCTTTGTCTCAGCATTTGATTTTGCATTGGTGCCTGCTCTTTTGCTTACTCTGTGGACCCAGATTAATGTTTTTTTGTGGGGGTTTTTTCCAGTCAGAAAGAGGAATAATAGGGTGCTCCAACGAATATCAGCTTCTCTACCACCTCATCGCATCATGGAAAATAGCTGTAGAAAACCTCTAGGACTGGTCTAATCAAACAAACCAAACATGTTGCAGTGACTTTATCACTTATATTGTAATGACCCCGCAAAGCACACAAGTGCATTTGGGATAATCCAGTGCTTATAAATACGCTATATTATATATATAATACATATAACAAGATTGCAAAAACTCCACCTAACTCCCATATAAAACGTCAGCACAACCTTATAACTGCAGTGGCAGAATCTTTCTGTCAAGTGTTCCACATCTGAGAAAGTACCAGTGCTCTATGGTACACACAACCCATACCAAACCACCAGGGCACTTTGTTGGATGGTCCACCAACTATAGTACATTTGGCTTAACCAGATTTCTGTCCTAATGGCCTCCTATGATGGATGAACCTAATGAAAATCACTGTGGAATATGTTCATATTAATAATACAATACAGAATCTAAAAATATGATCTAGTTTGAGATGTAACAATATCTGGATAACAATTTAGAGTTGTTTTTTGCTACAGTATCTACTGTCAGATATAGTGGGTTGTCCCCATAGTTAGGATCTTATTTTGACAGGAACACATATCTGACAGGAACAACGTGCTTTTGACTGCTGCTAGAGATCAGATTGTGTCTGCCTGTATCGTTTTGCAAAAATATGCTTGTGAATTAAACACACATCAAAATCTTGCCAAAAACCAAAAATATTTAAGTAATCCTGACCCAAAACCCATTTATTATATAATTATACAGCACCGGGTTCCTTGGATATTTTAGGCAAACATTATTCAAAATGAGGTGTCATAACGATCTGAGTCTTTTAATTAAGCCGCTCACTGCTTCTTCAGCTTTCCAAGACTTTAGGTGCCCTTACCCATCAGAATTTACAAATAAACAATTGTTCCTTTGCAAATACATGATAGCATCGTATTGGCCCCTCCTGCTGAAGTAATGGTGATTCAGTTGTCAGTAAATTTTCATGCCCCCACACCTTGCTGGACTACTCGCAAATCCTGTTGGATTCGACAGGATTGGTTGAGAATTCCCATGTGTTTGGCTACCTTTATTAAAGGTGGGGTTGGTCAAAGTTGCAGAGTAAATACATTGCTTATTATTCCTGCAAAGCAAGCTTCTCAACAGCAGGTCTAGGGTTTCCCCAATGATTTGACAGAGCTGTTACTCATTGATTAATTTACTTAAATATGTTTATTTTTTTGATACATTTATTTATTCACATGTTTAGATTTGTATGAAATATATATTTTGATGAATTGACTTGCAACTTTTTTAAAATATATATATACGGTATATATTTTTCTATATCTTATAATGATCTATTTTTTTGTAGGGGTTCCCTAAGATATGGTACCCATAAAAAGGATGAGAACACTGCTTAAAATGTGGGAAAACTGGAATGGAAGCCTGATTTCAAATTCAACTTTTGTATGTGAGAAGCCTATCGCGTTCACTATGGACTCACATGCTGCAGCCTCTTAACAGCTTATCTTCATCAACGCACTAATCCCTCTTCCCTATATTAACCAATAAGTGTACGAATACTATTATAGTTGGCAAGTGCCCAGCCCCACTTTATTATCCTCAAAAACAGAGGAACAATAGCAGGGCTTGGATTATCATGGCCCGAAGCACTTATTATGCTCACACCTCTGATTTGTAAAATGCTCTAATTATGATATTGGCAGTGGTAGGTACTAGAGCATTGGTGGCGAACCTATGGCACGGGTGCCAGAGGTGACACGGAGCCCCCTCCTTGACCACTCATCACAGCAGAGTATAGTGGCTGTCTGTAGCTGAGAGAGGTGAACGTGCTATAACATTCATCTCTGCTTGAGTCCTTGTTTTGGATCCCAAACTCCTGTCTAATAATGTAGGGTTAATGGTCGCGTTTTAGATCTCAAACTCCTGTGTGGTAATGTAGAGTTAATAGTTAATCTTATATCAATTCTATCTACTGATTGGTCTGTGTCTATTTGAATTGTTTTATCCAAATTAAAACTCTGTATTCAGGTTAAATGGATCGTGTTGGCACTATGCAATAAAAAGTGGGTTTTGGGTTGCAGTTTGGGCAATCAGCCTCTAAAAGGTTCGCCATCCCTGGACTAGAGACTAGACATATAGGTTTTGGAGAGGAAGGAATATTGCACCCAATCACTATTTAGGTTAACCATAAAAATATACAGCACATTGAATATTTAACAACAAGCATTTTAGGCTCCATTACTTATCCAAGTTAAGAGGAATTTTTCATTGTAGAGACTGTACACATGGTAAAAAAAAGTTCTAGGCCACCTTGCTCCACACCTCTTTAGGGATTCTGCGCCCAGTCCCAAGCTCCTGCTAATCCTCTAAAATGAATCTCTCAAACTTAGGGTTTCCAGATCAGTGGAAAATCCGAGGACACCTATTAAAACACATGCATGCAGGGCTGAGTCAGCAGTAATGCAATTTTAATGCAACCATTGCAGCCCTGCTAACTGCATTTATAAGAGCATCCTACAATCAGCAGGTGATCTGGAAACCTTACTCAAACTCTGTCTGAAGTGGCCATACACATTGCTGTCATGGGCAGTATCGGCAGTGGTATAGCAAAACGGCCAATCACAATGCTGAGGAACGTCTATAGTAGGCATTTGGTCAGTTGGAAAGACAAACATTCATGACGCGTGTATGGCTGCATGACCAGACAATCCCGGTAACGCATATAGCGATCGGTCGTGTCCGTGTGTGTGGACCCCACCTCACGTGTGCCCGATACAAATGTGATGGTACAATGCAATAGGAATAGTATGTGTATGCCACCTTTACCTCCAAATAGACCGACTGCTTTAAGTACAAATCCAATACCTAATTAACAGCTGGGGCCCTAGAAGCAAAGGCGTGTGGACTGGGCTCCTTGGTTCCAGCAGGGGATCAAAGGCCTTGGATAAGACTCTATTTACACATAAAATGTAATACACAATCGTGTTATCCCCACTGGGCAGGTAGTAGCTGGAAGGGTAACATATGAACACGTCTGAATGAAAACTTCCTGCTTATCTGTATGATATATTTAAGATAAAACCTTCACATTAAATGCTGACAGTTTGATTAGATTCTGCACCCAGAATAGGCCTGTGTATTTCTAGCATTACAACAAATTGCACTTTATTTGCCTACTAAATGCAAATTGTTCCCAGCCTTGAGCAAGAGTAGCACTCCCCATGATGCCATGTATCCATCTGATACCCACTTACCATACAAGCACCTAGATATTGGAAAATACTGCTTAAATGCTGCTCTTTGCTGATACTACTTACTACTCCAACTCATATAGGGGTCCATACACACAACCAACCTGGTCATATCATGATAGTCCAATATCAACATTAATTGTGTTTAAGTCTAATCCTGACAAATAGCGGAAATAACGGTAGTGAAAACATAACAATCTTCTATAAACAACATCCCCAGTGTTTGGCATTGCGAATACGATCTCTGTGTTTGCTGATGATACTTAATTCTACAGGATTATAGGCTCAGGATGACTCTACCTTACAAATTGATTTAAATAAACTTGGTGTTGTTGAGAAATGTATGCTGAACTTGCAGTATCTTAACAGCAGCTATTTCCACAAATGACATAACAGCCAATGACTGCAGAGTGTTCTAAATGATGTGAAAGCTCAGTGAGAGGTGCTCTCTGAGCTTTTGCGGTGATCGAAGGGGATATGCAATGTAAATGGTTCATCACTGTGAGGGCAGTAAGTTTGTGGAAGGCTCTGCCGAAAATGTAGTGTCACTTAATCTCTGCTTGAGTCCTTGTTTGCTAACTTATTGCCACCGATATCGCTTCCGTCACATTTGGTGGACTTGACGTGATTTAAAAGCAGCAATAATGGGGTGAAAAGTCATTACCGCACACACCAGCCACGATCGATGGGTTAAGTGCAGCCATTTTAAATTGCCAAGTCTGAGGTGGTGAAAACACATAAGTTCCCATATGACTAGCCTGCCAGTGGGTGCTTGGAAGAGTCCATTGTGGGGTGTCCAGGTGGATGTTAGATTATTTTCCAGCATTTATTCTATAACGTTTGATGATTTTCGGTGTGTTACCAATATCGCTTTTTTCCTTGAATTGAATGCGCCATTTTTTTTTCGCCACGATACTGACTCAACGCAATATACGGCGACATCCCAGCACACATGTGCTGCAGCACTAGCGATCTGCGAAAATAATGATCTGCGACAGCGAAGTAGCAATGGTTTATAAATATGTCCCATAGATTCTTCTAGGGCAGGTAAAATATCCAGGGTGAAACTTTTGCTTAAAAAAGTCCTATCGCTGTATACAAATGACTGCATGTAAACAAAAGCACAAAACAGTCTATTGCTTGTGCAATGTAAATGTAAACAAAGAACCTTTTAGAATGATATTGTCATTTAATATATTTGATGGAAAAGCCCTGTCTTACTTTAATAATAGAGTATATTTCCATGTTAGGTTGAATAGAATCTCCAGGCAACTTTGATTACAAACAAAACTTCACTTTCCCAAGGGTTTCTACTGAACAGTGAGCCAGAATGAGGCAACAAATGTGGGCTAATTACATTTTACAGTAAACAGTTCGAATGTGAATGGCTTCTACGGAAGTGAAATAGGATCTATCCTGTGAACACTTTTTAAAAAAAAAGTAAAAAAAGAACACAAATTCCATTGTGAATTGTTACATAATTGAGCTTGTAAGAACAAGACTGTAAAGATACTGGAAAACTTTGCAAACCTGACTTTTGTAGCCCTGTAGGCTGCAGGCCCACTCTATATAGGCACTATATCACATGTGAATGTGCAATCATAATGTAGTGTGTTTTACAGCATTCCCCTATCCCAAATAATCATTCTCCACTGTCCTCCAAATAGTCAAAACTGCTATTTAGGGCTAGGGCACACTATCAGATCTTTTTAAGCGTGATCCGATCACAATTGCAATCCGATGACGCTTAAAAAAATTAGAGTAGTGCGGGCCATTGGGGTGGCCACATCATGTCCATTGGTGTGATCCATGCATGTGATCACCAGTTTTTGCTGTGATAAGGCCAAATTGCCTAAATTGCACAAGCAAGCAATGCGCTCATGTAGTGTGTTCTCAGCCTTGCCTTTCCCACCAGCAATACAAACAGCTGTACTGCCTCTGGCCATCGAGTCAGTTACCACATACCTGTTTTGTAAAGAAAACAACAACTGTCACACCTGCATCTTAAAGGGCAACTTACTGAAAAAAAAGACAAGGACCATAAAATTGTGAGGCTAAGATGCTATAATGCCAAGAAAAAGTGGCATTGCAATGTTAAAATGTTCAGCATGTTGTCCTTACTTTGGCACAGTTCCACTGTTAAAGGAAAAAAATACTGAAAAAATTACTTTTTCTCATCTATATGTGTAAGCATCACTTACTCTGGGGAGTGTGTGTGTTGCTGCATCCCTTCAATTAGTATTTGATTTTTCAGGCTCATTATCCCCCCTCCCTCTTTAACCCCTTCCCCCTTCCATCTGACCAACCTTTTTATGAGGGCAAGCATGCACAGTAATCTCTATGAGGCAGCACAAACTGCCAAAACTGCCACACAGCATACAGCTCCCCGAATCCTTCTCCCCTGTTGTGAGCTGGTTACGAGCACGCATCTGGAGAAGATCGTGTTCATAACAGCTCATTCAAAGTGGCTGTACTGTGTGTACATTACCTGCATTCATTTTCAGTATCCATTTACTCAAATGTTCCAATTACGATCCAGTTAATTACCTTCATCCAGTTCCAGTTTCCAGTTATTTACCTGCATCCAATTCCAGTATCCAGTTACTCACCTGCATCCAGTTAGTACCCAGTTACTCCACCATCCAGTAACAGTATCCAGTTACTTACCTGCACCAGTTCCAGTACCAGTTATCACCCCTCATCCAGTTACTTACCTGCATCCAGTTAGTATGAATTACTCACCTGCATCCAGTAAAGTATCCAGTTACTTACCTGCATCAGATCCATATCCAGTTACTCACCTGCATCAGATACAGTATCCAGTTACTTACTCATCCAGTTCAGATCCAGTACTCACTGCATCCATTCCAGTATCCAGTTACTCACCTGCATCCAGATACAGTATTCAGTTACTCACCTGCATCCAGTTCCAGTATCCTGTTACTCACCTGCATCCGGATATAGTATCCAGTTACTCACCAGCATCCAGTTACTCACCTGCATCCAGTTACTCACCTGCATCCAGTTACTCACCTGCATCCAATTCAGTATCCAGTTTACTCACCTGCATCCCAGTTATTATCCATTACTCCCCACCACCCAGTAACAGTATCCAGTTACTTACCTGCAATCCAGTTCCAGTATCCAGTTACTCACCTGCATCCGTTAATAGTATCCAGTTACTTACCTGCATCCAGTTCCCAGTATCCAGTTACTCACCTGCATCCAGTAATAGTATCCAGTTACTTACCTGCATCAAGATCCAGTATCCGTTACTCACCTGCATCCAGATACACAGTATACAGTTACTCACCTGCATCCAGTTCCAGTATCCAGTTACTCACCTGCATCCAGATATATCATCCAGTTACTCACCAGCATCCAGTTACTCACCTGCATCCAGTTACTCACCTGCATCCAGTTACAGTATCCGTTACTCACCTGCATCCATCTCAGAACTTACCTGCATCTAGTTCCAGTATCCTGTTACTCACCTGCATCCAGTTCCAGTATCCAGTTACTCACCTGCATCCAGTTACAGCATTCAGTTACTCACCTGCATCCAGTTCCAGTATCCAGTTACTCACATTGCTCCAGTTCCAGTATCCAGTTACTCACCTGCATCCATGTTACAGCATTCAGTTACTCACCTGCATCTAGATACAGTATCCAGTTACTCACCTGCATCCAGATACAGTATCCAGTTACTCACCGTATCCAGTTCCAGTATCCAGTTACTCACCTGTATCTAGTTCCAGTTCCAGTTACTCACCTGCATCCAGTTCCAGTTCCAGTACTCAACCTGCATCCAGTTCCAGTTTTCCAGTGACTCACCTGCATCCAGTTCCAGTTTCCAGTTACTCACCTGCATCCAGTTATAGCTTTCAGTTACTCACCTGCATCCAGTTACAAGCTTTCAGTACCTCACCTGCATCCAGTTCCAGTATCCAGTTACTCACCTGCATCCAGATACAGTATCCAGTTACTCACCTTATCCAGTTCCAGTATCCAGTTACTCACCTGTATCTAGTTCCAGTTTCCAGTTCCTCACCTGCATCCAGTTCCAGTTTCCAGTTACTCACCTGCATCCAGTTCCAGTTTCCAGTGACTCACCTGCATCCAGTTCCAGTTTCCAGTTACTCACCTGCATCCAGTTATAGCTTTCAGTTACTCACCTGCATCCAGTTCACGCTTTCAGTTACTCACCTGCATCCAGTTCCAGTATCCAGTTACTCACCTGCATCCAGATACATATCCAGTTATTCACCTGCATCCAGTTCCATTCCAGTTACTCCCCACCATCCAGTAACAGTATCCAGTTACTTACCTGATCCAGTTCCAGTATCTAGTTACTCACTGCATCCATAATAGTATCCAGTTACTTACCTGCATCCATTCCAGTAATCCAGTTACTCACCTGCATCCAGTAATAGTATCCAGTTACTTACCTGCATCAAGATCCAGTATCCTTACCACCTGCATCAGATACAGTATACAGTTACTCACTCAACTTCAGTATCCAGTATCATACGTACACCATGCATCCAAACAGTATTCAGTTACTACCGTGATCCAGTTCCAGTATCCTGTTACTCACCGCATCCAGATATGTATCAGTATCTACTCACCTCACCACATATCACCAACCACTGCATCCTAGTTACTCACCTGAACAATCACAACTGCATACTCACCTGCACAGCAAACTTCCAGTTACAGATTCAGTTACCTCTACTCACCTGCAATCCAGTTCCAGTAACTACCTGCCTCTTCAGTTCCAGTATCCTGTACTCACTGCATCCATACCACCTGCATCCAGTTACAGCATCAGTTACCCCTGCATCCAGTTCCAGTATCCAGTTACTCACTTGATCCAGTTCCAGTATCCTTACTCACCTGCATCCAGTTACAGCACTTAGTTACTCTCACCTGCATCCAGATACAGTATCCAGTTAACTCACCTGCATCAGATACAGTATCCGTTACTCACCTGTATCCAGTTCCAGTTTCCAGTTACTCACCTGCATCCAGTTCCAGTTTCCAGTTACTCACCTGCATCCGTTCCAGTTTCCAGTTACTCACTGCATCCATTTATAGCTTTCAGTTACTCACCTGCATCCAGTTACAGCTTTCAGTTACTCACCTGGCCACCATTCCATCTCTATTGCCATCCGTTCCAGTATCCAGTTACTCCAGGTACTCACCAGCCACCATTCTCCATCTCTATTGCATCCAGTTCCAGTATCCAGTTACTCACCTGCATCTAGTTCCAGTATCCAGTTACTCACCTGAATCCAGTTCCAGTGTCCAGTTACTCACCTGTATCCAGTTCAGCATCCAGTTACTCACCTGAATCCAGTTACTCACCTGCATCCAGTTCCAGCATCCAGTTCCAGTATCCAGTTCCAGTATCCAGTTACTCACCTGAAATCCAGTTCCAGTATCCAGTTACTCACCTGAATCCATTCCAGTCCAGTTACTTCACTGATCAGTTCCAGTTTTCCCACTGATCCTTCAGTATCCAGTTACTCACCTGCATCCAGTTACAGCATCCAGTTACTCACCTCATTCAGATCCAGTACTCCAGTCAACTCACCTGCATCCAGTCACTCACCTGCATCCAGATATAGTATTCAGTTACCACCGGCACCAGTTACTTCACCTGCATCCCAGATATAGTATCAGTTCTCACATGCATTCCAGTTCCAGTATCCAGTAAATCACTTCATCTAGTTCCAGTATCCAGTTACTCACCTGATCCAGCAATCAAATTTCCAACCTTCTTCCTCAACAGTATGCTCTCTGACCTTTACCCTGCCTCTCCTAGACGGGATTTATTCCTCCTTCTAAAAGTACCTTGTGAGTACCCTAGCCTCCCTTCTGGCCCTTATAACTTACGGGTGGAGCCTGGAGCCACACTGGAGAGCTTTACTTTCTGTAGTAATTGGGGAATCTACCAGCGGAGGAGGGTTTGTGGGGTTATTAATCGTTCCTTCTGCAAACATAGTGTCCAAAACAGTGGGCAAAGCCATATGTTGACATTAAACCAGTTTAATGATGGATTGTCTATCATCCCTTCATTTCTATTTATAAACCTTTGAGGTGAGGGTTTTTGATTAATCATCTGATATAGGGAAACAAAATGACTTGTATATAGACTTGAAATGACAAGTTTAAATAAAAAAAAAGAACATTTCAATCTGCGGATTTATAAACTTTTGAACAGTGTTTTCCAGCTGGTCTTCTAGCATTACAAGTTGCACCAATTAGGTTCGCAGCCATGAAATTTAGAGCTGTTTAAAATCCTGTATTGCTGCGTGACCACAATAAATTCCTTAAACTTCTGTTCATTTACTTTTGATGAGTTGTATAACGCAACCCAAACACGGAGCTGTTCCTGTTCAGCACTAGGGGAATATACGGGACCCCGTAATAGCCAATATGCTGTGCCTGAACATTTAAAGCTGTTTAGCTCGCCACTTTAAACATAAACAGAAAAAATACTATCGAAAGTGAAGGTTAGTGGTAAAAGAATGTGTAGCTTAAGGCTGCCGGGACAAATCACTGTTGACCGCGGCAAAAGTGTTTGTTGCGCCAACGTTGCGATCCCAAAGGGACCGTATGATTGGCTGTGATTACAAACATGTCAGATTCGCCTGGACCAACGGACAACTGTCATTGTACGCGGATGACAAGCAGCACAAGATTTGTCGCCCAAATGAAACATACACGAAGTATCTGTCGATTGCCTGAAAAATCTGCACAGTGCACCCAGCTTAGGCTCCTGGCCACCTGCTATGTATCCTACTAATTAAAACATTATTACAGTGGGTTTCTTTGAACAGTCTATGTGCAAAAAGGAAGGCCAGCTAGGATAAAGTTCAACAATCAAGTGTTTCAAATAGCTGATCGCACGTCATGAAGGCAACAACGTGCAATCAGCTCTTATTAAAAGTCCGGACCGAACATTGCAAGTGCTCTAAACATGAATATATGCTCCCTTAGACTGTTAGCTGCTCAGTGTCTAATAGTGGTATATTAACTTCCATGTTTTGCTGTTTTCTACCATTATATTGAAATCTTCCAGTTTGCTGTACAGTATATGGAATTTTCTAGTTTGCTGTACCAGTATATTGACATTTCAGTTTGCATGTTACCAGTATATTGAATTCCCAGTTTGCTGTAAAGTCTCATGATGAAATTTCCAGTTTGACTGTATCAGTTAAATGAATTTACATAGTTGCTTGTACCAGTATATTGAAATTTACTATTTTCGTGTACCAGTTGCCTGTACAATTCCCAGTTTGCTTGTACCAGTTATATTACATTCCACAGTTGTTTACCGTAATTGGAAATTCCCCAATTTTCTGTACCAGTATGTTAAATTTCCAGTGTGCTGTACCCTGTGTGTCCGTGCTGTGCCAAAATGTTCACAAGTCTCCAGCAAAGGTCTTGTTCTATAATAGGTAGGGTTGATTTTATTAGTAGGGTGAAAGCTTGTATGAGAGTTTTCAACAGGCACTGACGTCAAATTAGGAGAGCTCCTTTTCAGAAACTGGTGTTTTATTCTATGCTAGGTAAAGTACACAAAAAGGAGGTAAATCAAATTTCCAAACAAAAGAATATAAACCTAGCCTATCCGCCAACCTCAGAGCAATCTCACTCTGCCAAATAGCAACAAGAGACTGTGCACTCCGCGAGTGGATCAGAGATTATGAATATTAGAAAAGAAAGCCTGCGGTGACTTATAAACAGTATCCCACCCTTCCTGGATCGTCCGGGAGTCTCCCTCATTCTGGGGTGGTCCCCGCACTCCGCAAGACCACCCAGACTCCCGGACTGAGAGGAGGACTCCGCCCCCACCACCCCTAGAACACAGGCAACTGCCCTGTGGACAGCATCCTGCCCTAATAACATTCACGACTCACCCACCCACGCCCCCTTTCCCCCAACCCTGCAAACTTCCATCTATTCTAAATAAATGACAACCAGAAAGTATCCCGATAACCAGAGCCATAGTATAAACCAGTATTAATTAGTCCGTACCCCGAAATGACAGTATAGTATTATACCCAGTAATATCAATATTATATGATAGTACCCCTGTACAACCAGAATACAGTATAGTTGTCTTAATTACCAGTTCACTTCTCAATTATTATATATAGTTCCCCGTACCAAAACCGCAGCTACAGTATATGTATTAATACCAGTAATATCAATATATTAGTATCCCCGTACCAACCGAACTACAGTTATTGTATGTATTAAACCAGTTAATTCTCCAAATTTATAGATCCTCCCCGTACCAACCAGAACTACAGATATGTATAATACCAGTAATCTAAATATTATATAGTATCCCCGTTTGACCCAAACACAGAAACTACAGTATAGTAGTTAATCACCAGTAATTCTCAATATTATAGTATCCCGTACCCACACAGAAACTACAGATATATTGATAATACAGTAATTTTCAATACTATATAGTAACCCTACCACCGCAGTTATGTATTATCATAAATCCTCGAAAATAATCATGACAACTAGTTATGTATTAATACCCAGTAATTCTCCAATATATATATATCCCCTACCAAACAGAACTACCAGTATATGTATTAATACCAGTAAGTTCTCAATATGATATAGTGGTCACATGTACCAACCAAAATACAGTATATGTATTAATACAAGTAATTCTCATATTATCCGTATCCCCGTACCCAAACAGAACTACAGTATATGTAGTTAATACCAGTAAGTCTTCAATATTCTATCTGTGTCAGTGTCAACCAGAAACTACATATATGTATTAATTACCATAGTAATTCATCGATAGATAGTATCCAGTGACCAACCAGAACACGTACAGTATTGTAATTACATACCGTAATTCTCAATATTATATAGTATCCCTGTACCAACCAAGAAAACTACAGTATATGTTTCAATACCAGAAGTACTCAAATTTATTAGTTATCCCTCTCCAACCAGAACTACAGTATATGGATTCAAAACCAGTAATTCTAATATTATATATTATCCCCGTACAAACAGAACTACAGTAATGTATTAGTACCAGTTAATTCTCATATTTTTAATTTTAGATTCCTGGCCAGCCCACTTTTAAAGCTATTCAGTGTAACTTGCCCTTACTACATCGGTGGAAGAGGTTACACAGTTTCACCGTTTCCACTGTAAAAGGACAACCTTTCCTAACCTGAAGAGGTTTATCTTTTCTTTCAACCCTTAATGGATGTCACGAGTCCTTGATATGACCTATTAGTGAACATGCGATAAAGAGAGTTATTGAATGGGGCCCGTTTATATACTTTGCTATAACACCGCTGATCATATAACCAGTGCAATCGGTGCTTTCTCCAGTGGTGTAAAGAGCCTGCATAGTCAAGCTTGTGGGTCATGACCTGGCCAAGATGGCAACAGGAAGCCGATATAAGCAGATACAGTGACAAAACTAATTTATTCATGTGTGTAGAGGAAAATAGGATTTGCACAAATGACAGCAGTGAATGCGTTTGCATTTTTAATACATTGCGATTTTTGAATTTATGTAATCGAATCTAAGCACTTCATAATCCCAACTTGATGTATGATATATTTGTTATAAATATTGTTTGTACATTTCTAGCACCGTTGTGTTTTAATTCCTACTAATAAAAGCGTTCTTCAAAAACTCATTTCGACGGCAGGATGTGGTGGGAGTTTCTGTTACTTACTGTTGGATCAGCAAAACAGCTGTGTCAAGTGCACATTTGTTTTTTATGCCATTTTCATTTTTGTCATTTAATTGATGTTAACTGATATTCACCTATTTTTTTATTTGATTCTTCCCCCTATATTTTAAACCTTTCAGACTTGAAGTTGGTTAGAGGACACAGAAGGAATTCCAGAGGAAATGGGAGCCAAATGAGAAAAAAGCTTAGTGGGAGGAAGCAGGTAAGTGGTGTGGTCGGTGTTGAAAATGGTTCTGTGATCTGTTGGGAGGGAAGGTAGGGGCGAGGGACACATGGGGACAATAGAAAAGGACATATAAGGATCAGCAGCAAGCTAAGGGATTTGAATGTTAAGAGAAGAATTTTTATAACAATTGCACTATGTTTAACGGGGAGCTATTATCTGGCAGAGGGGACGTAGCTCCGCCAATAAACAGCAGAGTTATTGATATTGTGTTGTCAGCGCCTTGAGACCAAAAAAACACCACTGAAGTCTCCGCAATTGAACCACAAATGCTCTGTGTAACGAGATTATACAGCATCCGGCATTGAAACATTGCTCAATTTGACCAATAAAATCAGTTAAAGGCCATCCAGCATTCCCAATCTAAATTAAATATAAAAAAAGGATTTAATGTGTCCCTTACAATGTAATATAAAAAAAAAGTCACCATGGCAAGGCGTTCCAGTGACCGTGAGTTTGGAGTTAATAGGGCATGGAGATTACAAGGTGACTTTATATTCTGTATAACTGGATTTTATGGGAGGCGGAATGTAAGATTTTGCTTTATAATCTTTACAGTTCCGGGAGGAGGGAGGAAACCACGAAGCCACCCAAAGGGGTAGGTTATAATAAATAATGCCACCCCAACTGTAAATTAAAGGGGATGAGAAGTCAACTTGGAGTGTCCTGCCCTGGTTGTAAAAGGGTACTCGGCCTGAGCCTCCGTTTTTATTGTGGTCACGGAATTCCCGTGTGACTTCTAATATGTTTAATTACAGTTGGGGGTGTGGTATTATGGCAATATAATCCATATGGTTATTTAAACTCGGATTTTAGTATAGTGCTTTCTTCTCCTAACCAGGATGTTGTGGCAACGTACTTTGTAAAATCTGCAGTTGTGTGTGTGTGTGGTGTGTGATGTGTGTGTGTGTGGGGGGGGGTTGTAGGGTTAAGGAGAAGAGAAAGGGGGAAAGCAGAGCGTGTTGAGGTGCGCTTAATGTACTAAAAACTGGAAATATGAGCTGGGAGCGAGTAGGTCGTAAACCAGGGTATGGGTGTGTTGAGGGAGGAGGGGGGTTTAAAAGAATCAAGGACTTTGAAGGGGGGGGAGAAGGCAGGAAGGGGCGTAGAAACTTTTGTGAAATATCATTGGAGAGAGGAAGGGAAACTGGCAAGCAATATTTCCATGTACAAAAATTTGAATTTATAGTGTTAATGTAACCACCATCAGTAAAATTATAACGATATTAGAGTCAACTGAATGGGTTATACCAACCCAAAACACAGTAGGAAGTTCCGACTAAGATTATATATATTGTTCCATTATATGTAGATTAATAACATATTTTGTTATATCTCTACTTGCCATTATTATCAGCCAATACAGAAATCCCATTTACTTTAATATTTTTATTAAATGTTTCTTCCATTTTACCTATGTTCTACTTTCCTTATGACAAAATCAATTTGCACTTTTAAGTCAGAGCTGTGACACGACGGTGGATCCACAGAATTTGATTAGGCTGTGTAAAGCGCACCTATTATGGTACAGATGGGCCATAGCATCAGGCATGTGTGGACACGCCACCGAACGATCATTCGTATACAGAATTAAATGGAATGATCAATCGTGTATTATACAAACAACTTTGCATTTTTATAAATACTCAAACAAACATTGCTACACCACCAATACATTACTATATACACACATGCAGCACACTCAGAGATACAGCTACACCACATGCACTTCACGTTTTATAAACTACTACACATTTAGTATATTCTGTAAACACGTTCACACATTCACACACCACTACCCCCGAACATACTAACACGCCACACAAACACTATGAACGACACAACTGGGAGGACTAAAACGGGCCCTCTCTAGACTTTGATTCACCTGAAAAAACATGTTACAAGCCTCTGCGAAAAGTGGGTGTGGCTTGTGGGAGTGGCTGGTGGATTAGGTTGCTAATTTATCACTGTTAATTTGGAGGTCTGACTGTACAAATGGAAAACACACGTAGTAAGGTTCATCCACGCGTGCGATCGCGGGTCCCGACCCACAATGCCACGATTGTAGAAGAAACTTACGGACAGTATACATACGGCCCAGTGTGTAGGCGGCACCTTATGGGGCAAAACGGACACTCGGTCAGGGATGTTGCACGAGTGGGACACGGCCGGGCGGATCTCCCAACGAACAGCAGTTCGGTCCGGTCAAGTGCCCATGCACAGGCCGATTACTCGGCGAAAGGACTTATACATCTACATCGCGGGCCAAGACCGTGACTCTCACGTGTGGTACGAACCTTAGACTTGGAGGCCAGTCAACGCGTTGTAACAGATGATCGTGTATCTAGCCCGGCACTGGGGAGGGAGGGTGAATAAGGGCCTTCATTGGAGTTGGCCATTCCATTACTGCCACCGAAGAGTAAGGTGGGACTCCCACATTAGCAATGCATCGTGCATGGCAGAAGTCCCACGTCCAAAAAGTGTGTTTTACACCCGTTTCCTGCCGAGGACCAGAATAGGCACACCCTGCACCTGTATCTTTTTGCCCCTTATGTGATTGAGTTTGGACAACCCTAACCTTACACAGGATGATTCCTTCATGCTTCAGCAGATTTCAATTATGTAGATTCCAATCATTAAATAAACATAATAAAACACGAGTAAAGTACCGTCACACTAGTAAACAATAGCAGGAACCTTTATTGTCAGGGCAATATGCGGTGATCATTTCACATATGTCAGCCAGTATCGCAGGAAATAGAGAAATATAACAGAGCTTGTCCACTGGCGAGGACATAAGTCATGCGAGGCTCCTTCGAGATTGGAGGGGAGGAAGTAGCAAGTCTCAGATCCATCTCGAAAGGGAGGAAGGGTTGGGAGCTTTACTGTAAAAGACAAAGGGCTTGGTGGGAAGAAAAAGAGGCAAATTTGCAAAAGTGGAAAAGGCTAGTAATAAAAAGGACACCCATTGCCTAAGAGCCAAGGCAAATCACGCTAGACCTAATGAGCACATGCAAATGGCCTATTCTTGTGTTTTGACATTGAAGGTTCAGCTGTGTGGGGCCCAGACAGCAGCTGCACGCGTTTAGAAATTTTCATTTCATTTAGGCATAAAGCAATCTTTCAATGGAGGAAGCTGGCCATATATGGCCGGGGACGCCAAGTGATGCAAATAAGCACCAGCACAGAATCATAGGGCAGTGTGGTCAGGTGTTTCCAGTGCTTGTTCAATTTGGGCAGGGAATGTTCCCGACGTGGGGTCAAAATACCCGAGTCCAGCAGTTCAGGCCGAAATCCCGTCCAAACCGGGCCCATGGCAGCACGCCCAGTAACTCCTCTAACCATGGCCTCATACCCTGGGTTGTCAGTTATGATGTGATAGAGACAGCTTATGTAGAGTTAGTGCTACAGTTGATTTTGTTGACTAGTGGCGAGGCTCATGCTGCTCTTTTTTTGGTTTGCGTTTTTTCATATAATTGCAACGCCAGGAACAACGCATCGAAAACGCGTGTTTTCGGGTTTTGCGATTCGATTTGCGTTACGCATTTTCGAATGCTGGTTCTCAATAGTTAATGAAAAAACGCATGCGCAAACGCAAGGAAATCGCATGCGATTGGTTGCAGTTGGCGTGCCCTAAATGTATGTTTTGTTACCAACGAATTTCTTTTGGTTGATAAATATAGTTTTGCCACCAAGTGTTGTTTTGTCGAATCAGGCAAACTGCAACAGCACGAAAGTGCTGCCCAAAAAATTGCGTATGATGATTCTGGGGTGTGACGGTGGTTGTACTCGTTTGAACATGGGATACCTATAATGGTAACATACGTATTGACAAAAAAAATGGTAATCGTTACCAAAAGGATACCATATCGCAATTGCATCGGATCATCCGTGTGGTTTCCATCTTTTCATAATCGTAGGCACAAATGCCGCAAAAAATTGTGCTAGGGGATTAACCCTCAATGTAGTGTTTTGTTACACAGGGAATTTCTTTTAGTTGACTTTATACAGTGTCAACCAATGTATTGTTTTTTTAGTTGACAAAAATGATGGGAAACACACCACCCATAGATATTGCTGTAGCTAATACCCCCATGTGGGATTATAACTTTACATTAAAATAAGAAACTAATCAAATCCAAAATGCAATGATAGTTCTCTGGCGGAAATGTGGACTTTTGCCTAAATCTGGAACATTTCAGTATTTCCACATTCATTTTAAGCGATCCCCTTGTATTTACTCCACCCACCACACCATGAGAAGAGAATAAAGGTAGTTCGTACACGTTACCATCGCTGGGGTCTGTACACATGTGCGACGTCGGTCGTTCGGCGACCCCGAAGCCGAAACGTCCGTTTCGGACTGATAAATGCCCTAACAGACGGGCTGGATTATTGGCCGAACCATGAACGTTCATACACATCGTAGTCACACTTAGAGTGCAGCATGCTAAGTAGGGAAGCTGGAGTGTTGTAGTTTTTTTTAAAAAACAATCTGAGGGGCGCATGTTTGGACATTCTGCACTGAACGTGTTAAAGGGGACAATATTAAAGGTAACTGATCCAGTTACTTTACCAAGTTCAAGTGGGGACAGGAATGGGAGGGGAGGTCGCACAAGGTGCGCAACAGGGAGGTACATGTCACATGGACGAGTTTGGAATCACGGGCTTGTATAAATATGGTGAGTGTTTCCTATAAGAAAAACTTTATGTGAATGCTGGAACAAACTAATTCACAACTAGCAAAATGTTATGCATTCAAATGGTTCAATGTCACGTAAGCAATTCAGTGATGATAATTCTTGGCACGCAGAAGACGAAATTGGAAACTACAACTCCCACCATGCTTGGGTTTGCAGAATGCAAAAAATTTGTTATTGCTTTTATTTTTATCCTTGTTATCATTTAGGTGTGTTTTATCCCATTATTCCCATCTTACCTTCCATGAGCCTCCTATTACATTCTGCCTCCTTTCCATTATCCATTGTATTGCCCTAATTCTTTTTCCATTCACATCCCCTTTTTCTTGAGCTTCAATTTTGACTTTACAGATGGGGTTCCCCATATCAAATTATTCAAACAAGCAAACTCTGCGGCAAGCGAACCCCGTCCCTCGCACGGCACCTCCTCCATCACTCCCATTGTGACTCAGCGCTCAAGCAAATGCGTTGGCGTCCGTGCATTATACCGCACTAGGTTCGAATATTATGTTCACACTGCCATTAACATTTATGGATCTGGCCACACATGAAATCCCCAGAAGGAGAGCAATCATTTTGGCAATGTATCAGGGTACATGTGCTGGCTATGATTATTAACTTGGAAAAAATGACCTTTTAATATTGTCTGTTAACAGGAGAGTTGCTTAGAATATTGTGTCAGACATCCCCACCCTGACAAATTTGTGCTTACGGGATAGGGGGGGGGGGCATGTCGGAAAATGACGTGGAGTCACTGAGTCACCAGGGGGGTGTGCATGCAAGCTTTAGGGGGTGGGGTTTTTTTTGCATTTTTTTCTCTGGTGGTAGCGTTATGAGCATTAGGAGGGTGTGGCAGGGCGGGTCCGGGGTTTGTCGCCGAAAAAAATGGGGCATGTTGTGACCCACGTGTGATGTGACGTCATTGCCTGATGCAGTCGGCGGGGGACGCGCATAGAGGGGGGGAGGAGGGGGGTTAGAGGCATGGCAGGCAATAAAGGGGATATAACGGGGAGGGAGATTCAGGACTCCTCAACGTTGTGGGAGGGAGTTAGGGTCGCTGTGAGACCAGCCCGATTTGCAGGAGACCTGGGAGGAGTGGGATTTCCGATATAAAGATGGGTGAAGGGGGTGCATAGAGCTCTGTTGTGTATGTTAAGTTGTAACGATCTTCAATTGAAGGACTAGAGATGGACTAGAACTCGAAACCCGAGTTAGAGCAAAACTATCGAGTTTCGAACAGACTCTGACTTCTCGAACTAATCTGTTGTTTTCGCATACCCTCAATTTCGGTAAAACCCCGAATTTATGGTTCTATTTTCGGTTCAACCTCGAATTGCCGTATCCCTCACAATGTAGCTTGTGCAAAACCGCGACAATTAACCGCTGGGGTTTTAGAAGTGTTTTAAAAAAGTTTGGTGATAAGTGACATGTTCCAAGACATTTTACCAGGTGCCACAGCCTTTACGGTAAGTTACCATTGTCTAGTTTAGCTCTAAATCATCCCGGACTTTTCCCAACTATCATCGCCCATGACTTTATGGGTTTCGTCCGAATCCGATTCGAAAACGGTACGAACTTTATGAAGTTCGGCACATGCTCTATTAGGACAGTTTTAAAATGTACGTGCACGGTAGGCCTGAATGAATGCCTTTTATTTCCTCTGGAACTGCACATAAGTGGAGGTTGTGGGACCTGATTGGGTCACCTACCCCTCCATTCCATAGCACCCATTATTTAAAGTGTAAGTAGTAAAAAACATTTTTGACCAATCATCAAAAAAGAAACAATTTAACCCTTTCACCTGACACAGGTATACACAACCTACTGACCTATTTTCTATTCTCATGGCAGCACTACTTAAAGGGTAAGTATAATCAAAAAAAAAATTTGGCCACTATCATCAAAAAAGTTTTTTTTACAATCTGACACAGGTATACACACTGACCTACACTTTCCTTCATGTGGCAGCCAAATTTAAAGAGTAATTATAGTCAAAATTACTTACACTTTAACGTTATTTTACCCCTTCAACTTGACACAGGGTCACACATCTACGACCTATCCTTCCATACCATGGCAGCTAAACTTAAAGTGTAAACTATAGTAAAAAACTGTGTCTGATACTTGAGCAAGAACACTATCTTAGGCTGAGGCTCCACTACAAACCCACAAATCGCGAACGTTATCGCATGCGATTGCAATTTCTGCGAGTTGTCGCGCGTTGCTCCGTTTTGTGCATGCATTTTTGTAATTTAATATTATTGTGATTTTGGTTAAAATGGAAATCGCAGGACATGCCAAAAATTCCTTGATGTGATTTTCGATGAGCACGCGTTTGAGCATATTCCGCGTTTTGCGTGCCACATTTTTGCGCTAATCGCTGTGTGTTTCCATTTTAAACCAAAATCACATGCACATCATGTGCGCAAAAGGCGTGCCACAGCACCATCCAGCATTACTCTGCTGGTGTTTTCCAATAACAATCCCCCCATATACATGACCACTTTTAGAGGGAGGCGAATCAGGATCCTGTCCCTGCCTATTAAGAGACACAAGAGAGATTCATTAATAGTGATCACTAGAGTGGGCTAGAACTTGATCCCGAGTTCGGCCCGAACTTCCCAACTAGAATTTCCGGGTTTTCTAAACTCGTGGACATGTTAGAAAATTTGATAATTATCTTATTCTCAAATCGAAAGCCTCAATGTACACGTTAATAGCGGTGGAAATACTTCCATGTGGTGAGATACACCCAGAGTCACGCATGCCTTTGGTATATCTGATATAGGAGATTTGCCCAGAAGTTGGGCCCCTGGGGAATCTCCTGATTGTCCCACCCTCAAGTGTTGGAGACAAATTTACAAAATGGTTCAATGTTTAGTACCTACCCTTATGAAGATTCATATCACAACCTCCATTGTTTAGAGTGTTTCAATTTCAATATAACATTATACACAAGAAAAGCATTACCATGTTTGAACCCTTATTTCAAATAAAAGTGCAATATAAAACCTTAACGAAAGAGATCAAGGTAAAAAATACCAGCTGGTGAAAATTGAAAAAAATCAAGTTTGTGATTTAAAAATGACTAAAAGATTAAAATTAAAAAATTGTGTTAGATGATGTGGATGGACTTGGTGTTTTATAAATAGATCACACAAATGTTTTACCTATCCATGCAGGATTGACTCCTACGGCTTACATTCAGATTGACGCATACATGATTTGTGAGCTATTGTGCTGCACCTTGCCATTATGAGTGCAATGATGCAAAAAATGGTGATGGCATGTGTTCCGGTAAATGGATCGGAGCGCTGCAATCCCAGTGTGGCAGGAGGAGCTGGCCAACACTGTGTGCACTTTTTAACTAGCGATTGGATGTGTGTTAACACATGCTGGTTTGGCATAGACCATAGTGACTGAATGCATGCAACAGTTGTGTGTGTAAAGCGATGCTTTAGGGGGACACTGCTAAGGGGAAAGTATTTCTATTTGTAACAAGACAATACTTACTAACACTACTTTTAAAGTTTCTAATTTTGGCATTTGTGTCTTTGCAGAGTCCCCTGTGGGTTTCCTCATTCTTTTGGTCGCATCGAGAATGAAAGATGATAAAATGAGAAGAAAAAAGGCATACAGACTAGTGCGCTCATTGGCTGGGTAAGCCATTTAAATAACTTTCTTTAAAGGGTGTGTCCACCACAAAACATTATTTGAAGGGCAGAAGGTCAGTCTTACTTCCTGTTCTTCAATTAATGCAACACGAGCCGGCAGATAAAGGTGAAACCCACATTGCGTTCCTCCACACACTTTCTCTGAGAGTCCCAACTACATCCAATCTCCCTTGTACTATACGCGCATGCAATATTGTATAAGGGCGCGTGGATATTGTCTATAAGCTAATGAGGGATCACACAATATTTAAGGGGCCATTCATTCTAAAAGATGTCATTGGGAGGGTGGAGTTTTTCTTTAATGCAGGGAAGGTATCTTGAGGTTGATAGAAACCTTTGTCTAGAACAAGTTTATTATTATACATTCACTGAGCTACGTACTGCCTAAAGTTTTTTCTAGATGTCTAGAAGACCATTTTGGATGTCCTGCTGCCTTAACCACATTGTTGGGATCAGCTTCTATGAGGCCTTTTTCTGGGGCCGTGACCTGGCACCTGCATTGCCGCACACATCCTCACCATCAGAGGCTCTGGAAAACCGACAGGTGCTTAGATCCATGCCACGAGGAGGGTCTCGTGGGAGTCTCCTCCGAAGAACTTAACAAATAGTACTATTCACTTCTGACAAAAATTATTAGTTTTCATTAATGTATTTAATTCTTTAACACTCTATTTGAAAAAATATTGTAATTTTGGCTTAAAAAGCCAAATACTATTCTTTCTATTTCTTCTTGTTCCTCTTCTCCGTTTTTATTCTTCCGCTTTTTGGACCGTATCCTCTCCACGTTTTTAAACTAGAGACATGAAATTCAGGTACAGCGTAGGGGGCATATAGGAGAAGTGTGATGTCTTCTGCTAAGGAATCCGCAGAATCGTTACGGCATTATCGGTGAATTTCCAGACATTTTTTCCCATGACTTCATGGTAACAATCCTCAAATGTGGATATTTCAAAACAGTTTTTTTTCATGGTTAAATCAATGGTGATACCCCCAACCCCCCACACAGACCAGGTACAACCCACATACTGACCTACTTTCCATTCCCATGGAAGCCTATTTAAAGGGTAACTAAGTCAAAAAAACTAATTTAGATTTTTCCTCAATAAAAGATAGTTTTTAGTTATAAACACAAAAAAGACATAACCCTCACCAGGACCCAGGTAACACATCTAGATCTACTTATCCTTACTGTGGCAACCATACTTAAAGGGTAACTAAAGTAAAAAACTAATTTAGATTATCCTCAATAAAAAATAGTTTTATGGTTGTAACACAAAAAAGACATCCCTCTCAACCAGACGCAGAGTACACACATCTACTGATCTACTTATCCATTACTGTGGAGCCATACTTTAAAGGTAACTAAGTAAACAAAGCTAATTTTGATTAATAATTAAAAACTTTTTTTTTTTAACCCCAGTGATACAGTATACACAAGCTCTGAACTACCCAGGAAAAAAGGCAATTGAGGGTCGCTCACAATAAAAGTATTTTAATTTCTGGAGTGCGACCCGTCAATTGCCTTTTTTCCTGCGAAGCTACTGTTCCCAAGGGAAGAACAAGAGGCGTTGCAACCATAGTTGAAGAGTGACCTCCACATTGTTTAGTAAGTTGGTATCTAATAACACCCTCCATTACGGTTTGCAGCTAACTTAAAGGGTAACTAAAGTCAACAAAAAACTAATTTTGACCAATCATCAAAAAAACTCTCACCTGACAACGGGTACACACACCTAATGATACTACTTATCCATCATTGGCAGCCATTACCGTAAGGGTAACTAAAGTAAAAAAAACTAATATAGTCAAAAATTTTTTTGACCAATCATCAAAAAAGAAACAATTTTACCCTTTCAACCTGACACAGGTATACACACCTACTGACCTATATTTCTATTCTCATGGCAGCCATACTTAAAGGGTAAGTATAATCAAAAAAAAATTTGGCCAATCATCAAAAAAGTTTTTTTTACAATCTGACACAGGTATACACACTGACCTACACTTTCCTTCATGTGGCAGCCAAATTTAAAGAGTAATTATAGTCAAAATTTACACTTTAACTATTTTACCCCTTCAACTTGACACAGGTACACACATCTACTGACCTATCCTTCCAATACCATGGCAGCTACACTTAAAGTGTAACTATAGTAAAAAACTGTGTCTTGATACTTGAGCAAGAAACCCTATCTTAGGCTGAGGCTCCACTACAACACACTAAATCGCGAACGTTATCGCATGCGATTGCAATTTCTGCGAGTTGTCGCGCGTTGCTCCGTGTTTGTGCATGCATTTTTGTAATTTAATATTATTGTGATTTTGGTTAAAATGGAAATCGCAGGAATGCAAAAATTCCTGCGATTTTCGATGCGCACGCGTTTGAGCATGCATTCGCGTTTTGCGTGCCACATTTTTGCGCAATCGCTGTGTGTTTCCATTTTAACCAAAATCACATGCACAATCATGTGCGCAAAAGGCGTGCACAGCACCATCCAGCATTACTCTGCTGGTGTTTTCCAATAACAATCCCCCCATATACATGACCACTTTTAGAGGGAGGGGAATCAGGATCACTGTCCCTGCCTATTAACTGGAACACAGAGAGATTCTATTAAATAGTGATCACTAGAGATGGGCTAGAACTTGATCCCGAGTTCGGCCCGAACTTCCCAAACTAGGAATTTTCGGGTTTTCTAAACTCGTGGACATTTTAGAAAATTTGATAATTATCTTATTCTCAAATCGATAAGCCTCAAATGTACCGTTAATAGCTGGTGTTAAATACTTCCATGTGGGTGAGATACACCCAGAGTCACGCAGCCTCTGGTATATCTGATATAGGAGATTTGCCCAGAGAGCTTGGGCCCCTGGGTGAATCTCCCTGATTGTCCCACCCTCATCCAGTGATTGGATACAAATTTACAAGTTATGTACCAGTATATTGAAATTCTCAGTTTGCTGTACCAGTATATTGAATTCCCAGTTTGCTGTACCAGTCTCATGAAATTTCCAGTTGTACTGTATCAGTAAACTGAATTTCATAGAGGGCTGCTACCAGTATATTGAAATTTCCTATTTTCTGTACCAGTTTGCCTGTACAATTCCCAGTTTGCCTGTACCAGTATATTACATTTCCCAGTTGCTTTACCAGTATATTGAAATTCCCAATTTTTGTACCAGTATGTTAAAATTTCCAGTTTGCTGTACCCTGTGTGTACAGTGCTGTGAACAATGCCAAGTCTCCATGCAAAGTCTTTTACTATAATAGGTAGGGTTTGATTTTATTAGCTAGGGTGAATAGCTTGATTGTAGAGTTTTCAAAGGCACTGACGTCAATTAGGGAAGCTCCTTTTCAAAATGGTGTTTTTTCTATGCTGTAAAGTACACAAAAGGAAGAAATCAAATTTACAAAACAAAATAATAAACCTAGCCATATCCCGGCAACTCAGAGCACTCTCAACTCTGCCAATAAGCAACAAGAGACTGGCACTCCCGGATGGGATCAGAGATTCGGGAACATATAGGAAAAAAACCTGGGTGACTTATAAACCAGGTATCCCACCCTCCTGGATCGTCCGGGAGTCCCCTCATTCTGGGGTGGTCTCCCGCACTCCGCAAGACCACCCAGACTCCCGGACTTGAGAGGAGATTCCGCCCAACCACCCCTAGAACACAGGCAATGCCCTTGTGACACATTCCTGCCCTACATAACATCACGCTCCACCCCCACGCCCCCTTTCCCCCACCCTGAAAATCCATCCTGATTTCTAAATAATGACAACCAGAAAAGTATCCCCGGATAAACCAGAGCTACAGTATATGTATTAATACCAGTAATTCTCATATTTATTAGTATCCTGTACCAACCAGAACTGCCAGTATATGGATTAATACCAGTAATTCTCAAATATTATATAGTATCCGTACCAACCAGAACTACAGTATATGTATTAATACCAGTTAATTCTCAATTATATAGTATCCCCGTACCAACCAGAACTACAGTATATGTATTAATACCAGTAATTCTAAAATTATCTAGTATCCTCGTACCAAACCAGAACTACAGTTATATGTATTAATACAGTAATTCTCAAATATATAATATTTCCCAGTACCAACCAGAAACACAGTATAGTATTAATACCAGTAATTATCAAATTATATAGTATCCCCGTACCAAACAGAACTACAGTATATATTAATACCAGTAATCTCAATATTATATAGATCCCGTACCCCCCAGAACTACAGTATATTTATTAATACCAGTAATTCTCAATACTATATAGTATCCATGTACCATCCAGAACTACTAGAGTTGATTAATACCAGTAATTCTCCAATATTATATAGTATCCCCGTACCAAACAGAACTACAGTATATGTATTAATACCAGTAAGTTCTCAAATATAATGGTCCATGTGTACCAACCAGAAAAATACAGTATATGTATAATACCAGTAATTCTCAATTTATTAGTATCCCCGACTACCAAACAGAATACAGTATATGAGATTAATACCAGTAAGTCTCAATATTATATAGTGTCATGTACAAACCAGAACTACAATATATGTATTAATACCAGTAATTCTTATTATATAGTATCCAGTACCAACCAGAACTACAGTATATGTATTAATACCAGTAATTCTCAAATTATATAGTATCCCTGTACCAACCAGAAACTACAGTATATGTATTAATACCAGTTAGTCTCAATATTATAGTATCCCTGTACCAACCAGAACTACAGTATATGTATAATACCAGTAATTCTCAATATTATAGTATCCCCGTACCAAACAGAAACTACAGTAATGTATTAGTACCAGTTAATTCTCAAATTTTTAATTTTAGAAATCCTTCCAGCCCACTTTTAAAGCTATTCAGTGAATTGCCAACTACATCTGTGGAAGAGTTACACAGTTTCACCGTTCTCACTGTAAAGAAACCTTCCTAACCTGAAGATGTTCATCTTTTCTTTCAACCTTAAAGGATGTCCACGAGTCCTCTGATATGACCTTTAGTGAACAAGCATAAAGAGATTATTGAAGGATGGGGCCGTAATTTAATATTTGCATAAAGTGATCATATCCCAGTGCAATCGTGCTTCTCCAGTGTAAAGAGCCTGCATAGTCAAGCTTGTGTGGTCACTGACCTTGGCACTGGCAAACAGGAACAGCCTACAAGAGCTGCAGTGACAAAACTAATTTATTAATGTGTGTATAGAAAATAGGATTGCACAAATGACAGCAGTGAAATGCGTTGAATTTTAATACATTGCTATTTGAAACTTTATGTAAGGCATCTAAGCACTTCATACATCACCACTTGGATGTATGAATATTTGTTAAAATATGTTTGTGTACTTTCAGCACCGTTGTTGTTTAATTCCTACAATAAAGCGCTTTCAAATCATTTGGACAGGATGTGGTGGTGAGTTTCTGTTACTTACTGTTGGATCAGCAAAACGCGTGTAAGTGCACATTGTTTTTTATCCATTTCATTTTTGCTCTAATGATATGTATAATGATATTCACCTATTTTTTTATTTGATCTTCCCCCTATTATTTAAACCTTCAGATGAGAAGTGGTTTAAGAGGACACAGTAAGGAATTCCAGAGGATGGGAGCCAAATGAGAAAAAGCTTTAAGGTGGGAGGAGGGAAAGCAGTTGTAAGTGGGTGGGTCTGTTTAAAAAATGGTTCTGTGATCTGTGGTGAGCGGAAGGTACGGGGCAGGGACACATGGGACAATAGAAAAGGAATTAAGGATCAGCAGCCAGATCTAAGGGATTTGAATGTTAAGAGAAGAATTTTTATAAACAATGCACTATTTTAACGGGGAGCTATTATCTGGCAGAGGGGAGTAGCTCCTGCTAAATAAACAGCAGAGTTATTGATATTGTGTTGTCAGCGCCTGTGAGACAAACACACTGAAGTCTCCCTAATTGAACCAAATGGTCTGTGTAAAGAGATATACAGCTACCGGCAATTGAACATTTGCTCAATTTGACCAATATAATATCAGCTTAAAGGCCATTCAGCATTCCCAATCTAAATTAAAATATAAAAAAAAGGATAAGTGTCCCTTACAATGTAATATAAAAAAAGTCACCACTGGCAAGGCGTGTCCATGACCGTTGGAGTTATGATAGGGCATGGACTTACAAGGTGGACTTTATATTCTTATAACCTGGATTTTTAGGGAGGAACTGTAAGATTATTGCGTTATAATCTTCAGTCCGGGAGGAGAGGGAAACCAGAAGCCACCAAAGGGGTAGGTTATAATAAATAATGCACCCCAACTGTAAATAAAGGGAATTAGAAGTCACTTGGAGTTCATGCCCTGTGTAAAAGGTACTCGGCCTGCGGCCTCCTGTTTTTATGTGGTCACGGAATTCCTCTGTGACTTCTAATATGCTTATAATTTACAGTTGGGGGTGTATTAGTCACTATATAATCCATATTGTTTAAACTTTATAGTGCTTCTTCTCCAACTCAGAATTTGTGGCAAGTCCTTTGAAAATCTGCAGTGTGGTGTGTGGGGTGTGTGTATGTGTGTGGTGTGGGGGGGTGTAGGGGTTAAGGAGGAAGGGGGAAGCAGCGGTTGATGTGACTGCATAATGTACTAAAAACTGAAATATGCAGCTGGGAGGGGGGTCGGTTAAACCAGGTATGGGTGTGGTGAAGGGGGAGGGTTAAAAATTCAAGGAGACTTTGCAGGGGAGAAGGCAGGAAAGGGTGCGTGTAGAAAACCTTTTGAAATATTCATTGGAGAAGGAAGGGAAACTGGAAGCAATATTTCATGTACCAAACTTTGAATTATATTGTATAAGGTACCCCCTAGTATAAATTATACCGATATTAGAAGTCAACTGAATGGGTTATCACCAAACAAACACAGTAGGAAGTTCCTGACCTAAGATATATATATATATATTTTCATATATGTAGATAATAAATATTTGTATATTCTCTACTTGCCATTATATCAGCCAATACAGAAATCCATTTACTTTAATATTTTTATAAATGTTCTTCAATTACTATGTTCTACTTTCCTTATGACAAATCAATTTGCACTTTTACAGTCAGAGCTGTGACACCGACGGTGGATCCAACAGAATTGATAGGCTGTTGAAAAGCGCCCTTTATTAGGTACAGATGGGCCATAGCATCAGGCCATGTGTGGACACGCCGAACGATCATTCTGTATACAGAATAAATGGAATGATCCACTCGTGTATTATACACATTTGTCATTTTTATAAATACCATACAAACATTGCTAACACAATACATTACTATATACCACACATGCAGCACACTCAGATATACTGCTACACACATTCACTCACGGTTATAAACTACTACACATTTATATATTCTGCTAAAACACGTTCACACATTCACACCACTACACCACACACAAAACCACATAAACACCCACAACATATTACACACACTTGTTACACAGGGCCTCTCTAGACTTTTGTCACCTGAAAAAACATTTAAAGCCTCTGCGAAATAGTGGGTGTGGCTTGTGGGAGTGGCTGGTGGATTAGAGTGCTAATTTATCACTGTTAATTTGGAGGTCTGACTGTACAAATGGAAAAACCACGTAGTAAAGGTTCATCCACGCGTGCGATCGCAGGTCCCGACCCACAATGCACGATGTGTACGACACGCGTTTCGCACGATAACGGCCGCTGTATGGGCAATTTATGGGCAAAACGGACATTCGGTCAGGGATGTGACGACTGTGACCGGCCGGGCGGATCTCCAAACGAACAGCAGTTTCGGCCGGTCAAGTGCCCATGCACAGGCCGATTATCGGGCGAAATGGACGTTATACACATCGAATCGCGGGTCCAGAACCCGTGACTCTCACCGGTGTACGAACTAGACTTGGATGCAGTCACCGTTGTAAACAGATGATCGGTATCTAGCCCGGCATGGGGAGGGAGGTGTGACTAAGGGCCTTCCATTGGAGTTGGCCATTCATTACTGCACCAGAAGAGTAAGGTGGGACTCCACATTAGCACATGATCGTGCCATGGCCGAAGTCCCAGTCCAAAACAGTGTGTTTTACACTTCCTTTGCCCGGACCAGCAATAGGCCACAAACCCTGCACCTGTATCTTTTGGCCCCTTATGTGATTGAGGGTTTACACCCCTAACTTACCAGGATGATTCTTCATGCTCAGCAGATTTCAATTATTAGATTCACAATCATAACACAAACATAAAAAACCACGAGTAAAGTACCGTACCACTAGATAACATAAGCAGGAACTTTATTGTCAGGGCAATATGCGGTGATATTTCAACCATATTCAGCCAGTATCGCAGTGAAATAGAGAAATATAAACCAGAGCTTGTCCATGGCGGACATCAGTCATGGAGGCTCCTTTAGAATTGAGGGAGGATAGTGCAAGTTCAGCTCCATCTTCGAAAGGGAGGAAGGCGTTGGGAGCTTTACTGTAAAAGATACAAAGGGGCCTTGGTGGGGAAAAGAGGCAAATTTGCAAAAGTGGAAAAGGCTATTAATTAAAAGGCCCCCCTGCCTAGAGCAAGGCAAATGCACGCTAGACCTAATGAGAAGCACATGCAAATGGCCTAATTCTTGTGGTTTTTGACAATGAATGTTCAGTGGTGTGGGGCCAGCATGCAGCTCTGCCCGCGTTTCGAAATCATCATTTAGGCAAAGCAATTTTCAATGGGAGGAAGCTGCCATACTGGCCACGCCAGTGGAAATAGCACAGCACAGAATCTAGGTCAGCTGTGGTCAGGGTTTCCAGGTGTTTCAATTTGGGCAGGAAAGTCCCGACCGTGGGGTCAAAATCCCGAGTCCCGCAGTCAGGGCCAAATTCCCGTCCAAACACTGGCCCTGGCAGCCCTGCCCAGTAACTCCTAAACCTGCCGCAACCCCTGGGATTGTCAGTTATGATGGATAGAGGACAGACGTATGTAGAGTTAGTGCTACAGTTGATTTTTGTGACTATATGCTAGGCCCTCTGCTGCTCTTTTTTTGCGTTTGCGTTTTTTCATATAATTGAAAAACGCGGCAACGCATCGAAAACGCTTGTTTTGCGGTTTTGCGATTGCGAGTTGCGTTACGCATTTTCGAATGCGGTTTTCAATATTAATGAAAAAAAACGCATGCGCAAACGCAAGGAAATCGAAGCGATTGGTTGCAGTCTGGCGTGCCCTTAAATGATAGTTTTGTTACCACACGAATTTCTTTTGGTTGACTAAATATAGTTTTGCCACCAAGTGTTGTTTGTCGAACTCAGGCAAACACTGCAAAGCACCGAAAAGTGCGGCCAAAAATTGCGTAGTGATCTGGGTGCGTTGTGCGTGTGTCTCTGGTTGCACATGGGATACCATAATGGAACATACGATTGCACAAAAAAATGGTAATCGTTACCAAAACGGATACCAATTCGCAATTGCATCGGATATCCTGTGGTTTCCATCTTATTCATAATCGTAGGCACAAATGCGCAAAAAATTGTGCTAGTGGGGATTAACCCTCAATGTATGTTTGTTACCACAGAATTTCTTTTAGTTGACTTTATACAGTTGTCACCAATGTATTGTTTTTTTTAGTTGACAAAATGATTTGGGAACACACAACCCAATAGATATGCTGTAGCTAATTACCCCATGTGGGTTTATAAATTACATAAAATAAGAAAATAATCAAATCCAAAATGCCATGATAGTTCTCTGGCTGAAATGTGATTTTGCCTTAAATTGGAACATTTCAGTATTTCCACAATTCTTTCTAAGGATCCCCTTGTATTCTCCCCACCACACCAATGGAGAAGAGAATAAAGGTTCGTTCGTACACGTACCATCGCGGGGTCCGTACACATGTGCGATGTCGGTCGTTCGGCGATCCCCAGACCGAACGTCCGTTTCGGACTGATAAAGGCCCTACAGACGGGTGACTTATTGGCCGAAATGAACGTTCATACACATCGTGCGTCACACTTTAGAGGTGCAGCATGCTAGTAGGGAATGCTGGGAGTTGTAGTTTTTTTTAAAAAACATCTGAGGGGCCGCATGTGTGCATCTCTGCATTGAAAGTGTTAAAGACAATATAAAAGTAACGTATCAGTTACTTTACCAAGTTCACGTGGGGGACAGGAATGGGAGGGGAGGTCACAAGTGTGCAACAGAGAGGACATGCCATGGAGGTTTGGATCCGGGCATTGTATAATATGGGTGAGTTTCCTAAGAAAAACTTTTATTTAATGCTGACAAACTATTCCAAATAGCAAAATGTTTTATTGCATTCAATGTTCAATGTCCGGTAAGCCATTCAGTGATGATAATTCTTGGCACGCCAGAAAATTGGAAATACACAACTCCCACCACCTGTTGGGTTGCAGAATGCAAAAATTTTTATTGTTTATTTCTTATCCTTGTTATCATCTTAGGTGTTCTTTATCCCATTATCACCATCTTACCTTCCATTTACCTCCTAATTACATTTCTGCTCCTTTTCCCAGTAATCCATTTGATTTTGCCCTTCATCTTTTTCCAATCACATCCCCTTTTTCTTGAGCTTCAATTTTGCTTACAGATGGGTTCCCCATATTCAAATAATTCAAAACAAGCAAATCGCGGCACGGCGAAACCCCGTCCCCTCGCACGCACCTCCTCCATCACTCCCACATTGTGACTCAGCGCTCAAGCAAATGCGTACTGGCGTCCGTGCAATATTTACAGCACTAGGTTAGTATATATGTTTCACACTGCCATAAACATTTATGGATCTGGCCAACAACCATTGAAATCCCCAGAAAGGAGACAATATTCTTTGGAAGTACTCAGGTACATGATGCTGGTAATGAATTTACAAATGGAAAAAAATGACCTTTTAATATTGTCTGTTAAAAGGAGGTCTTAGAATATCTGTGTCAGACATCCCACCCTGACAATTTGTGCTTCGGGCAGGGGGGGGGGCATGTCGACATGCGTGGAGTCAATGACGTCAGCACAGTGGGCGTGGGGGCATGCACAGCTAGGGGGTGGGGAGGTTAGCGTTGTGAGCATTATGGGGTGTGGCATGGGCGGTCCGGGGTGTCGCCGCAAAAAATGGGCATGTGTGACACTGTGTGTGACGTCATTGCTGCATGCAGTCGGCGGGGGGGCACGGCTAGAGGGTGGGGAGGCGGGGGTTAGAGGCATGGCAGAGCATAAAGGGGATATAACGGGAGAGAGATTCAGGGACTCCTCAAAATTCGTGGTGGGAGATAGGGTCGCTCGTCGAGACCAGCCCGATTGCAGGAGACCTGGGAGGAGTGGGATTCCTATATAAAGATGGGTGAAGGGGGTCATAGAGCTCTGTGTGCTATGTTAAGTTGAAACTGATCTTCAAGTAAGGAATAGAGATGACTAGAACTCGAACACGAAGTTGAGACAAATATCGAGTCGAACAGACTCTGACTCTCGAACTATCTGTTGGTTTTCGCATACCCTCCATTTCGGTAACCCTCGAATTATGTTCTATTTTCGGTAACCCCGAATTGCCGTACCTCAAAGTAGCTTGTGCAAAACCGACAATTAACCGCTGGTGTTTTATGAAGTGTTTAACAAGTTTGGTGAAGTGACATGTTCGAAGACCATTTTCCAGGTGCCAGCCTTTACGGTAAGTTACCATTGTTAGTTTAGCTCTAAATAATCCGGACTTTTCCAACTATCATCCCCATGACTTTAATGGGTCCGAATCCGAGTTCGAAAACGGACCGAACTTTTATGAAGTTCGGCCTCTCTATTAAGGACCAGTCTTTAAAAGTCTGGCAGGTAGGCCTGAATGCCTTTTATTTCTCTGGACTGCACATAAGTGGGGGTTGTGGGACCTGATTGGGTCACCTACCCCTCCATTCCCATAGCACCATTATTAAAGGGTAAGTAGTCAAAAAATTTTTTGACCAATCATCACAAAAAGAAAACAATTTACCCTTTCAACTGACACAGGTATTACACACTACTGACTATATTTCTATTCTCATGGCAGCCATACTTAAGGGTAAGTATAATCAAAAAAAAATTGGCCAATCATCAAAAAAGTTTTTTTTACAATCTGACACAGGTATACACACTGACCTACACTTTTCCGTCATGTGGCAGCCAAATTTAAAGAGTAATTATAGTCAAAATTTACACTTTAACTATTTTACCCTTCAAACTTGACAAGGTAAACACATTACTGACCTATCCTTCCTAAACATGGCCAGCTACATTAAAGTGTAAATATAGTAAAAAACTGTTCGTGTCTTGATAATTGAGCAGGAAACCCTATCTTAGGCTGAGGCTCCACTACAAACACACTAAATCGCGAACGTTATCGCATGCGGATGCAATTTCGGCGAGGTTGCGCGCGCGGTTGCCCGTCTGTTTGTGCATGCATTTTTGTAATTTAATATTATTGTGATTTTGGTTAAAATGGAAATCGCAGAAATGCAAAAATTCCTGTGATTTCGATGCGGCAATGAGTTGAAGCATGCATTCGCGTTTTTGCGTGCCACATTTTTGCGCAATCGCTGTGTGTTTCCATTTAACCAAAATCACATGCACAATCATGTGCGCAAAAGGCGTGCACAGCACCATCCAGCATTTCTGCTGGGTGTTTCCAATAAACAATCCCCCCATATACATGACCACTTTTAGAGGGAGGGGAATCAGGATCACTGTCCCTGCCTAGTAACTGGAACACAGAGAGATTCTATTAAAATAGTGATCACTAGAGATGGGCTAGAACTTGATCCCGAGTTCGGCCGAACTTCCCAACTAGGAAATTTCGGGTTTTTCTAACATCGTGGACATTTAAGGAGAAAATTTGATAATTATCTATTCTCAAATCGAATAAGCTCAAATGTACCGTGAATAGGTGGTGTTTAAATCCTTATGTGGGTGAGAATACACCCGCGTCACGCAGCCTCTGGAATACTGATATGAGGAGATTGACCAGAGAGCTTGGGCCCCCTGGGTGAACTCCCAATGATGGTCCCACACTCAACTAGTGAATTGGATACAAATTACAAAAATGGTTACAAGGTTAGTACAACTTATGCAAGATTCATTCACAAACACCTCCATTGTTTCAGATGGTTTCAATTTCAATATAGACATTATACACAATAAAAAATTACCATGTTTACCCTTATTTCAAAAGAAAAGTGCAAAATATAACTCGAACTGAAAGGATCACAGTACAAAAATACCAGCTGGTGAAAATTGAAAAAAATCAAGTTTGTATTTTTAAAAATGACAAAAGATAAAAAATATTGAGGGGGGTTTGGGGTGTTGGTGTTTTAGAGGGATGGAAGGGGGGGGTGATTAGGGGGGGGATGATTGTGGGGGTGTGTTAGGGTTTGGAGTGTTGTGTGGGGTGGGGTTGGGTGTCTGTGGTGTGGGTTTGTGTGGGGGTGGGGGTTTAGGTGAGGAGGAGAGGCAGAATATCGAGGGGATGTGTGGAGGAGATGGGGCGTGTGTTTGGTTGGGGTGTGTTTTGGGGGTGTGTGGGTTTGGTGGTTCTGCGTTTTTGTTGGGTGTGTGGCAGTTAGTTGTGTGTGGTGTGGTGGTTTTTTGTTTGGTTGTGGAGTGTTGTGGGGGTTGTGTTTGTGGTGTGTTGTTTGGGTAGCGTGGTGTTCAAGGGGGTGGTGGGGAGCGGGGTCGAATGACGTTAGATGATGTGGATGGGACTGGTGTGATAAAGATCAACACAACATGTTTTTACCCTATCCATGCAGGATGCCTCCTACGGCTTCATTCAGAATTGACGCATACATGATTGTGCTGCTATCTGCCAACTGCATTATCGGATGCAGCACAAAAGGTGATGATGGCATGTGTTCTGGGTAAATGGATCGGAGCGCTGCACATCCCAGTGTGGAAGGAGGAGCTGGCCAACACGTGTGCAACTTTTTAACTAAGCGATTGGAGTTGTGTGTTACACATGTGGTTTGGCATAGGCCATAGTGACTGAATGAACATGCAACAGTGTGTGTGTAAGCTATGCTTTAAGGGGACAACTGCTAAGGGGAAATGGATTCATATTTGAACAAGGACTAATACTTCACTAACACTAATTTTAACAGTTTCTATTTTTTGGCATTGTGTCTTGCAGAGTCCCCTTGTGGGTTCCTCAGTTTTGGTGCCTCGAGAATGAAAGAAAGATGTTATAAAATGAGAAAGAAAAGTAATATCCGTTTATTGGCTAACTAAATAAGAAAATGCAAGCCTACAAGCACTTAAGCCTCATCCATTTTTTTCTCTTGATTCCTAGTTTAAATAGAAAAAACATTCGGGGCTAAACAACCCCCTTTCATCAGGCTCACAAAACTCGACATTATCACTTATTTTAATGTCATTATCATTATTCAGAGAACATTTTTAACATGGACACACAGAAATGACCCGTCAATGCTTTTAACATTTTAACATTTATTGAAAATAACATAATTGTTTTGGCTTTTTAGGTTTAAAATGGAAAGAATTATGATAATGAATGAGTGGAATAAACTACAATAACACTTCCTCATCCAAACTCCTTCGAATGAAAACATTATCACTTTAACAGCTTGTTTTCCGCTTTGTAAGCAGGAAAAATGTGAACGGCTGCTGATAATCTCACAGCCACTTCATCTCAAAACTTAAAATAGAATGGAATATAACTTCTCTCTCTCATCTCTCTCTCACTATCCATATGTGTGTATATAGTGTATTTTTAAAAAAATTTGTATGTTAAGCCAAACTGATTTAATTAATTTACTCCATTTTTACATTTATTAGCTATTCTATTTGATATCCCTGCATACCAAGTTGTGTTATCCAATCAGCATACTTGGGGAACTCTGCAGGAGTTTGTATGTTCTCTCCTCCTGTGCTTGCGTGGGTTTCCTCAGCAATCTGTTTCCCCCACAATATAAAGACATACTGATAGTTGTATTGTCAAATAAATGTGCTTAGATTGTTAAGCTCTTCAGGCAGGGCCCTGATGTGATGTATACATTAATTGTAAGAGCTACTGAAGATGTTGGCGCATAATCCACAATAATAATAATAATACAAGTAACTGATCTTTTATTTTAGTGTGGAATATAAAATGTAGACAGTGCAGGTACACCAGTGACAGGGAATACATAATATTCAATGTACATTTGTGGGAAGCGGCCTCTACTACGCTATACTAGAAAGTGGGTAGAGAAAATACGTTTTTCATTTTGAAAGGATTAAAAGGGATGTTTGCATGTGTTCATCATGTTTTTAATGATGTTGAAAGATTGCTCTGAGGATGTTTGTCAATGTATTTATTTTGGGGGGGGGGGCGAATTAGGATCTGTGGTTAGAAAGAGTAGCACCACAATAAACTGGCAGACACTGGCACTTGGATGCCATATTGTAAACTTGCAGACCTTACTCAATATTAAGCTCTCTTTACAGGTCCCCCATCCTAGCAGCTTGTGTCTCAGCATTTGATTTTGCATTGGTGCCTGCTCTTTTGCTTACTCTGTGGACCCAGATTAATGTTTTTTTGTGGGGGTTTTTCCAGGTACAGAAAAGAGGAAGTAATAGGGGTGCTCCAACGAAATATCAGCTTCTCCTACCACCTCATCGCATCATGTGAAAATAGCTGTATGAAAACCTCTAGGACTGGTCAATATCAAAAAACCAAACATGTTGCAGTGACTTTATCACTTATATCTGTAATCACGCACAAGCACACAGTGCATTTGGGATAATCCATGCTTATAATATACGCTAATATATATAATAATAACATATACAAGATTGCAAAAACTCCATCCTAACTCCATATAAAACTCAGCACAACCTTATAACTGCAGTGGCAGAATATCTTTCTGTCAAGTGTTCCACAGTCTGAGAAAGTACCAGTGCTCTATGGTACACACAACCCATACCAAACCACCAGGGCACTTGTTGGATGGTCACCAAACTATAGTACATTTGGGCTTTAACCAGATTTCTGTCCTAATGGCCTCCTATGAATGGATGAACCTAATGAAAATCACTGTGGAATATGTTCATATTATAATACAATACAGAATCTAAAAATATACAGTTGAGATGTAACAATATCTGGATAACAATTTAAGTTGTTTTTTGCTACCGTATCTTACTGTCAGATATAGTGGGTTGTCCCCTAGTTTAGATCTTATTTTGACAGGAACACATATCTGACAGGAACAACGTGCTTTTGACTGCTGCTAGAGATCAGATTGTGTCTGCCTGTATCGTTTTGCAAAAAATATGCTTGTGAATTAAATCACACATCAAAATCTTGCCAAAAACCAAAATATTTAAGTAATCCTGACCAAAACCCATTTATTATATGTTAATATCAGCACGGGTTCCTTGGATATTTTAGGCAACATTATTCAAAATGAGGTTCTATAACGATCTGAGTCTTTTAATAAGCCGCCTCACTGCTTCTTCAGCTTTCCAAGACTTAGGTGCCTTACACCATCAGAATTACAAATAACAATTGTTCCTTGCACAATACATGATAGCATCGTATGTGCCCCCCTGCTGAAGTATGGTGATTCAGTTGTCAGTAAATTTCAGTTCAGCCCCACACTTGTGTTGAACTCGCAAATCCTGTTGGAATTCGACAGGATTGGTTGAGAATTGCCATGTGTTTGGCTACCTTTATTAAAGGTGGGGTTGGTCAAAGTTGCCAGAGTAATACATTGCTTATTATTCCTGCAAAGCAAGCTTCTCAACAGCAGGTCTAGGGTTTCCCCCGAGATGATTTGACAGAGCTGTACTCATTGATGAATTCTTAATATAGTTTATTTTTTTGATACATTTATTTATTCAATGTTTAGATTTGTATGAAATATATATTTTGATGAATTGACTTGCAACTTTTTTAAAATATATATATACGGTATATATTATTTCTTATCTTATAATGATCTATTTTTTTGTAGGGGTTCCCTAAGATATGGTACCCATAAAAAGGATGAGAAACCTGCTGTAAAATGTGGGAAAACTGGAATGGAAGCCTGATTTCAAAATTCAACTTTGTATGTGAGAAGCCTATCGCGTCACTATGGACTCACATGCTGCAGCCCATCTTAACAGCTATATCTTCATCAGACAGCAACATAATCCCTCTTCCCTATATTACCAATAAGTACGAATACTAGTTTATAGTTGGCATTGCCCAGCGCCCACTTTATTATCCTCAAAAAACGAGGAACAAGTAGCAGGGCTTGGATTATCATGGCCCGAAGCACTTATTATGCTCAGCACCTCTGATTTTGTAAAATGCTCTAATTATGATATTGGCATGGGTAGGTACTAGAGCAGTTGGTGGCGAACCTTGCACGGGTGCCAGAGGTCGACACCGGAGCCCCCCTCCTTGACCACTCATGCCACAGCAGAGTATAGTGGCTGTCTGTAGCTGAGAGAGGTGAACGTGCTATAACATTCAGTCTCTGCTTGAGTCCTTGTTTTGGATCCCAAACTCCTGTCTAATAATGTAGGGTTAATGGTCGCGTTTTAGATCTCAAACTCCTGTGTGGTAATGTAGAGGTTAAAGTAATCTATAATCAATTCTATCTACTGATGGTCTGTGTCTATTTGAATTGTTTTATCCAAATTAAAACTCTGTATTCAGTTAAATGATCGTGTTGGCACTATGCAATAAAAAGTGGGTTTTGGGTTGCAGTTTGGGCAATCAGCCTCTAAAAGGTTCGCCATCCCTGGACTAGAGACTAGACATATAGGTTTTGGAGAGGAAGGAATATTGCACCCAATCACTATTTAGGTTAACCATAAAAATATACAGCACATTGAATATTTAACAGACAAGCATTTTAGGCTCCATTACTTATCCAAGTTAAGAGGAATTTTTCATTGTAGGAGACTGTACACATGGTAAAAAAAAGTTCTAGGCCACCTTGCTCCACACCTCTTTAGGGATTCTGGCGCCCAGTCCCAAGCTCCTGCTAATCCTCTAAATGATATCTCTCAAACTTAGGGTTTCCAGATCAGTGGAAAATCAGAGGACACCTATTAAAACACATGCAGCAGGGCTGAGTCAGCAGTAATGCAATTTTAATGCAACCAGTGCAGCCCTGCTAACTGCATTTATTAAGAGCATCCTACAATCAGCAGGTGATCTGGAAACCTTACTCAAACTCTGTCTGAAGGTGGCCATACACATTGCTGTCATGGGCAGTATCGGCAGTGGTATAGCAAAACGGCCAATCACAATGCTGAGGAACTCTATAGTAGGACTTTGGTCAGTTGGAAAGACAAACATTCATGACGCGTGTATGGCTGCATGACCAGACAATCCCGGTAACGCATATAGGCATCGTCGTGTCCGTGTGTGTGGACCCCACCTCACGTGTGCCCGATACAAAGTGATGGTACAATGCAATAGGAATAGTATGTGTATGGCCACCTTTACTCCAATAGACCGACTGCTTTAAAGTACAAAATCCAATCCTAATTAACAGCTGGGGCCCCTAGAAGCAAAGGCGTGTGGACTGGGCTCCTTGGTTCCAGCAGGGGATCAAAGCCTTGGATAAGACTCTATTTACACATAAAATGTAATACACAATCGTGTTAATCCACTGGGCAGGTAGTACTGGAAAGGGTAACATATGAACACGTCTGAATGAAAACTTCCTGCTTATCTGTATGATATATTTAAGATAAAACCTTCACATTAAATGCTGACAGTTTGATTAGATCTGCACCCAGAAATAGGCCTGTGTATTTCTAGCATTACAACAAATTGCACTTTATTTGCCTACTAAATGCAAATTGTTCCCAGCCTTGAGCAAGAGTAGCACTCCCCATGATGCCATGTATCCATCTGACCCACTTACCATACAAAGCACCTAGATATTGGAAAATACTGCTTAAATGCTGCTCTTTGCTGATACTACTTACTACTCCAACTCATATAGGGGTCCATAACACAACCAACCTGGTCATATCATGATAGTCCAATATCAACATTAAATTGTGTTAAGTCTAATCCTGACAAATAGCGGAAATAACGGTAGTGAAAACATAACAATCTTCTATAAACAACATCCCCAGTGTTTGGCATTGCGAATACGATCTCTGTGTTTGCTGATATACTTAATTCTACAGGATTATAGGCTCAGGATGACTCTACCTTACAATTGATTTAAAAACTTGGTGTTGTTGAGAAATGTATGCTGAACTTGCAGTATCTTAACAGCAGCTATTTCCACAAATGACTAACACCAATGACTGCAGAGTGTTCTAAATGATGTGAAAGCTCAGTGAGAGGTGCTCTCTGAGCTTTTGCGGTGATCGAAGGGGATATGCAATGTAAATGGTTCATCACTGTGAGGGCAGTAAGTTTGTGGAAGGCTCTGCCTGAAAATGTAGTGTCACTTAATCTCGCTTGAGTCCTTGTTTGCTAACTTATTGCCACCGATATCGCTTCCGTCACATTTGGTGGACTTGACGTGATTTTAAAAGCAGCAATAATGGGGTGAAAATCATACCGACACCCGCACGATCGATGGGTTAAGTGCAGCCATTTTAAATTGCCAAGTCTGAGGTGGTGAAAACACATAAGTTCCCATATAGCTAGCCTGCCAGTGGGGTGCTTGGAAAGAGTCCATTGTGGGTGTCCAGGTGGGATGTTAGATTATTTTCCAGCATTTATTCTATACGTTTGATGATTTCGGTGTGTTACCAATATCGCTTTTTTACCTTGAATTGAATTGCAGCCATTTTTTTTCGCCACGATACTGGACTCAACGCAATAATACGGCGACGTCCCCAGCACACATAGTGCTGCAGCACTAGCGATCTGCGAAAATAATGATCTGCGACAGCAAGTAGCAATGGTTTATAAATATGTCCCATAGATGTCTTCTAGGGCAGGTAAAATATCCAGGGTGAAACTTTTGCTTAAAAAAGTCTATCGCTGTATACAAATGACTGCATGTAAACAAAAGCAACAAAACAGTCTATTGCTTAGTGCAATGTAAATGTAAACAAAGAACCTTTTAGAATGATATTGTCATTTAATATATTTGATGGAAAAGCCCTGTCTTACTTTAATAATAGAGTAATATTTCCATGTTAGGTTGAATAGAATCTCCAGGCAACTTTGATTACAAACAAAACTTCACTTTCCCAAGGGTTTCTACTGAACAGTGAGCAGAATGAGGCAACAAATGTGGGCTAATTACATTTTACAGTAAAACAGTTCGAATGTGAATGGCTTCTACGGAAGTGAAATAGGATCTATCCTGTGAACACTTTTTAAAAAAAAGTAAAAAAAGAACACAAATTCCATTGTGAAATTGTTACATAATTGAGCTTGTAAGAACAAGACTGTTAAAGATACTGGAAAACTTTGCAAACCTGACTTTTGTAGCCACTGTAGGCTGCAGGCCCACTCTATATAGGCACTATCACAGTGTGAATGTGCAATCATAATGTAGTGTGTTTTACAGCATTCCCTATCCCAAATAATCATTCTCCCTGTCCTCCAAATAGTCAAAACTGCTATTTAGGGCTAGGGCACACTATCGATTTTTAAGCGTGATCCGATCACAATTGCAATCCGATGACGCTTTAAAAAAAAATTAGAGTAGTGGGGCCATTGGGGTGGCCACATCATGTCCATTGGTGTGATCCATGCATGTGATCACCAGTTTTTGCTGTGATAAGGCCAAATTGCCTAAATTGACACAAGCAAGCAATGCGCTCATTGTAGTGTGTTCTCAGCCTTACGCCTTTCCCACCAGCAATACAAACAGCTGTACTGCCTGCCTGGCCATCGAGTCAGTTACCACATACCTGTTTTGTAAAGAAAACAAAACTGTCACACTGCATCTTAAAGGGCAACTTACTGAAAAAAAAGACAAGGACCATAAAATTGTGAGGCTAAGATGCTATAATGCCAAGAAAAAGTGGCATTGCAATGTTAAAATGTTCAGGGCATGTTCCTTCTTTGGCACAGTTCCACTGTTAAAGGAAAAAAAAATACTGAAAAAATTACTTTTTTCTCATCTATATGTGTAAGCATCACTTACTCTGGGGAGTGTGTGTGTTGCTGCATCCCTTCAATTAGTATTTGATTTTCAGGCTCATTATCCCCCCTCCCTCTTTTAACCCCTTCCCCCTTCCATCTGACCAACCTTTTTATGAGGGCAAGCATGCACAGTAATCTCTATGAGGCAGCACAAACTGCCAAAACTGCCACACAGCATACACTTCCCCGAATCCTTCTCCCCTGTTGTGAGCTGGTTACGAGCACGCATCTGGGAGAAGATCGTGTCATAACGCTCATTAAAGTGGCTGTACTGTGTGACATTACCTGCATTCATTTCAGTATCCATTTACTCAAATGTATCCAATTACAGTATCCAGTTAATTACCTTCATCCAGTTCCAGTTTCCAGTTATTTACCTGCATCCAATTCCAGTATCCAGTTACTACACTGCATCCAGTTAGTACCCAGTTACTCCACCATCCAGTAACAGTATCCAGTTACTTACCTGCATCCAGTTCCAGTACCAGTTACTCACCTGCATCCAGTTACTTACCTGCATCCAGTTCAGTATGAATTACTCACCTGATCCAGTAAAGTATCCAGTTACTTACCTGCATCAGATCCATATCCAGTTACTCACCTGCATCCAGATACAGTATCAGTTACTACCTGCATCCAGTTCAGTATCCAGTTACTCACCTGCATCCAGTTTCCAGTATCCAGTTACTCCACCTGCATCCAGATACAGTATTCAGTTACTCACCTGCATCCAGTTCCAGTATCCTGTTACTCACCCTGCATCCGTATATAGTATCCAGTTACTCACCAGCATCCATTTACTCACCTGCATCCAGTTACTCACCTCATCCAGTTACTCACCTGCATCCAATTCAGTATCCGTTTACTCACCTGCATCCCAGTTATATCCATTACTCCCCACCACCCAGTAACAGTATCCAGTTACTTACCTGAATCCAGTTCCAGTATCCAGTTACTCACCTGCATCCATTAATAGTATCCAGTTACTTACCTGCATCCAGTTCCGTATCCAGTTACTCACCTGCATCCAGTAATAGTATCCAGTTACTTACCTGCATCAAGATCCAGTATCCAGTTACTCACCTGCATCCAGATACAACGTATACAGTTACTCACCTGCATCCAGTTCCAGTATCCAGTTACTCACCTGCATCCAGATTATTATCCAGTTACTCACCAGCATCCAGTTACTCACCTGCATCCAGTTACTCACCTGCATCCAGTTACAGTATCCAGTTACTCACCTCATCCAGTTCCAGTAACTTACCTGCATCTAGTTCCAGTTATCCTGTTACTCACCTGCATCCAGTTCCAGTTCCCAGTTACTCACCTGCATCCAGTTACAGCATTCAGTTACTCACCTGCATCCAGTTCAGTATCCAGTTACTCCATTGCATCCAGTTCCAGTACCAGTTACTCACCTGCATCCAGTTACAGCATTCAGTTACTCACCTGCATCTAGATTACAGTATCCAGTTACTCACCTGCATCCAGATACAGTATCAGTTACTCACCTGTATCCAGTTCCAGTATCCAGTTACTACACCTGTATCTAGTTCCAGTTTCCAGTTACTCACCGCATCCAGTTTCCAGTTCAGTACTCACCTGCATCCAGTTCCAGTTTTCCAGTGACTCACCTGCAATCCAGTTCCAGTTTCCAGTTACTCACCTGCATCCAGTTATAGCTTTCAGTTACTCACCTGCATCCAGTTACAGCTTTCAGTTACCTCACCTCATCCAGTTCAGTATCCAGTTACTCACCTGCATCCAGATACAGTATCCAGTTACTCACCTGTATCCAGTTCCAGTATCCAGTTCTCACTGTATCTAGTTCCAGTTTCCAGTCTCACCTGCATCCAGTTCCAGTTTCCGTTACTCACCTGCATCCAGTTCCAGTTTCCAGTGACTCACCTGCATCCAGTTCCAGTTTCCAGTTACTCACCTGCATCCAGTTATAGCTTCAGTTACTCACCTGCATCCAGTTCACGCTTTCAGTTACTCACCTGCATCCAGTTCCAGTATCCAGTTACTCACCTGCAATCCAGATACATTATCCAGTTATCACCTGCATCCAGTTCCAGTTCCAGTTACTCCCCACCATCCAGTAACAGTATCCAGTTACTTACCTGCATCCAGTTCCAGTATCTAGTTACTCACATGCATCCAGTAATAGTATCCAGTTACTTACCTGCATCCAGTTCCAGTATCCAGTTACTCACCTGCATCCAGTAATAGTATCCAGTTCTTACCTGCATCAAGATCCAGTATCCTTACTCACCTGCATCCAGATACAGTATACAGTTACTCACTTGCACAATCAGTCCATCCATGACTACAGTTATACCTCACCACTGCATCCAGAACAGTATTCAGTTACTCCAACTCGCTGATCCAGTTCCAGTATCCTGTTACTCACCTGCATCCAGATATAGTATCCAGCTACGCACAGTCTACTCATTACTCACCATCCAACCACCTGCATCCTAGTTACTCACCTGACATCACTGCAATACTCACCTGCACGCACTTCCAGTACAGTTCAAGTTACTCACTCACCTGCATCCAGTTCCCAGTAACTAACCTGCCATCTAGTTCCAGTATCCTGGGTTACCTGCATCCATCCACTGCATCCAGTTACAGCATCAGTACCACCTGCATGCACCAGTTCCAGTATCCAGTTACTCACTTGCATCCAGTTCCAGTATCCTTTACTCACCTGCATCCAGTTACAGCACTTATGTTACTACTCACCTGCATCCAGATACAGTATCCAGTTAACTCACCTGCATCAGATACAGTATCCAGTTACTCACCTGTATCCAGTTCCAGTTTCCAGTTACTCACCTGCATCCAGTTCCAGTTTCCAGTTACTCACCTGCATCCAGTTCCAGTTTCCAGTTACTCACTGCATCCAGTTTATAGCTTTCAGTTATCACCTGCATCCAGTTACCTTTCAGTTCTCACCTGGCCACCATTCCATCTCTATTCATCCAGTTCCAGTATCCAGTTACTCACCAGTGACCACAGCCACCATTCTCCATCTCTATTGCATCCAGTTCCAGTATCCGTTACTCCCACCTGCATCTATCCAGTTCCAGTTACTCACCTGAATCCAGTCCAGTTGTCCAGTACTCACCTGTATCCAGTTCAGCATCCAGTTACTCACCTGAATCCGTTACTCACCTGCATCCAGTTCCAGCATCCAGTTCCAGTATCCAGTTCCAGTATCCAGTTACTCACCTGAATCCAGTTCCAGTATCCAGTTACTCACCTGAATCCAGTTCCAGTATCCAGTTACCTCACTGATCCAGTTCCAGTTACTCACCTGCATCCAGTTTCAGTATCCAGTTACTCACCTGCATCCAGTTACAGCATCCAGTTACTCACCTGCATTCAGATACAGTATCCAGTTCCTCACCTGCATCCAGTTCCTCACCTGCATCCAGATATAGTATCCAGTTACTCACCTGCATCCAGTTCCTCACCTGCATCCAGATATAGTATCCAGTTACTCACCTGCATCCAGTTCCAGTATCCAGTAACTCACCTTCCTCTAGTTCCAGTATCCAGTTACTCACCTGCATCCAGAATCAACTTCCAACCTTCTTCCTCAACAATGTATGCTTCTCTGACCTTTACCCTGCCTCTTCCTAGACTTGGATTTATTCCTCCTTCTAAAAATGTACCTTGTGAGTACCCTAGCCCCTTCTGGGCCCTTATAATTACAGGGTGGAGCTGGAGCACACTGGAGAGCTCTACTTTCTGTAAGTATATTGGGGAATCTACCCACAGAGGAGGAGGTTTGTGGTATAATCGTTCTTTATGCAACATAGTGGTCCAAAACAGGTGCAAAGCCATATGTTGACATAAACCAGTTTAATTATGTATTGTCTATCTCCCTTCATTCTATTTATAAACCTTTATAGGAGGGTTGGATTCATCTTCTGATATATGGAAACAAAATGCATTGTATATAGAACTTGAAATGACAATGTTTACAATAAAAAAAGAACATTTCATCTGGATTTATAAACATTTTTAACAGGTTTTTCCAGCTGGTCTTTCTAGCATTACAATGTTGCACAATTAGGTTCGCAGCCATGAAATTTAGAGCCTGTTAAAATCCCTTTATTGCTGGTGACCACAATAAATTCCCTTAAACTTTCTGTTCATTCTACTTTTGATGAGCTTGTATACGCAACCAACACAGGAAGCTTGTCCTGTTCAGCCTAGGGGAATAAGGGACCCCTGTAATAGCAATCTGCTGCCTGAACATTTAAAGCTGTTTAGCTCGCCTTTAAACATTAAACAGAAAAATATAATTCTGAAAGTGAAGGTTAGCTGGTAAAGAATGTGTACGCTTAAGGCTGCCGGGACAAATCACTGTTGACCGCGGCAAAAGTAGTTTGTGCGACCAATCGTGCGATCCCAAAGGGAACCGTATGATTGGCTGTGATTTACAAACATGTCAGATCGCCTGGACAAACGGACAACTGTCATTGGTCGCGGCTGAAAGCAGCACAAGATTTTTCGCCCCAAATGAACAATACACTGAAGTATCTGTCGATTGGCCTGAAAAATCTGCCCATGTGCACCCAGTCTTAGGCTCCTGGCACCCTGCTATGTATCCTTACTAATTAATAACATTATTTACAGTGTGGTTTCTTTGAACAGTCTATGTGACAAAAAGGAAGGCCAGCTTAGGATAAAGGTCAACAATCAGCTGTTTCTAAATAGCTGATCGCACGTATGAAGGAAACATACGTGCAATCAGCTCTTTAAAAGTCCGGACCCGAACTTCAAGTGCTCTAAACTAATATATGCTCCCTTCAGACATTGTTAGCTTGCTCAGTGTCTAATAGTGGTATATTAACTTTCCCTGTTTGCTGTACCATTATATTGAATTTCCCAGTTTGCTGTACCAGTATATGGAATTTTCTAGTTTGCTGTACCAGTATATTGAAATTCTCAGTTTGCTGTACCAGTATATTGAATTTCCCAGTTAACTGTACCAGTATCATGAAATTTCCAGTTTACTGTATCAGTAAACTGAATTTCATAGATTGCTGTACCAGTATATTGAAATTTCCTATTTTCTGTACCAGTTTGCTGTACAATTCCCAGTTTGCTGTACCAGTATATTAAATTTCCCAGTTTGCTTTACCAGTATATTGAAATTCCCAATTTTCTGTACCAGTATGTTAAAATTTCCAGTTTGCTGTACCCTGTGTGTACAGTGCTGTGAACAATGTCCAAGTCTCCATGCAAAGGTCTTTTACTATAATAGGTAGGGTTTGATTTATTAGCTAGGGTGAATAGCTTTGCTTGTAGAGTTTTCAAAGGCACTGACGTCAATTAGGGAAGCTCCTTTTCAAACTGGTGTTTTATTCTATGCTAGTTAAAGTACACAAAAGGAGTAAATCAAATTTACAAAACAAAATAATAAACCTAGCCATATCCCGGCACTCAGAGCACTCTCACTCTGCCAATAAGCAACAAGAGACTGGCACTCCCGGAGTGGATCAGAGATTCTGGAACATATAGAAAAGAAACCTGGGTGACTTATAAACCAGGTATCCCACCCTTCCTGGATCGTCCGGGAGTCTCCCTCATTCTGGGGTGGTCTCCCGCACTCCCGCAAGACCACCCCAGACTCCCGGACTTGAGAGGAGACTCCCGCCCCCACCACCCCTAGAACACAGGCCATGCCCCTTGTGACATCACTTCCTGCCCTACATAACATCACGCTCCCACCCCACGCCCCCTTTCCCCACCCTGAAAATTCCATCCTGATTCTAAATAATGACAACCAGAAAGTATCCCCGGATAAACCAGAACTACAGTATATGTATTAATACCAGTAATTCTCAATATTATATAGTATCCCTGTACCAACCAGAACTGCAGTATATGTATTAATACCAGTAATTCTCAATATTATATAGTATCCCCGTACCAACCAGAACTACAGTATATGTATTAATACCAGTAATTCTCAATATTATATAGTATCCCCGTACCAACCAGAACTACAGTATATGTATTAATACCAGTAATTCTAAATATTATATAGTATCCCTGTACCAACCAGAACTACAGTATATATGTCATTAATACCAGTAATTCTCAATATTATATAATATCCCCGTACCAACCAGAACTACAGTATAGGTATTAATACCAGTAATTCTCAATATTATATAGTATCCCCGTACCAACCAGAACTACAGTATATTATTAATACCAGTAATTCTCAATATTATATAGTATCCCGTACCAACCAGAACTACAGTATATGTATTAATACCAGTAATTCTCAATACTATATAGTATCCATGTACCATCCAGAACTACAGTATATGTATTAATACCAGTAATTCTCAATATTATATAGTATCCCCGTACCAAACAGAACTACAGTATATGTATTAATACCAGTAAGTCTCAATATTATATAGTGTCCATGTACCAACCAGAACTACAGTATATGTATTAATACCAGTAATTCTCAATATTATATAGTATCCCCGTACCAAACAGAACTACAGTATATGTATTAATACCAGTAAGTCTCAATATTATATAGTGTCCATGTACCAACCAGAACTACAATATATGTATTAATACCAGTAATTCTCTATTATATAGTATCCATGTACCAACCAGAACTACAGTATATGTATTAATACCAGTAATTCTCAATATTATATAGTATCCCTGTACCAACCAGAACTACAGTATATGTATTAATACCAGTAATTCTCAATATTATATAGTATCCCCGTACCAAACAGAACTACAGTATATGTATTAGTACCAGTTAATTCTCAATATTTTTTAATTTTAGAATCCTATCCAGCCCACTTTTAAAGCTATTCAGTGAACTTGCCATTACTACATCTGCTGGAAGAGTTACACAGTTTCACCGTTCTCACTGTAAAGAAACCTTTCCTAACCTGAAGATGTTTCATCTTTTCTTTCAACCTTAAAGGATGTCCACGAGTCCTCTGATATGACCTATTAGTGAACAATGCATAAGAGAGTTTATTGAATGGCTGTTAATATATTTGCATAAAGTGATCATATCCCAGTGCAATCGTTGCTTCTCCAGTGTAAAGAGCCTGCATAGTCAAGCTTGTGGGTCACTGACCTTGGCAATGGCAACAGGAACAGCCTACTAAGAGCTACAGTGACAAAACTAATTTATTAATGTGTGTATAGGAAATAGGATTGCACCAAATGACAGCAGTGAAATGCGTTGAATTTTTAATACATTGCTATTTGAACTTTATGTAAGCATCTAAGCACTTCATACATCCCAACTTGGATGTATGAATATTTTGTATAAATATTGTTTGTACTTTCTCATGCACCGTTGTTGTTTTAATTCCTACTAATAAAGCGCTTTCAAACTCATTTCGACAGGATGTGGTGGTGAGTTTCTGTTACTTACTGTTTGGATCAGCAAAACAGCGTGTAAGTGCACATTTGTTTTTTATCCATTTCATTTTTGTCTTTAATTGATATGTTAAACTGATATTCACCTATTTTTTTATTTGATCTTCCCCCTATTATTTAAACCTTCAGATTGAAGTTGGTTTAAGAGACACAGTAAGGAATTCCAGAGGATGGGAGCCAAATGAGAAAAAGCTTTAAGGTGGGAGGAAGCAGTGTAAGTGGGTGGTCTGTTTAAAAAATGGTTCTGTGATCTGTGTGTGAGCGGAAGGTACGGGGCAGGGACACATGGGGACAATAGAAAAGGAATATAAGGATCAGCAGCAGATCTAAGGGAATTGAATGTTAAGAGAAGAATTTTTTATAAACAATGCACTATTTTAACGGGGAGCTATTCTCTGGCAGAGGGGAGTAGCTCCTGCTAAATAAACAGCAGAGTTATTGATATTGTGTTGTCAGCGCCTTGAGACAAAACACACTGAAAGTCTCCCTAATTGAACCACAAATGGTGTAACGAGATATACAGCTACCGGCAATTTGAACATTTGCTCAATTTGACCAATATAAATCAGCTCTAAAGGCCATCAGCATTCCCCAATCTAAATTAAAATATAAAAAAAGGATAATGTGTCCCTTACAATGTAATATAAAAAAAAGTTACCACTGGCCAAGGCGTTCCATGACCGTGGAGTTATATAGGGCATGGAATTACAAGGTGACTTTATATTCTTATAACCTGGATTTTTATGGGAGGAACTGTAAGATTATAGCTTTATAATCTTACAGTTCCAGGAGGAGAGGGAAACCAGAAGCCACAAAGGGGTAGGTTATAATAAATAATGCACCCCAACTGTAAATTAAAGGGATATTAGAAGTCACTTTGGAGTTCCATGCCCTGTGTATAAGGTACTCGGCCTGCGGCCTCCTGTTTTTATGTGGTCACGGAATTCCTCTGTGACTTCTAATATGCTTATAATTTACAGTTGGGGGTGTATTATTCACTATATAATCCATATTGTTATAAACTCTATAGTGCTTCTTCCTCCAACTCAGAATTTGTGGCAAGTCCTTTGTAAAATCTGCAGTGTGTGTGTGTGTGTGTGTGTATGTGTGTGTGTGTGGGGGGGGTGTAGGGGTTAAGGAGAAAGGGGGAAGCAGCGGTTGATGTGACTGCATAATGTACTAAAAACTGAAATATGCAGCTGGGAGGGGGTCGGTAAACCAGGTATGGGTGTGTGTGAAGGGGGAGGGGTTTAAAAATTCAAGGAATTTGCAGGGGAGAAGGCAGGAAGGGTGCGTAGAAACCTTTTGAAATATTCATTGGAGAAGGAAGGGAAACTGCAAGCAATATTTCCATGTACAAACATTTGAATTATATTGTATAATGTACCCCCTAGTATAAATTATACAGATATTAGAAGTCAACTGAATGGGTTATCACCAAACAAACACAGTAGGAAGTTCCTGACCTAAGATATATATATATATATTTTCCATTATATGTAGATAATAACATATTTTGTATATTCTCTACTTGCCATTATTATCAGTCAATACAGAAATCCCATTTACTTTAATATTGTTATAAATGTTTCTTCATTTTACCTTATGTTCTACTTTCCTTACTGACAAATCAATTTGCACTTTTACAGTCAGAGCTGTGACACCGACGGTGGATCCAACAGAATTTGATAGGCTGTAAAGCCGCCCTTTATTATGGTACAGATGGGCCATAGCATCAGGCCATGTGTGGACACGCCGAACGATCATTCTGTATACAGAATAAATGGAATGATCACTCCTGTGTATTTACAACAATTTGTCATTTTTATAAATACTCATACAAACATTGCTACACACAATACATTACTATATACACACATGCAGCACACTCAGATATACTGCTACACACATTCACTCACATTTATAAACTACTACACATTTATATATTCTGCTAAACACGTTCACACATTCACACCACTACCCCACACATACATACACAGCCACACACACTATTACACACACTGTTACACACAGGGGCCTCTCTAGACTTTTGTCACCTGAAAAAACATTTAAAGCCTCTGCGAAAAGTGGGTGTGGCTTGTGGGAGTGGCTGGTGGATTAGAGTGCTAATTTATCACTGTTAATTTGGAGGTCTGACTGTACAAATGGAAAACCACGTAGTAAAGGTTCATCCACGCGTGCGATCGCGGGTCCCGACCCACAATGCACGATGTGTACGAACGTCTGTTTCGGACGATAATCGGCCCGTGTATGGGCACTTTATGGGGCAAAACGGACATTCGGTCAGGGATTGTTGACGATGTGACCGGCCGGGCGGATCTCTAAACGAACAGCAGTTTCGGCCGGTCAAGTGCCCATGCACAGGCCGATTATCGGGCGAAATGGACGTTCATACACATCGTACATCGCGGGTCCAGACCCGTGATCTCACGTGTGTACGAACCTTAAGACTTGGATGCAGTCACCGCTGTAACAGATGATCGTGTATCTAGCCCGGCACTGGGGAGGGAGGTGTGACTAAGGGCCTTCCATTGGAGTTGGCCATTCCATTACTGCACCAGAAGAGTAAGGTTGGACTCCCACATTAGCACATGATCGTGCCATTGGCAGAAGTCCCAGTCCAAAACAGTGTGTTTCACACCCTTTCCCTGCCGAGACCCAGCAATAGGCACAACCCTGCACCTGTATCTTTTTGCCCCTTATGTGATTGAGTTTGACACCCCTAACTTACCAGGATGATTCCTTTACGCTTCAGCAGATTTCAATTATTAGATTCACAATCATACATAAACATAAAACACAGAGTAAAGTACCGTACCACTAGATAACATATAGCAGGAACCTTTATTGTCAGGGCAATATGCGGTGATCATTTCACCATATTCAGCCAGTATCGCAGTGAAATAGAGAAATATAACCAGAGCTTGTCCATGGCGGACATCAGTCATGGAGGCTCCTTCAGAATTGGAGTGGGAGGAAGTAGCAAGTTCAGCTCCATCTTCGAAAGGGAGGAAGGCGTCTGGGAGCTTTACTGGTAAAAGATACAAAGGGGCTTTGGTGGGGAAAAGAGGCAAATTTGCAAAAGTGGAAAAGGCTAGTAATAAAAGGCCCCCCTTGCCTAGAGCCAAGGCAAATGCACGCTAGACCTTTAATGAGCACATGCAAATGGCCTAATTCTTGTGGTTTTTGACATGAATGTTCAGTGTGTGGGGCCCAGCATGCAGCTGCCCGCTGTTTCAGAAATTCATCATTTCAGCATAAGCAATTTTCAATGGGAGGAAGCTGCCATACTGGCCACGCCAGTGAAAATAGCACAGCACAGAATCATAGGTCAGCTGTAGTCAGGGTTTCCAGGTGTTTCAATTTGGGCCGAAATCCCGTCCAAACACTGGCCCTGGCAGCCCTGCCCAGTAACTCCTCTAACCTGCCTCATACCCCCTGGGATTGTCAGTTATGATGTGATAGAGACAGACTTATGTAGAGTTTAGTGCTACAGTTGATTTTTGTTGACTTATGGCTAGGCCTCACTGCTGCTCTTTTTTGCGTTTGCGTTTTTTCATATAATTGAAAACGCGGCAACGCATCGAAAACGCGTGTTTTCGGGTGCGTTGCGATTACGATTTGCGTTCCGCATTTTCGAATGCGGTTTTAAATAGTTAATGAAAAAACGCATGCGCAAACGCAAGGAAATCGCACAGGAAATCGCATGCGATTGCGTTGCAGTGTGGCCGTGCCCTAAATGTATGTTTTGTTACCACAGAATTTCTTTTGGTTGACTAAATATAGTTTTGCCACCAAGTGTTGTTTTTGTCGACTCAGGCAAACTGCAACGCACCGAAAGTGCAGCCAAAATTGCGTATGTGATTCTGGTGCGTTGTGCGTGTTGTCTCTGGTTTGCACATGGGATACCATAATGGTAACATACGATTGCACAAAAAAATGGTAATCGTTACCAAAACGGATACCAATTCGCAATTGCATCGGATATCCTGTGGTTTCCATCTTATTCATAATCGTAGGCACAAATGCGCAAAAATTGTGCTAGTGTGGATTAACCCTCAATGTATGTTTTGTTACCACAGAATTTCTTTTAGTTGACTTTATACAGTTGTCACCAACTTATTGTTTTTTTTGTGACAAAATGATTTGGGAAGGAACACACACCCATAGATATGCTGTAGCTTAATTACCCATGTGGGGATTATAAATTTACATAAAATAAGAAAATAATCAAATCCAAATGCATGATAGTTCTCCGGCTGAAATGTGACTTTTGCCTTAAATTGGAACATTTCAGTATTTCCACCATTCATTTCTAAGGATCCCCTTGTATTTCTCCCCCACCACACCAATGGAGAAGAGAATAAAGGTTCGTACACACGTACCATCGCGGGGTCCTGTACACATGTGCGACGTCGGTCGTTCGGCGATCCCCGAACGAACGTCGTTTCGGCATGATAAAGGCCCTACAGACGGGTGATTATTGGCCGAAATGAACGTTCATACACATCGTGCGTCACACTTTAGAGTGCAGCATGCTAGTATGGAATGCTGGGAGTTGTAGTTTTTTTTAAAAACATCTGAGGGGCCGCATGTTTGACATCTCTGCATGAAAGTGTAAAGACAATATAAAGTAACTGTATCAGTTACTTTACCAAGTTCACGTGGGGGACAGGAATGGGAGGGGAGGTCACACAGTGTGCCAACAGAGAGGTACATGCCATGGAGAGTTTGGATCAGGCTTGTCATAAATATGGGTGAGTGTTTCCTAAGAAAACTTTCTATTTAATGCTGACAAACTATTCCAAATAGCAAAATGTTTATTGCATTCAATGTTCAATGTCCGTAAGCCATTCAGTGATGATGAACCTTGGCACGCCAGATAATTGGAAACTACAACTCCCAGCATGCTTGGGTTGCAGAATGCAAAAAAATGTAATTGTTTTATTTCTTTTATTCCTTGTTATCATCTTAGGTGTTTCTTTATCCCATTATCCCATCTTACCTTCCATTTACCTCCTAATTACATTCTGCTCCTTTCCCATTAATCCATTTGTATTGCCCTTCATCTTTTTCCATTCACATCCCCTTTTTTCTTTGAGCTTCAATTTTGCTTACAGATGGGTTCCCCATATTCAAATATATTTAAACAAGCAAACTCTGCGGCACGCGAACCCCGTCCCCTCTCACGCACCTCCTCCATCACTCCCACATTGTGACTCAGCACTCAAGCAAATGCGTCTGGCGTCCGTGCATATTTACAGCACTAGGTTAGTATATATGTTTCACACCTGCCATAACATTTATGGATCTGGCCACAACCATTGAAATCCCCAGAAAGGAGACAATATTCTTTGGCAATGTACTCAGGTACATGATGCTGGTAATATTACAAACTGGAAAAAATGACCTTTTAATATTGTCTGTTAAAAGGAGAGTCTTTGCTTTTGGCTTATACAGTTAGTACTACCTGCATCCAGTTCAGTATCCAATTACTCACCTGATCCAGATATTATCCGATCACGCATCCAGTATCACCAGCATCCAGTATCACCTGCATCCAGATCCTGACAGTATATCCAGTTACTCACCTGCTCCAGTTCCAGGAACTTACCTGGCATCTCAGTTCCAGTATCCTGTTACTCACCTGCATCAGTTCAGTATCCAGTACTTCACCTGCATCCAGTTACAGCATTCAGTTATCACTGCATCCAGTTCAGTACACAGTTACTCAACTTGCTCCAGTTCAGTATCCAGTTACTTCACCTGATCAGTTTACAGCATCCAGTTAATCACCTGCATCTAGATACAGTATCCAGTTACTCACCTGCATTCCAGATACAGTATCAGTTACTCACTGTATCCAGTCGTATCCAGTTATCACGTATCTAGTTCCAGGTTCAGGTTACTCACTGATCAGTTCCAGTTCCAGTACTCACTGCATCCAGTTCCAGTTTCAGTGACTCCACCTGCATCCAGTTCCAGTTTTCAGTAGCTCACCTGCATAGTTATAGCTTTAAGTTACTCACCTCGATTCCAGTTAAAGCTTTCAGTACATCCCTGCATCCAGTTCCAGTATCCAGTTATCACCTGCATCCAGATACATGTATCCAGTTACTCACCTGTATCCAGATTCCAGTATCCAGTTACTCCCCTGTATTCTATTCCAGTTTCCAGTTTTTGTACTCACCTGCATCCAGTTCCAGTTTCCAGTATCACCTGCATCCAGTTCCAGTTTCCAGTGACAATCTGCATCCAGTTCCAGTTTCCAGTTACTCCCTGCACCAGTTATAGCTTTCAGTTTACTCCCTGCATCCGTTACAGCTTTCAGTAACTCACCTGCATTCCAGTTCAGATCCAGTACTCACCCTGCATACCAGATACAGTATCCAGTTATCAACCTGCATCCAGTTCAGTATACCAGTACTCCCCACCATCCAGTAACAGTATCAAGTTATCGTACCTTGATCCCAGTTCACAGTATTAGTTACTCACTGCATCCAGTAATAGTATCCAAGTACTTACCTGCATTCCGTTCCAGTTATCCAGTTACTCACCTGCATCAAGGAATAGTATCCAGTTATTACCTGCATCAAGACCAGTATCAGCTTACTCACCTGCATTACGATACAGTATACAGTGTACTCACTTTGCATCCAGTTCCAGTATCCAGATATCACCTGCTCCAGTCTACCGATTCAAGTCTACAGCCGATCCAGTTCCAGTATTCCTGTGATCTCACCGGCATCCAGATATAGTATCCAGTATATCACCAGCATCCAGTACTCACCTCCCAGTATACACTGCATCCAGTTACAGTATTCAGTACTCACCTGCAATCCAGTTCCAGTAATTACCTGCATTCAGTTCCAGTATCCTGTTACTCACTGCATCCAGTTACTCACCTGCATCAGTTACCGCATGCAGTTACTCACTGCATCCAGTTCCCAGTATCCGTTACTCACTTGACATCAGTCAGTATCCGGTACTCACCTGCATACAGTACAGCACTTACGTTAATCACCTGCATCCAGATACAGTATCCAGTTACCTCACCTGCATCCAGATACAGTAATTCGTTACTCACTGTATCCAGTTCAGTTTCAGTTACTCACCTGCATCAGTTCCAGTTTCCAGTTTACTCACCTGCACCAGTTCCAGTTCCAGTTACTCACATGCATCCGTTTAGCTTTCAGTTACTCACCTGCATCCAGGTGACAGCTTTAGTTACTCAACTGGCACCATTCTCCCTCTCTATTGCATTCCAGTTCAGTATCCAGTTACTCACAAGGACCACCATTCTCTCATACGATTGCAGCCAGTTCCAGTATCCAGTTACTCACCTGCATCCCAGTTCAGATTACCAGTGACTCACCTGATCCAGGTTCCATTGTCCAGTTATCCCCTGTATCCCAGTTCAGCATTCAGTGACTCACTGAATCAAGTTACTCAACCTGCATCCAGTTCCAGCATCCAGTTCCAGTATCCAGTTCCCAGTATCCAGTTACCTCACCTGATCCGTTCCATATCACAGTTCTCACCTGGATCCAGTTCCAGTATTCCAGTTACTCACTCTGAAATCCAGTTCAGTTACTCACTCGGCATCCAGTTTCAGTACCAGTTACTCACCTGATCAGTTACTGCATCACAGTTACTCACCTCATTTCAGAACAGTATCCAGTCACTCACAGCTCCAGTCCTCACCTGCATCAAGATATAGTATTTCAGTTACTCACCGGCATCCAGTTACTAACCTGCATTCCCAGATTATAGTATCAAGTTACCACGATGCATTCGTTCCAGTATCCAGAACATCACCTTCCTCTAGTTCCAGTATTCAGTTACTCACCTGCATCCAGAATCAAACTTCAACCTTCTTCCTCAACAGGATGCTCTCTGACCTTTACCTGCCTTTCTCTAGACTGGAGTTTATTCCTCTCTAAAAATGTACCTTGTGAGAACCCTAGCCCCTTCTGGGCCCTTATATTACAGGGTGGAGGGAGCACACTGGAGAGCTCTACTTTCTTGTAAGTTAATTGGGGAATCTACCACAGGAGGAGGAGGTTTTGTGGTTATTAATCGTTCATGATGCAACATAGTGGTCCAAAACAGTGGCAAAGCCATATGTTGACATAAACCAGTTTAATATGTATTGTCTATTCCCTTCATTTCTATTTATAAACCTTTATGAGAGGGTTGATTAATCATTCTGATATATGGAAACAAAATGGAACTTGTATATCAGAATTGAAATGGACATGTTTACAATAAAAAAAGAACATTTCAATCTGGATTTATACACACTTTTAACAGGTGTTTCCAGCTGGTCTTCTGAGCATTACATATGTTTGCACAAGTTAGGTTCGCAGCCAGTGAACATTAGAGCCATGTTAAAATCCTTTATTGCTGGGACCACAATCCCAACCCAATTCCCCTTAAACTTTCTGTTCCATTCTACTTTGGATGAGCTTGTATAACGCAACCAACACAGGAAGCTTGTTCCTGTTCAGCCTAGGGGAAATACGGGCACCCGTAATAGCCAATCTGCGTGCCTGAACAGTTAAAGCTGTTAGCTCGCCACTTTAAACATTAAACAGAAAAATATAATTCTGAAAGTGAAGGTAGTGGTAAAGAATGTGTCAGCTTAAGGCTGCGGGGAACACAAATCACTGTTGACCGCGGCAAAATTGGTTGTGATGCGACCAAATCGTGCGATCCAAAGGGAAAACCGTAGGATTGGCTGTGATTTACAATACATGTCAGATCGCCTGGACAAAACGGCAAAACTGTCATGTGTCGCGGCTGGCAAGCAGCACAGATTTGTCGAACCCAAATGAAAATGACACGAGAGTATCTGTCGATTGGCCTGAAAAATCTGCCCATGTGCACCCAGTCTTAGGCTCCTGGCACACCTGCTATGTATTCCTACTAATAAATACATGTATACAGTGGGTTTCTTTGAACAGGTCTCATGTGACAAAAAGGAAGCGCCAAGCTTAGGATACGGTCAACAATCAGTGTTTCTACATAAGCTATCGCACGTATGAAGGAACATACGTGCAACAGCTCTTTTTTAAAAGTCGGGACCCGAATTCAAGTGCTCTAAATCGAATATATGCTCCCTTAGACATTGTAGCTGCTCAGTGTCTAATATGGTATATTAACTTCCCTGTTTGCTGTACCATTATATTGAATTTCCAGTTGCTTGTACCGTATATGGAATTTTGTAAGTTTGCTTTGTACCAGTATATTGAAATTCTCAGTTTGCTGTACCAGTATATTGAAATTCCCAGTTTGCTGTACCAGTCTCATGAAATTTCCAGTTTACTGTATCAGTAAACTGAAATTTCATAGTTGCTTGTACCAGTATATGAAATTTCCTATTTTCTGTACCAGTTTGCCCTGTACAATTCCCAGTTTGCTGTACCAGTATATTACATTTCCCAGTTGCTTTACCAGTATATTGAAATTCCCAATTTTCTGTACCAGTATGTTAAAATTTCCAGTTGCTGTACCCTGTGTGTACAGTGCTGTGAACAATGCCAAGTCTCCATGCAAAGGTCTTTTACTATAATAGGTAGGGTTTGATTTTATTAGCTAGGGTGAATAGCTTGATGTAGAGTTTTCAAAGGCACTGACGTCAATTAGGGAAGCTCCTTTTCAAAACTGGTGTTTTTTCTATGCTAGTAAAGTACACAAAAGGAGTAAATCAAATTTACAAAACAAAAAATAAACCTAGCCTATCCGGCAACTCAGAGCACTCTCAACTCGCCAATAAGCAACAAGAGACTTGCACTCCCGAGTGGATCAGAGATTCGGGAACATATAGAAAAGAAACCTGGGTGACTTATAAACAGGTATCCCACCTTCCTGGATCGTCCGGGAGTCTCCCTCATTCTGGGGTGGTCTCCCGCACTCCGCAAGACCACCCAGACTCCCGGACTTGAGAGGAGACTTCCGCCCAACCACCCCTAGAACACAGGCCATGCCCTGTGACACATTCCTGCCCTACATAACATCACGCTCCCCACCCACGCCCCCTTTCCCCCACCCTGAAAATTCCATCCTGATTTCTAAATAATGACAACAGAAAAGATCCCGGATAAACCAGAGCTACATATAGTATTAATACAGTATTCTACAATCTATTAGTATCCTGTACCAACCAGACGCACAGTATATGTATTAATACCAGTAATTCTCAATATTATATATAGTACCCCGTACCAACCAGAACTACAGTATAGTTGTTTAATACAGTAATTCTCAATATTATATAGTATCCCCGTACCAAAACACTACAGTATATGTATTAATACCAGTAATTCTAAATATATAGTATCCTCGTACCAACCAGAACTACAGTTAATTGTATGTATTAAATACAGTAATTCTCCAAATCTATATGAATATCCCCCCAGACCAACCAGAACTACAGATATGTATTAATACCAGTAATTCTAAATATTATATAGTATCCCCGTACCAAACAGAACTACAGTATATATTAATACCAGTAATCTCAATATTATATAGATCCCGTACCCACCACAGAACTACAGTATTTGATTAATACCAGTAATTTCAATACTATATAGTATCCATGTACCCATCAGAACACTAGTTATGTATTAATACCAGTAATTCTCCAATATATATAGTATCCCCGTACCAAACAGGAACTACAGTATATGTATTAATACCAGTAAGTTCCTCAAATATAATGGTCCATGTACCAACCAAAATACAGTATATGTATTAATACCAGTAATTCTCATATTATTAGTATCCCCGTACCAAACAGAATACAGTATATGTATTAATACCAGTAAGTCTCAATATTATATAGTGTCATGTAAACCAGAACTACAATATATGTATTAATACCAGTAATTCTATTATATAGTATCCAGTACCAACCAGAAACTACAGTATATGTAATTAATACCAGTAATTCTCAAATTATATAGTATCCCTGTACCAACCAGAAACTACAGTATATGTATTAATACCAGTTAAGTCTCAATAATATATTAGTTATCCCTGTACCAACCAGAACATACAGTATATGTATAATACCAGTAATTCTCAATATTATATAGTATCCCCGTACCAAACAGAGAACTACAGTAAGTATTAGTACCAGTTAATTCTCAATATTTTTAATTTTAGAATTCCTTCCAGCCCACTTTTAAAGCTATCAGTGAATTGCCATTACTACATCTGGTGGAAGAGTTACACAGTTTCACCGTTCTCACGTGTAAGAAACCTTTCTAACCTGAAGATGTTCATCTTTTCTTTCAACCCTTAAAGGATGTCCACGAGTCCTCTGATATGACCTATTTAGTGAACAAGCATAAAGAGATTATTGAATGGGGCCGTTTTATATATTTGCCTAAATCAGAATTGATCATATCCAGTGCAATCGGTGCTTCTCCAGTGTAAAGAGCCTGCATAGTCAAGCTTGTGGGTCACTGACCTTGGCAATGGCAAACAGGAACAGCCATATAAGAGTACAGTGACAAAACTAATTTATTAATGTGTGTATAGAAAATAGGATTTGCACCAAATGACAGCAGTGAAATGCGTTTGAATTTTAATTACATTGCTATTTTTGAACTTTATGTAAGAATCTAAGCACTTCATACATCCCAACTTGATGTATGAATATTTGTATAAAATATGGTTTGTACTTTCTAGCACCGTTGTTGTTTTAATTCCTACTAATAAAGCGCTTTCAAATCATTTCGACAGGATGTGGTGGTGAGTTTCTGTTACTTACTGTTGGATCAGCAAAACGCGTGTAAGTGCACATTTTTTTTTACCATTTTCATTTTTGCTCTTAATTGAATGTTAATGATATTCACCTATTTTTTATTTGATCTTCCCCCTATTATTTAAACCTTCAGATTGAAGTTGGTTTAAGAGGACACAGTAAGGAATTCCAGAGGAATGGGAGCCAAATGAGAAAAAGCTTTAAGGTGGGAGGGGAAGCAGTTGTAAGTGGGTGGGTCTTTAAAAAATGGTTCTGTGATCTGTGGTGAGCGGAAGGTACGGGGAGGGACACATGGGACAATAGAAAAGGAATATAAGGATCAGCAGCAGATCTAAGGGATTTGAATGTTAAGAGAAGAATTTTCTATAAACAATGCCACTATGTTTAACGGGGAGCTATTATCTGGCAGAGGGGCGTAGCTCCTGCTAATAAACAGCAGAGTTATTGATATTGTGTTGTCAGCGCCTTGAGACAAACACACTGAAGTCTCCCTAATTGAACACAAATGGTTTGTGAACGAGATATACAGCTACCGGAATTTGAACATTTGCTCAATTTGACCAATATAAATCAGCTCTAAAGGCCGATCAGCATTCCCAATCTAAATTAAAATATAAAAAAAGGATAAGTGTCCCTTACAATGTAATATAAAAAAAAAGTCACCACTGGCAAGGCGTCCATGACACGTTGGAGTATTATATAGGGCATGGGACTTACAAGGTGACTTTATATTCTTATAACCTGGATTTTTATGGGAGGGAACTGTAAGATTATTGCTTTATAATCACAGTTCCGGGAGGAGAGGGAAACCAGAAGCCACCAAAGGGGTAGGTTATAATAAATAATGCACCCCAACTGTAAATTAAAGGGAATTGAGAAGTCACTTGGAGTTCATGCCCTGTGTAAAAGGTACTCGGCCTGCGGCCTCCTGTTTTTATTGTGGTCACGGATTCCTCTGTGACTTCTAATATGCTATAATTTACAGTTGGGGGTGTAGTAGTCACATATAATCCATATTGTTATTAAACTCTATAGTGCTTTCCTCCAACTCAGAATTTGTGGCAAGTCCTTTAAAATCTGCAGTGTGTGGTGTGTGGTGTGTGATGTGTGTGTGTGTTGGGGGGGGTTGTAGGGGTTAAGGAGAAGAGAAGGGGGAAGCAGCGGTTTGATGTGACTGCTAATGTACTAAAAACTGAAATATGCAGCTGGGAGGGGGTCGGTAAACCAGGTATGGGTGTGTGTGGAGGGGGAGGGTTTAAAAATTCAAGGAATTTGCAGGGGGAGGAGAGGCAGGAAAGGGTGCGTAGAGAAAACCTTTTGAAATATTCATTGGAGAAGGAAGGAAACTGCAAGCAATATTTCATGTACAAACATTGAATTATATTGATATAATGTACCCCCTAGTATAAATTATACACGATATTAGAAGTCAACTGAATGGGTTATCACCAAACAAAAAACACAGTAGGAAGTTCCTGACTAAGATTAATATATATATTTTCCATTATATGTAGATAATAACATATTTGTATATTTCTCTACTTGCCATTATTATCAGCCAATACAGAAATCCATTTACTTTAATATTTTTATAAATGTTCTTCATTTTACCTATGTTCTACTTTCCTTACTGACAAATCAATTTGCACTTTTACAGTCAGAGCTGTGACACGACGGTGGATCCAACAGAATTTGATAGGCTGTGAAAGCGCCCTTTATTATGGTACAGATGGGCCATAGGCATCAGGCCATGTGTGGACACGCCCCGAACGATCATTCTGTATACAGAATAAATGGAATGATCACTCCTGTGTATTACAAACAATTTGTCATTTTTATAAATATCAATACAAACATTGCTACACACAATACATTACTATATACACACATGCAGCACACTCAGATATACTGCTACACACATTCACTCACGTTTATAAACTACTACACATTTATATATTCTGCTAAAAACACGTTCACACATTCACACCACTACCCCACACATACAAACAGCCACAAACACTATTACACACACTGATTACACACGGGCCTCTCTAGACTTTGTCACCTGAAAAAACATTTAAAGCCTCTGCGAAAAGTGGGTGATGGCTTGTGGGAGTGGCTGGTGGATTAGAGTGCTAATTTATCACTGTTAATTTGGAGGTCTGACTGTACAAATGGAAAAACACGTAGTAAGGTTCATCCACGCGTGCGATCGCGGGTCCGACCCCACAATGCACGATGTGTACGAACCAGACCGTTTCGACGATACGGCCCGTGTGTATGGGCAACTTTATGGGCAAAACGGACATTCGGTCAGGGATGTGACGATGTGACCGGCCGGGCGGATCTCCAAACGAAACAGCAGTTTCGGCCGGTCAAGTGCCCATGCACAGGCCGATTCTCGGGCGAAATGGACGTTATACACATCATACATCGCGGGCCAGACCCGTGACTCTCACGTGTGTACGAACCTAAGACTTGGATGCAGTCACCGCTTGTAAAACAGATGATCGTGTATCTAGCCCGGCATGGGGAGGGAGGTGTGACTAAGGGCCTTCCATTGGAGTTGGCCATTCATTACTGCACCAGAAGAGTAAGGTGGGACTCCCACATTAGCACATGATCGTGGCCATGGCAGAAGTCCCGTCCAAAACAGTGTGTTTTACACCCTTTCCCGCCGAGGACCCAGCAATAGGCACACCCCTGCACCTGTATCTTTTGCCCCTTATGTGATTGAGTTTGACACCCTAACTTACCAGGATGATTCTTCATGCTCAGCAGATTTCAATTATTAGATTCACAATCTAAATAAACATAATAAAACACAGAGTAAAAGTACCGTACCATAGATAACATAAGCAGGAACCTTTATTGTCAGGGCAATATGCGGTGATCATTTCACCTTATTCAGCCAGTATCGCAGTGAAATAGAGAAATATAACCAGAGCTTGTCCACTGGAGGACATCAGTCATGGAGGCTCCTTTAGAATTGGGAGGGAGGAAGTAGCAAGTTCAGCTCCATCTTCGAAAGGGAGGAAGGTGTTGGGAGCTTTACTGTAAAAGATACAAAGGGGCTTGGTGGGGAAAGAGGCAAATTTGCAAAAAGTGGAAAAGGCTATATAGAATAAAAGGCCCCTTGCCTAGAGCCAAGGCAAATGCACGCTAGACCTTTAATGAAGCACATGCAAATGGCCTATCTTGTGGTTTTTGACATGAATGTTCAGTGTGTGGGGCCCAGCATGCAGCTGCCCGCTGTTTCAGAAATCATCATTTAGGCAAAAGCAATCTTTCAATGGAGGAAGCTGCCATACTGGCCACGCCAGTGAAATAGCACAGCACAGAATCATAGGTCAGCTGTGGTCAGGGTTTCCAGGTGTTTCAATTTGGGCAGGAATGTCCCGACCGTGGGGTCAAAATCCCGAGTCCCGCAGTCAGGGCCGAAATTCCCGTCCAAACACTGGCCCTGGCAGCCCTGCCCAGTAACTCCTTAACCTGCTCATACCCCTGGGATTGTCAGTTATGATGTGATAGAGACAGACCTTATGTAGAGTTAGTGCTACAGTGATTTTGTGACTTGGCTAGGCCTCATGCTGCTCTTTTTTGCGTTTGCGTTTTTTCATATAATTGAAAAACGCCAGGCAACGCATCGAAAACGCGTGTTTTCGGGTTTTGCGATTGCGATTTGCGTTACGCATTTCGAATGCGGTTTTCAATATTAATGAAAAAAAACGCCATGCGCAAACGCAGGAAATCGACATGCGATTGCGTTGCAGTCTGGCCGTGCCCTAAATGTAGTTTTGTTACCCACAGAATTTCTTTTGGTGACTAAATATAGTTTTGCCACCAAGTGTTGTTTTGTCGACTCAGGCAAACATGCAACAGCACCGAAAAGTGCGGCCAAAATTGCGTAGTGATTCTGGTGCGTGTGCGTGTTGTCTCTGGTTTGCACATGGGATACCATAATGGAATCATACGATTGCACAAAAAAATGGTAATCGTTACCAAAACGGATACCAATCGCAATTGCATCGGATATCTGTGGTTTCCATCTTATTCATAATCGTAGGCACAAATGCGCAAAAATTGTGCTAGGTGGATTAACCCTCAATGTATGTTTTGTTACCACAGAATTTCTTTTAGTTGACTTTATTACAGTTGTCACCAATGTATTGTTTTTTTTAGTTGACAAAATGATTTGGGAACACACACCCCATAGATATGCTGTAGCTAATTACCCCATGGGGATTATAAATTTACATAAATAAGAAAATAATCAAATCCAAAATGCATGATAGTATCTGGGCTGAAATGTGGACTTTTGCCTTAAATTGGAACATTTCAGTATTTCCACAATCATTTCTAAGGATCCCCTTTGTATTCTCCCCACCCACACCATGAGAAGAGAATAAAGGTTCGTCGTACACGTACCATCGCGGGGTCCTGTACACATGTGCGATCGTCGGTCGTTCGGCGATCCCCGGACCGAACGGTCCGTTTCGGACTGATAAAGGCCCTACAGACGGGTGATTATTGGCCGAAATGAACGTTCATACACATCGTGCGTCACACTTTAGAGTGCAGCATGCTAGTAGGGAATGCTGGGAGTTGTAGTTTTTTTTAAAAAAACATCTGAGGGGCACGCATGTTTGACATCTCTGCATGAAAGTGTTAAAGACAATATAAAGTAACTGTATCAGTTACTTTACCAAGTCACGTGGGGGACAGGAATGGAGGGGAGGTCCACAGTGTCAGCAACAGAGAGGACATGCCATGGAGAGTTTGGATCACGGTTGTATAAATATGGGTGAGTGTTTCATAAGAAAAACTTTCTATTTAATGTGACAAACTATTCCAATAGCAAAAATGTTATTGCATTCAATGTTCAATGTCGGTAAGCCAATTCAGTGATGATAATTCTTGGCACGCCAGAAAATTGAGAAAATAAACACAACTCCCACCATGCTTGGGTTGCAGAATGAAAAATTTTATTGTTTTATTTTTATCCTTGTTATCATTTAGGTGTTCTTTATCCCATTATCCCCATCTTACCTTCCATTTACCTCCTAATTACATTCTGCTCCTTTCCCATAATCCATTTGTATTGCCCTTCCATCTTTTTCCATTCACATCCCCTTTTTCTTTGAGCTTCAATTTTGCTTACAGATGGGTTCCCCATATTCAAATATATTCAAACAAGCAAACTCTGCGGCAAGCGAAACCCCGTCCCCTCGCACGCACCTCCTCCATCACTCCCACATTGTGACTCAGCGCTCAAGCAAATGCGTATGGCGTCCGTGCATATTTACAGCACTAGGTTAGTATATATGTTTCACACTGCCATAACATTTATGGATCTGGCCACACCATTGAAATCCCAGAAAGGAGACAATATTCTTGGAAGTATCAGGTACATGATGGCTGGTAATATGATTACAAACTGGAAAAAATGACCTTTTAATATTGTCTGTTAAAAGGAGAGTCTTAGAAGTATCTGTGTCAGACATCCCACCCTGAACAATTTGTGCTTCGGGAGGGGGGGGGGCATGTCGACATGCGTGGAGTCAATGACGTACAGGGAGGTGCATGCAAGCTAGGGCGGTGGGGGCATTTTTTTTTTGATTTTTTTCTCTCTAGGGGTGGGATGGTTAGCGTTATGAGCATTAGGGGTGTTGGCATGGGCGGGTCACGGGGTGTCGCGCAAAAAATGGGGCATGTGTGACCACCTGTGTGTGACGTCATTGCCTGCAGCAGTCGGCGGGGCACGTGCTAGAGGGTGGGGGAGGCGGGGTTAGAGGCATGGCAGGCATAAAGGGGATATAACGGGGAGGAGATTCAGGACTCCTCAACGTTGTGGGAGAGTAGGGTCGCTCGTGAGACCAGCCCGATTTGCAGGAGACCTGGGAGGAGTGGGATTCCTGATATAAAGATGGTGAAGGGGGTCATAGAGCTCTGTGTGCTATGTTAAGTTGTAACTGATCTTCAATTAAGGACTAGAGATGGACTAGAACTCAAACCCGAGTTAGAGCCAAACTTATCGAGTTCGAACAGACTCTGACTTCTCGAACTATCTGTTGGTTTTCGCATACCCTCCATTTCGGTAACCCTCGAATTTATGGTTCTATTTTCGGTAACCCTCGAATTTGCCGTATCCCTCAAATGTAGCTTGTGCAAAACCCGACAATTAACCGCTGGTGTTTTATGAAGTGTTTTAACAAGTTTTGGTGATAGTGACATGTTCCGAAGACCATTTTCCAGGTGCCACAGCCTTTACGGTAAGTTACCATTGTTAGTTTAGCTCTAAATCATCCGGACTTTTCCAACTATCACTCCCCATTGACTTTAATGGGTCCGAATCATGCACCCTTAATAGTATTTTCTTGTTTGTCAAGGTGCAGAAAGAAAATGTTGGCCATAGGCCTATTGAATCAGGATGAATGAAATCCAGGGAAATCCTAAATAAAAATATTATTATTTGGAGTCATTACCGGGTCATCTTGGCTTGTTCCAGTCAAAAAGGCTGTTGATGAAACTGTAAGTGCGAAGAAAATGGGTAGGATGCCTCCTTGATCTTCCAGCACTGCTATAGTCTCCAAGTGGCCCCAAACCTCTGCTTGGCATTACACACAATGAAACAACACGGCAGGAAAATTACCAATCCGTTATAGTAGTTTTTACATTGCTGCTACTCTCATATGTCCGTCTGCCTGCACAATTAATACATAGACTGTCCCCACACAGTGCCTCTATAAAGACATACAAAATCAATTAGCAGGCCCAGTGCAGACATCCATGTCACTAAATCTCCATAACAGAGAACTCTGTGTTTTGATCGTTTATGGGATTGTTACAGGCTGTGATTCAGTGTCTCGCGGATAATGAAAGGCTCACCAGACGGTAAAGTAAATGAATGCAGGAAAGTGCTTGCACTGATTTTCTTGCTGGGTTTTTTAATATTTTAAAAAATCTCACCTTTTACTGTGTTTAACTTGGCCACTTGAATGGAGGCAACAAAGAGTTAAGATGTAAATATGTTTTGCTTTTTTTTTATGGCTCTTAGGGATTTGGGATCCGGGTTCCTTAAGGGGTAGATAGGGGGCTGGGCAGGTCTTTTTGATTAGTGAACTGACATCAGGGCAACCTGAGAAAGACACTGTGCTGAACCAGTCACTTGGTTTCAACCAATCCGTTGATTCTTTGGAACGAGTAAAAACTGTATGTGCTATCCTTTTCTCACACAGTTTAGTTGGATTCACAATGATGAATGTTAAATATAAGGGGAAAAATTCTGGAATAATGTGTTTTAATACGTGGTTGTTCCCAGTAGTATTGTGGGCCCGCCGCAGCACATGGGCGCACATGATGATTACCCCAGGAAACCCCAAGAAGAATAGGATCATGCTTTCTTGAGCTTCGTTCCCCATGCGGACGGTTGAGGTTATCTGCAGTCGTTACATAGTTATTTATTAACTGACACAAAATGTCCATCAATTCAATTCTCCATGCACACCCAATTAAAAGAGGGACAGCGGATCCACCCAGTCCATTTCAGCAAACACAACATTTCACACCGAGCTCTACAAAAACTTGTACAAAAGTAGGTAAGTGCACTCTACAACAATGTGTGGGGGCAGCACCTCAGTATTATCCCTCAGGAACATTGCATCAGAAACAAAACAAAATCAGGGAAGTGTTGTCACACTCCCAATTAGATAAAGTGATTATTAGGTGGAGACACATCACATTTTCCAGGGGGGGTATTATCCCCCTTCTTACGGTGATCACCACACATTTTGGGGGGGGTTATATGTCCACTTCCATTCAACATTGCGATGTTGATCACTGAGAAAATCCACTATTCTAATTTGGAGAGCTCTACAACAACCTTATTTATAATTTAAAGCTGGTCCAAACGCTCTGTCATATGTAAAATCAGGTCAATGCCCCATTCGTGCACAGGTACCTAAAAATGTTTGGTGTGGTGGAGAGCTAACAGGATAAAACAACTTAGGAACACAAACACAAGTTTTAATAAAATACATTAAGCAGGAAATGGTACATGTTAGCCATTGTGAAAGCCAAAGAAACATCTTGGATATAAAGTAATACCTTTTATTGGCTCAAACTAAATGATAGAAAATGCAAGCTACAAGCACACTTAAGCCTCTCAATTTGTTTTTCTCTGATTCCTAGCTTAAATAGAACAACAATTTCGGGGGCTAAACCCACCCCCTTTTCATAGGCTCACAATAACTGACATTATTTCAACTTATTTATTAGTCATTTCATTATTCAGAGACCATTTTTAACATGGACACAGGAAATGGACCTTCAAATGCTTTTAAACATTTTAAATTTATTGAAAAAAACATAAAGGGGTTTGGGCTTTTTTAGGTTTCAAATGGAAGAATATGACTGACTGAATGAGTGAAATAAACTACAATAAACTAACTTCCTTCAACCTAATTCGAATGAAAAAATATCAACTTAAAACACTGGTTACGCTGTAGGCAGGGAAAAAATTGTGAAGGCTGCTGATAATCTCACAGGCCACCTTCATCTCAACTTAAAATAGGGAAATGAAAATATACCCTCTCTCTCTCTCCTCATATACATATGTGTGATATAGTGTAGTTTTAAAAATTTAATTGTATGTTAAGACCAACTGATTTAATTTATTTAATCAATTTGACATTTATATAGCTATTCTATTGATTATCACTGCAGATCTACAAGTTGTGTTATACAATACCAGCATACTGGGAACATCTGCAAGGGAGTTTGAGGTTCTCCCTGTGCTGCGTGGGTTTCCTCCAAGCAATTGGTTTCCCCACAATCATAAAAAGACATACTGATAGGTTGTATGTGTCAAATAAATGTGCTTTAGATTTAAGGCTCTTCAGGGCAGGGCTGATGGGAAGTATTACATGTAATTGTAAAGAGCTAAGGGAAGATGTTGGCGCTAATAAATCCACCAATAATTTAAAATATACAAGAACATTTAATTTAGTGTGGAATATAAAATGTAGACATCTGCAGGGTACACCAGTGAAATGGAATACCTACTATTCACGTACACTTGGGAGGAAGCGGCACCTGCTACCTACGCTATACTATGAAAGGGGTAGAGAAATACGTTTGTCATTTTGAAAGGATTTAAAAGGGGATGTTTGGCTGTGGTCATATTGTTTTAGTGATGTTGAAAGATTGCTCTGGGCTGTTTATGTCAATTTATTTTATTTGGGGGGGGGGCGAATTAGGATCTGTGGTTAGAAAGAGTTAGCACCCACAATAAAACTGGCAGACACTGGCACTGGATGACATATGTAAAATTGCAGACCTTACTCATATTAAAGCTCATCTTAAGGCCCCCAGATTCCTAAGCAGCTGTGTCTCAGCAGTTTGATTTGCATTGTGCCTGGATCTTGCTTACTCTGTGAACCCAGATTAAGTTGTTTGTGTGGGGGTTTTCCAGTACAGAAAGAGGAAGTATTAGGGGTGCTCCAACGAATATCAGCTTCTACTAACACATCATCGCTATGGAAAATGCAGCTGTATGAAACCTTTCGGACTGTCAATAGCAAACAAACCAAACATGTTGCAGTGACTTTATTCACTTATATTGTAATGGAAACCCACAAAGCACCCCAAGTGCATTGGGAGAAATCCAGTGCTTTATAAATACGCATATGATATATTAACATATACAAAGATTGCAAAAACTCCAATCATAACTCCAAGAAAAAACTCTGCACAACCTTATAACTGCAAGTGGCAGAAATCTTTCTGTCAAGTGCTGTTCCACAGCTGAGAAGTACCAGTGCTCATGGTTACACACAAACCATACCAAACCCCAGGGCACTTTGTTAGGATGCGTCACAAACTATAGATACATTTGGCTTAACCAGATTTTTCTGTTCCTAATGGCTCCTATAAATGGCATGAAAACCTAAATGAAAATCACTGTGGAATAGTTCATATTAATAAATACAATACCAGGAATCTAAAAATTGATTATCTAGTTTGAAGAGTAAACAATATCGGGATAAACAATTTTAGAGTTGTTTTTTTGCTACAGTATCTTACTGTCAGATATAGTGGGTTGTCCCATAGTTATGATTCTTATTGGGACAGGAACAAATATCTGACAGGAACACTTTGCTTTTGATGCTGCTAGAGATCAGATTGTGTCTGCCTGTATTTTTTCCGTTTTTTTTTTTTTTTTTTTTTTCAAAAATAGCTTGTAATTAAAACAACATCCAACAGTCTTGCCAAAAACCACAAATAGTACGTAATCCTGACCCAAAACCATTTATTATATGATAAATTATAACAAGCCCCACCGGTTCCTTGGATATTTTAGGCAAACATTATTCAAAACTTGAGGTAGTAAAACATCTGAGTCTTTAATTAAAAAGCCGCTCACTGCTTCTTCAGCTTTCCAGACGTTAGGTGCCTACACATCAGAACTTTACAAATAAACAATTGTTCCTGCAAAGTACATGATAGATCGTATGGCCCCTCTGCTGAAGTAATGGATTCAGTTGTCAGTAAATTTCAGCCCCCACACCTTGCTGTACTCTGCCAATCCGGTTGGATGCGACAGGATGGTTGGAATTGCCCATGTGTTGGGCTGACCATTTATTAAAAGGTGGGGTTGAGTCAAGTTTGCAGAGTAAATACATTGCTAGTATTCCTGCAACACAGCTTCTCAACAGCAGGTCTAGGGTTCCCAAGGAGATATTGACAGAGCTGTACTCTTGATGAATTTACTTAAATATAGATTATTTTTTGATACATTTATTTATTCACATGTTTAGTTTGTATGAAATATATATTGTGAGAATTGACTTGCCAACCTTTTTTAAAAATATATATATACGGATATATTTGTTTCTATATATTATTTTGTAAAAACTGATCTATTTTTTTTTGTAGGGGTTTCCTACTAAGAATATGGTTACCCATAAAAAGGATGAGAACAAACCCACTACTGCTTAAAATGTGGAATGAACTGGAATTGGAAGCATGATTCAAAATTCCAACTTTGGATGTGAGAAGCCTATCGCGTCACTAGGGACTCACATGCTGAGCCATCTTAACAGCTATATCTTCATAAGACAGCACATAATCACTCTTCCCTATATTCAAATCAGGGCGAATATAGTTATAGTGGCAAGTGCCCAAGCGCCCACTTTTTATCGCTCAAAAAAAACAGAGGAAACAAATAAGCAGGGCTTGGATTATCATGCCCGAAGCCACTATTATGCTCAGGCACCCTCTGATTTGTAAAATGCTCTTAATTATGTATTGGGCAGTGGGTAGGTACGAGAGCAGTGGTGGCGAACCTATGGCACGGGTGCCAGAGGTGGCACAGGAGCCCCCTCCTGGACCACTCATGCACAGCCGGTCTAGTGGCTGTAGTAGCTGAGAGAGGTGACGTGCTATAAACATTCAGCTCTGCTTGAGTCCTTGTTTGGATCCCAAACTCCTGTCCTTTAAAAAAAATAATGTAGGGTTCTAATGGCGCCTGTTTTAGGATCTCAAAACTCCTGTTGGTAATGTAGGGTTAATAGTAATCTAGAATCAATTCTATCACTGTATGGTCGTGTGTCTATTTGAATTGTTTTACCAAATTAAAAAAACTCTGATTCAGGGTTAAATGATCGTGTTGGCACTATGCCCAATAAAAAGTGGGTTTTGGGTTGCAGTTTGGGCAATCAGCCTCTAAAAGGTTCGCATCCTCGGACTAGAGATAGACAGATAGGTGATTTGGAGAGGAAGGGAATATTGAAAACCCAATCACTATTTAGGTTAAACCATAAAAAATATAACAGCACATTTGATATTAACCAGACAAGCATTTTTAGGCTCCATTACGTATCCAAGTTAAAGAGGAGGTTTCAGTAGGAGGACTGTAAAATGGGCAAAAAAAGTTTCTAGGCCACCTTGCTCCACACCTCTTTAGGGAGTCTGGGCAGCCCAGTCCAAGCTCCTGCTAACTCTAAAGGATATCTCTCAAACTTAGGGTTTCCAGATAAGTGGGAAAATCAGGCGGACACCTTATTAAAATCACATGCAAGCAGGGCTGCGTCAGGCAGTAATGCATTTTAAGCAAACCAGTTGCAGCCCTGCTAACTGCATTTATTAAGAGCATCCTTAACAATCAGCAGGTGATCTGGAAAAACCTACTCAAACTCTGTCTGAAGGTGGCCATACACATTGGCCTGTCAATGGCAGTATCGGCAGTGGTGTTAGCAGAAACGGCAATCACAATGCTGAGGAACGTCTCTAGTAGGCATTTTGGTCGTTGGGAAGACAAAACATTTCATGACGATGTGTATGGCTGCAGGACCAGACAATCCCGGTAACGAATATGGCGATCGGTCGTGTCCGTGTGTTGTGGGACCCCACCGCACGTGTGCCGTACAAATGTGATGGTACATGCCATATAGGGAATAGTATGTGTATGGCCAACTTTACTCCAAACTAGGACCGAATGCTTTACAGTACAAAATCCAATACCTAATTAACAGCTGGGGCCCAGAAGCAAAGGCGTGTGGACTGGGCTCCTGGTTTCCAGCAGGGATCAAAAGGCCTTGGATAGGATAAAGACTTCTATTTACACATAAAAGGTAAATACACCAATCGTGTTCATCCACTGGGCAAGGTTAGTAGCTGGAAAGGGTAAACATATGAACACGTCTGAGATGAAAAATTCTGCTTATCTGTATGATATATTTAAGATCAAAACCTTCACATTATAAATGCTGAACCAGTTTAGTAGATCTGCACCAGAAATAGGCCTGTGTATTTCTAGCTTAGCAACAAATTGCACGTTATTTGCATACTAAATGCAAAGTTTCCCAGCCTTGAGCAAGAGTAGAACTCCCCCTGATGCCATGTATCCATCTGACCCCACTACCATACAAAAGGGCACCTAGATATAGGAAAAATAATGCTTAAAAATGCTGCTCTTTGCTGTTTGAACTACTTAACTACTCCAACTCATATTAAAGGGGGTCCATAAACCACACCAATCCTGGGTATTCAGCTGTCCCAATATCAGAACAATTCAATGTGTTAAGTCTAATCCTGACAAAAATAGCGGAAATAACGGTAGTGGTGAAACATAACCAATCTTCTATAAACCACTCCCTAGTGTTTTGCATTGCGAATACGATCTCTGTGTTTGCTGATGATACTTTAATTCTACAGGATTAGAGGCTCAGATGACTCTACCCTTACAAATTGATTAAATAAACTTGGTGTTGTTGAGAAATGTATGCTGAACTTGCAGTATCTTAACAGCAGCTATTTCCACAAATGACATAACAGCCAATGACTGCAGAGTGTTCTTAAATGATGTTGAAAGCTAGTGAGAGGGTGCTCTCTGAGCTTTGCGGTTGATGAAAGGGGGATATGCAAGGTAAAATGGTTTTCATCACTGTGAGGGCAGGAGTTTTAAGTTTGTGGAAGGCTCGCCTTGAAAATGTAGTGTCAGCTTAATCTCTGCTTGAGTCCTCGTTTAGCTAAACTTATTGCCAACCGATGATCGCTTCCGTCACATTTGGTGGACTTGACGTGATTTATTAATAAAGCAGCCCGAATGGGGTTGAAAGTCATTTACCGCCACGAGCGATGGGTAAGTGCAAGCCATTTTAAAATGCCAAGTCTGAGGTGGTGAAACACATAAGTTCCCATATAGCTAGCCTTGCCAGTGGGTTTGCTTGGAGGAGTCCATGTGGGGGTCCAGGGTGGGAGGTTAGATATTTTCAAGCATTTATTCTAATACGTTTGATGATTCTTGGTGTTACCAATTATCGCTGGTTTTACCTTGAATTGCAGCCCATTTTTTTTCCGACCGATACTGGAATCAACGCAATAAATACGGCGGACATCCCAGCCACAAGTGCTGCAGCAATAGGCGATCTGCGAAAATAATGATCTGCAGGACAGCCGAATAAAGTAGCAATGGTTTATAAATATGTCCCATAGATGTCTTCTGGTGCAGGTAAAAGATCCCAGGGTTGAAACTTTTGCTTAAACAAGTCTCTCGCTGTATACAAAATGCTGCATGTAACAAAGCAACAAAAAAAACAGTCTATTGCTTAGGGCAATGTAAATGTAACAAAGAAAAACCTTTTAGAAAATGATAGTGTCTTTTAATATATATTTGATGGAAAGCCTGTCTTACTTAATAATAAGAGTAAGATTTCCATGTAGGTTGAAATAGAATCTCCAGGGCAAAACCTTTGATTACAAACAAAAAACTTCACTTTCCCAAGGGTTTTCATGAACAGTGAGCAGAATGAGGCAAACAAATGTTGGGGCTAACTACATTGTACAGTAAACAGTCAATGTTGAATTGGGCTCTACGGGAGTGAAATAGCGATCTATCCTTAGTGAACCACTTTTTAAAAAAAAAGTAAAAAAAAGACAACGAAATCCATTGTGAAATTGGGTACATGAATTGAGCTTGTAAGAACAAACTGGTACAGATACTGGAAAACTTTGCAAACTGACTTGTATGTAGCCCACTGTAGGCTGCAGGGCCAACTCATATAGGCCACAGTATCACATTTGAAATGTGCAATCATAATGTAGTGGTTTTCAGCATCCCTATCCAAATAATCCTTCTCCACTGCCTCCAAATAGTCAAAAAAACTTCTAATTTAGGGCTAGGGCACATACATCGATTTAAGCCGTGATCCGATCACATTGGCAATCCGTGAGCTTAAAAAAAATTAGAGTAGTTTGATGGGCCATTGGGGTGGCCACATCATGTCATTGGGGGTGATTCCATGCATGTGGATCACCAGTTTTGATGTGATAAGGCCCAAAATTGCCCAAATTGCACAAGCAAGCAATGCGTTCCTTGTAGTGTGTTCTCAGCCTGTAGCCCCTTTCCCACCGCAATACAAAAGCTGTACTGCCCTGGCATGGGAGGTCAGTTACCACAACCTGTTTTGTAAAGAAAAACAAAAATGTCCACCATGGCATCTTAAAGGGCAACTTACTGAAAAAAAAAAGACAAGGACCATAAAATGGTGGGCTAAGTAGCTATAAAGATGCCAAGAAAAGTGGCATTGCAATGTTTAAAAAATGTCAGGCATGTGTCCTTGATCTTTGGCACAGTTCCACTGTTAAAGGAACAAAAATACTGAAAATTACTTTTTCTCATCTATATGTTGTACGCATCACTTACTCTGGGAGTGTGTGTGTTGCTTGCATCCCTCAATTAGATTTGATTGTTTCAGGCTCATATCCCACCTCCCTCTTTAACCCCCTTCCCCTCGCCATCTGACCAGACCGTTTTTATGAGGGCAAGGCATGCACTGTAATATCTATGAGGCAGCCACAAACTGCCAAAAAAAACTGCACACAGCCTTTACAGCTTCCCGGAAATCCTTTCTCCCTGTTGTGAGCTGGTTACGAGCACGAATCTGAGAGAGATCGGTGTTCAGAACAGCTCAGTCAAAGTGGCTGTACTGTGTGTACATTTACCTGCATTTCAGTTTCAGTATCCATTACTCCAAATGTATCCAATTCAGTATCCAGTTAAATACCTTCATCCAGTTCCAGTTCCGTTAATTTACCTGCATCCACTTCCAGTATCCAGTTACTCACCTGCACCAGTATACCCAGTTACTCAACACCATCAGGTAACACAGTAATCCAGTTACTTACCTGCATCCAGTGCCAGTAATCCAGTTACTCACCGGCCATCCAGTTACTTACCTGCACAGTTAAGTATGAAGTTAACTCACTGCATCCAGTAATCAGTATCCAGTTACTTACCTGCATCAAGATCCAGTATACAGTTACTAACTGATCCAGATTACAGTATACAGTTACTCACCTGCATCCAGTCCAGTATCAGTTACGCCCTGCATCCAGTTCCAGTATCCAGTACTCACTGCATCCAGATACAGTATTCAGTTACTCCACTGCATGTCCAGTTCCAGTATCCTGTTTAACTCACCTGCATCCGGATATCGTATCCAGTTACTCACCGCATCCAGTTTACTCACCCTGCATCGTTACTCCCTGATCAGTACTACTGCATCAATTCAGTATCCAGTTACTCACCTGCATCCAGTTCGGTATCCAGTTACTCCCACCACCCAGAGTAACAGTATTCAGTTAATTCCTGGCATCCAGTTCCAGTATCCAGTTACTCACACTGCATCCAGTAATAGGAACCAGTTTACTTACTGCATCCAGTTCCCAGTATCCAGTTACTCACCTGCATCCAGTAATAGTATCCAGTTACTTACCTGCATCAAGATCCAGTATCCAGTTACTCACCTGCATCAGATACAGTATTGACAGTACTCACCTGCATCCAGTTCCAGTATCCAATTACTCACCTGAATCCAGATATAGGATCCCAGTAACTCACCAGCATCCAGTACTCACTGCATCCAGTTACTCACCTGATCAGTTACAGTATCCAGTTACTCACCTGCATCCAGTTCAGGAAACTTACCTGCATTCTCGTTCCAGTCTCCTGTACTCCACTGCATTCAGTTTCCAGTATCCAGTTACTTCAACCTGCATCCAGTTACAGCTTCATTATCCAGTACATAGTACCTCAGTTTCTCAATTCCAGCTCCGTCTATATCATCCGTCAGTATCCAGTTACTTCACCTGATACCAGTTTACAGCATTCCAGTTATCACCTGCATCTAGATACAGTATCCACGTTACTCACTGCATCCAGATACAGTATCAGATTACTCAACTCCGTGTATCCAGTTCTCACGTATTATTCAGTTCAATCACATGAATACAGTTCCAGGTTCCAGGTACTCACTGCATCCAGTCTCCAGTTCAGTACCACGATGTAGTCAGTGACTCACCTGCATCCAGTTCCAGTTTTCAGTTAGCTCACCTGCATACAGTTATAGCTTTCAGTTACTCACCTCGATCAGTTACAAGCTTTCAGATACTCACATGCATCAGTTCCAGTATCCAGTTACTCACTGCATCCAGATACATGTATCCAGTTACTCACTGTATCCAGATTCCAGTATCAGTTACTCACCTGATTCTGTTCCAGTTTCCAGTTTTTTTTGTACTCACCTGCATCCAGTTTCCAGTTTCCAGTATCACCTGCATCCAGTTCCAGTTTCCAGTGACAATCCTGCACTCCAGTTCCAGTTTCCAGTTACTCCCTGCATCAGTTATAGCTTTCAGTTTACTCACTGCATCCCGTTACAGCTTTCAGTAATCCTGCATCCATTGCAAATCAGTATCCTGCATCCAGAACAGATCAACTCTCCATCGTATACCAGTTTCACAGTAACAGTATCCAGTTATACCTGCATCCAGTTCCAGTATCCTAGTACTACCACCCATCCAGTAAATGTATCAAGTTACTTACCTGCATCCCAGTTACAGTAATCTAGTTACTCACCTGCATCAAGGTAATAGTATCCAGGTATAATACCTGCATTCCAAGATCCAGTAATCAGTTACTCACCTGCATCCAGATCAGTATCCAGTTACTTACCTGCATCAAGATCCAGTATCTAGTACTCACCTGCTTCCAGATACAGTATTAAGTACTCACTATGCATCCAGTTCAGTATCCCAGATGTAATCACCGGCATCCAGACCGATAGTTCACTGTCCAGTTTACCAGTATCCGTTACTCACCTGCATCCATATAGTACAGATTCACACTCGTACACTGCACCAGTTAGCATGTAGTTCAGTAGTTACTCACCTGCATTCCATGTTCCAGTAATTACCTGCATTCAGTTTCCAGTATCCTGTTACTCACCTGCATCAGTTACTCACCTGCATCCAGTTACGCATTCAGTTACTTCACCTGCATCCAGTTCCCGTATCCGTTACCACTTGCATTCAGTCAGTTATCCAGGTACTCACCTGCATCCAGTACAGCACTTACGTTATCACCTGCATCCAGATACAGTATCCAGTTACACACTGCATCCAGATACAGTATATCCGTTACTCACTGTATCCAGTTCAGTTACCAGTTACTCACCTGCATCAGTTCAGTTTCCAGTTTACTCACCTGCCAACCAGTTCCAGTTTCCAGTTACTCACCTGCATCCAGTTTAGCTTTCAGTACTCACCTGCATCCAGTTGACAGCTTTATTACTCAACTGGCACCATTCTCCTCTCTATTGCTTCCACGTTCCAGTATCCAGTTATCACAGGACCACCATTCTCCATACTCGATTGCAGCCAGTTCCAGTATCCAGTTACTCACCTGCATCAGTTCCAGATTACAGTGACTCACCTGAATCCAGTGGTTCCATTGTCCAGTTACTCACCCTGTACTCCAGTTCAGCATCCAGTACTACACTGAACAGTCAGTTACTCACTGCATCCAGTTCCACATCCAGTTCCAGTAATCCAGTTTCCCGTATCCAGTTACTCACCTGATCCACTGTTCCATATCCAAGTTACTCACCTGATCCAGTTCCATATCCAGTTACTCACTCTGAAATCCAGTTCAGCTTACTCACCGGCATCCAGTTTCAGTATCCAGTTACTCACCTGCATCAGTTACCCCGCAGCATCCAGTTACTCACCTGCATTCAGAGAAGTATCCAGTCACTCACAGCCTCCAGTCCTCACCTGCATCAAGATATAGTATTCAGTTACTCACCGGCAGCCAGTTACTCACCTGCATCTCCAGATATAGTATCAAGTTCTCACATGCATTCATTGTTCCAGTATCCAGTAATCACCTTCCTCTCTGTTCCAGTATCTCAGTTACTCACCTGCATCCGAATCAAACTTCAACCTTCTTCCTCAACAATGTTATGCTCTCTGACCTTTACCTGCCTCTCCTAGACGTGGATTTATTCTCCTGTCTAAAAATGTACCTTGTGAGTAACCCTAGCCTCCCTTTGGGCCCTTATACTTACGGGTGGAGTGGAGCACACTGGAGAGCTCTACTTTCTGTAAGTAATTGGGGAATCTACCACAGGAGGAGGAGGTTTGTGTGTATTGAATCGTTCATATGCAACATAGTGGTCCAAAACAGGGCAAAGCCATATTGTTGACATAAACCAGTTTAATTATGTATGTCTATCTCCTTCATTTTATTTATAAACCTTTATGGAGGGTTGATTAATTTTGATATATGGAAACAAAATGGTTGTATATACGAACTTGAAATGGACATGTTTTACAATAAAAAAAAGAACATTTCATCTGGATTTATAACTTTTTAACAGGTGTTTTCCAGCTGGTCTTTCTGCATACAATGTTTGCACAATAGGTTCGCAGCCAGAACATTAGAGCACTGTTTAAAATCCTTTATTGCTGGGGACCACAATAATCCCCACCCAATTCCCTTTAAACTATCTGTTCATTCTACTTTGATGAGCTTGTATACGCAACCAAACAGGAGCTGTGTCCTGTTCAGCCTAGGGGAATAGGGCCCCTGTAATAGCCAATCTGCGTGCTGACATTTAAAGCTGTAGCTCGCCTTTAAACATTAAACAGAAAAATATAATTCTGAAAGTGAAGGTAGCTGGTAAAAGAATGTGTATCGCTTAAGGCATGCGGGACACAAATCACTGTTGACCGCGGCAAAATGGTTTGTGCAGACCAAGCGTGCGATCCAAAGGGAAACCGTATAGGATTGGCTGTGATTACAATACATGTCAGATCGCCTGGACCAAACAGGACAAAACTGTCATGTCGCGGCTGGCAAGCAGCACAAGATTTGTTCGCCCACCCAAATGAAACAATGACACGAGAGTATCTGTCGATTGGCCCTAAACAATCTGCCCATGTGCACCCAGTCTTAGGCTCCTGGCACCCTGCTATGTATCCTACTAATAATACATGATACAGTGGGTTTCTTTGAACAGTCTTGTGACAAAAAGGAAGGCCAGCTTAGGATAAAGGTCAAACAATCAGTGTTTCGAATAGCTATCGCACGTATGAAGGAAACATACGTGCAACAGTCTTATTAAAAGTCGGACCCGAATTCAAGTGCTCTAAACATCTATTATGCTCCCTTAGACTTGTTAGCTTGCTCAGTGTCTAATATGGTATATTAACTTCTGTTGCTGTACCATTATATTGCAATTTCCAGTTGCTTGTTACCAGTATATGGAATTTTCTAGTTTGCTGTACCAGTATATGAAATTCTCAGTTTGCTGTACCAGTATATTGAATTCCCAGTTTGCTGTACCAGTCTCATGAAATTTCCAGTTTACTGTATCCAGTAAACTGAATTTCATAGATTGCTGTACCAGTATATTGAAATTTCCTATTTTCTGTACCAGTTTGCCTGTACAATTCCCAGTTTGCTGTACCAGTATATTACATTTCCAGTTGCTTTACCAGTATATTGAAATTCCCAATTTTCTGTACCAGTATGTTAAAATTTCCAGTGTTGCTGTACCCTGTGTGTACAGTGCTGTGAACAATGCCAAGTCTCCATGCAAAGGTCTTTTACTATAATAGGTAGGGTTTGATTTTATTAGCTAGGGTGAATAGCTTGATTGTAGAGTTTTCACAAGGCACTGACGTCAATTAGGGAAGCTCCTTTTCGAAACTGGTGTTTTTCTATGCTAGTAAAGTACACAAAAGGAGTAAATCAAATTTACAAAACAAAATAATAAACCTAGCCATATCCGGCAACTCAGAGCACTCTCAATTGCCCCAATAAGCAACAAGAGATTGGCACTCCCGGAGTGGGATCAGAGTTCGGGAACATATAGAAAAGAAAACCTGGGGACTTATAAAACCAGGTATCCCACCCTTCCTGGATCGTCCGGGAGTCTCCCTCATTCTGGGGTGGTCTCCCGCACTCCCGCAAGACCACCCAGACTCCCGGGACTTGAGAGGAGACTCCCGCCCAACCACCCCTAGAACACAGGCATGCCCTTGTGACACAATTCCTGCCCTACATAACATCACGCTCCCCACCCACGCCCCCTTTCCCCCCCACCCTGAAAATCCATCCTGATTTCTAAATAATGACAACAGAAAAGATCCCGGATAAACCAGAGCTACATATAGTATTAATACAGTATTCTACAATTATTAGTATCCCTGTACCAACCAGACGCACAGTATATGTATTAATACCAGTAATTCTCAATATTATATAGTATCCCCTGACCAACCAGAACTACAGTATTGTATTAATAGACAGTAATCTCAATATTATATAGTATCCCCGTACCAACCAGAACTACAGTATATGTATTAATACCAGTAATTCTCAAATTATATAGTATCCTCGTACCAACCAGAACTACAGTTATATGTATTAATACCAGTAATTCTACAAATTATACTAATATCCACGTAACCAACCAGAACTAACATTATATGTATTAATACCCAAGTAATTCTCATATTATATAGTATCCCCGTACCAAACAGAACTACAGTATATATTAATACCAGTAATCTCAATATTATATAGATCCCGTACCCAACCAGAACTACAGTATATTGTATTAATACCAGTAATTCTTCAATACTATATAGTATCCATGTTACCATCCAGAACTACAGTATATGTATTAATACCAGTAATTCTCCAATATTATATAGTATCCCCGTACCAAACAGAACTACAGTATATGTATTAATACCAGTAAGTTCTCAAATAATGGTCCATGTACCAACCAGAAATACAGTATATGTATTAATACCAGTAATTCTCAAATATTATTAGTATCCCCGTACCAAACAGAAAATACAGTATATGTATTAATACCAGTAAGTCTCACATATTATATAGTGTCATGTACAACCAGAACTACAATATGATGTATTAATACTCGTAATCTCTATTATATAGGATCCAGTACACACCAAACTACAGTATATGTATTAATACCGTAATTCTCAAATTATATAGTATCCCTGTACCAACCAGAAACTACAGTATATGTATTAATACCAGTAAGTCTCAATAGTATATAGTATCCCTGTACCAACCAGAACATACAGTATATGTATAATACCAGTAATTCTCAAATTATTATAGTATCCCCGTACCAAACAGAACATACAGTAAGTATTAGTACCAGTTAATTCTCAATATTTTTTAATTTTAGAATCCTTCAGCCCACTTTTAAAGCTATTCAGTGAACTTGCCATTACTACATCTGTGGAAGAGTTACACAGTTTCACCGTTCTCACGTAAGAAACCTTTCCTAACCTGAAGATGTTTCATCTTTTCTTTCAACCTTAAAGGATGTCCACGAGTCCTCTGATATGACCTATTAGTGAACAAGCATAAGAGAGTTTATTGAATGGGCCGTAATATATTTGCATAAAGTGATCATATCCAGTGCAATCGTGCTTCTCCAGTGTAAAGAGCCTGCATAGTCAAGCTTGTGTGGTCACTGACCTTGGCACATGGCAAACAGGAACAGCCTACTAAGAGCGACAGTGACAAAACTAATTTATTAATGTGTGTATAGAAAATAGGATTGCACCAAATGACAGCAGTGAAAGCTTTGTTGAATTTTAATACATTGCTATTTTGAAACTTTATGTAAGCAATAAGCACTTCATACATCCAACTTGGATGTATGAATATTTGTATAAAATATGTTTGTACTTTCTCATGCACCGTGTTGTTTTAATTCCTACTAATAAAGCCTTTCAAATCATTTCGACAGGATGTGGTGGTGAGTTTCTGTTACTTACTGTTGGATCAGCAAAACGCGTGTAAGTGCACATTGTTTTTTTATCCATTTTCATTTTTGCTCTTTATTGACATGTTAAATGATATTCACCTATTTTTTATTGATCTTTCCCCCTATTATTTAAACCTTCAGATTGAAAGTTGGTTTAAGAGGGACACAGTAAGGAATTCCAGAGGATGGGAGCCAAATGAGGAAAAAGCTTTAAGGTGGGAGGGAAGCAGTTGTAAGTGGGTGGTCTGTTTAAAAAATGGTTCTGTGATCTGTGGTAGCGGAAGGTACGGGGCAGGGACACATGGGACAATAGAAAAGGAATTAAGGTATCAGCAGCAGATCTAAGGGATTTGAATGTTAAGAGAAGAATTTTTATAAACAATGCCACTATTTTAACGGGGAGCTATTATCTGGCAGAGGGGGTAGCTCCTGCTAAATAAACAGCAGAGTTATTGATATTGGTTGTCAGCGCCTTGAGACACAACACACTGAAGTCTCCCTAATTGAACCAAATGGTTTGTGTAACGAGATATACAGCTACCGGCATTTGAACATTTGCTCAATTTGACCAATATAATATCAGCTCTAAAGGCCATCAGCATTCCCCAATCTAAATTAAAATATAAAAAAAGGATAAGTGTCCCTTACAATGTAATATAAAAAAAGTCACCCTGCCAAGGCGTTCCATGACCGTTGGGTTTATATAGGGCATGGATACAAGGTGACTTTATATTCTTACTAGACCTGATTTTTATGGGAGGGAACTGTAAGATTATTGCTTATAATATTACAGTTCCAGGAGGAGAGGGAAACCAGAAGCCACCAAAGGGGTAGGTTATAATAATAAATGCACCCCAACTGTAAATTAAAGGGAATTAGAAGTCACTTGGAGTTCATGCCCCTGTGTAAAAAGGTATCGGCCTGCGGCCTCCTGTTTTTATGTGGTCACGGAATTCCTCTGTGACTTCTAATATGCTATAATTTACAGTTGGGGGGTGTATTAGTTCACTATATAATCCATATTGTTATAAACTCTATAGTGCTTCTCTCCAACTCAGAATTTGTGGCAAGTCCTTGTGAAAATCTGCAGTGTGGTGTGTGTGTGTGTGTATGTGTGTGTGTGTGGGGGGGGTGTAGGGGTTAAGGAGGAAAGGGGGAAGCAGCGGTTTGATGTGACTGCTAATGTACTAAAAACTGAAATATGCAGCTGGGAGTGGGTCGGTTAAACCAGGTATGGGTTGTGTGTGAAGGGGGAGGGGTTAAAAATTCAAGGAATTTGCGAGGGGAGAAGGCAGGAAAGGGTGCGTAGAAACCTTTTGAAATATTCATTGGAGAAGGAAGGGAAACTGCAAGCAATATTTCATGTACAAACATTGAATTATATTGTATAATGGTACCCCCTAGTATAAATTATACAGATATTAGAAGTCAACTGAATGGGTTATCACCCAAACAAACACACAGAGGAGTTCCTGAACTAAGATATTAATAATATATTTTCCATATATGTAGATAATAACAATATTTGTATATTTCTCTACTTGCCATTATTATCAGCCAATACAGAAATCCATTTCTTAATATTTTTATAAATGTTTCTTCAGTCTTTACCTAGTTCTACTTTCCTTATGACAAATCAATTTGCACTTTTACAGTCAGAGCTGTGACACCGACGGTGGATCCAACAGAATTGATAGGCTGTTAAAGACGCCCTTATTATGGTACAGATGGGCCATAGCATCAGGCCATGGTGTGGACACGACCGAACGATCATTTGTATACAGAATAAATGGAATGATCACTCCTGGTATTACAACAATTTGTCATTTTTTATAAATATCATACAAACATTGCTACACCATACATTACTATATACCCACATGCAGCACACTCAGATATACTGCTACACACATTCACTCACGTTTATAAACTACTACACATTTATATATTCTGCTAAAACACGTTCACACATTCACACCACTACCCACCACAACATAAACAGCCACACACACTATTACACACACTGTTACACAGGGCCTCTCTAGACTTTGTCACCTGAAAAAACATTTAAAGCCTCTGCGAAAATGGGTGTGGCTTGTGGGAGTGGCTGGTGGATTAGAGTGCTAATTTATCACTGTTAATTTGGAGGTCTGACTGTACAAATGGAAAAACCACGTAGTAAAGGTTCATCCACGCGTGCGATCGCGGGTCCCGACCCACAATGCACGATGTGTACGAACTCGTTTCGGACGATAATCGGCCCGTTGTATGGGCAACTTTATGGGGCAAAACGGACATTGGTCAGGGATGTGACGATGTGACCGGCGGGCGGATCTCCAAACGAACAGCAAGTTTCGGGCCGGTCAAGTGCCCATGCACAGGCCGATTCATCGGGCGAAATGGACAGTTCATACACATCGTACATCGCGGGTACCAGAACCGTGATCTCACGTGTGTACGAACTTAGACTTGGATGCAGTCACCGTGTAACAGATGATAGTGTATCTAGCCCGGCTGGGGAGGGAGGAGTGTGACTAAGGGCCTTCCATTGGAGTTGGCCATTCCATTACTGCACCAGAAGAGTAAGGTGGGACTCTCCACATTAGCACATGACGTGCCATGCCAGAAGTCCCAGTCCAAAACAGTGTGTTTTACACCCTTCCCTGCCGAGGACCAGCAATAGGCCACAACCCTGCACCTGTATCTTTTGCCCCTTATGTGATTGAGTTTGACACCCCTAACTTACCAGGATGATTCTTCATGCTTCAGCAGATTTCAATTATTAGATTCACAATCATACATAAACAATAAAAAACCACAGAGTAAAGTACCGTACCACTAGATAAACATAAGCAGGAACACTTTATTGTCAGGGCAATATGCGGTGATCATTTCACCATATTCAGCCAGTATCGCAGTGAAATAGAGAAATTATAACCAGAGCTTGTCCATGGCGGACATCAGTCATGGAGGCTCCTTTAGAATGGGGATGGGAGGAGTAGCAAGTTCAGACTCCATCTTCGAAAGGGAGGAAGGGTCTGGGAGCTTTATGGTAAAAGATACAAAGGGGCTTTGGTGGGGAAAAGAGGCAAATTTGCAAAAGTGGAAAAGGCTAGTAATAAAAGGCCCCCCTTGCCTAGAGCCAAGGCAAATGCACGCTAGACCTTTAATGAAGCACATGCAAATGGCCTATCGTCTTGTGGTTTTTGACAATGAATGTTCAGTGGTGTGGGCCCAGCATGCAGCTGCCCGCGTTTCAGAAATCAATCATTTAGCAAAGCAATTTTCAATGGGAGGAAGCTGCCATACTGGCCACGCCAGTGAAAATAGCACAGCACAGAATCATAGGTCAGCTGTGGTCAGGGTTCCAGGTGTTTCAATTTGGGCAGAATGTCCCGACCGTGGGGTCAAAATCCCGAGTCCCGCAGTTCAGGGCACGAAATCCCGTCCAAACACTGGGCCCTGGCAGCCCTGCCCAGTAACTCCTATAACCTGCCTCAAACCCCTGGGATTGTCAGTTATGATGTGATAGAGACAGACTATGTAGAGTTAGTGCTACAGTTGATTTTTGTGCTTATGGCTAGGCCTCACTGCTGCTCCTTTTTTGCGTTTGCGTTTTTTAGATAATTGAAAACCGGAGCAACGCATCGAAAACGCGTGTTTTCGGTTTTGCGATTGCGATTTGCGTTACGCATTTCGAATGCGGTTTTCAATAATTAAGAAAAAAACGCCATGCGCAAACGCAAGGAAATCGACATGCGATTGGTTGCAGTCTGGCGTGCCCTTAAATGTAGGTTTTGTTACCAACAGAATTTCTTTTGGTGACTAAATATAGTTTTGCCACCAAGTGTTGTTTTGTCGACTCAGGCAAAAATGCAAGCACCGAAAAGTGCGCCCAAAATTGCGTATGTGATCTGGTGCGTTGTGCGTGTTGTCTCTGGTGTTGCACATGGGATACCATAATGGGAACATACGATTGCACAAAAAAATGGTAATCGTTACCAAAACGGATACCAATTCGCAATTGCATCGGATATCTGTGGTTTCCATCTTATTCATAATCGTAGGCACAAATGGCGCAAAAAAGTTGTTAGTGTGGATTAACCCTCAATGTATGTTTTGTTACCACAGAATTTCTTTTAGTTGACTTTATACAGTTGTCACCAATGTATTGTTTTTTTTAGTTGACAAAATGATTTGGGAACACACACCCAATAGATATGCTGTAGCTATATTACCCATGTGGATTTATAATTACATAAATAAGAAAATAATCAAATCCAAAATGCATGATAGTTCTCTGGCTGAAATGTGACATTTTGCCTTAAATTCGGAACATTTCATATTTCCACAATTCATTCTAAGGATCCCCTTGTATTCTCTCCCCACCACACCAATGGAGAAGAGAATAAAGGTTCGTTCGTACACGTACCATCGCGGGGTCCTGTACACATGTGCGATCGTCGGTCGTTCGGCGATCCCCGACCGAACGTCCGTTTCGGCTGATAAAGGCCCTACAGACGGGTGATTATTGGCCGAAATGAACGTTCATACACATCGTGCGTCACACTTAGAGTGCAGCATGCTAGTAGGGAATGCTGGGAGTTGTAGTTTTTTTTAAAAAAACATCTAGGGGCCGCATGTTGCATCTCTGCATGAAAGTTAAAGACAATATAAAGTAACGTATCAGTTACTTTACCAAGTCACGTGGGGGACAGGAATGGGAGGGGAGGTCACACAGTGTGCAAACAGAGAGGTACAGCCATGGAGAGTTTGGATCAGGCTGGTATAAATAGGGTGAGTGTCCTAAGAAAAACTTTCATTTAATGCTGACAAACTATTCCAATAGCAAAAATGTTATTGCATTCAATGTTCAATGTCGGTAAGCCATTCAGTGATGATAATTCTTGGCACGCCAAGAAAATTGGAAAACTACAACTCCCACCATGCTTGGGTTGCAGAATGACAAAAATTTTTATGTTTATTTCTTTTATCCTTGTATCATTTAGGTGTTCTTTATCCCATTATCCCATCTTACCTTCCATTTACCTCCTAATTACATTCTGCTCCTTTCCCAATCCATTTGTATTTGCCCTTCCATCTTTTTCCATTCACATCCCTTTTTTCTTGAGCTTCAATTTTGCTTACAGATGGGTTCCCCATATTCAAATATATTCAAAACAAGCAAACTTGCGGCAGCGAAACCCCGTTCCCCTGCAACGCACCTCCTCCATCACTCCCCACATTGTGACTCAGCGCTCAAGAAATGCGTACTGGCGTACGTGCATATTTACAGCACTAGGTTAGTATATATGTTTCACACCTGCCAATAACATTTATGGATCTGGCCACAACCATTGAAATCCCCAGAAAGGAGACAATATTCTTTGGAAGTACTCAGGTACATGAGCTGGTAATATTTACAAACTGGAAAAAATGACCTTTTAATATTGTCTGTTAAAAGGAGAGTCTTAGAAGTATCTGTGTCAGACATCCCACCCTGACAATTTGTGCTTCCGGGCAGGGGGGGGGGCATGTCGACACTGCGTGGCGTCACTGACGTCACACAGTGGGCGTGGCATGCACGCTAGGGGGTGGGGGAGGTAGCGTTATGAGCATTATGGGGTGTGGCATGGGCGGTCCGGGGGTGTCGCCGCAAAAAATGGGGCATGTGTGACACTGTGTGTGACGTCATTGCTGCATGCAGTCGGCGGGGCACGCGCTAGAGGGTGGGGGAGGCGGGGTTAGGGCCATGGCGAGCATAAAGGGGATATAACGGGGAGGAGATTCAGGACTCCTCAACAAGTGTGTGGGAGATTAGGGTCGCTCGTGAGACCAGCCCGATTGCAGGAGACCTGGGAGAGTGGGATTCCTGTATAAAGATGGGATTGAAGGGGGTCATAGAGCTCTGTGTGCTATGTTAAGTTGTAAATGATCTTCAATAAGGACTAGAGATGACTAGAACTCGAACACGAGTTAGAGCACAATCTATCGAGTTCGAACAGACTCTGACTCTCGAACTATCTGTTGGTTTCGCATACCCTCCATTTCGGTAACCCTCGAATTTTGTTCTATTTCGGTAACCTTCGAATTGCCGTATCCTCAAAGTAGCTTGTGCAAAACCGACAATATAACCGCTGGTGTTTTATGAAGTGTTTTTAACAAGTTTGTGTGGAAGTGACATGTTCGAAGACCATTTTCCAGGTGCCACACAGCCTTTACGGTAAGTTACCATTGTTAGTTTAGCTCTAAATAATCCGGGACTTTTCCAACTATCACTCCCATTGACTTTAATGGGTCCGAATCCGAGTTCGAAAACGGACGAACTTTATGAAGTTCGGCCATTCTATTAAGGACCAGTCTTTAAAAGTCTGTGCAGGTAGGCCTGAATGCCTTTTATTTCTCTGGAACTGCACATAAGGGAGGTTGTGGGACCTGATGGGTCACCTTACCCCTACATTCCCATAGCACCATTATTAAAAGGGTAAGTATAGTCAAAAATTTTTTGACCAATCATCCAAAAAGAAAACAATTTTACCCTTTCAACCTGACAAGGTATACACACCTACTGACCTATATTTCTATTCTCATGGCAGCCATACTTAAAGGGTAAGTAAATCAAAAAAAAATTGGCCAATCATCAAAAAGTTTTTTTTACAATCTGACACAGGTATACACACTGACCTACACTTTCCTTCATGTGGCAGCCAAATTTAAAGAGTAATTATAGTCAAAATTTACACTTTAACTATTTTACCCCTTCAACTTGACACAGGTACACACATCTACTGACCTATCCTTCCAATAACATGGCAGCTACAATTAAAGTGTAACTATAGTAAAAAACGTGTCTTGATACTTGAGCAGAAACCCTATCTTAGGCTGAGGCTCCACTACAACACACTAAATCGCGAACGTTATCGCATGCGATTGCAATTTCTGCGAGTTGTCGCGCGTTGCTCCGTGTTTGTGCATGCATTTTTGTAATTTAATATTATTGTGATTTTGGTTAAAATGGAAATCGCAGGAATGCAAAAATCCTGTGATTTTCGATGCGCACCGGTTTGAGCATGCATTCGCGTTTTGCGTGCCACATTTTTGCGCAATCGCTGTGTGTTTCCATTTTAACCAAAATCACATGCACAATCATGTGCGCAAAAGGCGTGCACAGCACCATCCAGCATTACTCTGCTGGTGTTTTCCAATAACAATCCCCCCATATACATGACCACTTTTAGAGGAGGGGAATCAGGATCACTGTCCCTGCCTATAACTGGAACACAGAGAGATTCTATTAAATAGTGATCACTAGAGATGGGCTAGAACTTGATCCCGAGTTCGGCCCGAACTTCCAAACTAGGATTTTCGGGTTTTCTAAACTCGTGGACATTTTAGAAAATTGATAATTATCTTATTCTCAAATCGATAAGCCTCAAAGTACCGTTATAGCTGGTGTTAAATACTCATGTGGGTGAGATCACCCAGAGTCACGCAGCCTCTGGTATATTGATATAGGAGATTTGCCCAGAGAGCTTGGGCCCCTGGGTGAATCTCCCTGATTGTCCCACCCTCAACTAGTGATTGGATACAAATTTACAAAATGGTTCAATGTTTAGTACCTACCTTATGCAAGATTCATATCACAACCTCCATTGTTTAGATGTGTTTCAATTTCAATATAACATTATACACAATAAAAGCATTACCCATGTTTAACCCTTATTTCAAATAAAAGTGCAAAATAACCTTAACTGAAAGATCACAGGTAAAAAATACCAGATGGTGAAAATTGAAAAAATCAAGTTTGTTGATTTAAAAATGACTAAAAGATAAAAAAATGTGTTAGATGATGTGGATGGGACTTGGTGTTTTATAAATAGATCACACAAATGTTTTACCTATCCATGCAGGATTGACTCCTACGGCTTCATTCAGACTGACGCATACATGATTGTGCTGCTATCTGCCAACCTTGCATTATCGGAATGCATGCAAAAAATGGTGATGGCATGTGTTCCGGTAAATGGATCGGAGCGCTGCAATCCCAGTGTGGCAGGAGGAGCTGGCCAACACTGGTGCACTTTTTAACTAGCGATTGGATTGTGTGTTAACACATGCTGGTTGGCATAGACCATAGTGACTGAATGCATGCAACATGTGTGTGTGTAAAGCTATGCTTTAAGGGGGACACTGCTAAGGGGAAATGTATTTCATATTTGTAACAAGACAATACTTACTAACACTAATTTTAAAGTTTCTAATTTTTGGCATTTGTGTCTTTGCAGAGTCCCCTTGTGGGTTTCCTCAGTTCTTTTGGTCGCATCGAGAATGAAAGATGATAAAATGAGAAGCAAAAAGGCATACAGACTAGTGCGCTCATGGCTGGTAAGCCATTTAAATAACTTTCTTTAAAGGGTGTGTCCACACAAAACATTATTTGAAGGGCAGAAGGTCAAGTCTTACTTCCTGTTCTTCAATTAATGCAACACGAGCCGGCAGATAAAAGGTGAAACCCACAATTGCGTTCCTCCAACACTTTCTCTGAGAGGTCCCAACTACATCCAATCTCCCTTGTACTATACGCGCATGCACATATTGTATAAGGGCGCGTGGATATTGTCTATAAGCTAATGAGGGGATCACAACATATTTAAAGGGGCCATTCATTCTAAAAGATGTCATTGGGAGGGTGGAGTTTTTCTTTAATGCAATGGAAGGTATCTTGAGGTTGATAGAAACCTTTGTCTAGAACAAGTCTTATTATTATACATTCACTGAGCTACCGTACTGCCTAAAAGTTATTTTCTAGATGTCTAGAAGACCATTTTGGATGTCCTGCTGCCTTCACCACATTGTGGGATCAGCTTCTATGAGGCCTCTTTTCTGGGGCCGTGACCTGGCACCTGCATTGCCGCACAACATCCTCACCATCAGAGGCTCTGGGAAAACCGACAGGTGCTTAGACTCCATGCCCAGAGGGTCTCGTGGGAGTCTCCTCCGGAAGAACTTAACAAATAGTACTATTCACTTCTGACACAAAATTATTAGTTTTCATTAATGTATTTAATTCTTTAACACTCTATTTGAAAAATATTGTTAATTTGGCTTAAAAAAGCCAAATTACTATTCTTTCTATTTCTTCTTGTTCTTCTTCTTCCGTTTTATTCTTCCGCTTTTTTGGACCGTATCTCCTCCCACAGTTTTTAAACTAGAGACATGAAATTCGGTACAGACGTGCGGGGCATATAGGAGAAGTGTGCTGTCTTCTAGCTAAGGAATCCGCAGAATCGTTACGGCATTATCGGTGAATTTCCAGACATTTTTTCCCATAGACTATAATGGTAACAATCCTCAAATGTGGATATTTCAAAACAGTTTTTTTCATGGTCATAAATACAAATGGTGATACCCCCAACCCCCCACACAGACCCAGGTACACCACCTACTGACCTACCTTTCCATTCCCATGGAAGCCTTATTTAAAGGGTAACTAAAGTCAAAAAAACTAATTTGATTTTTCCTCAATAAAAAGATAGTTTTTATGTTATAAACACAAAAAGACACATTACCCCTCAACCAGACCAGGTACCACACATACTGAGTCTACTTATCCTTACTGTGGGCAACCATACTTAACGGTAACTAAAGTAAAAAAAACTAAATTTAGATTTATCCTCAATAAAAAATAGTTTTATGGTTTGTAAAACCACAAAAAGACTACCCTCTCAACCGACGCGGTACATACCATCCTACTGCATCTAGTTATGCCATTACTGTGGAAGCCCAATGCGCGTTTAAAGGGTTGGAACTAAAGGTCAAAAAGCTAATTTGATTCAATAATTAAAAACTTTCTTTTTAACCCCCAACGTGATACGTATACACAGCTAACTGACTAAACCCAGAAAAAGGCAATTGAGGGTCGCTCACAATAAAAGTATTTTAATTTTCTTGGAGTGCGACCCTCAATGCCTTTTTTCCTGCGAAGCTACGGTCCTCCAAAGGGAAAGACCCAAGAGGGTCTGCACCCATAGTTGATAGATGCCTCCACCATTGTTATCTTTTGTACTGAATACCCTCCATTACGGTTGCAGCCATACTTAAAGGTACACTAAGTCAAAAAAAACTAATTTTGACCAATCATCAAAAAAAACTCTCAACCTGACACGGGTACCACACCCTACTGATCTACCTTATCCATCACTATGGCAGCCATACGTAAAGGGTAACTAAAGTAAAAAAACTAATTTTGACCAATCATCAAAAAAATTAGTATTTTTATCCCCCCAACTGAGTAGATAACACACACCAACTGACCTACCTTTAATGCATGTGACATATTTAAGGGGTTTAAACTCAAAATCCGCTTCCAAACATGCAGTCTTTCAAGCCAAATTCAAAGTTATACTTAACTTTTCCTTTCTAGTTTAAATTGTCCTTATAAACATAATAAGGGCAATGTCCCAGTCCTAAAAATAAACTAGGAAACAAACCTGTCTCCATTCCAAGGGTTCCACAGTGGTGTTGGCCCGGCACATTGTGTGACTCAGCCTTAAATTTTAGTGGTAGGAATATTTCAAACAAGTATGGCTTACATTTTTATAATGCGTGTTACTCAAAAAGCATTCACATGCCAGTCATTAGTGTAGCAATCATACTCACTAAATGAAATTTGTTTTACTTCCACTATATGCAATATTTCCGTACATAAAATAGAGCATTACAGCATTTAGTTCAACATTAAGACATAGTGTTGCCGCACCCTGATGTCCAGTTCAAGAAGCTGTGGCACGCATGGGAGGATGTGGCCCTGCCTCTGGCTTACTGTTGCAATTGGTTGTCACTGGCTACTGTCAGCAGTTTGTGCACACAGATAGGCACACCTCACACCCACACACAAACTCCTCTTACACAAACAACTCTCACACACACAAAGCTGTCCTCACAGAAACACAACATCACACCACGCTTTAAGTGATTGGAGGATGATAACATTTACACAGACAGACTTCCAAACACACAATCATGCCTGCTCCCCCAGATATTGTTTTTAACAGAAGGACTTAGTAATTTCCCCAACAAAGCTTCTGTAAAAAATGTATAGTGCTGTGACTTAAGGCTGAGCCAGACTCTAGTCACGAGTTATGTGCTGTTAAATTGTTGTGGACATCATTTTATCGTGCTCTAGAAGTTCTATGTTACTATACTTCACGCAGTTGAAGCCTGTTCTTCAAATACAGTTCCTCTGTGTTTCCTGAAACTGGTTCACCAATTACCTACCCACAAAGCTCCCTCCATTAATACAGACAACAGACCAAATACAGCTTCTTTCTGGTCCCAATCCGAGTAGTATCCATATGCTTTTTTTTCCTTTTTTTTTTTTTCCCTCTCCCCTCCAGGCTCCTGGTTTCCTCCGAGACCAATGTGCAGTCCGCAAATGCTTTTAGCAGTCATATTGATCGTCACACCCGAGCGTTGGTCAGTTCCTGGACTCCCCCCGCCACTTGAGTTGCTTCCACTGGGCTTCTTGGCACGCGCCTCGTGGCCACAAGTTACATGACTTAGGCACAGAGGTGCGTGCAGAAGTGCCATGTGAATCAATCAAACTTCGGGGAGTTCAGGAACCGCAACACAGGAGCGCGGGCTTGTTTAATGAAATGGGCGGCGTCTCTCAGGAAAAGCAACTGCGCTTGACGCTCGCATGTTTAGGAAAAAAGAAAAAAACAGACAGGGCTGCGCGCGCGCCTTCTTACATTTACCCCATGGCAACGCTCCATGAGCAATAGTTTTTCATATTGCTATATGGCAGTGAAACGGCACTGAACTAGTAGGTGAGTGACATCACAAGCCCGCCCAGGGAGAAACATGCTGCAGTTAAGGCTTTTAATGCTGGGGAGTGAAGCATGAAGTATCCTGGGAAAAAAATTTACAGTTGAGAAGGGAGCCTATAACCTACAAGCTGGTCACATGACGGAAAACAGGAAGTGTTCAAGGCAGAAGTATAGTATTGCTGAACACTTTCAGCAATAAACTTCTAAAAATTTTTGTCTAGGAGAGTGGTTTTTAGGTTAATATTTTAAAGGTACATGGAAGTTTTTTTTTGTATATTTGGAAGAATTAGACACCCACAAGATACCTTCTTTAAGGGTATTTGAAATAAGGCATTGGACTTTTAGGACTTGGCTCCATTTCACTCCTTAAGGGCAGTTTCCACCCCCAAACTATAATCCCCCCCCCACGTCCCAATGCCCCCCAGTTGGCCCACCATAGTCGTAGTGTATCCTTACCCTCACATCTCCCAGCTTTCCATAGTACTCTGTAGCCCCCCCTACCTTAAAAGTCCCAAAAAACGGTTCCACCAGAGGCTAGCAGGACTCCTGCTTACCTTCCGTCGAGATATTTCGCCATCGTTACTGCCGGCCCTCTTCTACCCCCCTCCTCACCCTCCCTCTACCTCCCTTACGTGCTCCCTCTCCTAGCATAAAACCCCCTTAATAGATGTTCCCCATGTCTGGAAGCCCAACCGCATCATCGTTTTTATTTTCCCAAAAGCTTCCCCAAACTCTTACTTAAACCTCTCCCTTTCCCTCCGCTGCCTGAATGACCGCAGCCGCGTCCGTGGATGTGGCTGCCGCTCAGCCAATCACAGACGCGACTGCGCGTCCCGCCACTCTGCTTGCATTCTTCGCAAAGCAGAGGGTCCGGCAGTGCGGCGGAGGAAACGGGGGAGGTAAGTAAGAGTTGTGGGGGCTTTTGGAAAAAAAATTAGCGATTGGGGCTGCCAGACATGGGGGGGAACATCATAGTAAAAACAAATTTTGAAGGGTGGACCATGCCTTTAAAAGGCGTTCCCCCAAAAACTAAAATTTTACCCAACTACTCAGGCCCTCACTGTTAGTGGTTAAAATAAAAATCATTACCTTACATCACTGCTCTTTACGTGTCCTGGACACCCCCCCCCTCCCCTTACTACCACTCCCTCCCTCCGATCATCCTTGGCCTCTTTGATGCCCGACCTATAAAAGCACATTTTCTTTGTGTAGGGCATAGTGGTTGTATAAACTTTGTTACTGTTTAACACTGCATTTCATATAGGGCAAAGTAAATAAAAGCATTATCTGTACCTAATATGCATGAGACACATGCAATGTTTCGTCTACTTGATTATGCCTAATTGAAGAATTATTTAACCTTGTTACAAAACAACCATTTGGCCCATTTCAAACAGTTGAACTGAGCCAGTAAAGGTAGAAGAACTGACTATCAGTCGGGAATTGCTGGGTAGTTTTATAAAAGGCCTCAGGTATGACCAGCAACATGCTTCTGGGGTAGTAGATGGGTATCAAACACGCTACGATATTCACCTTTATTCGACTTTAATTCCAAAATCCAGAGCAGCACAACTCTCCTCTTTTTATTTGAATTCTTTCTTTAAAACATTTTTTTCCACACCACATGGCTATTTTTTACAGACATCAAAGGAAACAGGGGTGCCCCTACCATGAACAAACTGAAACATTTGCATCAGAGCACACCCCTGGGGGAAACACTGTAAAAGGTGGCATTTAAAAAAAAAATCTCCTTCCTGCATACTGCTTTCACCTTTCCTTTCCACCAATCAGTGTGTCAGCCCTCCTTTCAACCAATCCGTGTTAGTAGCCCGCCACACCATATGTTCCCCTGAGTGAAGCCACACCAGCTCATATGCCCCCTCCGTGCTGCCATAGGCGGCATTTAAAAATGTGTTTCAGGTGTCAAATCCAAGGAACACCACTGAAAGAATGCAATGTTTCGAATCCACTTGGATCCATTGTCAAGCCCATGTGTGTGGCAAAAAAACCTGTTTTTTAAAGAAAGCAAATAAACAATGATGCTGTAAAGGAGTGTTTGCTATGGAATTTTCATTTTATAAACATTTTTGGCACAATTTTCTTTATTTTTTTTAACATATGTTTGGTTAATTTTTGCCACATGGAAGGTTTTGGGAATAGAAGATGTGCTTCAATACCTACCTATGTGTATTCCACAAAAGCTCAAGGATTTGATTAGATATGTGTTTCCAGAGGGAATCTGCAATTATCCCCAGATCCAGATCATACTAAAGGTGAGAGGGATAACAAGGTTCTAACCTGTATCAAACGTGACACTGGCAAGTTAAATGTGCTGTTATGTAAATTGTGGGCCTAAATCGGGTACGCAAATGGCCAGACTTTGAAAGATGACCAGATTAGGATCCGCAAGAAGTCCACTTTTCAAAAAAAATCAGAATATACACCAGTCCGAGCGTTCCCTATACACAGCATATGCGCAGCATAGGGAGAACGTTTCAGGGACTGTGCGTGTCCTTCGACCACGGCCAACTCCTCTATAGGAGACCTGAGTGACACAACTGGGTTACTGATATTGGATCAGTATGCATCACTTTAAACCCTACAAAATGAGCAGTGCGGGCATGCGTAAATCACCTCTGTATTTGTATTACTTGGCACATTCTTACTTGGAGCTTTCATTGGTCAGTTTCAAAAACAAAGCGAGTATGAGTTTCTGCAAACAAGGAATGTTCGAAGTTACTGGTATTGATTACATAAAGAGAGTGATCCAGGAAATTTTCCGATTGCACTTGGTCAGGAAGGATTTTTCCCCCCTTCCATACAATTTTTTTGGTGGGGTTTTTTCGCCTTCCTCTGGATCAAAAACCATTTAGGCAGGAAATGAGGATATTGTAGATGGTTGGACTGGATGTGACGTATGTCTTTATCAACCTCAAATAGCTTATACTATACTATCATCTGTTGCACATTGACTACCCAAAGGTTGCCGAGCTTAGCTTTCTTTTATGGAACTAACGCATAGTATAGTATAGTATTAAGGGTGAATTCGAAACCCTTTCCACAATGCCTTTGTGTCACACGCGATCCAAAATTACACTGCCATGATTCCAAAATGAGGCCTACCAATGCTTTGTAAAGAGCGGAGAATAACATTTTCTCCCTTGAAATCCATACTCTCTTTCATAACAAGACAAATACATGCTGGTCTGGCTGTTGCCGGACTCTGCAACTGCTGCTTACCTTTAAGTTTGTATCCCACCAAAACTCCAAGATCCTTCGCAAGGTTATAACTGTGCTGGGTTGTGATAATCTGGAGGGAGATCTTGGAGGGACTATGAACTTATATAGCTGTCAATACATGCATCTGCCAACACATCATGTTTGTCAAAGTGACTACTTCGATTCTAATCTAAGGGGTATTGCTGATCATGCTCACAATCCTTTTAGGTTCTTATCTTAAAGTTATGTCTCCCCCCCTTCTCACAATGGTTCTACAATGCACACAAAGATAGGGAAAGGCTTTTTTTGTTGACTAAACTTCCATCTTTAGCTGTCACGAAATATTTCTAAGAAAGAGAGAATTGAAACGCAAACACATGGGCTGCACATACACCGTAAAGCTCAAGATTAAATTTCAAAAAGGAGTTGTGTGCCGTCGGTGGCATCGCCCTGCACTGATAATCTTTTAAAAAGTTAGAAAAGTGACTGTTGGCCTGCACTACCCCTTTTCTGCCTCCACCTTATGTTCTTTTTTTGTTAAATTTTTCAAAAAAGTTCTTTGTCTGTCGATTAGGTGGTTCGTTTTATTATCCCCCTGCAGCTTTAAGGTAACAGTAAGCCTTCCATTGCAGAAACCCAACCAGTTTACTTAGGGCATAGTTTATAAATATGCAGAGTTTGATGTTCGTAACTTCACTATTGCTTATGAAAGTTATACTGAACTAAATTCCAGGATGGCAAGGTTATTATCCAAATAACTAATAACATAAACATGAAATAAGTAAAAATCACGCAGTTCTGGCAGTGTAATGTTTTACAATGAATGTATCTTCTAATGGTAGGGATCTTGTTTCACATTTTATAAGCCAAACTTGCCTTTAGGAAGGCACACAAAATAATTGCTCTAATATCCTCTTGATAAAAAGAGGTTGGGAGCACACACCTTTGGGGGACCTTCCTATTCTCCAGAAGCACAAGTGGCGCATAATATGAATATTGAGGATAAACTGCTAAAAAATTTGACATGGAGTATGACCATTCCTCGTCAATTTACAAAGAAAATGAAGGAACCCAGCCCTCACATTGGGCCCCAACTACCTAAACCCCTTCCGGACCTGGAGAAGCTGCTTTGCTTCCAGCAGAATTACAAGCAGGTTATCACGATCGTGACGGCAGAGATGAGAGCGGTTTTTCAGGCAAAAAAAAAAGGGGGGGGGGAGCAGCATAGCCAGTGGTCTTTTACTAGTGCGGGGCAGTTGAGTGCCCACTCTCTCTGTTATATCACTTCTCCTTCTGTACCTGTAACTTGCACTAATTGGAAGCAGGATTCTTATCTTAGACTTTTTAACAAAACACTAAGGTCTGTAACTCTGCTGTATAATAGATAGGAGGCCCTGTGTTGTTATTGTCATATATATGGGGGGACCAATATATACAATTATACAGTACTGTTACAGACAGTAACTGATGATATAGGTGAGTACTGAAATATTGGGATAATTGTGTTGGTGGATTTGAAATATTGGGATCTTGTGTGTGTGACGTGACATATTGGGATATTGTGTGGTGACGTGACCATATTGGGATATTGTGTGGTGACGAGAAATGGGAGATTGTGTGGTGACGTGAAATATTGGCGGATATTGTGTGGTGATGTGGAAATATGGGAATTGTGTGGTGGCGTTAACATATTGGGATATTGGGGGGATGTGAAATATTGGGATATTGTGTAGTGTGGGCTGTAAAAATATTGGGTATTGTAGGGGATGTGTAAATGTGGATAATTGTTGTGGGACGTTAAAATATTGGATATTGTGTGTTGATTCGTAAATATCGGGATATTTTGTGCTGGACTGAAATATTGGGATATTGTGTGCCGACTTGACAATATTGGGGAGTGGTGTGTGATTGAAATCATTGGGATAAGTGTGTGATGACTTGAAAGATTGGGATAGGTGGTGAATTGACGTGGATTGGATGTGGATAAATATTTGGATATTGTGTGGGTGGCTGAAAATATTGGGATTTGTGGTGGCGTAATATTGGGTATGGGCATTGATTGGGTTGTTGGTGGCGTAAAATACTTGGGGATATTGTGGGGGTGTGAAATGTTGGGATATTGTGTGGTGACGTAAACATATGTGGGATATTGGTGTTGTACTGTAATATCGGATATTTTGTGCTGACTTGAAATTTGGGATTGTGTGCCGGCGACTGAAAATATTGAGGATATGTGTGATGACTTTGAAAATTGGGGATAGTGGTGTGATGACTGAAATTTGGCGATAGGGTGTGATGATGAAATATTGGTGATGTGGTGTGGACTGAAATATTGGGATAGGTGTGTTGGTGGTTACTATAGTGAGAGAGATTCAGGATTTTAGGAATCTAAAAATTCTCCAGATCACTGGAGACAGAAAGTTTCCCTCCAATGTTCTATTATAACCACACTTAAAAGGGGAAGTTCAGTGGCAATATACCTATGGCTTTTTAGGGAAAAAAAAGACAGTATTGTTTTCATCCCATGCCTTATCTCACCAATTCAGGCATTTTGTGGCTGTATATAAATAAACGAGATACTGACTTCCTGTTGCGAGACCCCTAGTAGAGAGCGATGGTCTGTGCCCTTGACCAGCACCTGGTTTGATTCAGTTGTACTCAGTAGAGAATTGAGCATGTTTGACCCACCCAACAGCAATCATTTAATTACTGTTAGGAACAATTCCAAGATGGTGGTGCATTCTGGAAGAAGAGAAGAAGGACCGTTAGAAACTGAAAAATGTCAGCTCCCATAATGCAACAGCAGGGAACAGGACAAAGGGTAGGAAATCACGAGAATATGTAGAATAATAAGAAGGATTACACAAACCTACAATTTTAACCAAATATTGATCATTCCCACTGAACAAAACCAAATAAATAAAGTGTCTAAGTACAGAACCTGATGCACATAATGAAAGCAACACACTTGACAACTACTCTCCTGTTATGTGGCTAATTTAACAAATTCCTCTCCATCCATGACAAATGTATGTTGATAGGATAACATCCTCAGTTTATAACATTAGCCACCTATGTGGCCAGTATCACAAGCTTTAGCCAAAATCCAGATACCAACATCTATTGCATATGCTGAATCTAACTTCTTACCATACTCAAAAAATAAAGCTAATTAGTTTGACAAAATCTTTCTAAAATTGTTCTTTTACAGCAGTAGTAGTAAATTTATGACAATGAGTAAGGTCGGTTAACAATATTTTCACTTATGGCCAAAAAATGAGCACAGCAGTTGATAAAATACCTACGTTTTTCCACCAGTTATAAAGGCGATAGCTATTCAGCAGGGGTGCTTTCAAGACGGGACAGCACCGAAACCAAAATTGCCTCTAGTGCTTGCCCCCCCCCTTCCATCGACTCTTTATGGGTAAGGGGTGTAGGACATATAAGACGTACTTGCAAGGTTGAGGTCAAGTTGCCATAACTAATTTTTCCTACGCTCATGGACAGGCAGGGCCGTCTCTCAGACTTTTTGCACCTGACACAAAATTCTAAATGCTGCCCTTCCCCTGCAGTGGAAGGGTAGGTTGGTTTTATAATTGAAGAATGCAAAGTGGGTGGTGCTTTATCCAAAGTGGGAGGGGTGGGCTTGTCCAGAAGTGGGAGGGGCTTATACACGTTGATTTAAACTATCATTCCTCCATTTATTACATACATTGAAGGACCCACCCTCTAGAATAGATCGACCTAAAAAATCATCTATTCTATGTTATCTGTTTTTTGTCTATCTATCTATCTTATATATCTATCTATCGATCTAATCTATCTCTATCTATCTATCTATCATCTACTCTATCACTATCTTGTCTACAATCTATCATTGCTGTCTATCTAGATCATAATAATCTTATCTGATCATCATCTTCATCATCATCATTCATAATATATATAATCTATCGATCTAATCGATCATCATATCTATATAATCTACATATCTAATCTATCTATCATCAAATCTGGCGATTTATTTGTCTAATTATTTATTTGGCTAGGCCTGGGGGCAACATTATTTGGTTGCTGCTGAAGGCACTGGGGCCCTGGGACATAATTTAATTCTACTACTGCTCGGTGCACATAATATTATATCTGTTGCTGGATGGCCTGGGCAGTGCCGAGTGGGCACATTATATTAATTATTAATATAAATAAACCACCAAACCCCATGCTGAACACTATCAGGAAGGAGGACCCACAAGATCAGGGCCAGCCCCAGGGCCAGCCATGGGTATTGGGGTGGGTAGACAGACAGAAACAAGACCCAGCCATTACCATCCCTCATAAAAGTGTTGCCTTGCCTTATTAGATAGGAATTTATTTATTGTTGATCACCTGAAAGACCTCTCGAGGCCGACGACAGGTCGAACTTGCGCAGTCGCAGACCAATCTCGTTATAAGGTTGGGAACTAGGAAGGGTGCGCAGTTATTTGGCCGTTGGTTTTGGGGTGTTGTGTATGCAAGCACAGGCGAGCGCAGAGGCAGGCAAAGGCGCAGACTCTAGTTGTGGCGCTTTCCCTGGTCTGCACGGGCTGAACTGAGCGCTCTTTCAATCGCTTTGACGTCACGCACGCAACGCAACGACGTTGAGGATACGAGGATGGATAGTACGGGATTTGGAGGCGGAGCCTGGTAGGACAGACATCGGATCTACAGAAGTTCCAGGTTTACACACGGTTAGCGCCCCCCCCCAAACAGATAGGGAGTTGGAGCAGTCAGCGGCACGCCGCACCCAGTAAAAAAAATAAAAACTGCTTCCCCACTATGCCCGTTGCCGCTTCCCTACAGGTGTCCGCTCTTGCAGTGTACTGCACCCTTGCATCATTTAAGTGAGGCGGCCCTGTAGACAGGTTCACCCCCCTAGTCTACTGACACATTTGCAATATGAATCCTTTATCATAATGCCCTAGGGTTTGGCATGCGAGTAGAATCTCGTGTTTGCTGGAGATACTAGAATTTTCAGGTATTATAGGCTCAAATGCACGGAATGTTTCCACCCTTACAAGTAGTTTAGGGACTGAAGATCAGGGGTATCGATGGAATTTCCATCTGGCACAACATCCCATATTTTTTTACTATAAACCGATCGGAAAAATTAAAAATTGCTCGAATTTGCTGAAATAACTCAAATACCAGATCATGTTTGCCTGCAGATTCATAATAAAACAACCAATGTTTTCCTTTTTATCAGCCTCTAGAATGGCTGTATCATTTTTATCTAGTGCATTTCTCGTATATAAATCCTCCCAGATACACCTATGGGGACTTGATCAAATTAGTTCGCAAGCTGAACAAACTGTGGGCGTCCTACCACCGCCAGTGTAATTGTCTTGCCAATTATCTTTCACAGATTTAATTACCTACCCAAAACAACCACATTTTCATTATATTAACTTTTCCTAGGATGCTCCCTGAATGACATACGGTATTCAGTAATCCCATTGGATCTCGCGGGATTACTGAATATCGGCAATGTACTATGGATATATCAGCATGTGTGACTATCATCTGAAATAGAACATTTCGTAGATCATTACTACACGTAATCATTATGTGGTTTTATTTGCCTAAACCAACATTTTATTATTCCGTATGTATCAACAAAACATTATCTTTGGAATCTGAATTGTGAATTAGAGACCAAGTCACAGGTGTATGGCACATTACACACCTGATCCCCCTGGGCTGGTTCATGCTCTCTCAGCTGCAGTAACATGTTGGTTCTAGCCATGACACACCATCAGGCCTTTTGTCTGCCATGATGACAGAAGCGAGTCACTGAGGAGAAGTGGCTTGGGAGAGATCTCGTCTGTTGGTACTTTCAGGGATGTCTTGGAAGAAAGTAAGTATAACAAAAAGTTGGGGGTGTAAAGACTATGTGATTTGGGGTGGACATTCCTATAATTATACTTTACTTCACTGCCAGAGTTATGTAAGAGTTGTAATAGAATCTTGTGTGCCATGGATCATCTATTCCCTTGTTTCTCATTAAGTAGTTGATGAGTGACAATGGAGAGATCTGTATTTGGGGGTGAAACTGGAAAAAAATGGAGTGATTCAGTCCGCTGGAATGGAAGGAGTGTAAAGGACAGTATCTCAGTCATTGTGCAAATTTATTAAACTCCCATTGTTTAAAATGTGTTGAGATATGATTCCCATTCAGGGGCACATTAGGGTTTTTGCTGCCTTGGACCAAACATTTGAATGGGCCGTGCCTTTGATCATTTCCGGCGGCGCATTTTCTGTTCATATCTACTCTTATCTCTCTATCTGTATCTGTCCATCTATAATCTATCCATCCATACTTCTGTCTGTATTTGATTCCATCTCTCTGTTCAGTCTCTCTCTCAATCTATATTTTCTGTCCATCTAATCTATTCCATCTTGTCTGTATCCAAATCTTTATCTATCTTTCGTTCTGTCCATCTAATTACTGTATGTCCTATCTATCTTTCTATTACCAATCTGTCTGCATCAATCATTTATCCGACAATCTAATCTATCTATCTATGCAATCTCTGGCTGTTATCTCTCTATCCATCTCTATATTATATCTATCTACTAAGTCTGTCTTAATCAACCTTTCTGTCGGTCAGTTCTTTTCTATCTAAATATCTATCTATCGTCGTCTGTCTGTCGTACTCGATTATCTATATCGCCTGTATCATCTTCCTCGCATCATCATCTCTCGGGCATCTATCTAATCTCGGCATTTCTCGGATACTATCTATCTATCTATCTGCTGCCTGTCATAAAGATAAGAATCCAAGTTTCGGGAAGTGGAGGGTTCTTGCTGTACTGTTCTAACCTCTGCACATCAATCAGGAAGAGTCTGTATCACTGGGACTGCTTTGAGCAAGCACCACCAACCAATCGATTTCTCCAACCAGCCCTGAAGCTCACCCTGGAGGGCATGCAGTAGGGACCTGGTGACGACCTTAGCACTGTTAATGCAGCCAGCATTACCGCATGGTGGGGTATACATCTTGCCTTTGTCTACATCTTTAATATCTCTAGTTACAAAAAAAAAGAACACGTTGCCCAGACCCTCCAGATTTTCTGACGTCATTCTATCCCTTGTGCAGCTAGTGTGAAGGTAGTGTGTTTCGACCCACAGCCGTTTCTTAGAAGCAACTCTGTCCTTCAGAGTTCGGAGGGGGGTGTGACTTTTGCAGCCTCTCTGATTGGCCAGAATCAAGGAAGATGCCAAAGACATAAGGGGAGCAGAGATCAGCAGCAGCACTTCTTGTGACAGTCGCGCACGCGCATTATCATGCGCGGGCGTGCCACCAGTTAAGGGTAGACTAGATTTTTGTTCTTTTTCCTAATCCCCTGCCTGCCGCTTTGTTTTTAGAGGCCCAGGGACTTGCCGTCTGAGTCATGACTCAGTAGTTCCTAATGATAGATGCGGCCTGTGGCAGATAATAGGATATTGTAGGTTGGGCCTAGGAATGCATTGATTATCTTTTCTGTTTGTATAATAGTTGAACCAGATCAGTAGCACTTCCGCTATAAATAGTTTGTAAATAGCATAATTGAGTGCTCACAATCCTGTTTGTATATATGGGAAAACATGGTCACCGTTCCATGTGGTAAAGCTCTCCAACACGCCCCTTTTATGGGAGTCCTATGCCTTTACAGATAAGCATGGGTGGATGTGCTCTCCCTCTTTTAAAAGCCAAAGGGCGGTGGGGGAAGTGAGAAAGCCTGTATAGATCCAGTGTGTAAATGAGAAAGGCAAAAGTTTGCTAATGGTACTTGAAGTGAAAAAGCGTTTAGAGTTAGGACCTTCCAGGACTGGGTTTAACCGGGTTGACTGGGTGGAAGCTTTTACATTCATGTTTGATGCCACAGGAATGTGGGGTGATAATATTATAGCGGCGGCTCTTTGTTATAAAGTATTGCCAAGGTGTGCAGACCAATATGATATGTAATGGGTGCCTAGGAATAGTGATTGATTATCTTTTCTATGTTGTATAAATATGTGGACCAGATAGTAGCACTTCCACTAAATGTAGGTTGTCAACGTTGGCCTAATTGGAGTCTTCCACAGTACTTGTATTGTGTGTGTGTGATATATATTATATATATATATATATATATAATATACACCACACAATCCAAGATATGACAGCTCAAAACCTTAAGGGTTCACAAAACACTTTCGTGGTGCGGTGCAATGGAGGAACAGCTATTTAATTACGAAAGTTCTCAGTCACTCAAACATACACATTGCAATTATAATGAATAGTGTAGAAGTTAGACATGTATGCAAGCGTGAAGGCAATCAACCTGCACTGTAGTTCAATGGATACCTTTTAGTTCCATTGTTTTGTACAAACATGCTTAGCTGACACGCCAATTCATGGCAAGTATACCCAGTGTCAGTCCGAACCTATGATAAATATATGTTTCCCTGGTGCTACCAGGCCATACCTGGCTTCTCTCTTTGTCTAGCAGACCTTTTCCTCCAGGGACTACACATGAGCTTACAGAGCTTCTCTAACTTTTTAAAATAACTTCTTTCTGGGACTGCTTTAAAGGGGCGGAGATACATTTTACAGGGAGCAAAGCAATAATGTGCTTGGCCAAACTGCCCTTATGTAAAACAAATCGCGGAGATGGCAGCTCAAACCTTAATTTAAAAACACTTTCTGGTGGCGGTGCAGGGTTGAGGAACTGGCAATTTATACATTACACAACAGGGTCGGGGGGCTCCAGCACTGAAACTACACAACACTTATAAGTCATAGGGTAGAAAGTTTAGACATTATGCAAGCAATAGTCCAAATCACCTGCACTTAAGTTCAAAGCCCCAGGGAAACATTATTTTTTTTTTTCACGAGGTTGAGGACGACCACTGGGATACTGGTGCCGGTGCCAGCAGTGGTCGGTCCAGCTCCGAATTTTCCCGTTCACAACATGGCACAAAGGCTAACAAATGGGCACATTTAACAACACCCCAATAATCTATTTCAGTATAATGTAACAGGTACGAGACAGCTATTAACACACCTTACAGTTAAACTGTTGTGTTTTAACTAGAATTTTAAGTTTTAATGCAGTAAACTACAAGAATAGTTTGAAAACATTGCTGTCCTTCTATCTCTGTCTGTTCCTAGTCATCTATCTGTCCATCCAGGTCCCAGTCCTATTCTATCCTCTTATGTCGTCAGATATGATAGGCAGGTGATAAGATAGATATGGAGATATCTAGGCAGATAATGATATATAAGAGTTAATGGGTATAGTGATTAGGGGCGGTGGGGGAGAGAACGAGAGCGAGTGTGCGATAGATAGATGAGTCGGAGGGAGGGGGGGAAAGGGGACAGACAGACATGACAGACGATGAGAGTGAGGAGTGGATAGAGCAGGTGACCGACCAGATCTGATCGATAGATAGAGTGTGTGCTATCAGAGAGTTGATAGATAGGGGGAGGGGGGGGGGGTGGAGGATAGGATCTACTGATTGATAATAGATGATAGGGCGTATGATATGATTGAAATAGCATAGAAGTTGATAGATAGTAGATAGATAGATAGATAATAATAGCAAAGAGTTATAATAGATAGATAGCATGGGGGGGGGGGGGGGGGCGGGTGTGGGGTTGATAATAGATGAGCAGAGAGTTGATAGATCGAGGGTAGGGAGAGTCAGAGAGTTGATATCTATCTATAGCAGAGAGATTTGAATAGTTAGGATAGTAGGGAGAGTTGATAGCTAGATAAGATGATAGATAGGTATATGATTTGATTAATAGTAGATATAGATAGATAGATAGATAGATACAGAGTTTGATAGATAGATAGATATTAGATAGATGATAGTCGATAGATCTAGGTAGCAGAGAGTTGATAGATAGATGATAGCAATAGTTGATTATAGATAGCTAGATAGGCATAGTGTGATAGATAGGTATATGATGGATATAGATAGATAGATGATAATATATGATAGCAAGTTGTATAGATAGATAGATGATAGATAACAGAGTTGATAGATATATAGATAGATAGATAGATGCAGGAGCTTATTAGATAGATAGATAGCAAAGTGATAGATAGCAGAGAGTTGATTGATAGATAGATAGCGAGTTTGAATGAGATAGATAGCAGAGAGTTGACATATAGATAGATAATTATTAGATAGCAAGTTTGATAGATAGATAGATAGATAGATAGATAGCAGAGTTGATAGATAGTAGATAATTATAAGATAATAGATAGATAGACACGCAGAGTTGATAGATAGATAGATAGATAGATAGCAGAGTTTGAATAGATAGATAGATAGATAGATAATAGATAGATAGCTATCAGAGAGTTTGTAGATAGATAGATAGCAAAGTTGTTAGATAGCAGTAAGTTGATTGATAGATGATATCAGAGAGTTGATAGATAGATAAGCGAGAGTTGATAATAGAAGATCAGAGTTATAGATAGTAGATCAGATAGCATAGAGTTGATAGAATAGATAGATGCAGAGAGTTGATAGATAGATAGTATATAATAGATAGCAGAGAGTTGATAGATAGATAGATAGCTAGAAGACAGTCAAGTTGTAGATAATAGAATGATAATAGATAGATAGCAGAGTTATAGATAGATCGGATCAGCAAAGTTGTTAGATAGCAAGAGTTGGATAATAGGTAATATGATTGATATAGGTAGATGATGATGAATAATAGACAGCAGAGTTGATAGGATAGATAGATAGATAGCAGAGTTTATAAGATAGATATATAGATAGCGAGAGTTGATAGATTAAAGATAGCAAAGTTGTTAGATAGCAGAGAGTTGATTGATAGATAGATACAGAGAGTTGAAATAGTATATACAAGAGTTGATAGATAGATTAGATAGCAGAGTTTATAATAGATAGATAGATAGCAGAGAGTTTGATAGATTAGATAGATAGATAGTAGAATAGTCAGAGAGTTGATAGATAGATAGATAGATAGGCAGAGAGTTGATGAGAGATTAGATAGATAAATAGATACTATGTATAATGAATTGATAAATAATCTATTATATGATAGATAGATATGATAGATAGATAAATAATTAGCAGAGTTGATAGATAGATATAGATAGCAAGAGAGTTGAGAGATAGATAGATTAGATAGATATAGATGATAGAAAAAAAATAGATATAATGCAAAGAGTTATAGAATAGTAGTAGCAAAGAGTTGATAGATAGAATAGATAGATAGATAGATAATAGCAGAGAGCTTGATTAGATAGATAGAGAATAGCATGAAGTTGATAGATAGATAGATAATAGATAGATAGATACTAGATAGTATCAAGAGTTGATCGATAGATGATACAGAGAGTTGATAGATAGATAGATAGGAGAGAGTTGATAGATGATAGAAGATAGCTCGTATGATAGGTATATGTATTGATAATAGATAGAGTAGATGATAGATAGATAGATAATAGCAGATTGATAGAGAGATAGATATATAGATAGATGATAGGATAGATAAGCAAGTTGATAGATAAATGATAGATACAGAGAGTTTAGTGATAGCTAGGCATAGATGATGAATAGTATATAGATACAGAGAGTTTGATTGGATATATCGAGCAGAGAGTTGATAGATAGATAGATAGATCGATAAGATAGCAGAGAGTTGATAGCTAGGTATATGATTGATAATAGTAGATATATGATAATCGATGATAATAGATAGATAGTACAAATTTGATAGATAGATAGATGATAGATAGATGATAGCAGAGAGTTTGATAGATAGATTAGATAGCAGAGTTGAGAGAGATAGATTTAGCATAGAGTGATTGATAGATAGATAGCAATAGAGTTGATAGATAGATAGATTAGCAGAGAGTTATATAGATAGATAGATAGGAGATAGCAGAGTTTATAGATGATAGTAGATAGATAGATAGCTAGATACAGAGAGTTTGGATGATAGATAGATAGATAGCAGAGAGTTGATATATATATGATAGATAATAGAATAGCAGAGAGTTGATTAGATAGATAGATAGATAGATAGATAGGTCTATAGGGATAAATACTATAGATAGATTTAGATAGGATAGAGATAATAGCAGAGTTGATAGATAGATAATAGATAGATAATGATAGATAGATCGATGCAAGAGAGTTGATACTTATAGATGAGATAGATAGTCAAGAGAGTTGATAGATCATAGCGAGATTGATTGATAGATAGATAGCAGAGAGTTGATAGATAGATAGCATAAGTTGATGATAGCAGAGTTGATAGATACATAGATGAAAAGATAGATAGCAGAGAGTTGATAAGATAGATAGATCGGCAGGGAAGTTGATAAGAATAGATAAGCAGAGAGTTGATTGAAGATGCAGAGAGTTGATCGATAAATAGATAGCAGAGAGTTTGATAGATAGAATCAGAATATAGCAGAGAGTTGAATAGATAGATAGCAGAGAGTTGATTTAGAATAGATAGATAGAATATAGTTGATAGCGTAGATAGATAGATAGCAGAGTGTTGATAGATAGATAGATAGATAGATAATCATGAGCATGTGTTGTTAGATGATTAGATAGTAGATAGCAGAGAGTTGATAGATAGATACCGAGAGATTGATAGATGCTATATTATAGATATATAGCAGAGAGTTGGTGATCGCTATATAGCAGAGAGTTGATAGATAGATATAGATAGCAGAGAGTTTGAAGATCGATAGATAGCATAGAGTTGATAGATAGAATAGATAGATAATAGCAGAGAGTTTGATAGATAGATCTGATAGATAGATGATAGATAGATAGAATAGATAGATAGCAGCAGAGTTGATAGATAGATACATATAGTTGATAGATATATAGATAGATATATATTATGATAGCAGGCATAGTTTATACTGATAGTCAGAGTGTTGATAGATAGCAGAGGAGTTGCTAGATAGATATAGATAGATAATAGAATAGCCAGAGAGTTGATAGATTATAGCAAGAGTTGATAGATAGATAGCAAGAGTTGATAGATAGATAGATCGACTTTTAGATCGATAGATAGCAGAGTGTTTGAAAGATAATATTGTCATGTATAATCCCCCCCCTCTTAATTTTGCTACTAGCAAGGTGTATTATATATAACTGTACATATATCCACCAATCAAGAACAGCATGTATTAAGCACACAAAGTGAACTATTATATGATGAGCAGGATCAAATATCGTATATAAATTTAACAAGGATTGCCGAAAACCACCAGAATCACCAATTATTCTTTTGCTCACGCAGTGTCATTATCCAAGAAAAGGAATTGCCACACCCACAAAAAGACATACAGATATGGTTACCTGGTGTGAGCTGGTCCAGACTTACTGGTCCCCCCCCCCGGCCCCGATTAGGATGAGCTCACTGACTCAAACTCCTGACCGGAGGGCAGGCCTGTTCTCCTTCCTGCTTAGTAAACAGCTTTGTCGGCTCCTGTTGCTAGCCTCTGTGCGCGCGGCGCGTAATTACTTCAGTCAAATAGATTCCGCGCGAATGCGGAAGCGATCTTACTGGAGGCAAGGAAGTGTACAAAATACAAAATCTGATTTTTGCTGGGCCCCCCAGGTACACAACGTACCCCGTAGCGATTGCTACCCTGGTAATACACTACACCAGTGGGTTTGGAATTTGGAAGGGGGGCGACTTGGGGGGGCACTGCATCTTGCCAACTGGGGCACTTGGCCCCATTTGTGGGCCCCATTGTACGGCCGCCACTGCCATGCAGTTGTGTGTCACTAAGCTGTTTGACAAAATGTAAACTACAGGTATCCTTTGAAATTAAAGGGAACTGTGGTCTCCAAACAAGTTAGTTTAAATGAAAGAAAATGACTGACCAGAAAGTTTATGGGTGTGAGGGCTGACATGTGCCATTCCTGAGCTTCTCCTGCACATTGCCTAACCGGTCGTGCACAAACCTCATACTCCCTCAGTGTGTGAGGGAGACAGTAAGTACCTCCTCGCTCTCTACTGATCTACTACTGTTCTCTGCCCTTCGCTCCTCACTATGTGAAAAAAACAGCCTTTTCAGGCAGAGTTCACTGAGTTTTGCGGAGGGGATGTGTAGAGTGGGCCCACAGCACAGTGAGGGGCCATGGCACACACCCGTGGCCACCTTGGGGCTGTAAGAAATGGGCCAAGGGGGGCCTGCACTGAGGGACCATGGGGTCCATGAGTGGGATTGACCCATGTGGCTCACAAAGGTGAGGAGACACAGGACAATTGACTGACATGTTTCAGTGCATGGAAAGTGCGGGGGCCTGGTTGATGCTAGCTGCCATATCATACACGAACATGTAAATATCTTAAAACTAATGCAAACTAAAACAATGAAATACTTGCAAAAACTCTCAGGGGAGCAATTTCCTATCAATTTACCTTTAAAACCACTCATTTTAGCTCAGTCATTTTTGACCACAGTTCCCCTTTAATTGCAGCAGGTGATTTTGCCTTCATTGCTTGCATCATATCTAACTTGTACTTTATTCATTTACCAATGTGGATGTGTAGTTTATGCTGGAGACTTGTGTAATGTACATTATATAATATATATATATCCCATATAGCTATATAAGTTTTCTTATACTACATCAATTCACAATGTGTTGTTTTTTTATATATAGTTGAATCAAAGTATGTCACTTTTGGATAAAACGAAGTATTCAGAAAGCATTCCAATCCGGGGATGCGAATACCCACAGTAACCCAATTGTTTGACCTGTTGATGTATCATTGGTTGACCCTCTGTTGGATGGTGGCAACTTTTGACGCCCATTAATATGTTTTCACATACATAGAGAGTGCATGGTCACTCATGTGACATGGGTGACTACAAGGTGCGCAAACAATCCCATGTCATAACCCTCTCACCACTGTGCTTGACTTTTGTGCTCCAATGTGTTCCCATCAAACATGATGCTGTGCATTACGCAAGGCCATTTTTTACAGAAATCCTGTTTTTTGTGGCTCTGAGATCTTTGGGCAAACTTTCCAAAAACATAATTAGGTATGCTGCTTTATTTGTTATCATTAACTCATAAAGGCCTGTCAGAAGCCTGAGATGTGGCAATTTCTGGAAGTTGGCATCTCCCTTGAATGTTTTCGCATTTCATGAATAATCTTTCCTCACTGTAACTCTTTGCTTACCCCCATTGGAGCCGGGAAGGGGTGGTTTTTTTTTGGCTACCCTATTTGTTTATTAAAGATGATGGTGATTCTAATACAGTAAAATTATGTCTAAATTATAGCCTCTAACAGCTTTGGTCAAGTCACTGTCTATACTGCGATATCCGGACCACTTCCTGCACATAATCAGATCAATTCAACATTTAAAACGTTCAAATCCTCATTGTTACATAGGCTCCACTTAAGAAACAACAAAGTGCAGAGTTGCCAGGGGCGGGTGCATAATTAACTAACTGATCTTACACAGCTCTGTGCAATTGATTTCTCCATAGTGTTTCCTATCTGAATATAAATGTGGGTGTCTTTTTGAACAGATAACGGACAACATGCATATAAAACCTTCGTAGAAGACAAATGCGACTCCACACTTTTGTAAATATCCCAAATGCTCTAACTGGTTAATAAGAATGCAATGCAGTACTCTTCCTTCATGGACACTCCATTAATTAGCCTAAAGTTGTTAAAAACTCTGGGCCATGGGAATCAAATTGAAGTTTGTCTCTGCATCACCCAACTTGTTGTGGTGATAGTACTACAGTATTTATGTTAAAATAACATAAGGATGTAGTCCAGTAGATATTGTGGAAATCAGTATACTACATATGTCAAACCAATGTTTATAGTTGCCCTTTCCTTTTCATGAGAAAAAATCAATATAAATAATTGAAGTCTTTTTGTAATGAGCAAAAAACAATCAACTTTTTTTAAAACTAGAGAATAAGTTTAATTCATTTTATTATTACCATTACAAAGCTTTATTCGAGAGCATAAATAAGAAACAGGGCTAGAACATTGGTGTCGCTAAAAATCTAATGCTTCTTTTCTACTGGACTGCTCACAAAAGCAGGTGTTTTCTGGGAAAAGACTGAAGCCCATAACTGGCGAAGAAACAGCTCTGATCCATTAACAAAAATAGATATTTTAAAGGAACTGGTCTCCAACAATTTGAAAGGCCGTTTCCTCCTACCTTTAAAACCAGCCATCAAACACTCTCTACGTGGCCCACCCAGCCCAAGAAATGACTGACCATAAAGTTATGGTTTGGGAGCAGACTTGTGACATTCCTGAATGGCTTCTTCTCCTGCACAGTGCCTACCCGCGATCACAGCCGCAGACTCCCTCAGTGTGTGAGGGAGACAGGAATCCCGCCTCCTCTCTGCTGTGTGGTCCTGACAGAGAAGGTAATGGAATTACAGCCCTTTCCTTTCCAACTGTGTGAAAACAGCCTTTTCAGCGCAAGTTCTCCTCACTGCCTGAAATGCTGTTTCCAGAGTTTTCGGGGGGGGAGGGCGGTTCAGAGTGGCCCACAAGCACCTGTGAGCGGGTGGGGCTTAGCCCGTGAGGGTCATGGCTTAGTCACCCACGAGGTGATGGCTGCTGCCTATATAACCGCACACAAAAATGTAATATCTTCAAAACTATGTAAATAAACAATGAAAAATAAATTGCAAAAAATTTCTCAGGAGAGCAATTCCTATCAATTTACCTAAAGTCCTTTTTGACACAGTTTCCCCTTTAAAAAGGTAACTGGTCTTTTCCAAAAAAAAAAAAAAAAGGGTAAAGAGAACCATAGGCCCAGGGTAACATCTACAGGTGCACTTGTAAAGTTATAGTGCTGAAAAGTTTGGTCAATGACACTTTCGGATTTCAGAAACTTGGTAGTTAGATTGCCAGCACACTGGTATCCTGTTTATCTCTGCATGTGTTTATCTTAGAATCAGTTGATCAGCTTACTGGCTTTTTTCTTCTGTGTATAAAAACATATCCTAGGAGTCTAAAAGGTGGCCACTGATGACATCAGTCCATGAGTTGTCTGTTGTCAGGTACTACTAGTTTTTGTAATATTAAAGGGGATCTAAAACCTCTAGACAGCCTTGTCCCTGAAGTGTACCGCCCGTCATATAACAGCCCCAAGACCTTCCTGATTGACCACTTCCTGTTTTCGAGCAATGTGCCAGCGCCTGCCTGCATGAATAGGGGGGCTCCCCTTCTCAACTTTTCCCCAGTTGCTAAGGGCTAGGCCCACTGCTTCGTTTTTTTCTGCGTTGCGCTTTTTAAAAAAATCATTGAAAACACGCAACGCACTGAAAACGCCGTTTTTCGGGTGTCGTTTTGCGATTGCAATTTGCATTCCGAGTTTTAATTGCAATCGCATGCGTTTTCCTATACCGATTGAAGCAAACGCGACAAAATCCCTGCACATAAATCGCATGTGATTGCGTTTGCAGTTGTGGCCTGCCCTACCGATTTCCCCCGCATTAAATCTTTACTGAGCAATGCTTCTTCACCCGGAGCAGAGGGTGGTGCAGAAATTAAGTGATGTCACTCTCAAAGCTTCTGGAAGCAGGAAGTTTGAACAGTCACCCCAATGTCATGTCTCACAAAGGCTGAAGCCAGAGATGTGATTGTCGGCTCCATTATAAATAAACACTGCATGGCTTTCATTTAACCCTACTTGTTTGCAGGACCACACAATTGCCCTTTAATCATGAAGGGGGGGGTGGAAATTACAAGTCTGGTGTGATTTTATACCTGTGACCACACAAGCTGTTGTGTTTCAAAAAATTTGTGTTTTAGACTACTGATCCACACCCTAAAAAGAGGCAGTAAACTCACATGACTTGTGGACTGTTGCGAAATAAGTAGCCTGGGGATTGGAACCTGTTTTAACATCATGGGCTGTTTTTTTTTTTTTTTAAATATAGGAAAATCAGTAAAATTGCAGTAAATCAGGTGACTATTTTTACCTTCCTGAAGGATGTCATTAAATGCACTCCAACTGGAAATAACTGCAGTTTAACGAGCTTCTCTCACAATATTATCATGGACCTTCCTATTGATGTGAAGACCACTGTATAAAAATACTCTGCACATGCTCAGAAGGTTCTTGAATAGAAGTCTCGTAGTTTTAGAATTGTTCTTTCTTACATGTACTAAATGCAACTTACTCGAAAAGAATTTTTACAATGTATGATGTTCTGGGAGAAAAGCATTCAAATTCGGAGAAAAAAAAAAAGTTTAGTTCTCCTATAAGTCTTTAGTGAGCAGGTGCAGGTAAGTTACTTGAGCTAAAAAACCGGAAGCTGTAAGTATGAACCTTATCCAATATAACTACTCACAGGCCTACCCTTCAAGATCTGACCCACCGGTCATTGTAATTGGAGACAGTAGGGCTTTTTTTACCCTAATTATCCGTAGACTGGCATACCAAAAATGAATCTGCAGTAAACTGATCATTTTTGTGGCACAGACAAGAAGATTCTTGGTGTCTGGGTCTGCGAATTATTTGCCCACTACGGGTCAGTTGTACACTTCCAAGTACCATTTTAAAAATATATTAAATTGAAGTTAAAACCATCTCTGGCTTGAAAACTTTTTCTATTGACACTTTTAATATTTGTACTTTTGGATGTACATTTTAACTCAATGAATTTATCAACTGGCCATCTTTTTAAATATGGCCAGCAGCCCTTATGCGTGGTTTGTACAGTCTGGTATCCCCTTCCAAAACGAGTTTTTAACAACACATTGCTTCTCCTCCATTTTTAGTTTATTTCTTATAGCATTCTAGAAATGGGGCCAGTCACACTCTATAACCAGGATGGCCCATTACTATTAGATTTCGTTTGTGCAACAGGTACGCATCAATATTTAATAATACAAATAAACTGCACAGTTTAAACCACTAAAGGATTAAATGTACACATTTTATTCTTAATTTTCAAATACTTCTCTCTTTAACACAAAGATAGTTACTGCTATCGGAGACGTGCAAAATCAAACATGCTTTTGTGTCATAGTTGTCACTCTCGACATTTTTACTATTTTACTTTATGACGATCTAAAACGTTGCTAATAGACTTGTGAATGTTTCTCATTCATCCATGTCGATGGTGTATCTGTTGTATTAATGAGATCAACTGGACTTGAAGTTTATTTCTTGAAGAGAACGTTTCGCTAGTCATCCCGACTGGCTTTCCCTCAATGCATAACTGACTAGAAAGCCCAGTCGATGACTAGCAAAACATCTTCAAGAACTAACTTCAAGTCAGTTATCTCTTAATACAAACAGATTATTTTGCTAAATAGAATTTCAAATGAACCAATAGTTTTCTTTGGCAGAGTTAGCTGGCATCGCATCAACTGGAAAACCTGAATCTAGTCTGACAAATGGAGAAACCATATAAGGGTTGGAACACATGGGACAATATTTGCAGCCCGCTTGGCTGCCAGTGTGGGCTTTTTGTTGTGGTGACAAAAGAAGTGCAAAATGTTGGTGTGGCCCGTTGAAGCGTAACAAATATGGCAATACTACTTCATTCCAAACTAACAGACTAGACTGTATTGTCCATTCCTATGGGACCGCATACACAAATCCCGATGTACGATAAAACTTTCCCGTTGACGCTGGAAAAAAAACCCCAAACCGCGACTGGATTGTACCGTATCGGGATATCCTGTATCGTACGACCCGAGATTGGTGCGTGTATAAGGTTCCATAAGTGCTTGCAAATCTGGAGAGCATTTATGAACAATTGTAAAAATTCTATGTGTACCAGTCAATCTCACCTAATAGCGACAATCTATTTGGGCCCGCAATAAATTAAGAGGAAGTGTCATTTTAAAAACAATCTGCTTAAACAGTTAACTAATTTAGTGCTTTATAACCACCATTTAAAAACAACGCCTTTGTTGGTGTCAAAGACAGTTGATTTCTAAAAACAAACCCCTCTTCAAGTAGTATTATACGACACCGAGATCGTGAGCTGAACATGCCTACAGTTGTAGTTGCTGACAACTAAGCCTCACAAATTTCACTGGTACTTAATTTGTTTGGAAAATTGCTAAAAACCTAGAGGCACTTTAAGGATGCAAAGCCAAAACTGCATTTTGAAGAATTACTCCACAAGGTGACTTTAGTAGCGATGAATATTACCAAATAATATAGATCTTTAATATGATTAATAGATAGTTGCAGGGGACAACACACCTGAGCCAATACCTTGGTACAAAAATGAAGTACACTGTCACAATTAATAGCGAAAAATTATTAGACAAGGAATTATCAACTGTGTCCCAGCAAGTTTGAATACTACACTCCCAGCCTATGCAACCAGGAACACATGTATGTGTAGTGTTTTCAAACACATTAAGCTGCAAGTTTGACATCACCCGATTTAGACCATGATTTCGTTTCCTTTTTTAAAACCAAAACAGGTTTTAAGCCGGTTCCCTTTTTTGTTTTTCTAATTTTTTACAAAAATAATCATAGACATATTATTGAATTAAAACAAAAAACCACAACAGGGCGGAGTTATGTTTAGAATAAGTATTCTTTAAAATAAAGTAAAATAAAGACTGAGGTTAAATTGTTTAACTATAGCCTGGGTCAGTAAACTGGGAATAAGTGTTTTACTTCAGATAAAATATATTGGGTGAAAATTTAAACCCCCATTGCAGTCGAAAGTTTTTGTAAAAGTACTGCCTTTAATAATTTGTAGTTCTTTCTAGAAAAAAGGAACCTCCACCCTTTATTTTGTAAGATATATTACAAAGTGCAAGGATTCTGATGCCACAAATCTGGCAAAAAAACAGTAATTCTGCTGCTGAATTGCGAGAATTACTTGCGAGCGTCAATCTGTTTTACTAAACTCTATAAGCATCTGTGTAAACGCTCCACCAGTGGAACTCTTTTCCTCCCCACCCGAGTCATTTAAAAAAAATAAAAATGTTGATGTATTGGCACAGTTTGATAGAAGGCAATGGAGGGGTTGGCCTGTAAGATTAAAGAAAGTTGTTTTAGACTTTGATAAAGCTACATATTGAGCTAAATATAACCGACATAAGACACCAATGAAAATATTCCAATACATTAATAAAAGAAAATATTCTAAATAACATCAATAAAAGCAATTGGGGCTGCTACAAAGAGGTGCCAAAGTTTTGCCCATACTATTAATTTACAGCAACAAATCAGATGTTATTTTTTTACTAGGTTCCCTGCATTAGACCACCTCTGATTGGGTTGCTTTTGATTAATAGCACTGCAAACTTTTAGCAACTTTTATTGCAGCTGGCCACGCATGGAAGGCACATGGCGCCCACAGTCCTCAATTACAGGATGTAATGTAACCACATTTTGATGGAAATCCACTACCTGACACGTTTTTTTGCTTACTCAGCCTTATCATAGTACAAGACAAACAGCGGGGGGCGGTTCTAGGGTTTTTAGACCTGAAGGCAAACTTGGTAAAAAGGCGCTCCCAATCTGTAATAGGCATCGTTGCTATGTGCCACGGTGAGGTGGGCATGGCTTCTGTTTGTGAGTGCGGCTCATAGGTGGGCTTACACGAGGTAATTCAAACTTTACAATGGGGTGGGGGCAAAGGGTCTAATGGAATTATATATAGATATATATAATCCCATTGACAGAATAGTGACTGATGGAAGCAGATAACAGATAACTGGTGATTAACAGTCAAAGGAACAGTTGAATAACTGGGAAAAGAGACACTGTGGATATGGGGAGTAAAGAAATAGACTTATAATAGAAATGGCCCACACAGATAACATTCTATAAGTGTCCCACCACAGAGAACATAAAATAAATGCCCAGCTGTGTTACAAACTTACCTCTGCAATATCAGTGTCACAATGATGTTAGATAGCAGATACTCCATACAAAGAAATGTGTAGAATGGGCCTTTCTCCTCACACCAACACAATCCTTTCGCCTAACATTTTGTATTTATTATAGAAAAAGAACAAAAAAGAATTTGCTGCAACCGCTAATCTAGTATACAACTCAAAATTCTTTATGGCTTGGAGGGATCCCTTCAGGTACCACCTAAAAAGCGCAGAGTGAACGACAATAAATCTATAAACACAGTTGACACAGTAACGGTTGAGAAGCGCTGGGACCCAGGGCGGAGGACAGAACTGTCCCAAACTGCCTGTTCCGCCAGGACCACCTTCTGCAACACACACTACATGGATGAACTAACTGGTTAGATTTGGGGATGGGGACTGAAGACCCCTATGCCTATACCAGTGATGGTGAACTTTTAAGGCCATTACACTGAGTGTCCCAAAATGCCACCCAAACCACCGTGTTATTGGCATAGTGCCAAATGATCATTTTAACCTAAATACAGAGTTCTTCATATAGAAAAACCAACGCACATAACACAGACCAATAGTAATAAATTGATTAAAGATACCTAATAACCGTTACATACCACCCTTCATCAGGTTGGTAAGCGTGGGCCATTAACCCCTACATTACAAACAGGATTTGAAATCCAAAACCACGACTCAAGCAGAGCTGAAGTTTTATTGCATGTCCCCTCTCAGCTACAGACAAGCCACGACACTTTCTGTCTGCTTCTAGTAACAAACTCTGTGAACTCTGTCTGTGCTGAGTTGCCCACAGAGAGGGCTCTGAGTGCCACCTCGCACGCGTCCATATGTTTCCGCCCACCACTGTCCTAATACTCTGTCCCACTGTGTTTATAGATTATATGGTCTGTGACCTACTTTGCACTGTGGATACCCTAATGCTTTTAGATGTTTTTTAAAATTATCCCTTCCAAGCAATAGGGATTTTTAGTTTTTATTTTTTAGTATATTATCTGTAGTGTTGCAAGCCTAATCTTTTTTTTTATATATACAGGCCATTTAAAATACTTTGCAAACCCTTCTCCACTAGAGGTATTACTTTTTTTGCCCGTTTCCCTGTCCCTTCATGAGCATTCCAAACAGGGACTTACTTCCCTTACCACGCACAGAGGAAACCACCCCTCACCTATCCAAGCATTATTTAGGGTTCATTACCAACAATCCCCACATTGGTGCGCCGGGGGTCTCCAGCACTCGCAATTTTTAAAATGATTATTTCTGTCCCGCCTTCTGTTCCCAGAGGTGGCACTCTGCCCTCATTAGAGAAGCGGCCCTGAAAGAAGAAGTAACTTAACCATATAGTGAGTATAACTCCACCCCACACCAATTTGCTAGGAAATCAATTACAATTTTTTTTGATACCACCCTTCACTTGCCCCCTCACTCCCCCATGTTTGCACTTATTTGTGTTCTTCCTATATGTATTTTAATTTCATAGCCTTTTATATATTGAAAGCAAAACTGAATAAATTATATATTCTAATAACATGATAAATGAGTATTTTTAGGCGATATAACAGCTACATGTTTTAACTGTTGCAAGATTACCTTGCATTCATTTTTAAACAAAATATGTTGCACAGTTTTAAAGGTCGGTGTTGTACACTGGGGAAAATTTGTTGTTTTTAAATTGGGCCCATTACTGGAAGTAAGAATATTTTCTAACTCACTGTACCATTTGTTGATCTTTCCCTTTAAGCTAAAGGGCTCCACTACAACTCACCGAAGCACAAGTTAATTGCGAGTATTTGCACATTGTGTCCCGCGTTTGAGCATGCAATTTGTTTTTTAACATTATGGGAAAACGCAATGCGTTTGCGTAAAAAGATGTGCAGCAAAAGGAAACGCAATCGCAGTCGGAAATGGTGCATTGGTACTTGAACTGATGGTGGAAACTTTCCCCTCCCAATTCTGCCTCATAGTAGTTTAACTGTGCATGCTTGGGCCCGTCACAGATAGTCAGATAGTCTGGCAGTGGGCTGGGAACAGAGGTGAGCAAAACAATTACTGAATTGAAGTCATGCGCACAACACAAACTTATCAGAAGACAGTGCGGCTTACATATATTAATTTATGGTTAAATGATTCATTATTTTCGGTTGTACAATTCCTTGGTACACTGAAGTGTTTTTGGTGTAACTGTTCCCTTAATAAGGACAAAAAACCAGCACCGGAACAAAATCATCTCATCTGCTCCTGGGACAGAGTACTCCTTGGCAAGGCTTAGAAATCATAATTGTTGAACACATCGCAAAATACATTGTACTTTGTCTCTAGGTAGTCTTATATCACTATGGTTTCTGATTTTCAGCCTGAGCAGAATGCCAAAGGAGCCTCCCCTCAGATACACCTGGTAACAAAAATGAAAAGGCTAGAGATAAAATGTATTCACTAATCAATTACAAAATAAAACTTGATCACCTTGACCTATACAGTTGGTTTTTAAAGGGCTTCTGTGATACATAAGACACTCCTATGAGAACCTTTAACTTTATCTAACGAAACTATTTGTCTGTCAGAAAACAAGAGGTGTGCCACTTTAATTTTGGGTGCTAAAAAATATTATCAGCCAGGAGAAATGGTGTAGAGCATCCATGATTAAAACAGCCTTTCCTCAACACATCAAAGGACACAGACATGACAAGGCTACTCACCTGATTTGTTTTGTTGCATCTGGGCCACATAACAGATGTTACTCCCAACCATGAGCCTCCTAATAAGTCCGGTATGGAGCATTTACAACGCACGACCGTACATACACAACAAATTGACGGTTGTTTGGGCCCGCAGCACGCACAGAGCCTTGCAGTTCGCGAGTATCTTTGTAAGTGTCTGTTAAGCTTAAATGGCCATAGAGACTGCGCGCGGTGGTCCTATGAGCAAGCCGTAGCTTTTATGCCCACCAATAATTATAGGCGGAGCTCTTAAAAGCACAGCCAGGGAGAAAGCCTATGGCGTTTAACAGATCCTAAGCACTGACACCCCTAAAAGAAAAGTTTGGCGCTGCACTAAAAAGTTGCCACTATATGAGTTTTTCTCTTTAAAATACAAATCTCAGGCATCCCCAATAACTGGTTATACGCTTATAAAAATGATGTTACCTCGGGTATTGCAGTGCTCTATGATTAGCGGTCACCAACCTTGGACAACCTTTTTGATGTTTCCATGCAGCACCCTTACAGAGGAAAGTTTATAATTATCAGGAGATATTAAACCGGCAAAGACAGATCCCCCCGCTCTTTAGCTTTTCATTGGGTACTTCATTGTGATCTCTTATCCTGCTAAAACACTTACAGGTTTAATTCGAATAAAAAGTTCGTTAATCGTTTAAAAATTGGTGCTCATTTTGCCCCACCAATCAGGTCCTATTTCCATTTGAAAGCTAACATCTGATTGGTTGGGCCAAAATAGCACCATTTTAAGCGATAGAACTTTTATGAGATCTCCCTGTTATGTCCTTTTCAACTTATACTGATCCCGTAGAATGTCTGCCTCTTGTGGGTAGAAGGCCAGCTTAAAGATGCGTTCAGACGCTTCGTTCATACAATTTGTGCAATCTTGCAGTTGTTCCTCACTGGCTTGCTGCCAAATCACATCGTTTGCGCATATCCCCATAGAGAGATTGCAAAATTTCTTCAACTTGAGCAGTTTTTGTCATCAGCTGCAGTCACCTCTGAAATCTAACAGACAGGTGTTTATTACAACAACTTTGCACACAACACACATATAAATACATTCACTAACATTTCAATAATGTAATCTTCCACAAAATTCTCCAGGTATGAGCACAACAACATAAATAAATAATCCTAGGCAGCATACGGCTGCATTTCGTTCTGCGATGGGACATGAAATGTTTTTAATATTGTTGGAACATAGTAACTAAATACCAAATAAATTTCAATGGGTCCAAATACAATCGATTAACAAGTTGGTTGAACGGTCACAATAGAAAGAAACACTATGCCAAAAGACTGCTGTTTAAAATATGCTCCCTCATCACTAGTGGAGCATGCCATTATTTTATTTATTGGAGGCAGGACTCCCACCCTCAGCAGCTGTTGGGGTCCAGATCTATATAAAAATTATTTAATGGCACTGGATAGATATTCAAGTTATGTATGATTATCAGAGGGCATCATCACATATGCCAGGTTTAAAGGGCATGTGCAATCCTTGTACTAAAATGTAATATTTCTAGAGCACCTCCCCATACCCAGTTTTCCGTTTTACTTACAATTATAAGTAAACTCTTCTGGCTGCAATTTTGCCCTTTATGTTTCACGATATCATCAGTGACGGCTTTTCGGTAATGGCCGCCAGCCATTTTGCAGTGACATCACAATGGTGGCTGGTGACGACCGGATTTTAACAGGAAGTAGAAGGGAGTCGCACCCGTGGATCATGTATTTGTAAGTGTATATCTCAGCCAGCGAAAAGGTTTTAAGGCTTGTAAGTAAAACATAACTGGGGTTTTTGGTGGATTCTCTATAACTGTCCTCACCTTAGTACATGAGTAACATGCTTTAAAGGGCAATTATAGTGCGAAATTGTTTTTTTTAAAAATTTCTTCTAATGTTATCCTTCTAAATTCATCCCATCCACCAGGGTACCTTTGTTTTCTTTAAATTCTACATAGTCCCCCGAGATATCACTCTTTTGGGAATATGCTGTGATTGTAGCTGCTACCACCTCACTGTCAGCTCAAAGTCACACACCCACACAAATCCAAAGCTCCCAGCAGTACTGTCACACACTCTCGTCACCACACTATATGTACCATGTCAACATATAGTCAATGCTGTAGTGGCCCTAAACGCAATCGATAAACCATTAACCCACAATATGAGCATACACCCTATAACATCCCCTCCCCGCCAAAACAACTCTTATATACATACAACACCAGTGACTCAAAGGAACACTAATCAGTATATCTAATACAGTAATACAGACTATATCCCAAAAAGACACACAGTGCAATCTATGAATATTAGACTTAAAGCAACTGAAATGTAAACAGGACAACAGCAGTGTCACTGGTTTGTGAAGGTCTCACTACAAGTGCTGTTACACCTGCTCTCTCGTCATGATTATGATCTCAAGCTTAAGCAGGTGGAGAGATATGAACTTTAGGTAAAAAATAATAACAATTAGCAAAGTTTAGAACATGGAGGTTCAGTAACTTACTTTAAAGAATCTCGCACCAACTTGGTTCCCTCCTCTCTCCCCCTCTCCCCCTCCCTTCAGCATATTGCTATTTATTCCCACACTTTGACTGCTTGCAGTCCTATGCTCTGGAAGGAGGGGTCAACAGGTTCAGCACTTCATTTCAGAGTCCTTTCACTGACAATGCTCGGACTCTGTATACAGCCCGTCACTGCTTGAGGGGAGTAAGAAACGAGAGGGAGGGGACTACACCGCTTGTGTACCAGAACTTTTGGCCATTGTGAAGAACGAAGCCACACAGAAACATGAGGTAAGCAACTTATACTAAGTGATCTATACATTGAACAGACAAAAAGTTTTTTTTTTTTTTCACTATATTTGCCCTGTAAAGTAAGCTTGCCTGCAAGCTAATGTAATGCACACAGACGAGGACCTAAAGTTTAAGGTTCTACCCTGGGCACTAAAAATTTGAGGATTTTGTGTTTGTGAGAAGGTTTTTTTCATCTTTAAGGAACCTATAAGTTTTTTTTGTTCTATGTGTATCTATGTGGCAAAAAGAGGAATAATTGTGCCAAGGAGTTCAATTTAAAAATGACAAATGAAGTAATATGGTATTTAGTGCCAACCTTATTTCTAACTTAAATACCCAAGTTTTTGATGAGGGAGGGTTGACCATTGCTTTCCCTGTAATCAAATGATTAAAATAGTGTAACATTAAAGTGCAACATGCCATTAGGGACTAGGCCACACTAGCACTTGTTTTTGCGCTTTCGCGTTCGCGATTTTCGCTAAAATGGAAATCGCGGGAACGCGAAAATATCCCGCGATTTCCCGCTGGCGCATGCGCTTGCGACGTCCGTATCGCGTTTTGGTAACGCTGCGTTCCCATTTTTGTTTGCGTTAACACATGCGTATTTCCCATAACACAAAAAGGCGAAAAGCCATGCGCAAAACGCGAAAGAATCACACGATTGCGTGCGAACAGCTCGGATTTGGTGCGCGATTCCTTGTGTTGCCAGTGTGCCTCCACCCTTAGGAGACAGAGCACATTCAACATTAATAACAATGCTGTTCTCAAAAGCACATATTATATTTATGGATTTGGGGAGTTTTAGTGTCCTTATAAAGTCAGGAAACTGCTGGGCAGGAGCTGGTCCGTGGCCTCTCCTGTCGTATCTTGGCTAGCCGCAATCAAGGTATGAGGCATGCTCCAAAGTAAAGCCCTTTTCCCCCTCTTCCCTCCCTATCAGGGAGTCATTTAGCTAGAAAAGCTTTGTGACAATGCAGGGGATACCCACCCTCCCACCCAACCCCCTCTACCCTCCCAACCCACCACCCCCACCGCTCTAATTCATTTACTTCCTTCTAAAATCGTTGTCCAATCCCTGCTTAAAATCCTGTGCTGTTTACAGGTAGCCTCTGCGGGCTGTGAGCGGCTGCTGGCCCTGCCCCCTGCTTGCAGTATTTCGCGGGCACTGTGAGCCCAGACCAGAACAGCGCAGGTCGAGAGGTGTAAAAGTAAAGATTGACAAAGATTTAAGATTAATGATATAGCGTTTGGGGGTGGGAGGCTTCCCTGCTTGGTGTCACAAAAGTTTTATAAAGGGTGGATTGCCCTTTAAAACAGACCCACCTCTCTGATTGGATTGTTATGGGCTGTTTGGCAGCCCCTCGTGTTTAGTACAATCAATGCTTTTAACCCTTTAAATCTCCCACAAATTACAATAGTCAAATAAAACTTGTAATGATAAAAACCTTGTATAAAATTCCTGGATTTTTATTTTGCCTTGCTTTCTAGTAAGAGTTCGCACACAGACAGGGTTGTACAGTATCGAGTTGAGACCGTCCTTTCCTCTCTGAACCCTTTTGTGCAGTGCGTTCAAGGTGTGCGTGTGTGCTCTGTAAGGTCTCCGCCTGCCGACGACATCTTGTTAGATTGCAATGTATGATTCTCTTTTCCTGCAAAAGATCATACATTTCCTTTGTCTTAAAATAAATACTGTGAAAACCTCCGCAAGACAAACACATGCGGGTATTTATTTCGAATAATAAACGTTTCTTATCGTTAAAAAACAAAAAAAAAAAAAAGATGCTAATTTTGCGCCCAACCAACAATTGTTAGCTTTCAATGTTAAATAAGATTTGATTGGTTGGGGCAAAAGTATCACCAGTTTAAACGATAAGAACTTTATGTGAATAACCCCTGATTGTTTCATCATACATCATTAGAAAACTGCCATAGCATTTGAAAAGAAATTTATGTAAATGGGTTATATAGTAGCTTTACAAAAAATTAAAAAAGCGTTTAATGGAGAAAAAGATACTATCAGTGCGATTAATTTTACTAGAGTTAAAGCTATCCCATAACAGCTTGACTTGTGTTTGACCATTTAAATAAATGAAGTAACTACGAACCACACAAGTAGAAAGAACTAATCAATGGAGGGTGGCTCGTGGCAGCCATACGTAAAGGGTAACTAAAGTAAAAAAAACTAATTTTGACCAATCATCAAAAAAGTTAGTATTTTATCCCCCAACCTGATATGAATACACACACACCAACTGACCTACCTTTAATGCATGTGACATATTTAAAGGGTACACTCAAATTCCCTTCCAAAATGCAGTCTTTCAAGCCAAATTCAAAGTTTATACTTAAACTTTCCCTTTCTAGTTTAAATTGTCCTTATAAACATATTAAAGGCAATGTCCCAGTCCTAAAAAATAACTAGGAACAAACCTGTCTCCTATTCCAGGGTTCCACAGTGGGTGTGCCGGGCACATTGGTGTGACTTCAGCCTATAAATTTTAGTGGTAGGAATATTTTCACAAGTATGGCTTACATTTTTATAATGCTGTGTTCTAAAAGCATTTCAATGCAGTCATGTAGTGTAGCATCATACTACATGAAATTTGTTTACTTCACACTATATGCATATACTTTACAGTACATAAAATATGAGCAATTACAGCATTTAGTTCAACATTAAGACCATAGGTGTGCCGCACCCTGATTGGTCCCAGTTCACAGCTGTGGCACGCATGGTAGGAGTGGCCCTGCCTCTGGCTACTGTCTGCAATTGTTGTCATCTGGCTACTGTCAGCAGTTGTGCACACAAATGGAAATAATATATAAAATAAAAATACAATTTAATAATAATATAATAAAACTAGATAGATATATAGATGATGATGATAGATTAGATAGATAGATTATATAGATGATGATGATAGATATATGATGATGATAGATGAGATATTATGATGATAGATAGATAGACAGATGATAGATTGATAGACGAAGATAGATAGATAGAAGATAGATGATAGATAGATAGATGATAGATAATAGATAGATAGATAGATTATTATAGATAGATAGATAGACAAACAGAAACATAGATAGATGATTTTTAGGGATACTATTCTAGAGGGTGGGTCCTTCAATGTATTGTAAATAAATGGAGGAATGATAGTTAAATCAAAGTGTATAAAGCCCCTCCCAATTCTGGACAAGCCACATCCCACTTCTGGATAAAGCACCACCCACTTTCAATTCTTTCAATTATAAAACCACACCCTTCAGAGCGGAGGGGGGCAGCATTTAGAATTTTGTGTCAGGTGGCAAAAAGTCTAGAGACGGCCCTGCCTGTCCATGAGGCAAGTGGAAAAATTAGTTTATGGCACTGGCCCACCTGCAATGTAAGTCTATACATGTCCTACCCTCTTACCCATAAAGAGCGATGGAAGGGGGGGGGCAGCACTAGAGGCATTTGTTTCAGGTGCTGTTCCCTCTTGAAGCACCCCTGCTAATAGCTATCCTTTATACTGGGTGAAAACAGTAGGTATTTATCAACTGCTGTGCTCATTTTTGGCCATAGTGAAAATTTGTACCGACATACTCATTGTCATAAATTTACTACTACTGCGTTAAAGAACAATTCTTGAGAAATGATTTTGTCAAACTAATTAGCTTTATTTTTTTGAGTATGTAAGAAGTTAGATTCTAGCATAGCAATAGATGTGGTATACTGGATTTTGCTAAAGCTTTTGATACTGTGCCACATAGGTGGCTAATGTATAAACTGAGGATTGTTAGCCTATAAAAATACATTTGTTCATGGATAGAGAATTTGTTAATAGACCACATAACGAGAGTAGTTGTCAGTGTTGCTTATCTATGTGCATCAGGGTTCTGTACTAGAGCCACTTCTATTTAATTTGTTTGTCAGTGGAAATGATCAATATTTGTTAAATTGTTAGGTTGTGTAATGCCTTCTTAGTTATTCTACATATTCTCTTGATTTCCTACCCTTTGCTGTTCTGCTGTTGACATTAGTGAGCGACATTTCAGGTTCTAACGGTCCTTTCTTCTTCCAGAATGCACCACATCTGGAATGTTCCTAACAGTAATTTCAACTGATTGGCTGTTGGGTGGGTCAAACATGCTCAGATCTCTATGAGCAACTGAATCAACCAGGTGCTGGGTCAAGGGCAAGACCATAACGCTCTCTACTAGGGTCCTGCAAACAGGAAGTCAGTATTTCGGTTTATTTATATACAGACAAAATGCTGAATGGTAGATGAAGGTCATTGGGATGAAACAATACTGCTCTTTTTTCTAAAAAGCATAGTATTTGCACGAACTTCCCTTTAAAGTGGGTATATAGAACATTGGGGAAACTTTCCTGTTTTCAGTGATCTGGAGAATTTTTAGATTCCTAAAATCCTGAAATCTCTCTCACTATAGTACCACACACTATCCCAATATTTACGTCACCACACACTATCCAATATTTCAGTCATCAAACACTATCCCAATATTTCAGTCATACACCACTATCCCAATATTTCAAGTCATCACACACTATCCCAATATTTCAAGTCGGCACACAATATCCCAATATTTCAAGTCAGCACAAAATATCCCGATATTTCACATCAACACACAATATCCCAATATTTAACGTCACCACACAATATCCCAACATTTCACATCCCCACAATATCCCAATATTTTACGCCACCACACAATATCCCAATATTTCACATCCCCACAATATCCCAATATTTTACGCCACCACACAATATCCCAATATTTCACGTCACCACACAATATCCCAATATTTCACGTCATCACACACTATCCCAATATTTCAAGTCATCACACACTATCCCAATATTTCAAGTCATCACACACTATCCCAATATTTCAAGTCGGCACACAATATCCCAATATTTCAAGTCAGCACAAAATATCCCGATATTCACATCAACACACAATATCCCAATATTTTAACGTCACCCACAACCCAAATCCCAAACATCACACCCAAATCAATACCCAATAACGCCACCACACAAACCACCATATTTCAAGCCCCACAAACCCAATATTTTACGACCACCACACAATTCCCAATATTTCAGTCACCACACAATATCCCAAATTACGTCACCACAAAAATCCAATATTTCACGTACCAACAATATCCCAATAGTTCACGTCACCACACAAAGACAATATCCCAATATTTCACGTCACCACACAATATCCCAATATTTCAAATCACCACACAATATCCCAATATTTCACGTCACCTATATACAGTACTGTCTGTAACAGTACTGTATATATTGTATATATTGGTCCCCCCATATATATGACAATAAAACACAGGCCTCCTATTCTTTATACAGCAGAGTTACTAGACCCTTAGGTGTTAAAAGTCTAAGATAAGAATCCTGCTTCTCAATTTAGTGCAAATGTTACAGGTAAGAAAGGAGAAGTGATAGTAACAGAGAGAGTTGGGCACTCACTGCCCCCAGCACTAGTAGAAAGACACTGGCTATGCTGCTCCCCCCCCTTTTTTTTTGCCTGAAAAAAACGCTCTCATCTCTGCCTGTCACGATCTGATAACCTGCTTGTAATTCTGCTGAAGCAAAGCAGCTCTCCCAGGTCTGGAAGGGGGTAGTGCCAATGTGAGGGCTGGGTTGCTTCATTTTCTTTGTAAATTGAAGATGGTCATCTCCATGTCAAATTTTTTAAGCAGTTTTATCCTCAATATTCATATTATGCGCCACTTGTGCTTCTGGGAATAGGAAGTCCCCAAAGGTGGATGCTCCAACCTCTTTTATAAAGAGTTTATTAGGCAATTATTTTGTGTGCTTCCTAAGGCAGTTTGGCTTATAAAATGTGAAAAAGATCCCTACCATTAGAAGATACATTCATGTAAACATTACTGCCAGAAATGAGTGATTTACTTTATTTCATGTTTATGTTATTAGTTATTTGGATAATAACCTGCCATTCTGGAATATTAGTTCAGTAACTTTCATAAATGCAAGTGAAGTTACTGAACATAAAACTCTGCATAAACTTTATAAAATATGCCCCTAAGTAACTGGTTGGTTTCTGCAATGGTAAAGGCTTACTGTACCTTTAAAGCTGCAGGGGGGATAATAAAACGAACCTAATCGAACAGGACAAAAGAACTTTTTGAAAATAGAAGACATAAGGTGAGAGGAAAAGGGTGTGCAGGCCCAACATCATTTTCTAACTTTTTAAAAGATATTCAGGGCGATGCACCGACGGGCACACAACTCCTGTTTTGAAATTTAATCTTGCATTTACGGTAATGTGCCAGGCCCATGGTTGCGTTCAATTCTCTTTTCTTTAGAAATATTTCAGCTGACTAGCTAAAGATGGAAGTTAGGTAACACAAGCCTTTCCCTATCTTTGGGCATTGTAGAACCATGTGAGAAGGTGGGGAGACATAACCTTTAAGATAAAACAGGATTGTAGCATGATCAGCAATACCCCTAGATTAGAATCGAAGTAGTCCAACTTGACAAAGAATGATGTGTTGCAGAGCATGTATATGACAGTATATAAGTTAATAGTCCCTCCAGATATCCCTCCAGATATCAACCCAGCACAGTTAACCTATGAGAAGGATCTTGGAGTTTTGGTGGATAACAAACTTAAAGGTAGCAAGCAGTGCCAGGCGGCAACAGCCAGAGCCAGCATGGTATTGTCTTGTATAAAGAGAGGTATGGATTCAAGGGAGGAAAATGTTATTCTCCCTCTTTACAAAGCATTGGTAAGGCCTCATTTGGAATATGCAGTGTAATTTTGGAATCCTGTGTACCAAAAGGACATCTTGGAAATGGGTTCAGAATTCACCCTTAAATACTATACTATACTATGCGTAGTCCAGTATCTAAAAGCAAAGCTCGCTGCCACCTTGGGGTAGTCAATGTGCAACAGATGTATAGTATAGTATAGTATTTGAGGTTGAATAAAGACATACGTCCATCCAGTCCAACCCATCTAGCAATATCCTCATTTCCTGCCTAACTGTTGATCCAGAGGAAGGCAAAAAAACCCCACCAAATTTATGAAGGGGGAAAAAATTCCTTCCTGACTCCAAGTGGCAATCGGAAATTTCCCTGGATCAACTCTACTTTATGTATCAATACCAGTAACTTGCAACATTCCTTGTTTGCAGAAACTCATCCAGCTTTTTTTTGAAACTGACCAATGAACCTGCCAAGTAATGAATGTGCCAAGTAATACAAATACAGAGTGATTTACGCATGCCCGCACTGCTCATTTTTAGGGTTAAAGTGATGCTAACTGATCCAATATCAGTAACCCTAGGTTGTGTCAACTCAGGTCTCCCTATAGAGGGAGTTGGCCGTGGTCGAAGGAAACGCACAGTCCTGAACGTTCTCCCTATGCTGCGCATATGCTGTGTATAGGGAGAACGCTCGGGACTGTGTTTATCCTGATTTTTGAAAAGTGACTTCTTGCGGATCCTATCTTGTCATCTTTCAAAGGTCTGCCATTTGCGTACCCAGCTTTAGGCCCCACACATTTACAAACAAGCACATTTAACTTGCCAGTGTCACAGTTTGATACAGGTTAGACTATTGGTTATCCCCTCACCTTTTTATGATCTGGATCTGGATAATTGCAGATTCCCTCTGGAAACACATATCTAATCAAATCCTTGAGCTTTTGTGGATACACATAGGTAGGTATTGAAGCACAATCTTTTCCTATTCCAAACTTCCACTGTTGGCAAAAAGTAAAAACATATGTTAAAAAAAATAAGAAAATTTGTGCCAAAAATGTTTATAAAATTAAAATTCCAGAGCAACACTCCTTTAAAGCATCATCTTTTTATTTGAATTTCTTTAAAACATTTTTGTGCCACACCACATGGCTTGACAATGGATCAATGTGATTCGAAACATTGCATTTCTTTCAGTGGTGTTCCTTGGATTTTTGACACCTGAAACAATTTTTAAATGCCGCCTATCGGCAGACAGGTGGAGGCATATGAAGTGGGTGTGGCTTCATCAGGGAACATAGGTGTGGCGGGCTGACTAACACTGATTGGTGGAAAGGAGGGCTGACAACACTGATTGGTGGAAAGGAAAGGCTGAAATGCAGTATTGCAGGAAGGAGATTTTTTTTAAATGCCACCTTTTAAGTGTTCCCCAGGGGTGTGCTCTGAGCAAATGTTTCAGTTTGCTTCATGGTAGGGGCACCCCTGATTTCTTTGCTGTCTGTAAAAAAATAGCCATGTGGTGTGGAAAAAATGTTTTAAAGAAATTCAAATAAAAAGATGAGAGTTGTGCTGCTCTGGAATTTTGGATTAAAGTGAATAAAGGGTGAATATACGAGCGTGTACCCATCTACTACCCAAGAAGCATGTTGCTGGTCATACCTGATGCCTTTTATAAAACTACCCAGCATTCCTGCATCTGATAGTCATTCTTCTACCCTTTACTGGCTCAGCTTAACTGTTTGAAATGTGAGCCAAATGTGTTTTGTAACAGGTTAAATGAATTCTTCAATTAGGCATCAAGTAGAGAAACATTGCATGTCTCATGCATATTAGGTACAGATAATGCTATTTACTTATTGCACTTATATGAAATGCAGTGTTAACAGTATAAGCAAGTTATACACACTATGCCCTACACTAAAGAAAATGGCTTTTATAGGTAGGGCATCAAAGAGCCAGAAGGATCCGGAGGGAGGGAGTTAAAGGGGGAGGGGGGGGGGTCAGGACAACCGTAAGGAGCAGTGATGTAAGGTAAGGATTTTTTATTTTAACACTAAACAGTGAGGCCAGTAGTTGGGTAAATTTTAGTTTTTGGGGTGAACATGCCCTTTAAAGGACATGTCCACCCTTAAAAATTGTTTTAATATGATGTTCCCCCATGTCTGGCAGCCCCAACGCTATTTTTTATTTTCCAAAAGCCCCCCAAACTCTTACTTACCTCCCCTCGTTCCCTCCGCCCACTGCCGGCCCTCTGCTTGCGAGAATGCAAGCAGAGGGGCGGGACCGGCAGTCGCGTCGTGATTGGCTGAGCGGCAGCCAATCCACGGACGCGGCTGCCGGTCATTCAGGCAGCAGGAGGAAGAGAAGGTAGTAAGAGTTTGGGGGCTTTTGGAAAATAAAAAATTGCGGTTGGGGCTGCCAGACATGGGGAACATACTATTAAGGGGGTTTTATGCTAGGGGAGGGATAGTAGAACGGGAGGGAGAGGGAGGGTAGGGAGGGGTAGAAGGGCGCACGTACGCATGGCAAATATCTACCGGAGGCAAGGTAGCAGGCAAGTCTGCTAGCCTCTGGTGGAACAGTTTTTGGGACTTTAGGGGGGGGGTCTAACAGGAGAACCCATGGAGCGGGATGTGAGGTAAGGATTACACTACACTACATGGTGGGGCCATTACTGGGGGGTTATAGTTTTGGGGGTGGAATGCCCTTTAAGTGAAATGGAGCCAAGTCCTAAAAGTCCAATGCCTTATTTCAAATACCCTTAAGAGGTATCTGTGGTGTCTAATTCTTCCAAATTAAAAAAAAACCTTCCATGTACCTTAAAAAAAACCTAAAACACATCTTAGACAAAATTGTTAGAATTTATTGCTGAAAGTTCAGCAATACTACTTCCTCCTGCTTGAACACTTCCTGTTTTCAGTCATGTGACCAGCTTGTAGGTTAATAGGCTCCCCTTCTCAACTGTAAATTTTTTCCCAAGATACTTCCTGCTTTCCCCAGCATTAAGCCTTAACTGAGCATGTTTCTCCCCTGGGGCGGGGCTTGTGATGTCACTCAGCCTACTAGTATCAGTGCCGTTCCTGCCATATAGCAATATGAAAATATTGCTCATGGAGCGTGCCATGGGTAAATGTAGAAAGGCGCGCGGCAGCCTGTCTGTTTTTTCTTTTTTCCTAAACATGCGATGCGCAAGCGCAGTGCTTTTCCTGAGAGCCGCCCAGTTCAATTAAACAAGCCGCGTTGTGTTGGTTCCTGAACTCCCCGAAGTTTGATTGGTCACATTGCACTTCTGCACGCACCTCTGTGCATAAGTCATGTAACTTGTGCACAGAGGCGCGTGCCAGAGCCCAGTGGAAGCAATCAAGTGGCGGGGTCGGAGTCCAGGAACTGACACGCTGTTGTGTGACGGGATAGGCACCCTGCACACCACACACACACCCTCTTACCACAAAAACTCTCACACACACAAGTCTCACAGAAACACACACACACACACGTTTAAAGTGATGGAGTGATACACATTTACAGACAGACTTACCAACACACATCATTGCTCTGCTCCCCAGATATTTTTTTTAACAGAAGGATAGTAATTCCCCAACAGCAGCTTCTGTAAAATTATAGTGCTGTGACTTAAGGCTGAGCCAGACTCTAGTCACGTTATGTGCTGATAAATTGTTGTGGACTCCATTTATTGTGCTCTAGAAGTTCTATGTTACTTACTTCAGTGAAGCCTGTTCTTCAGAATACAGTTCCTGTGTCTTGCTGTAAACTGGTTCACCAATTACCCACAAAGCTCCAGTAATACAGACAAAAGACAAGACAGCTTCTTTCTGGTCCCATCCTGAGTATATCCATATGCTTTTTTCCTTTTTTCCCCTCCCCTCCAGGCTCCTGGTTTCCTCCGAGACCAATGTGCAGTCCGCACAGCTTTTAGCAGCATATTGATCGTCACACAACAGCGTGTCAGTTCCTGGACTCCGACCCCGCCACTTGATTGCTTCCATGGGCTCTTGGCACGCGCCTCGTGGCACAAGTTAATGACTTAGCACAGAGGTGCGTGCAGAAGTGCATGTGACCAATCAAACTTCGGGAGTTCAGGAACCAACACAACGCGGGCTTGTTTAATTGAAATGGGCGGCTTTCAGGAAAAGCACTGCCTTGCGCATCGTCATGTTTAGGAAAAAAGAAAAAACAGACAGGGCTGCGCGCGCGCCTTCTACATTTACCCATGGCACGCTCCATGAGCAATATTTCATATTGCTATATGGCAGGAACGGCACTGATACTAGTAGGCTGAGTGACATCACAAGCCCCGCCCCAGGGAGAACATGCTCAGTTAAGGCTTAATGCTGGGAGGAGAAGCAGGAAGTATCTTGGGAAAAAATTTACAGTTGAGAGGGAGCCTATTAACCTACAAGCTGGTCACAGACTGAAAACAGGAAGTGTTCAAGCAGGAAGTAGTATGCTGAACCTTTCCAGCAATAACTTCAAAAAATTTTTGTCTAAGATGGTTTTAGGTTATTTTAAGGTACATGGAAGTTTTTTTTTTAATTTGGAAGAATTAGACACCCACAGATACCTCTTAAGGGTATTGAAATAAGGCATTGGACTTTTAGGACTTGGCTCCATTTCACTTAAAGGGCATCCACCCCCAAAACTATAATCCCCCCAGTAATGGCCCCCCACCATGTAGTGTAGTGTAATCCTTACCTCACATTCCCAGCTTCCATAGGGTCTCCTGTAGACCCCCCCCCTAAAGTCCCAAAAACTGTCCACCAGAGGCTAGCAGACTCCTGCTCTACCTTGCCTCGGTAGATATTTGCCATGCGTACTGCCGCCCCTTCTCCCCCCTCCCTCCCCTCCCTCTCCTCCCGTTTACTATCCCTCCCCCTAGCATAAAAACCCCCTTAATAGTATGTTCCCCCATGTCTGGAAGCCCCAACCGCATATTTTTTATTTTCCAAAAGCTCCCCAAACTCTTACTTACTCTCCTCTTTCCTCCCCGCTGCCTGAATGACCGGCAGCCGCGTCCGTGATTGGCTGCCGCTCAGCCAATCACAGACGCGACTGCGGTCCCGGCCCCTCTGCTTGCATTCTCGCAAGCAGAGGGCCGGCAGTGCGGCGGAGGAACGGGGGAGGTAAGTAAGAGTTTGGGGGGCTTTGGAAAAAAAATATATGCGGTTGGGGCTGCCAGTAATGGGGGGGGAACATCATATAAAACAATTTTTAAGGGTGGACTGCCTTTAAAAGGGCAGTTCACCCCAAAAACTAAAATTTACCCAACTACTGGCCTCACTGTTTAGTGTTAAAATAAAAAAATCCTTACCTTACATCACTGCTCTTAGGGTGCTGACCCCCCCTCCCCCTTTTAACTCCCTCCTCCGGATCTTCTGGCTCTTTGATGCCCTACCTATAAAAGCCATTTTCTTAGTGTAGGGCATAGTGGTGTATAACTTGTTTATACTGTTAACACTGCATTTCATATAAGGGCAATAAGTAAATAGCATTATCTGTACCAATATGCATGAGACCATGCAATGTTTCTCTACTTGATTGCCTAATTGAAGAATTCATTAACCTGTTACAAAACAACATTTGGCTCACATTTCAAACAGTTAAGCTGAGCCAGTAAAGGGTAGAAGATGAATATCAGATGCAGGAATTGCTGGGTAGTTTTATAAAAAGGCATCAGGTATGACCAGCAACATGCTTCTGGGGTAGTAGATGGGATACACGCTAGTATATTCACCCTTTATTCACTTTAATCCAAAATTCCAGAGCAGCACAAACTCTCTCTTTTTATTTGAATTTCTTTAAAACATTTTTTTCCACACCACATGGCTATTTTTTACAGACAGCAAAGAAATCAGGGGTGCCCCTACCATGAAGCAAACTGAAACATTGCTCAGAGCACACCCCTGGGGAACACTAAAAGTGGCATTTAAAAAAATCTCCTTCCTGCAATACTGCCTTTCAGCCTTTCCTTTCCACCAATCATGTTGTCAGCCCTCCTTTCACCAATCGTGTTAGTCAGCCCGCCACACCATATGTTCCCCTGATGAAGCCACACCACTTCATATGCCTCACCTGTCTGCGATAGGCGGCATTTAAAAATGTGTTTCAGGTGTCAAAATCCAAGGAACACCACTGAAAGAATGCAAGTTTCGAATCACTTGATCCATTGTCAAGCCATGTGGTGTGGCAAAAATGTTTTTAAAGAAATTCAATAAAAGATGATGCTTAAAGGAGTGTTGCTCTGGAATTTTATTTTATAAACATTTTTGGCACAAATTTTCTTATTTTTTTTACATATGTTTTAATTTTTTGCCAACAGTGGAAGTTTGGAATAGGAAAAGATTGTGCTTCAATACCTACCTATGTGTATCCACAAAAGCTCAAGGATTTGATTAGATATGTGTTTCCAGAGGAATCTGCCATTATCCCAGATCCAGATCATAAAAGGTGAGGGGATAACCATAGTCTAACCTGTATCAAACTGTGACACTGGCAAGTTAAATGTGCTTGTTTGTAAATGTGTGGGCCTAAAGACTGGGTACGCAAATGGCAGACCTTTGAAAGATGACAGATAGGATCCGCAGAAGTCACTTTTCAAAAAATCAGGAAAAACACAGTCCCGAGCGTTCTCCCTATACACAGCATATGCGCAGCATAGGGAGAACGTTCAGGGACTGTGCGTCCTTCGACCACGGCCAACTCCTCTATAGGAGACTGAGTTGACACAACCTAGGGTTACTGATATTGGATCAGTAGCATCACTTTAACCCTAAAAATGAGCAGTGCGGGCATGCGTAAATCACTCTGTATTTGTATTACTTGGCACATTCATTACTTGGCAGGTTCATTGGTCAGTTTCAAAAAAAGCGGATGAGTTTCTGCAAACAAGGAATGTTGCGAAGTTACTGGTATTGATACATAAAGTAGAGTGATCCAGGGAAATTTCCGATTGCCACTTGGAGTCAGGAAGGATTTTTCCCCCTTCCTAAATTTGGTGGGGTTTTTTGCCTTTCCTCTGGATCAACAGTTTAGGCAGGAAATGAGGATATGTGTAGATGGTTGGACTGGATGGACGTAATGTCTTTTATCAACCTCAAATACTATACTATACTATACATCTGTGCACATTGACTACCCCAAGGTGGCGCGAGCTTTGCTTTGCTTTTAGATAAGGAATACGGCATAGTATAGTATAGTATTTAAGGGTGAATTCTGAACCCATTTCCACAATGTCCTTTGTACACGGATCCAAAATTACACTGCATATTCCAAATGAGGCCTTACCAATGCTTTGTAAAGAGGGAGAATAACATTTTTCCTCCCTTGAAATCCATACTCTCTTTATACAAGACAAATACATGCTGGTCTGGGCTGTTGCCGGCCTGCACTGCTGCTACCTTTAAGTTTGTTATCCCACCAAAACTCCAAGATCCTTCCATAGGTTAACTGTGCTGGGTTGATATCTGGAGGGATATCTGGAGGATCTATAACTTATATACTGTCATAACATGCTCGCCAACACATCATCTTTGTCAAGTTGGACTACTTCGATTCTAATTAGGGGTATTGCTGATCATGCTACAATCCTGTTTATTCTTAAAAGTTTATGTCTCCCCACCTTCCACATGGTTCTCAATGCACAAAAGATAGGGAAAGGCTTGTTACCTAACTTCCATCTTTAGCTAGTCAGCGAAATATTCTAAAGAAAAGGAATTGAACGCAACATGGGCGGCACATTACACGTAAAGCAAGATTAAATTTCAAAACAGGAGTTGTGTGCCCGTCGGTGCATCGCCCTGAATATCTTTTAAAAAGTTAGAAAATGACTGTTGGCCTGCACACCCTTTTCTCCTCCACCTTATGTTTCGTTTCTATTTTTCAAAAAGTTCTTTTGTCTGTTCGATTAGGTCGTTTTATTATCCCCCCTGCAGCTTTAAAGGTACAGTAAGCCTTTACCATTGCAGAAACCAACAGTTACTTAGGGGCATATTTTATAAAGTATGCAGAGTTTATGTTCAGAACTTCACTGATGTTATGAAAGTTATATGAACTAATATTCCAAATGGCAAGGTTATTATCCAAATAACTAATAACATAAACATGAAATAAGTAAATCACCATTCTGGCAGTAATGTTTACATGAATGTATCTTCTAATGGTAGGGATCTTTTTCACATTTTATAAGCCAAACTGCCTTAGGAAGGCACAACAAAATAATTGCCTAATAAACTCTTATAAAAAGAGGTTGGAGCATCCACCTTTGGGGACTTCCTATTCCAGAAGCACAAGTGGCGCATAATATGAATATTGAGGATAAAACTGCTTAAAAAATTTGACATGGAGATGACCATCGTCAATTTACAAAGAAAATGAAGAACCCCAGCCCTCACATTGGGCACTACCCCCTTCCCGACCTGGGAGAAGCTGCTTTGCTTCAGCAGAATTACAAGAGGTTATCAGATCGTGACAGGCAGAGATGAGAGCGGTTTTTCAGGCAAAAAAAAAAAGGGGGGGGAGCAGCATAGCCAGTGTCTTTCTACTAGTGCTGGGGCAGTGAGTGCCCAACTCTCTCTGTTAATATCACTTCTCCTTCTTACCTGTAACATTGCACTAAATTGAGGAAGCAGGATTCTTATCTTAGACTTTTAACACACTAAGGTCTGATAACTCTGCTGTATAAAGAATAGGAGGCCTGTGTTTTATTGTCATATATAGTGGGGGACCAATATCTACAATTATACAGTACTGTTACAGACAGTATGTATAGGTGAGTGAAATATTGGGATATTGTGTGGTGATTTGAAATATTGGATATTGTGTGTGTGACGTGAAATATGGGATATTGTGTGGTGACGTGAAATATTGGGATATTGTGTGGTGACGTAAAATGGGAATTGTGTGGTGACGTGAAGAATATTGGGGATATTGTGTGGTGACGTGGAATATTGGGAATTGTGTGGTGGCGTAAATATTGGGATATTGTGGGGTGTGAAATATGGGATATTTGTGTGGTGGCGTAAAATATTGGGATATTGTGGGGATGTGAAATGTTGGATATTGTGTGGTGACGTTAAAATATTGGGATATTGTGTGTTGATGTGAAATATCGGGATATTTTGTGCTGACTGAAATATTGGGATATTGTTGTGCCGACTTGAAATATTGGGGAGTGGTGTGATGACTTGAAATCATATGGGATAGTGTGTGATGACTTGAAATATTGGGATAGTGTGTGATGACGTGAGAATATTGGGAATTGTGTGGTGACGTGAAATATTGGAGATTGTGTGGGTGGCGTAAAATATTGGGTATTGTGGGGATGTGAAATATTGGATATTGTTTGTGGTGGCGTAAAATACTTGGGATATTGTGGGGGTGTGAAATGTTGGGATATTGTGTGGTGACGTTAAAATTGTGGAGTATTGTGTGTTGTATGTGAAATATCGGATATTTTGTGCTGACTTGAAATATTGGAGATTGTGTGCCCGACTTGGAAATATTGGGATAGTGTGTGATGACTTGAAATATTGGGATAGTGTTGATGACTTGAAATATTGGGATAGTGTGTGATGACTTGAAATATTGGCTGATAGTGGTGTGTGACGTGAAATATTGGATAGATGTGTGGTGGTTACTATAGTGAGAGAGATTTCAGGATTTTAGGAATCTAAAAATTCTCCGATCACTGGAAACAGGAAAGTTTCCCCAATGTTCTATATACCACACTTAAAGGGGAAGTTCAGTGCAATAACATATGCTTTTTGAAAAAAAAGCAGTATTGTTTCATCCCAATGACCTTCATCTACCAATTCAGCATTTTGTCTGTATATAAATAAAACCGAATACTGACTTCCTGTTTGCCGACCCCTAGTAGAGAGCGTTATGGTCTTGCCCTTGGACCCAGCACCTGGGTTGATTCAGTTGACTCAGTAGAGATCTGAGCATGTTTGACCCACCCCACAGCAATCAGTTGAAATTACTGTTAGGAACATTCCAAGGATGTGGTGCATTCTGGAGAGAAGAAGGACCGTTAGAACTGAAATGTCAGCTCCACTAATGTCACAGCAGGGAACAGACAAAGGGTAGGAAATCAGAGAATATGTAGAAATAACTAAGAAGGCATTACACAAACCTAACAATTTAACAAATATTGATCATTTCCACTGAACAAACAAATTAAATAGAAGGGCTTCTAGTACAGAACCCTGATGCAATAGATGAAGCAACACACTGACAACTACTCTTGTTATGTGGTCTATTAACAAATTCTCTATCCATGAACAATGTATTTATAGGATAACCATCCTCAGTTTATACATTAGCCACCTATGTGGCACAGTATCAAAAGCTTTAGCAAAATCCAAGTATACCAATCTATTGCTATGCTAGAATCTAACTTCTTACATACTCAAAAAAATAAAGCTATTAGTTTGACAAAATCATTTTCTCAAGAATTGTTCTTTTACAGCAGTAGTAGTAAATTTATGACAGATGAGTATGTCGGTTACAATATTTCTATGGCCAAAAATGAGCACAGCAGTTGATAAAATACCTACGTTTTCACCAGTATAAAGGGTAGCTATTAGCAGGGTGCTTCAAGAGGGAACAGCACCTGAAACAAAATGCCTCTAGTGCTGCCCCCCCCCTTCCATCGCTCTTTATGGGTAAGAGGGTAGGACAGTATAGACGTACATTGCAAGGTGGGCCAGTGCCATAACTAATTTTTCCACTGCTCATGGACAGGCAGGGCCGTCTCTAGACTTTTTGCCACCTGACACACAAATTCTAAATGCTGCCCCCTCGCAGTTGAAGGGGTGTGGTGGTTTTATATTGAAAGAATTGAAAGTTGGGTGGTGCTTATCCAGAAGTGGGATGGGGAGTGGCTTGTCCAGAAGTGGGAGGGGCTTTATACACGTTGATTTAAACTATCATTCCTCCATTTATTTACATACAGTGAAGGACCCACCCTCTAGAATAGATCCCTAAAAATCATCTATCTATGTATCTGTTTTGTTCTATCTATCTATCTATATATATCTATCTATCGTATCTATATCTATATCTATCTATCTATCTATCAATCTAGTCTATCTCTATCTATATTGTCTATCAATCTATCAGCAGTCTATCAGCATCTAATATATCATCATCATCATCATAATCATCATCATCATATATATAATCATCATCTAATCTATCATCATACTATATAATCTATATTCTAATCTATCTATCATCATCTGGCTATTTATTTGTCTATTATTTATGCTAGGCCTGGGGGACAATTATATTGGTTGCTGCCCTGCAAGGCACTGGGCCCTGGGCACATAATTTAATTGACTGGAGCTCGGGCACTAATATTATAATCTGTTGCTGGACTGGGCCTGGGCAGTGCCGCAGTGGGCACATTATATTAATTATTAATATAATAAACCACCAACCCCATGCTGAACTATCAGGGAAGGAGGACCACAAGCATCAGGGCCAGCCCCAGGGCAGCCAGGGCTCTTGGGGTGGGGTAGACAGAACAGAAACAAACCCAGCCATTTACCCATCCCATAAAAGTTGTTGCCTTGCCTTATTAGGAATAGGAATTTATTTATTGTTGATCACTCTGAACTCGGACACTTCTGAGTCCAGACCACTGAGATCAGAGTCCGCAACTTAGGCAGCAGCCGCAGACCACAAGCAGCTCAGCTCAGGGGCTTAGGATGTTATTCCTTGTGGCGAAGGCGCGTAGCTCCTGGTCTGCACGGGCTGAAATGAGCGCTCTTTCATCGCTTACGTCAGAGCGCACGCAACGACGTTGAGGATAGAGATGGATGTACGGGATGGAGGCGGAGCCTGGTAGACAGAGCATCGGATCTCAGAGTTCCAGGTTACACCGTAGCGCCCCCCCCCCAACAGATTAGGGAGTTGGGCAGTCAGCGGACCGCGCTCCAGTAAAAAAAAATAAAATATCCTGCTTCCCCATATGACCCAGTTGCCGTTCCCTACAGGGTGCCCGCTCTGCAGTGTACTGCACCCTGCATCATTAGTGAGGCGGCCCTGTAGACAGGTCACCCCTAGCTATGACACATTTGCAATAGTGAATCCTTTATAAATGGCCCTAGGGTTTGGCATTGCGAAGTAGAATCTCTGTGTTTGCTGGTGATACTAGAATTGTCGGATTATAGGCTCAAATGCAGGATGTTTCCACACCTTACAAGTAAGTTTAGGGACTTGAAGATCAGGGGTATCGATGGAATTTCCATCTGGCAACAATCCATATTTTTTTATATAAACCGTCGGACAAAATTAAAAATTGCTCGAATTTGCTGAAAACTCAAATACCAGATTGTTTGCCTGCAAGATTCATAATAAAACAACCAATGTTTTCTTTTTATCAGCCTCTTAGAAATGCTGTATCATTTTTATCTATTGCATTCTCGTATATAAAATCTCCCAGATAAACCTATGGGACTGAGTAAATTAGTTCCCAAGCTGAACAACAAATGTGGTCTACCACCAGCCAGTTAATTGTCTTGCCAAATTTATCTTTCACAGATGTTAATTACCCCCAAATCAAACCACATTTTCATTATACTTAACTTTTCCTAGGATGCTCCTGAATGACATACGAATTCAGTAAATCCCATTGGATCCGACGGGATTACTGAATATCGGCAATGTCTATGGATATATCAGCATGTGACCTATCAATCTGAATAGAACATTTGTAGGATCATTACCGGTAATCATTATGTGGTTTTATTGCCTAAACAAAATATTTATCCGTATGTATAAACAAAACAATTATCTGTTGGAATCTGATTGTGAATTGAGCGACCAAAGTCACAGTGTGTATGGCACATAACAAACCTGATCCTCCCTGGGCTGGTTCATGCATCTCAGCTGCAGTAACATGTTGGTTCTAGGCCATGACATCACCATCATGGCTTTGACTGCCATGATGACAGAAGCTGAGCAATGAGGAGAAGTGCTGGGAGAGATCGTCGTTGTTGTACTTTAGGGAGTCTTGAAGAAAGTAAGTATAACAAAAAGTTGGGGGTGTAAAGATATGTTTTGGGGTGGACATGTCCTTAATTATACTTACTACACTGCCATGAGTTATGTAAGAGTTGTAATAGAATCTTGTGTGCCATGGATCATCTTATCCCTTTTTCATTCAAGTAGTTGAGAGTGACAATGGAAGATCTGTATTTGGTGAAAATGGAAAAAATGGAGTGATTCAGCCCTGGAATGGAAGGAGTGTAAAGGACAGATCTCAGTCATTGTGCAAATTTATTAAAAACTCCATTTGTTTAAATGTGTTGAGATTATGATTCCCATTCAGGGGCACATTAGGGTTTTTGCTGCCTGAGCCAAACATTTGAATGGCGCCTTTGATCATTTCCGGGCGGCGCATTTTCTGTCATCTACTCTTATCTCTCTATCTGTATCTGTCCATCTATAATCTATCCATCCATACATATCTTGTATTTATATTCCTGTATCAGTCTCTCTCTCAATCTATATTTCTGTCCTCTATCTACTCCAATCTCTGTCTGTATCCATCTTATCTATCTTTCGTTTGTCCATCTAATACTGTATGTCTATCTATCTTTCTATTATACAATCTGTCTGCATCAATCATTCTAGACGACAATCTATCTATCTACTATGCAATCTCTGGCTGTATCTTTATCCATTCTATATTATTCTATCTACTAACTGTCTGTATCAACCTTTCTGTCGTCAGTCTATTTTCTATCTATCATTATCTATGCTATCTGTCGTCTGTCTGTCGTATCTATATCTATCGTATATCTTCGTCTGTATATCTATCTCTCGGGCATCTATCTATCTCGGCATTATCATTCTCGCATATCTATCTATCTATCTATCTGCTGCCTGTCAGAAAGTAAGAAGTCCAGAGTTTCGGGAAGTGGAGGGTTTTGTGGTACTGTCTAACCTCCTGCACATCAATCAAGAAGGTCTGTATCAATGACCTGCTTGAGCAGCACCACCAACCAATCAGATTCTCCAACCACCCTGAGCAACCTGGAGGCATGCAGTAGGGCCTGGTGCTGCCTTAGCACTGTTATCAAGCCAGCATTAACCGCAGTGTGGGGTACTAATCTGCCTTTGTCTATCTTTATATCTGCTAGTTAAAAAAAAAAGAAACTTTGCCCAGACCTCCAGATTTCTGGTACGTACATTCTATCCTTTGTGCGCTAGTTGAAGGTAGTGTGGCCGACCACAGCCTGTTCTTAGAAGCAACTTCTGTCCTCAGAGTCGGAGGGGGGGTGTGACTTTTGCAGCCTCTCTGATTGGCCAGAATCAAGGAAGATGCCAAAGAAAGGAGGAGCAGAGATCAGCAGCAGCACTTCTTGTGACAGTGCGGCACGCGCATTATCATGCGCGGGGGCACCAGTTAAGGGTAGAATTTTTTTCTTTTTCCAATCCCCTGCCTGCCGCTTGTTGTTTTTAGAGGCCCAGGGACTGCCGTCTGAGTCAATGAACTCAGTAGTGCCTAATGATAGATGCGGCCTGTGTGCAGATAATAGGATATTGTATGGGCCTAAGGAAGTGCATGATTATCTTTTCTTGTTTGTATAAAGTTGACCAGATCAGTAGCACTTCCGCTAATATAGTATGTAAATTAGCCTAATTGGAGTGCTTCCACAATCATGTTTGTATATATTGGGTAAACATGGTCACCTCCATGTGGTAATAGCTCTCCAACACGCCCCTTTTATGGGAGTCCAGCCTTTACTAGAAAGCACTGGGTGGATTGCTCTTCCCTCATTTTAAAAAGCCAAAAGGGGGGGGGAAGTGGAGAAAGCCTGTATAGATCCAGTGTGTAAATGAGAAATGCAAAAGTTTTGCTAATGGTAACTTGAAGTGAAAAAGGTTAGAGTAGGACCTCCAGACTGGGTTTCCGGTGACTGGGTGGAAGTTTTAATTCATGTTTGATGCCAGGAAGTGAGGTGTATAATAGTAAGCGGGCTCCTTTTGTTTATAAGTATTGCCAAGGTTGGCAGACCAATATGATATGTCATGGGTGCCTAGGAATATGTGCATTGATTATCTTTTCTATGTTGTATAAATATTGGACCAGATTACGTAGCACTTCCCACTAAATGTAGGTTGTCAACGTCTGGCCTAAGTTGGAGTCTTTCCACAGTATTGTATTGGTGTGTGTGATATATGATCATATATATATATATATATATATAATATACACCACAGCAAATCCAAGATATGCACTCAAAATCCTTAAGTTCACAAAACACTGTTCTGGTGCGGTGCAAATGGAGGAACAGCTATTTACATTACAAAGTCTCAGCACTCAACTACACATTGCAATTATAAACTGAATAGTGTAGAGTTAGACATGGTTATGCAAGCGTGAAGGCAAAATATTGTGTGGTGGCGTAAAATATTGGGATATTGTGGGGATGTGAAATATTGGGATATTGTGTGGTGGCGTAAAATATTGGGTATGTGTAGGGGATGTGTAAATGTGGATAATTGTTGTGACGTTAAAATATTGGATATGGGTGTGTGATGTGAATATCGGGATATTTTGGTGCTGACTTAAATATTGGGATATTGTGTGCCGACTTAATATTGGATAGTGTGTGATGACTTGAAATATTGGGATAGTGTGTGATGACTTGAAATATTGGGATAGTGTGGTGATTGACGTGAATATTGGATATTGTGTGGTGACGTGAAATATTTTGGATATTGTGTGGGTGGCGTAAAATATTGGGATATTGTGGGGATGTGAAATATTGGGATATTGTGTGGTGGCGTAAAATATTGGGATATTGTGGGGATGTGAAATGTTGGGATATTGTGTGGTGACGTTAAAATATTGGGATATTGTGTGTTGATGTGAAATATCGGGATATTTTGTGCTGACTTGAAATATTGGGATATTGTGTGCCGACTTGAAATATTGGGATATTGTGTGGTGACGTGAAATATTGGGATATTGTGTGGTGACGTGAAATATTGGGATATTGTGTGGTGACGTGAAATATTGGGATATTGTGTGGTGACGTGAAATATGGGATATTGTGGGGATGTGAAATATTGGGATATTGTGTGGTGGCGTAAAATATTGGGATATTGTGGGGATGTGAAAGTTGGGATATGTGTTGGTGACGTTAAAATTTGGGATATTGTGTGTTGATGTGAAATATCGGGATATTTTGTGCTGACTTGAAATATTGGGATATTGTGTGCCGACTTGAAATATTGGGATAGTGTGTGATGACTTGAAATATTGGGATAGTGTGTGATGACTTGAAATATTGGGATAGTGTGTGGTGACGTGAAATATTGGGATAGTGTGTGGTTACTATAGTGAGAGAGATTTCAGGATTTTAGGAATCTAAAAATTCTCCAGATCACTGGAAACAGGAAAGTTTCCCCAATGTTCTATATACCCACTTTAAAGGGGAAGTTCAGTGCAAATACATATGCTTTTTAGAAAAAAAGAGCAGTATTGTTTCATCCCAATGACCTTCATCTACCAATTCAGCATTTTGTCTGTATATAAATAAACCGAAATACTGACTTCCTGTTTGCAGGACCCCTAGTAGAGAGCGTTATGGTCTTGCCCTTGACCCAGCACCTGGGTTGATTCAGTTGCTCAGTAGAGATCTGAGCATGTTTGACCCACCCAACAGCCAATCAGTTGAAATTACTGTTAGGAACATTCCAAGGATGTGGTGCATTCTGGGAAGAAGAAGGACCGTTAGAACCTGAAATGTCAGCTCACTAATGTCAACAGCAGGGAACAGCAAAGGGTAGGAAATCAAGAGAATATGTAGAATAACTAAGAAGGCATTACACAACCTAACAATTTAACAAATATTGATCATTTCCACTGAACAAACAAATTAAATAGAAGTGGCTCTAGTACAGAACCCTGATGCACATAGATGAAGCAACACTGACAACTACTCTCGTTATGTGGTCTATTAACAAATTCTCTATCCATGAACAAATGTATTTTTATAGGCTAACAATCCTCAGTTTATACATTAGCCACCTATGTGGCACAGTATCAAAAGCTTTAGCAAAATCCAAGTATACCACATCTATTGCTATGCTAGAATCTAACTTCTTACATACTCAAAAAAATAAAGCTAATTAGTTTGACAAAATCTATTTCTCAAGAATTGTTCTTTTACAGCAGTAGTAGTAAATTTATGACAGATGAGTATGTCGGTACAATATTTTCACTATGGCCAAAAATGAGCACAGCAGTTGATAAAATACCTACTGTTTTCACCCAGTATAAAGGATAGCTATTAGCAGGGGTGCTTCAAGAGGGAACAGCACCTGAAACAAAATGCCTCTAGTGCTGCCCCCCCCCTTCCATCGCTCTTTATGGGTAAGAGGGTAGGACATGTATAGACTTACATTGCAGGGTGGGCCAGTGCCATAAACTAATTTTTCCACTTGCCTCATGGACAGGCAGGGCCGTCTCTAGACTTTTTGCCACCTGACACAAAATTCTAAATGCTGCCCCCCTCGCAGCTGGAAGGGGTGTGGTTTTATAATTGAAAGAATTGAAAGTGGGTGGTGCTTTATCCAGAAGTGGGATGTGGCTTGTCCAGAAGTGGGAGGGGCTTTATACACGTTGATTTAACTATCATTCCTCCATTTATTTACAATACATTGAAGGACCCACCCTCTAGAATAGTATCCCTAAAAAATCATCTATCTATGTATCTGTTTGTCTATCTATCTATCTATATATAATCTATCTATCTATCTATTATCTATCATCTATCTATCTATCTATCTATCTATCTGTCTATCAATCTATCATCTGTCTATCTATCTATCATCATCATATATCTATCTATCATCATCATATATCTATCATCATCATCTATATAATCTATCTATCTAATCTATCATCATCATCTATATAATCTATCTATCTAATCTATCTATCATCATCTGGCTATTTATTTGTCTAATTATTTATGCTAGGCCTGGGCACATTATATTGGTTGCTGCCTGCAAGGCACTGGGCCCTGGGCACATAATTTTAATTATGACTGGCTGGGCACATAATATTATATCTGTTGCTGGACTGGGCCTGGGCAGTGCCGCAGTGGGCACATTATATTAATTATTTAATATAAATAAACCACCAACCCCATGCTGCACTATCAGGAAGGAGGGCCCAACAAGCTCAGGCCAGCCCCAGGGCCAGCCAGGGCTCTTGGGGTGGGGTAGACAGAACAGAACAAACCCAGCCATTACCCATCCCTATAAAAGTTGTTTGCCTTGCCTTATTAGGATAGGATATTTATTTATTGTTGATCACTCTGACTCGGACACTCTCGAGTCCAGACCACTGAGATCAGAGTCCGCAACTTAGGCAGCAGCCGCAGACCACAAGTGCAGCTCAGCTCTAGTAGGCGCGTGTCCTGGTCTGCACGGGCTGAACTGAGCGCTCTTTCATCGCTTACGTCACGCAGCGCACGCAACGACGTTGAGGATGAGAGGATGGATCGTACGGGATGGAGGCGGAGCCTGGTAGACAGAGCATCGGATCATCAGAAGTTCCAGGTTACACCGGTAGCGCCCCCCCCCCCAACAGATTAGGGAGTTGGGCAGTCAGCGGACGCCGGCCTCCAGTAAAAAAAAATAAAAATCCTGCCTTCCCCACTATGACCCAGTGCCGCTTCCCTACAGGGTGCCGCTTTGCAGTGTACTGCACCCTGCATCATTAGTGAGGCGGCCCTGTAGACAGGTCACCCCTAGCTATGACACATTAGCAATAGTAATCCTTTATAAATATGGCCCCTAGGGTTTGGCATTGCGAGTAGAATCTCTGTGTTTGCTGGTGATACTAAATTGTACAGGATTATAGGCTCAATGCAGGATGTTTCCACCTTACAAGTAATGTTTAGGGGACTTGAAGATCAGGGGTATCGATGGAATTTCCATCTGGCACAATCCATATTTTTTATATAAACCGATCGGAAAAATTAAAAATTGCTCGAATTTGCTGAATAACTCAAAATACCAGATTGTTTGCTGCAGATTCATAATAAAACAACCAATGTTTTCTTTTTATCAGCCTCTTAGAAATGCTGTATCATTTTTATCTATTGCATATTCTCAGTATATAAATCTCCCAGATAAACCTATGGGACTGAGCTAAATTAGTCCCAAGCTGAACAAACTGTGGTCTACCACCAGCCAGTTTAATTGTCTTGCCAAATTTATCTTTCACAGATGTTAATTACCCCCCAAATCAAACCACATTTTCATTATACTTAACTTTTCCTAGGATGCTCCTGAATGACATACGATATTCAGTAAATCCCATTGGATCCGACGGGATTTACTGAATATCGGCAATGTCTATGGATATATCAGCATTGTGACCTATCAATCTGAATAGAACATTTCTGTAGGATCATTACCGGTAATCATTATGTGGTTTTATTGCCTAAACAAAATATTATTCCGTATGTATAAACAAAACAATTATCTGTTGGAATCTGATTGTGAATTAGCGACCAAAGTCACATGTGTATGGCACATTAACAAACCCTGATCCCTCCCTGGCTGGTTCATGCCTCCTCAGCTGCAGTAACATGTTGGTTACTAGGCCATGACATCACCATCATGGCTTTGACTGCCATGATGACAGAAGCTGAAGCACTGAAGGAGAAGTGCTGGTGAGAGATCTCAGTCTGTTTGTACTTTCAGGGATGTCTTGGAAGAAAGTAAGTATAACAAAAAGTTGGGGGTGTAAAGAATAGATTTTGGGGTGGACATGTCCTTTAATTATATTTACTTACACTGCCATGAGTTATGTAAGAGTTGTAATAGAATCTTGTGTGCCATGGATCATCTTATTTCCCTTTTTTCATTCAAGGTAGTTGAAGTGACAATGGAAGATCTGTATTTGGTGAAAATGGAAAAAATGGAGTGATTCAGCCTGGAATGGAAGGAGTGTAAAGGACAGATCTCAGTCATTGTGCAAATTTATTAAAACTCCATTTGTTTAAATGTGCTTGAGATTATGATTCCCATTCAGGGGCACATCTAGGGTTTTTGCTGCCTGAGCCAAACATTTGAATGGCGCCTTTGATCATTTCCGGGCGGCGCATTTTCTATTCATCTATCTCTGTATCTCTCTATCTGTATCTGTCCATCTATATCTATCCATCCATACATCTCTGTATTTATCCATCTATCTCTGTATCAGTCTCTCTCTCAATCTATATTTCTGTCCATCTATCTATCCAATCTCTGTCTGTATCAATCTTTTTATCTATCTTTCGTTCTGTCCATCTATATACTGTATGTCTATCTATCTTTCTATATATCCAATCTGTCTGCATCAATCATTCTATCCGACAATCTATCTATCTATCTATGCAATCTCTGGCTGTATCTCTCTATCCATCTCTATATTTATCTATCTATCTAATCTGTCTGTATCAACCTTTCTGTCTGTCAGTCTATTTTTCTATCTATCTATCTATCTATCTATCTGTCTGTCTGTCTGTCTGTATCTCTGTATCTATCTATCTAATCTCTGTCTGTATCTCTATCTCTCGGCATCTATCTATCTCTCGGCATCTATCTATCTCTCGGCATCTATCTATCTATCTATCTATCTGCTGCCTGTCAGAAAAGATAAGAAGTCCAGAGTTTCGGAAGTGGAGGGTTTTGCTGTTACTGTTATACCTCCTGCACATCAATCAAGAAGGTCTGTATCACTGACCTGCTTTGAGCAGCACCACCAACCAATCAGATTCTCCAACACCCTGAGCCAACCTGGAGGCATGCAGTAGGGACCTGGTGCTGCCCCTTAGCACTGTTAATCAAGCCAGCATTAACCAGCAGTTGTGGGGTACTCAATCTGCCTTTGTCTCATCCTTTAATCTGCTAGTTAAAAAAAAAAAGAAACTTTGCCCAGACCTCCAGATTTCTGTACGTACATTCTTATCCTTTGTGCGCTAGTTTGAAGGTAGTGTTCGCCCACCAAGCCTTTTCTTAGACTGCAACTCTGCTCCTCAGAGTCGGAGGGGTGTGTGACTTTTGCAGCATCTCTCTGATTGGCCAGAATCAAGGAAGATTGCCAAAGACAGAAGGGAGCAGAGATCAGCAGCAGCACTTCTTGTGACAGTCGCGCACGCGCATTATCATGGCCGCGGTGGCCACCAGTTAAGGGTAGAATTTTTTTCTTTTCCTAATCCCCTGCCTGCCGCTTTTGTTTTTAGGGCCCAGGGATGCCGTCTGAGTCACATGACTCAGTGTGCCTAATGATAGATGCGGCCCTGTGTGCAGATAATAGGATATTGTATGGGGCCTAGGAATGTGCATTGATTATCTTTTCTATGTTTGTATAAATGTTTGACCAGATCAGTAGCACTTCCGCTAAATATAGTTGTAAATTAGCCTAATTGGAGTGCTTCCACAATCCATGTATTGTATATATTGGGAAGCATGGTCAACCTTCCATGTGGTAATAGCTCTCCCAACACGCCCCTTTTATGGGAGGTCCTATGCCTTTAATATAAAGCACTGGGTGGATGGCCTCTTCCCTCATTTTAAAAAGCCAAAGGGCTGGGGGGGAAGTGAGAAAGCCTGTTATATGGATCCAGTGTGTAAAAATGAGAAATGCAAAAGTTTGCTAATGGTAATTGAAGTTAAAAAGGTTAGAAGTTAGGACCTTCCAGACTGGAGTTACCTTGACGTGGTTGGAAGGCTTTTCATTCATGTGATCACAGTAATGTATACTAAAACCCCTTTGTTTATAAAGTATGCCAGTGTGCAGACAATATGATATTGTATGGGGCCTAGGAATGTGCATTGATTATCTTTTCTATGTTTGTATAAATATTTGACCAGATCAGTAGCACTTCCACTAAATGTAGTTGTCAATTAGCCTAATTGGAGTGCTTCCACAGTACTTGTATTGTGTGTGTGTGTATATATATATATATATATATATATATATATATACACACACACAAATCCAAGGATATGCAGCTCAAACCTTAATTCAAAAACACTTTCTGGTGCGGTGCAATGGAGGAACAGCTATTTATACATTACTCAAAAGTCTCCAGCACTCAACTACACATGCAATTATAAATGAATAGTGTAGAAGTTAGACATGTATGCAAGCAGTGAAGGCAAATCACCTGCACTGTAGTTCAAATGGATACCTTTAGTTCCATTGTTTGTACAAACATGCTTAGCTGACACGCCAATTCATGGCAGTATCCCAGTGTCAGTCCTAACCTAGTGATAAAATATATGTTCCCTGGGGCTACCAGGCCATACCTGCTTCTCTCTTTGTCTAGCATGACCTTTTCCAGGGACTCAAATGAGCTTACAGAGCTTCTCTAACTTTTTAACCTTCTTTCTGGACTGCCTTAAAGGGGCGGAGAATACATTTATACAGGGAGCAAAGCATATAATAGGGCTTGGCCAAACTGCCCTTATTTAAATACAAATCCAAGGATATGCAGCTCAAACCTTAATTTAAAAACACTTTCTGGTGCGGTGCAATGGAGGAACGGCAATTTATACATTACACAAAAGTCTCCAGCACTGAACTACACATACAATTATAAGTCAATAGGGTAGAAGTTAGACATGTATGCAAGCAATGAAGGCAAATCACCTGCACTTAAGTTCAAAGCCCCAGGGAACATGTATTTTTTTCACTAGGTTAGGACTGACACTGGGATACTGCCGTGCAGCAGTGGCGGCTCCAGCTCCAGAATTTTCCCGGGGCACAACATGGGCACAAAGGCTAACAAATGGGGCACATTAAAAAAACACCAATAATCTATGTCAGTATAATGTAACATGTACGAGACAGCTATAACACACCTTACAGTTAAACTGTGTGTGTTTTAACTAAGAATTTTAAGTTTATAGCATTAAACTACAAGAATAGTTGAAAAGCATTGCCTGTCTTTCTATCTCTGTCTGTCTATCTATCTATCTGTCCAGTCCAGTCCAGTCTATCTATCCATCTTATTATCTGTCAGATAGATAGGCAGGTGATAAGATAGATATGGAGATAGCTAGGCAGATAATGAGATATAGAGATAAATGGATAGTGAGAGCGAGAGAAAGAGAGAGAGATGAAGATAGATAGATAGACAGACAGACAGACAGACAGACATGAAGATAGATAGATAGACAGACAGACAGATCTGAAGATAGATAGATAGATAGCAGAGAGTTGATAGATAGATAGATAGATATATGATTGATAATAGATAGATAGATAGATAGATGATAGATAGCAGAGAGTTGATAGATAGATAGATAGATAGATAGATAGATAGATAGCAGAGAGTTGATAGATAGATAGATAGCAGAGAGTTGATAGATAGATAGCAGAGAGTTGATAGATAGATAGATAGATATAGATAGATAGCAGAGAGTTGATAGATAGATAGCAGAGAGTTGATAGATAGCAGAGAGTTGATAGATAGATGATAGATAGATAGATAGATAGATAGATAGCAGAGAGTTGATAGATAGATAGCAGAGAGTTGATAGATAGATAGCAGAGAGTTGATAGATAGATAGCAGAGAGTTGATAGATAGATAGATAGATAGATAGATAGATAGCAGAGTGTTGATAGATAATATGGTCAGAGAATCCCCCCCCTCTAGTTTTGCTACTGCAGGTTTATTATATATAAATGTACATATATCCACCAATCAAGAACATGTATTAAGCACACAAAGGAAATATTAATATGATGAGCAGGATCAAATACGTATATAAATTTAACAAGGATTTCAAACCACCAAATCACCAATTATTCTTTTGCTCACGCAGTGTCAGTATCAAGAAAAGGAAGTGCCACAGCCCACAAAAAGACATAACAGATATGGTAGACTGTGTGAGCTGGTACAGACTTACTGGTCCCCCCCGGCCCCGATTAGGATGAGCTCACTGACTCAGAAACTCTGACCTGAGGGCTGAGGCTGTTCTCCTTTCCTGCTTAGTTACAGCTTTGCTCTGGCTCCTGGTTGCTAGCCCTCTGTGCGCGCGCGCGTAATTACTCAAGTCAAATAGATTCCGCGCGGAATGCGGAAGTGAATCTTACTGGAGGCAAAGGAAGTGTACAAATACAAATCTGATTTTTGCTGGGCCCCCAAGGTACACGGACCCAGTAGCGATTGCGACCCTGGTAAATACACTACACCAGTGGGTTTGGAATTTGGAAGGGGGGCACTTGGGGGGGCACTGCATCTGCCAACTGGGGCACGTGCCCCATTGTGCCCCAGTGTAGCGCCGCCACTGCCATGCAGTGGCGTGTCAGCTAAGCATGTTTGTACAAAAATGTAACTAAAGGTATCCATTTGAACTTAAAGGGGAACTGTGGTCTCCAAACAAGTTAAGTTTAAATGAAAGAAATGACTGACCAGAAAGTTTATGGGTGGGAGGCTGACATGTGACATTCCTGAGGCTTCTCCTGCACAGTGCCACCGGCGAGCACAGCCTCAGACTCCCTCAGTGTGTGAGGGAGACAGGAAGTCCCTCCTCCTCTCTACTGAATCTACTGCCCTTCTCTCTCACTATGTGAAAACAGCCTTTTCAGGCAGAGTTCCACAGAGTTTTCGGGGGGATGTGTCAGAGTGGCCCACAGCACCGTGAGGGGCCATGGCACCCACACGTGGCCACATGGGGCTGTAAAGAAATGGGCCAAGGGGGGCCTGCAACTGGAGGGACCATGGGGTCCATGAGTGGGAGGGACCAGGGGGGCTACAAAGGGGAGGAGACACAGGACAGATTGACTGACAGGTTTCAGTGCAGGAAGTGCAGGGGGCCTGGTGATGCTGCTGCCATATCATACACAAACATGTAAATATCTTCAAAACTATGCAAAATAAACAATGAAAATAACTTGCAAAAACTCTCAGGGGAGCAATTCCTATCAATTTACCTCAATTTACCTAAAGTCATTTTTGGACCACAGTTCCCCTTTAATTGCAGCAGGTGATTTGCCTTCATTGCTTGCATACATATCTAACTTGTACTTTATTCATTTACAATTGGATGTGTAGTTGAGTGCTGGAGACTTGTGTAATGTACATATATATATATATATATATACATATATATATATATATAGTTTATTATACTACATCATGCACAATGTGTTGTTTCTTTTTATATAATAGTTGAATCAAAGTAATGTCACTGGATAAAACGAAGTATTCAGAAAGCATTCCAATCGGGATCAGTACCCACAGTACCCAATTTTTGACCTGTTGATGTATCATTGGTTGACCCTGTTGGATGTGGCAACTTGTGACCCCAGTAAATATGTTTTCACATACAGTAGAGAGTTCATGGTCAACGCATGTGACATGGTGACTACAAGGTGCTGCAAACAAGCCCATGTCATAACCCTCTCACCACTGTGCTTGACTGTTTATGCTCCAATGTGTTCCCATCAAACATGATGCTGTGCATTACAGCCAAAGGCCATTTTTACAGAAATCTGTTTTTGTGCTGCTGAGATCTTTGGGCAAACTTTCCAAAAACATAATTAGGCTTTCTTTTAATTGTTCAGTCATTAACTCATAAAGGCCTGTAGAAGCCTGAGATGTGGCAATTTCTGGGAAGTTGGGCATCTCCCTTGAATGTTTTCCATTCATGAATAATCTTTCTCACTGTAAAATCATTGCCTTACCCCCATTGGAGGCAGTGAGGGTGTTTTTTTTTGGCTACCTATTTGTTTATTAAATGATGACATGGTGAATTCTAATACAGTATTATGTCTAAATTATAGCCTCTAAACAGCTTGGTCCAATCACTGTCTATAATGCGATATCCTGACCACTTCCTGCACATAATCAGATCAATTCAACATTTAACGTTCAATCTCAGTGTTACATAGGCTCCACTTAAAGAAACAACAAAGTGCAGAGTTGCCAGGGGGCGGGTGCATAATGAACTGAACCTGATCTTAGCACAGCTCTGTGCAATGGATTTCTCCATAGTGTACCTATCTGAATATAAATGTAGGGTGTCTTTTTGAACAGATAACGGACACATGCATATAAAACCTTCGTAGAAGACAAATGCGACTCCACACTTTTGTAATATCCCAAATGCTCTTAACTGGTTAATAAGAATGCAATGCAGTGACTCCTTCCTTCATGGACACGTCCATTAATTAGCCTAAAAGTTGTAAAACTCTGGGCCATGGGAATCAAATTGGAAGTTGTCCTCTGCATCAACAAACTTGTTGTGGTGATAGTACTACAGTATATTATGTAAAATAACATAAGGATGTAGTCCAGTAAGATATTGTGGAAATCAGGATACTACAGTATGTACATGTTATAGTTTGCCTTTCCTTTTCAATGAGAAAAAATAAATATAAATAATTGAATGTCTTTTTGTAAATGAGCAAAAAAAGACAATCAACTTTTTTAATAAAACTAGAGAATAAGTTTTAATGTCAGTTTATTATTAACCATTACAAAGCATTTATTTCGAAGCATAAGAACAGGGCTAGAACATTTGTGTAGCTAAAAATCTATGCTCTTTATACTGTATGCTCACAAAAGCAGTTGTTTTCTTGGGAAAAAGACTGAAGCCCATAACTGGCGAAGAAACAGACTCTGAGCCATTAAAAAAAATAGATATTTTAAAGGGGAACTGTGGTCTCCAAACAAGTTGAAAGGCCAGTTTCCTACCTTTAAAACCAGCCATCAAACACCTCTCTACGTGGCTCCACAGCCCAAGAAATGACTGACCAGAAAGTTAATGGGTGGGAGGCAGACTTGTGACATTCCTGAGGCTTCTCCTGCACAGTGCCACCGGCGAGCACAGCCTCAGACTCCCTCAGTGTGTGAGGGAGACAGGAAGTCCCTCCTCCTCTCTGCTGTGTGTCCTGACAGAGAAGGTAAGGGAATCTACAGCCCTTCTCTTTCACTGTGTGAAAACAGCCTTTTCAGGCAGAGTTCTCACTGCCTGAAAAGGCTGTTTCCAGAGTTTTCGGGGGGGGGCGGGTTCAGAGTGGCCCACAGCACCTGTGAGCGGGTGGGGCTTATGCACCCGTGAGTGGGCAGGGCTTAGGCACCCACGAGGTGATGCTGCTGCCATATAACGCACAAAAATGTAAATATCTTCAAAACTATGTAAAATAAACAATGAAAATAAATTGCAAAAATTCTCAGGAGAGCAATTCCTATCAATTTACCTAAAGTCCTTTTTGGACCACAGTTCCCCTTTAAAAGGTAACTGGTCTTCCAAAAAAAAAAAAAAAAAAGGGTAAAAGAGAAGCCATGGGCCCAGGGTAACATCTACAGGTGCAACTTGTAAAGTTATAGTGCTGAAAAGTTTGCAATGAAACTTTCGGATTTCAGAAACTTGTAGTTAGATGGCCAGCACACTGGTATGCCTGTTTATCTCTGCATGTGTTAATCTTAGGAAGCAGATTGATATCTTACTGGCTTTTTTCTGTGTATAAAAATATCCAGGAGTCTAAAAGGTGGCCACTGATGACATCAGTCATGAGTTGTCTGTGTAGGTACTTAAGAGTTTTTGTAATATTAAAGGGGATCTAAAACCTCTAGACAGCCTTGTCCCTAGAAGTGGACAGCCAGTCATATAACAGCCCAGAGACCTTCCTGATTGAACACTTCCTGTTTTCAGCAATGTGACCAGCCCCTGCCTGCATTAATAGGCTCCCCTTCTCAACTTTTCCCCCAGTTGCTAAGGGCTAGGCCACACTGCTGCGTTTTTTCTGCGTTTGCGCTTTTTAAAAATCATTGAAAACACGGCAACGCACCGAAAACGCGCGTTTTCGGGTGCGTTGCGATTGCAATTTGCATTCCGAATTTTTAATTGCAATCGCATGCGTTTTCCTATACCTATTGAAGCAAACGCGACAAAATCGCACATGAAATCGCATGTGATTGCGTTGCATTGTGGCCGTGCCCTTACTGATTTCCCCAGCATTAAATCTTTACTGAGCATGCTTCTTCCCCGGGACAGAGGGGTGTGCAGAAATAAGGTGATGTCACTCAACCTTCTGGAAGCAGGAAGTTTGAACATTCACCCCAATGTCATTTCTCACAGGCTGAAGCCAGAGATGTGATTGTCGGCTCATTATAAAAGAAACACTGCAGGCTTTCATTTAACCCTAACTTGTTTGCAGACCACAGTTGCCCTTTAAGCATGAAGGGGGGTGGGAAATTACAAGTCTGGTGATTTTAACCTGTGACCACACAAGCTGTTGTGTTTCAAAAATTTGTGTTTTAGACTACTGAGCCACCACCATAAAAAGAGGCAGTAAACTCACATGACTGTGTTGTACTGTTTCATAAGTAAGCCTGGGGATTGGAACCTGTTACATCATGGGCTGTTTTTTTTTTTTAAAATAGTAGGAAAATCAGTAAAATTGCAGTATAAATCAGGTGACTATTTTATACTCTTCCTGAAAGGATGTCATTAATGCACTCCAACTGGAAAATAGACTGCAGTGTAACGAGCTGCTCTCAAAATATTATCATGGACTTCCATATTGATGTGAAGACATCTGTATAAAAAATACTCTGCACATGCTCAGAAGGTTCTTTGAATAGAAGTCTTCTTAGTTTTAGAATTGATTTCTTACATGTACTAAATGCAACTTACTCGAAAAGAATTTTACAATGTATAGATGTTCTGGGGAGAAAAGCATTCAAATTCGGATGAAAAAAAAAAGTTTAGTTCTCCTATAAGTCTTTAGTGAACCTTATGAACCGTATCAGCAATATAACTACTCACAGGCTACACTTAAAGATATGATCCACAGGTCATTGTAATTGGAGACAGTAGGCTTTTATTTAACCCTAATTTATCTGTAGACTGCATACCAAAAAATAGAATCTGCAGTAAACTGATCATTTGCACAGAAAAGCAGATTCTGCGGATTATTTGCCCACTATGGGTCATTTGTACCACTTACCAAGTACCATTTTAAAAATATATTAAATTGCAATTTTAACCATATCTGGCTTGAAAACTTTTCTATTGACACTTTTAATATTTTGTACATCTTGGATGTACATTTTACTCAATGAATTTTACTCAACTGCCAGCATTTTTAAAAATATGGCCAGCAGCCTTATGCTTGGTTTTGTACAGTCTTGGTATCCCATTCAACACGAGTTTACAAACACATTGCTCTCCTTCCATTTTATTTTATTTCTTATAGCAATTCTAGAAATGGGGCCAGTCAACAACTCTATAACCAGGATGGCCCATTACTTTAGATTTAGTTTGCAACAGGTAAGCATCAATATTTAATAATAGCAAATAAACTAAGCACAGTTAAACCACTAAAGGATTAAATGTACACATTATTATTCTTGAATTTTCAAATACTTCTCTCTTTAACACAAAGATAGTTACTGCTCATCGGAGACTTGCAAAATCAAACATGCTTTTGTGTCATATTGTCACTCTTAACATTTTTACTATTTTACTTTATGACAGATCTAAAACTTTGCTAAATAGACTTGTGAAGGTTCTCATTCATCCAGGTCATGGTGTATCTGTTGTATTCAATTAGATCAACTGGACTTGAAGTTTAGTTCTTGAAGACGTTTCGCTAGTCATCCGACTGGCTTTCTCAATTCAGAATCTGAACTGAGAAAGCCAGTCGGGATGACTAGCAAAACATCTTCAAGAACTTAACTTCAAGTCCAGTTGATCTAATTAATACAACAGATATTTGCTAAATAGAATTTCAATGAACCAATAGTTTTCTTTGGCAGAGTTAGCTGAGCATACGCATCAACTAGGAAAACATGATCTAGTCTGACAAATGGAGAAAACCATATAAGGTTTGGAACACATGGGACAATATTTGCAGCCCGATTGGCTGCACAGTGTGGGCATTTTTGTTGGTGACAAAGAAGTGCAAATGTGTGGCCCGTTGAAGCCGTAACAAAATATTGGCGATACTACTTTCATTTCCAACTAACACACTAGACTGTATGTGTACCATTCCTAATGGGACCCATACACAAATCCCGATAGTACGAATAAAAATTTCCCGTTGACCTGAAAAAAAACCCAAAACGGACGTGGATTGTACCATATCGGGATATCCTGTTATCGTACGACCGAGATTGGTGCGTGTATAGGTTCCATAAGTGCTGCAATCTGGAGAGCATTTAGGAACAAATTTTAAAAAATTCGATTGTACCAGTCAATCTACCTAATAGCACAAAATCATATTGCCTGCAATAAATTAAGAGGATGTGTCATTTTAAAACAATCTGCTTAAACAGTTAACTAAATTTAGTGCTTTATAACCACCATTTAAAAAAAACGCCTTGTTGGTTGTCAAAAAGACAGTTGATTTCTAAAAACAACCCCTCTTCAAGTAGTATTAGACTACACCGAGATGCGTGAGACTGAACATGCCTACAAGTTGTAGTTGCTGACAACTAAGCTCACAAATGTCACTGGTATTTGTTTTTAATTGGCTAAAAACCTAGAGGCACTTTAAGGATGCAAAGCAAAACTGCATTTGAAGAATTACTCAACATCAAAGTGAATTTAGTAGCGATGGATTATTACCAAATAATATAGATCTTTAATATGATTAATAGATGTTGCACCAACACACCTAGCCAATACCTTGGTACAAAAATGAAGTACAATGTCTACAATTAATAGAGAAAAATTATTTAGACAAGGAATATCAAACTTGTGTCCCAGCAAAAGTTTGAATACTACAACTCCCAGCCTATGCAACCAGGGAACACAGGTAGGTGTAGTTTTCAAACACATGGAAAGCTGCAAGTTTGACATCCCCGATTTAGACAATGAATTTCGTTTCTTTTTTAAAACCAAGAACAGTTTTAGGCCGGTCCCTTTTTGTTTTTGCTAATTTTTACAAAAATAATACATATACATATATTGAATTAAAACAAAATAACCACAACTAGGCGGATTTATGTTTAGAATAAGTATTCTTTAAAATAAAGTAAAATAAAGACTGAGGGTTAAAGTTTAATATAGCTGGGTCAGTAACTGGGAATAAGTGTTTTACTTCAGATAAAATATATTGGTGAAAAATTTAAACCCCCTTTGCAGTCAGAAAGTTTTGTAAAGTACTGGCCTTTAATAATTTGTAGTTCTTTCTAGAAAAAAGGAACCTCCACCCTTTTATTTGGTAGAGATATAGTACAAAGTGCAGGATTCTGATGCCAAAAATCTGGCAAAAACAGTTAATTGCTGCTGCTGAATGGCGGAGAATTACTTGCGATCGTCAATTGTTTTAATAAACTCTACAGCAGCTGTGAACTGCATCCACCAGTAGGACTCTTCCCCACCGAGTCGATTTAAATAAAAATTGTTGATGTATTGCACAGTTGATAGAAGGCATGGAGGGTTGGCCTGTAAGATTAAAGAAAGTTGTTTAGACTTTGATAAAGCTAAATATTGTAGCTAAATATAACCGACATAATACAAAATGAAAATATTCCAAATAAACATGAATAAAATGAAAATATTCTAAATAAACATCAATAAAAGCAATATGGGGCTGCTACAAAAAGAGGTGCAAAAGTTTGCCCATACTATTAATTTACAGCAACAAATCAGATGTTAGTTTTTTACTAGGTTCCTGCAGTTAGACCACCTCTGATTGGTTGCTTTTGATTAATAGCACTGGCAAACTTTAGCAACTTTTATTGCAGCTGGCCACGCATGGAAGGAAGTGCGCCAACAGTCCTCATTACAGGATGTAAATGTAACCACATTTTGATGGTAAAATCCACTAACTGACACGTTTTGTGCTTACTCAGCACTTAATCATATGTACAGACAAACAGACGGGCGGTTCTAGGGTTTTTAGCACCTGAGGCAAACTTGGTAAAAAGGCGCTCCCAATCTGTAATAGGCATCGTGCGAAATTGTGCCACGGTGAGGTGGGCATGGCTTCTGGTTGTGAGTGCGGCTTCCAGTTGTGGCTTAACACTAGGTAAATTCAAACTTTACAATGGGGTGGGGGCAAAGGTAGATGGAAATATATATATATATATATAATCCCATTGACAGATATACTGATGGAAAGCAGATAACAGGATAACTGGTGATTAACAGTCAAAGGAACAGTTGAATAACTGGGAAAGAGACACTGGTGGATAATGGGGAAAGTAAAGAAGAGAATTATAATAGAAATGGCCCCACACAGATAACTATTATATAAGTGTCCCACACATAGAACGATAAAACAAATGCCCAGCTGTTTACATACTTACCTCTGCAATATCAGTGTCACAATGATTTAGATAGCAGATACTCCATAGCAAGAACATTTTGTTAGATGGGCCTTTCCTCACACAGACACAATCCTTTCGCCTAACATTTTGGTATTTATATATAGAAAAAGAACAAAAAAGAATATAGGCTGCAACACGCTAAATATAGTATACAACTCAAAATTCTTTATTGCTTGGAAGGGATCCATTCAGGGTAGCCACCTCAAAAAGCGCAGAGTAGAACAGACAATAAAATCTATAAACACAGTGACACAGTAACAAGGTTGAGAAAGCTTCTGGGACCCAGGCGGAGGACCGAAACGTGTCCCAACTGCCTGTTCCTGCAGGGACCACCTCTGCAACACACACTACATGGACTGAACTAACTGGTAGATATAATGGGTATGGGGGAATGAGAGACCCATATACCCTATACCAGTGATGGTGAACCTTTTAGAGGCCATCACTGAAGTGCCCAAACTGCAACCCAAAACCCCACTTGTTATTGCATAGTGCCAAAATGATCATTTTAACCTGAATACAGAGTTTCTCATATAGAAAAACCAACGCAAATAAATACAGACCAATACAGTAGATAGAATTGATTAAAGATTACCTAATAACCGTTACATTACCACACTTCAGGTTGGTAAGCTGTGGCCATTAACCCCTTCATTACAAAACAGGAGTTTGAAATCCAAAACCACGACTCAAGCAGAGCTGAATGTTATTGCATGTCACCTCTCAGCTACAGACAGCCACGACACTTTCTGTCTGGCTTTCTAGTAACAAACTCTGGTGAACTCTGCTGTGCATGAGTGCCCACAGAGAGGGCTCTGAGTGCCACCTCTGGCACGCGTGCCATAGGTTCGCCACCACTGTCCTATACTCTGTCACTGTGTTTATAGATTATATTGTCTGTACTACTTTGCACTGTGGATACCCTGAATGCTTTTAGATGTTTTTAAAATTATCCCTTCCAAGCAATAGGGGATTTTTAGTTTAGTTTTTAGTATATTATCTTTAGTGTTGCAGCCTATATTCTTTTTTTATATATACATGCCATTTAAAATAGCTTTGCACCTCTTCTCCACTAGAGGTATATACTTTTTTGCCCAGTTCCCTGTCATTCTATAGCATTCCAAACAGGGACTCCCTTACCACCACAGAGGAACCCTAAACGATCAAGCATTATTTAGAGGGTTCATTACCAACAATCCCCCCTCCCGGGGGTCTCCCAGCACACGCAATTTTTAAAATGATTATTTCTGTCGCCTTTCCTGTTCCCCCAGAGGTGGCCTCTGCCTCATTAGAGAAGCGGCCCTGAAGACAGAAGTAACTTAACCATATAGTGAGGATAGACTCCACCCCACACAAATTTGCTAGGAAATCAATACATTTTTTTTTTTGATACCACCTTCACCTTGCCCCCTCCCCATGTTTCACTTATAGTGTGTACTACCTATATGTATTTTATTGCATTAGCCCTTTTATATTTGAAATAAAACTGAATAAAATTAATATATTCTAAATAACATGAATAAAATGAGTATATTTTAGCGATATACAGCTACATGTTTAACTTTTGCAAATTAACTGGCATTCAATTTTTAAACAAAAAATGTTGCACAGTTTTAAAGGATATGTGTACACTGGGAAATTTGTTTTTTAAATTGCCCATTACTGGAAAGTAGAATATTTCTCAACTCACTGTACCATTTGTTGATCTTTCCCTTTAAGCTAAGGCTCCACTACAACGCACCGAAGCACAAGTGTAATCTGGCGAGTTGTTGCACATTGTTCCGCGTTTGAGCATGCAATTTGTTATTTAACATTATGGAAACGCATGCGTTTGCGTAAAAAGATGGTGCATGCAAAACGGAAACGCAATCGCATCGGAAATGGTGACATTTGGTACTTGAACTGCATGGTGGAAACTTCCCTCTCCCAATGCTGCCTCATAGGAGTTACTGTGCATGCTTGCCCTCACAGAGAGTCAGATAGTTTGGCAGGGGGCTGGGGAACAGAGGTTGAGCAAAACAAGTACTGAATTGAAGTCATGCAGCAACACAAACTCATCAGAATAAGTGCTGCTTACATATATTAATTTATAGGTTGAAATGAGTCATTATTTCGGTGTACAATTCCTTGGTACACTGAAGTGTTTGGGTGTAACTGTTACCTTAATAAGGACAAAAACCAGCACCGGAACAAAATCATCTGCTCCTGGGACAGAGTACTCATTGGCAAGGCTTAGAAGATTCATAATTGTTGAACACATCCGCAAAATACATTGTACTTTGTCTCTAGGAGTCTTATATGCACTGATGGTTCTGATTTCAGCCTGAGCAGATGGCCAAGGAGCCTCCCTCAGATACACCTGGTAAAAAAAAGGAAAAGGATGCATGAGTGCCCACAGAGAGGGCTCTGAGTGCCACCTCTGGCACGCGTGCCATAGGTTCGCCACCACTGTCCTATACTCTGTCACTGTGTTTATAGATTATATTGTCTGTACTACTTTGCACTGTGGATACCCTGAATGCTTTTAGATGTTTTTAAAATTATCCCTTCCAAGCAATAGGGGATTTTTAGTTTAGTTTTTAGTATATTATCTTTAGTGTTGCAGCCTATATTCTTTTTTTATATATACATGCCATTTAAAATAGCTTTGCACCTCTTCTCCACTAGAGGTATATACTTTTTTGCCCAGTTCCCTGTCATTCTATAGCATTCCAAACAGGGACTCCCTTACCACCACAGAGGAACCCTAAACGATCAAGCATTATTTAGAGGGTTCATTACCAACAATCCCCACATTGGTGCTCCCGGGGGTCTCCCAGCACACGCAATTTTTAAAATGATTATTTCTGTCGCCTTTCCTGTTCCCCCAGAGGTGGCACTCTGCCTCATTAGAGAAGCGGCCCTGAAGACAGAAGTAACTTAACCATATAGTGAGGATAGACTCCACCCCACACAAATTTGCTAGGAAATCAATACATTTTTTTTTTTGATACCACCTTCACCTTGCCCCCTCCCCATGTTTCACTTATAGTGTGTACTACCTATATGTATTTTATTGCATTAGCCCTTTTATATTTGAAATAAAACTGAATAAAATTAATATATTCTAAATAACATGAATAAAATGAGTATATTTTAGCGATATACAGCTACATGTTTAACTTTTGCAAATTAACTGGCATTCAATTTTTAAACAAAAAATGTTGCACAGTTTTAAAGGATATGTGTACACTGGGAAATTTGTTTTTTAAATTGCCCATTACTGGAAAGTAGAATATTTCTCAACTCACTGTACCATTTGTTGATCTTTCCCTTTAAGCTAAGGCTCCACTACAACGCACCGAAGCACAAGTGTAATCTGGCGAGTTGTTGCACATTGTTCCGCGTTTGAGCATGCAATTTGTTATTTAACATTATGGAAACGCATGCGTTTGCGTAAAAAGATGGTGCATGCAAAAGGAAACGCAATCGCATCGGAAATGGTGACATTTGGTACTTGAACTGCATGGTGGAAACTTCCCTCTCCCAATGCTGCCTCATAGGAGTTACTGTGCATGCTTGCCCTCACAGAGAGTCAGATAGTTTGGCAGGGGGCTGGGGAACAGAGGTTGAGCAAAACAAGTACTGAATTGAAGTCATGCAGCAACACAAACTCATCAGAATAAGTGCTGCTTACATATATTAATTTATAGGTTGAAATGAGTCATTATTTCGGTGTACAATTCCTTGGTACACTGAAGTGTTTGGGTGTAACGGTTACCTTAATAAGGACAAAAACCAGCACCGGAACAAAATCATCTGCTCCTGGGACAGAGTACTCATTGGCAAGGCTTAGAAGATTCATAATTGTTGAACACATCCGCAAAATACATTGTACTTTGTCTCTAGGAGTCTTATATGCACTGATGGTTCTGATTTCAGCCTGAGCAGAGGGCCAAGGAGCCTCCCTCAGATACACCTGGAAAAAAAAATGAAAAGGATAGAGATGTAATGTATTCACTAATCAATTACAAAATAAAAATGGACCACTTGAAACTATACAGTTGTTTTAAAAGGCTTCTGTGATACATAAGACACCTCCTATGAGAACCTCGAATTTATCTAACGAAACTGATTGTCTGTAGAAAACAAGAGGTGCGCCACTTTAATTTGGTGCTAAAAATATTATCAGCCAGGAAGAAAATGGTGTAGCAGCATCCAGGATTAAAAGCAGCCTTTACTCAACACATCAAAGGACACAGACATGAAGGCTAATCACCTGATTTGTTTTGTGCATCTGGGCACAAGTACAGATTTTACTCCCAAACCATGACCTCCTAATAATGTCCGTTATGGGGATCATTTACAACGCACGACCGTACATACACAAACCAATTGACGGTTGTTGGGCCCTCAGCAGGCACAGAGCATTGCAGGTTGAGAGTGATCTTTGTAAGTGTCTGTATGAAGCTTTAAAGTGGCCATAGAGACTGCGCGCGTGGTCATATGAGTGCAACCGTAGCTTTTATGCCCACCAATAATTATAGGGGAGAGCTCTTAAAGCACAGTCCAGGGAGAAAGCCCTATGCTTTAACAGATCCTAAAGGCAGCGGACACCCCTAAAAGACAAGTTTGGCGCTGCACATAAGAAAGTGTGCACTATATAGTTCTCTTTAAAATACAAATCTCAGGCATCCCCCAATTACCTGGTTGTACGCTTATAATAAATTATGTTACCTCGGGTATTTGCAGTGCTCTATGATTAGCGGTCACCACCTTGGACAACCTTTTGATGTGTCCATGCAGCACCCTGAACAGAGGAAAGTTTAATAATTATTAGTATATATTAACAAGGCAAAGAAATGAGTCCCCCCGCTCTTTACTTTCATAACTTCATTGTGATCTCTTATCCTGCTAAAACACTTACAGGGTTATTCAATAAAAGTTCTTATCGTTTAAAATGGTGCTAATTTTGCCCCAACCAATCAGGTCTTATTTACCATTTGAAAGCTAACATCTGATTGGTTGGGGCAAAATTAGCACCATTTTAAGCGATAAGAACTTTTATTGAATCTCCCTGTTAATGTCTTTTCAAACTTACTGATCCCGTAGAATGTCTGCATCTTGGTTGGGATAGAAGGCCAGCTTAAAGATGCGGTTCATGACGCTTCGTTCTATAGCAATTTGTGCATCTTGCAGTTGTTCCTCACTGGCTTTCTGCCAAATCACATCTTGCGCCATAGCCCCATAGAGAGATTGCAAAAATTCTTCAACTTGAGCAGTTTTGTCATCAGCTGCAGTCAACCTCTGAAAATCTAAACAGAAAGGTTTTATTACACAACTTTGCACACACACACATATAAATACATTCACTAACATTTCAATAATGTATCTTCCACAAAATTCTCCACGGTATGATGCACAACACAGAAATAAATAATCATTAGCAGACATAAGGCTGCATTTCGTTCTTGCTATGATGGACATGAAATGTTTTTAATATTGTTGGAAATAGTAACTAAATACCAAATAAATTTCAATGGGTCCAAGATACAATCTATTAACAAGTTTGGTTGAAACGGTCACAATGAGAAAGGAACACATATGCCAAAAGACGTGCTAGTTTAAAATTATGCTCACTCATCAATAGTGGAGCATGCCTATTATTTATTTATTGGGAGGCAGACATTCCACCCTCAGCAGCTGTTGGGGTCCAGATCTATATAAAAATTATTTAATGGCACTGGAGAGATATTCAAGTTATGTATGATTATCAGAGGGCATCATCACATATGCCAGGTTTAAAGGGCATGTGCAATCCTTGTACTAAAATGTAATATGTTATAGAGCACCTCCCAAATCCCCAGTTCCGTTTTACTTACAATTATAAGTAAACTCTTCTGCTGCAATGTGCCCTTTATGTTCACGAGTAGCATCAGTGAAGGCTTGTTCGGTAATGGCCGCCAGCCATTTGCAGTGACATCACAATGGTGGCTGTGACGGACAGATTTTAACAGGAAGTAGAAGGGAGCCACGCCGGTGGATCATGTATTTGTAAGTGTAATATCTCAGCCAGGAAAATGTATTTAAGCTTGTAAGTAAAACAGAACTGGGGTTTTGGTGGTGCTCTATAACATGCTCAACTTTAGTACATGGAGTAGACATGCCTTTAAAGGGCAATTATAGTGAGAAAATTGTTTTTTTTTAATTTCTTCTAATGTATCCTATAAGTCATCCCATCCACCAGGGTACCTTTAGTTTCTTTAAATTCTACATAGTCCCCGAGATATAAGCCTTTGAATATGCTGTGATTTGTAGGAGCTGCTACACCTCATCTGTCACTCAAAGGCACACACCCACACAATCCAAAGCTCCCATGCAGTACTGTCACACACTCTCTCACCCACACTATATGTACCATGTGCAACATATAGTCAAATGCTGTAGTGCTAAACACAATCAATAAACCATTAACCCAGCAATATGAGCATAACACACTATAAAACAGCCCCTCCCCCCAAAACAAATCTTATATACATACAAAACCAGTGACTCAAATGGAACACTAATACAGTATATATAATACAGTAATACAGACTATATACCAAACAAGACACACAGTGCAATCTATGAAATATATAGACTAAAGCAACTGAAATGTAACAGGACAACAAGCAGTGTCACTGTGTTTGTGAAGGTCTCACTACAAGCTGCTGTTACACTGACTCTCTCTTCAGTGATTATGATCTCAGCTAAGCAGGTGGAGAGATATGAACTTTAGGTAAAAAATAAATAACAATTAGCAAAGTTAGAGAACAGGCAGAGTTCAGTAACTTACTTGTAAAGAATCTCAGCACCACTTGTCCTCCTCTCTCCCCCTCTGCCCCTCCCTTCAGCATATTGCTATTTTATCCCACACTTTGACTGCTTGCAGTCTAGCTCTGGAAGGGAGGGGTCAACAGGATGTCAGCACTTCATTTAAAGTCCTTTCAACTGACAATGCTCGGACTCTGTATACAGCCCGTCACTGCTTGAGGGGGAGTAGACCGAGAGGGGAGGGGGACTACACAGCTTGGTACAAACTTTTGCCAGTGTGAAGAAACGAAGCCACACAGAAACATGAAAGTAAGGCAGCTTATACTAAGTGATCTATACATTGTATACAGACAAAGTTTTTTTTTCACTATAGTTGCCCTTTAAAGTAAGCATTGCCTGCAATCTAATGTATGCACACAGACGAGGACCTAATGTTTAAAGTTCTTACCCTGGGCACATAAAAATTGAGGATGGTGGTTTGTGAGAAGGTTTTTTTCATCTTTTAAGGTAACCTATAAGTTTTTTTTGTTTCTATGTGTATCTATGTGCAAAAAGAGGAATAATGGATGCAAAGGAGTTCAATTTAAAAATGACAAATGAAGTGAATATTGGGTATTTATGCCAACCTTATCTCTACTTAAATACCCAAGTTTTTGATGACCATTGCTTTCCTGTAATCAAATGATTAAAATAGTGTAACATTAAAGTGCAACATTGCCTTAGGGCTAGGCCACACTAGCACTTTTTTTGCGCGTTTCGCGTTCGCGATTTCCGCTAAAATGGAAATCGCGGGAACGCGAAAATTCCCGCGATTTCCGATGCGCATGCGATTGCGCGTCCGTTCGCGTTTTGGTAACGCATGCGTTCACCATTTTTGTTGCGTTAACACATGCGTTTCCATAACACAAAAAGGCGAAAACGCATGCGCAAAACGCGAAAGAATCACACGATTGCGTGCGATACAGCTCGTGATTTGGTGCGCGATTCCTGTGTGTTGCAGTGTGGCCTCACCCTTAGGAGACAGAGCACATTCACATTATAACAATATGCTGTGTCTCAAATAGCAAATAGTTATATTTATGGATTATGGGGAGTTTAGTGTCCCTTTAAAGTGCAGGAAACTGCTGGGCAGGAGCTGTCAGTGCCTCTTCCTGTGCATGTATCTTGGCTAGCCTCATCAAGGTATGAGGCATGCTCAGTATAGCCCTTTTCCCCCTCTCCCTCCCTATCAGGGAGTAATGTAGCTATAAAAGCTTTTGTGACAATGCAGGGGATACCCTCCCACCCCCAACCGCTCTATTCATTTCTCTAAAATCGTTGTCAATCTCTGCTTAAAATCCTGTGCTGTTTACAGTGTAGCCAGCTGCGGCTGTGATCGGCTGCTGGCCCGGCCCCCTGCTTGCAGTTCCGGCGGGCATGGGAGCCAGACCAGAACAGCGCAGGATCGAGGAGGTGTAAGTAAAGATTGACAAAGATTTTAGATTAATGAATATAGCGTTTGGGGGTGGGAGGCTATCCCCTGCATTGTCACAAAAGTTTTTATAAAGGGTGGATATGCCCTTTAAAAACAGACCCACCTCTCTGAATTGGATCTGTTATGGGCTGTTTGGCAGCCCTCGTGTTTAGTACAAATGCATTTTAACCCTTTAAGTCTACAACAATTACAATAGTCAAATAAAACCTTGTATGATAAAAACCTTGTATAAATTCCTGGATTTTTATTTCCTTGCTTTCTAGTAAGAGTCGCACACAGACAGTTGTAAAGTATCGAGTTGAGACCTCCTTGTCTCTCTGAACCCTTTGCAGTAGGCGTTCAAGGTGTGCTTGTGTGCTCTGTAGTCCCTGCCGACATCTTGTTAGATATGCAATGTATGATGCTCTTTTCCTGCAAAGATCAATACATTCTTATAATACTGTGAAGCCTCAGCAATACACATTCAGGGTTATTCAATAAACGTTCTTATCGTTAAAAAATGATGCTAATTTTGCCCCAACCAATCAGATGTTAGCTTTCAAATGTTAAATAAGATTTGATTGGTTGGGGCAAAATTAGCACCATTTTAAACGATAAGAACTTTTATTGAATAACCCTGATTGTTTCATTAGAAAACTCCATATACATTTGAAAGAAATTTATGTAAATGGGTTTATAGTAGCTTTACAAAAAATTAAAAAAGCTTTAATGGAGAAAAGATACTTTCAGTGCGATTAATTTTACTAGAGTTAAAGCTATCCATACACAGCTTGACTTGTGTTTGACCATTTAAATAAAATGATTAACTAAGACCAAACAATAGAAGAACTATGCATGGGTTCTACTATTTCTGATGATCTACAGATTAAAGGGTATCTCCACTGAAAATTTTTTTTTTGCCCATTTAGTTTTATTGAAGAACGGGAAGTAATAAATAAATTTAATAAAACCTGCAGGAGCCAGGAGAGAAGGTAAGCAGCTACTTACCCGATCGATCGCTCCTCCGCCACATACTCTGACAGGTCCCTACGGACTCTGTCTTCTATGCGCATCGCACATGCGCATAAGACAGTGTCCATCAGGACCTGTCAGACTAAGTGCCGGGGGAGCGAGCGATCAGGTTAGCATCTTACCTTCTCTCCTGTAGGTTTTATTGAAGAACGGGAGGTAAGACACAGCTCCTTTACCTCCCGTTCTTCAATAAAACTAAACGGGCAAACTTAATTTTTTTAGATACCCTTTAATGCAACTAATACAGAATCAACTGAAAGCTGTAAAAAATTTCAGATACTAGTACAATCTACTGAAATGTTCCAACATGTGCAATCAAGGCTCAACTGATTCTCCACTCTATAATGATTACATTTAACTAATTAATTAAACTGAACAACCAGCCCATGCATGGCTACCATTAACCTGTATCTATGACAAATAGATAATTAAGTGGTACCTGTAATCCTCTGCAATTGATGCCAGTATCTTACTGCAGGAGCGGCTGTCAAAATGGTTCACACAACGCATAGTTTCTTGTATCTGAGCCATCAAATTTTTGTCCTGGAGATTAATAGCCTCTGCAAGTTGCACTTTAAGGAAGCATACAATTTCATTGTCTGCAGAAATATAGAAGACAAGAGTTTACCTGCAGACAGTTTAAAGAGATATTCTTGACCCATAAAAATACTTCAAGGAACTCAAACATGTAAGCAATGGTGCCCTGATAGCCATATATTGAAAAAACATACATAATTTACACATATAGGTTAACCCACCTTAACACAAGCCTGAGCCAGGTAAACAATAGTTCAAGCAAAGAATAACCAAATCATTTATTTTCTCTACTGCTTACACCAACCTCCTTCTTCAGTCACCCCTGAGAGCTGCAGATAGTCTATTTTTTTTCTTCTAGAAAATCCATAATAAACAGTAACAGAACCTAGCACCACCAACAAAGACTGTGCACCTCTGTGACTTCAGGAAGAGTATAACAAGTAACAAATGTATTTCATATATAGAAATATTATTACTAAACATTCTATTGTTGAAAGTTAAAGAACTAGGGGAATGATTGTTGTATATTAGAATGATATCCTAATATATATTAAACAGAACACTTTAAAGAAAAATCAAAAATGTATAAGACATAAACACACAATGTTTGGGCAGTTTTAGTTCCTGAGGAATGGAAAGAAAGTCTGATTGGTTTCTGCAAATTAATAGCACAAACAAAGTTTGCAACTTTAATTGTATCAGCCTCATAGTGTCATGAATATCCTAAATGGCACAGGACTGAACATTGTATTACTCAGTCAGTACTCAGCACGCACTGGTGCAAAGTTTTACTTTTCTCCTGGTCTGCACCATGTCTCTGTGTCAGAAGTCTCACCCCCCCAGAATGTGTAGTATATAAAGCTAGTTACATGGTTGTATATCTGTTGTATTCAATTAGATCAACTGGACTTGAAATGTAGTTCTTGAAGACGTTTCGCTAGTCATCCGACTGGCTTTCTCAATTCAGAATGACTTGTACAAGAATCTGTGGCAATTATGTACCCTGGAAAATCCCAATTAGCATATCACAGCCAGGTGTTAAGGGTGTGATTGGATAGTGGCTAAGAGGTGTTATAGGAACGCCCAGAGTAAGGTGTTAAAACAGCATTGTACATGGCAGACAGTTGGTGTCGAACCCCCCCACCTCTATTCAGGCTTGGTTTCTTTATTTTCACATAAATGGCCTCCTTAACACCTCTCTTGAACCAGTCACGTTCCTTCGCCAATATGTTAACATTACAATCTTCAAAGGTATGTCCTTTATCCTTAAGATGCAGGTACACGGCTGAGTCCTGACCCGAGGAATTGGCTCTTCTGTGCTGGGCCATACGTTGATGCAGTTGCTGTTTGGTCTCCCCCACATACAAATCAGAGCATCAGAGCAACAGAGGCGAAGGCTAAAGAAATGAAACATCTCAGAGGAGCCCTTAAAACTTGTGGATATCCAGACTGGGCCTTTGTCAAAAGAAGTAGAAGGAAAGAAAAGAACACAAATACCAACAGTGAAGGGGAAAAGCAAGACAGGAGGAAGAACATGGTCATCCCATATGTAGCAGGGGTCTCCGAGAAATTAAGAAGAATTTTCAAAAAACATCGTATCCCTGTCTGCTTTAAACCAAACAACACACTGAGGCAGCAATTGGTACATCCGAAAGACCCAATACCAAAACACAAGAAAAGCGACATCATATATGCAGTGCAGTGAAGAATGCTATGAGTGGTAGGTGGGGGAGACCAACAGCAACTGCATCAACGTATGGCCCAGACAGAAGAGCCAATTCCTCGGGTCAGGACTCAGCCGTGTACCTGCATCTTAAGGAAAAGGACATACCTTTGAAGATTGTAATGTTAACATATTGGCGAAGGAACGTGACTGGTTCAAGAGAGGTGTTAAGGAGGCCATTATATGTGAAAATAAAGAAACCAAGCCTGAATAGAGGTGGGGGTTCGAACCCAACTGTCTGCCATGTACAATGCTGTTTTAACACCTTACTCTGGGCGTTCCTATAACACCTCTTAGCCACTATCCAATCACCCCTTAACACCTGGCTGTGATATGCTAATTGGGATTTTCCAGGGTACATAATTGCCACAGATTCTTGTACAAGTCATTCTGAATTGAGAAAGCCAGTGAGATGACTAGCGAAACGTCTTCAAGAACTACATTTCAAGTCCAGTTGATCTAATTGAATACAACAGATATACCATGACCTGGATGAATGAGACCTTCACAAGCTTACATGGTTGTAATTATTTCCTATGCTTTCCTCTGTCTTTGGACACCTTAAGGAGAGAAAGTTTTTCATTTTCAGGCTTGATTTAATGAAACATTTTAGGACAGGTCTGATGATGCCAATGGTTTGGCATCTTCCCTCTGTCTCAGCAGGAGGATTCAAGTAGGCAAGCTCAGGCCTGTGATGAGAAGGCAGAGCAATGTTGCTGTTGATGTCACAGCTCACAGTGTAAGCAGGAAGTATCACCCCTTAAAGGAGAACTATCGTGTGAAAACAACAACAAAAAAACCCCAGTTAAAATGAAAAGTACTTGGGACAGGGATACAGGACAGGTAATTCCTATCTCCCAATATTGTTTCTGGCAAATTAAAACTGTATTGGCTGTAGCTCCTTACCGAAACAATATTGTGAGGTGGGAATAATCAGTCCTACCTCGCTGCCCCAGGTACTTTCCATTTTTAGAGTCTTTTTTTTTTAGAGTATAGTTATCCTTTAAACTGCAGGATAAACTGCAGCTAAAAGCACGATTGGTGTGTGCTCTTTTAAACAGAGGGCATTTGTATAGAGATCACAGTTCTCTTTTAAACACCCTTACAAAACATTGTATAAATACACCAAAATAAATATTGTGCAGTTCGGGAGTGTTAACATACCGCTTGACTAAGTTTTTGAATAATGCTTTGAATTAGGGAACTGTGATCTCCATACAAGTGACCTTAATTAAAAAGAGCACAGGCTTCTAACTAAAGTCTAATAGGTGTACTTTTTCCTGCTAGCACTGTGAGCTGTGACATCACCAGAACCCCTGTCCTGCCCCTAAGTTTTAGGTTGGAACATGCCCAATTGTATCATCAGCTGCATGATAAGCCTGAAAATAATGCCATTTTTATTTTTATAGTTAAGCCATAAGCCTGAAAATAAGGTGTTAATATGTAGAGGAAAGGAAAGAGAATGGTTGTAGGTCAGTAACTAGCTTCAAAAAATATAGATTTTTTTGGGGGGTCGTGTTTTTTACCCAGCTCATCATGTGCCTGTCACAGACTCAAACAGAAAAGGAAGTGTAACTTTACAAGACAAGAAATTAAGATCCAGAGAAGCTACAGCATCCAGCTTGTTTCAAAGGTATGAGGGCACTTTATAAGGCATACATTTGTCAATATTTGTATTTGGTGATATACATTACCAAAAAAATAAGTTTTTTTCTTTTGATAACTGAAAAAATACATTTTTAAATTTTTCCTTTAAAGTTTTTTAAAATAATAATAAAAATATAGAAAATGAGTAGTTCAACATTTTTCCTACATGTATTATAAGAATATTCTACAACTTAACCAAGCATTTTAATTTAATTGGAAGATAGCTTACCTTCTGGATCTGCATTTTCTGGCAGTCCATTCCTCGTTGAAAGAGACAGCATGGGAAAAGCTACTGAATCTGCAGAGCACAGAGCTAGACGCAGCTTTTTTTTAACATCCCTGAAAAAAAATTGCAGTAGCTAAGAAACTGAGCACTACAGGGGCTAATCAAGAAATAATTAATTAGTTCAAATAAACAAGTCTCTACTTTGTATGTGGTATGTATGAAAGCCTACTAACAAAATGAACAGCATAAGAGAAAGCACATCTAAAAAGACAAACATTTAAGTGGGGGACCCAAGGACTAGCTCTGTAGCACAGAGCTATAGGAGGCAGAAGACATTTACCAAAAAAACAAATCAGAGTATCAGTGGTACACACAAATTTGCACCTATGAGCATTATGACATGCCCTTTAAGCCTCTTGTGTAACAATGTCTTTGCTGGGAGATCCCTACATCTGTGTAGGTATACGTATGTAAATCCAGCTGAATCTGACTGAGTTATCCTTTAAAAAATCTTTCATTATCTGAGGACTTCTTTTGCCACCCTGCTTTCTTAAATTGTTGAACAGTAAAAAAGCCACATGACAAAGCAACCTTAAAATGGAGAGATTTACGCAAAAGAGATGGGAAAAGGTTTATAAGAAAGATAAATCGAGGGGATTCCAAGAATATACCTTATTTTGTGAGAAACTATACACCAAAGTGAACATGTATGTCATATAGTTAAAAATAACTGAGGCATACTACAGCAAGTCCCAAAATGAAAGGCATAATAGGAGAAACATTTTACAAGACGCGTTACAGTATAAAGCCTGCTACAAATGTGAGGCCAGGAGATGTGCATTGTGTAAAGTATGAAAAAGGTTTAGTAGTACAGCAACAAGAGAGATACTTGTTATTGCTCATAATGCAAGACCACATACATAGTATACCTTGGCTACTTGCCAGATATGCCATAAACAATACATGGGTAAAGCTTAAGGTTCGTATACACGTGCGATTGCGGGTCCCGACCCGCGACACAGGATGTGTACGAACAAAGTTTCAGCCAATAATTGGTCTGTGCATGGGCACTTTATCGGCTGAAACGGCCGCTCATTCGGTGATCCACACGGCGGATCGAACGACCGCCAAAGGAACGACCGTTCACGGTCCGTCTCCCTCTCCCTTATGTCCATAGCTGTTACACTGTAGGGCCAGAGAGAGGCTACTTACATCCCTTCAGCCAGTAGGCATCAGGAACCATTCCAAACTTGATCTCCCTTTCCACTCCCAGCAAGAATCCAGGGGGAGACTCAAATGGTATAAGTCAAAGTCCTGAAAAGGACCCAGGCAATCACGCTACATAACACACCCACATACCTTCCCTTATCTATTTGACATCCCAGACAGTCCAAGGCAATTCTGCCACAATGTGCAATTTTAATTAAACAGCACCATTGAACAACTTGAGACCCTTTACAGGTTCCAGATCGACAATCACTATGGTGTTAGAACAGCACAGGATAGGGATTAGCTTTAAAGATTAGGGAGAGATGTTTTTAAAGGAGCTAAAAGCTCCCCACAGAGTATAAAATGAAGTTGATCCTTCTTATAAACAGAAGTACCTCACAGACTCATGTTATTACAATAGCATTGCCCTAATAATCTAACACATAAACACATATTTCTCACTTCTAAAGAAATGGGTGGGGACATGCAAAGTATCTTATTTATTGCCTGTAGCGAAGGGCATGTGTCTAGATGTAATTCACCCTAATGGTATAGAGCAGGGGTATTGAAATTGTGACCGTTCACGTTTGAAAACTACAACTCCCAGCATTCTCTGTAGTAAGTTTTTTTTTTTCTAAATGCCCTTTAAGTAAGGCATGTATACAGATGTAATACAGCCTAATGGTATAGAGCAGGGGTGTTGATCTTGGGCACTTTCACAACTCCCAGCATTCTGTTAGTATTAAATTTCTTCTTTATATCCATTGGCTAATGAATGTATTAAGATGCAATATAGAGTAATGATATAGAGCATGGGTGTTGAACTTTTCACATGTTTAAAAACTACAACTCCCAGCATTCCCTGGCTGCACAGGAAATTTTAGTTGGAAAATTTAGTTTTCATACATCCTGGAATAAAGTCATTTTACTGACTTACAAACATTATAAGCCCATGGTCATGCTTTAGCGATTCCTACCCAAGGTTTGGAATATGCAAGTGATTCATCATGCCCTAGGTTTAGGGAATGATTATTCATGTCACTTCAGGCAGTAAGAGTCCCACATCCAACCACCTATCTGACAGCTATATTCCATGGAATATAGGTAGAATAATCCTGCAGGTCTGAAAATAGACTCGGGCAATTCGGTCACAATGTGCAGTTCAAACCAAACAGCACCATTGGTCAACCTGAAACCCCATACAGGATCCAGATAAACATGCTATGATTATACTTATTAGTATTTACCACAGCAAGTTCCATATTTACAACCACTATAGGATTAGGACAGCACAGGATAGTTATTAGCTATATGGGTTTGGGAGAGACAGAGACATTGTTAATGGAGCTAAAAGCTCCCCATAGAGTATACAATTAAATACAGCCTTCTTATAACAGATGGTACCTCACAGCCTTATGTTGTTAATATATTAATATTGGGGGAAATGGAAAAACTGGCCACTTCTCGAAGAATGATGGGTAGTTTCAGAGACATGCAAAGTCATTTTATCACAGACATCACTTCCTGTCTTGCAAACAGAAACTGGATGTCTTATTACTTTCTATGGAGAAGGGGGGTAAATGTGAGAGTCTGAAGAATATTCTAATTGGCTCGTGTTTTACAATGAGGACATAATTGGGTGTAATACAGGAACTTCCTTACACTTCCTGTCTTGTCATGTACAATGATTTTTTTGATTTGCTAACAGTGTAAGATCAGAACCTCATTGGATGTTAGTACAATTCCACTTCCTTTTAGTGTCTACATGGCGACCCATGTAGAAATCCTAGAGGTGTGGCTAAACCTACCATTTTGAGGGAAGTAAAGTAAGTATACTTCATTAATTGTATATCATTTGTTTTGTAATTCAGTAGTAGGTAGTAGTACTATACTTTGTATAGTGTTATTTGTTATGGTGATTTTAATTAAATAGTGATAATTACACACATACCTATAGACCTTTCCTATGATTAATAGTGTTATATACCCCCACCTAATTTAGTTATAAAATAAATAAATGTATTTATATAATATAAAGGGTATAAGCAATCAAAAAAACTAAAAAAAAAATGTAAAGAATAAAAGAAAACGTTAACCAATAACATTCAATTGCACACTATAAACGGCACACTGGCACTTAATTAATGTATTTGTTCAAGTAGTGTAATAATTTGAGAAACACATTGTATATATTTAACAATACATTGTAGGAAAAATTATCCTTCAATGTATATTGTTTTTGCTATGCTGATATTATTTACAATATAAAATAAAGGTTGGTGAAAATGAATGAACTATAGCAGTTATATATAGTATATCTGTTTATAGAATCAAATCCTGTGAAATTGATGTTTAATTTTGAAAAAAGATTAAAGGATAACTGTATTGCCTCAATGCATTTTCAAAAAAAATTGCTCTAAAAAGAGTAAAGGTATGCAGCCCTCCCCATACATTTTTTCCCTGATTTCGAACTTCTCTGCCTTCAATTAGTCATGCTGTGAAGGGGGCGTAACGATTCTGTCTGCCTCTGTCACTCAAAGCTAGCATGCGATAAAACACTTCTCCACCCACCCGTGATCAGCTTGATTATGTAGGCTGTATCCTAGCAACAGGACATTTAAAGTTTGTTTGACTGGCAGAGGAGGAGGAGAGAGGTTGCAACAGATAATCCCACCAGTCAATGACAAGTGATATGTTAACCATGGCCCTGGGCTGTCTAGGAGGCGGGCTTTTAGCACTCATCTTTGCTGTGTGATATCTAAGGGAGGGCAGCACGGTTGTAAATGTGAATAAGCGATTTCAGCTGCTGGAAGTGTGGACATGTAATAGGGGTGACATTATTTTTTTGATATTGTCCTTTCATTTGTTACACTATACTATGAACTTTGTATAATATTGTGTATTTTTTAATTTTATGGTGTTTAAGGATTGTCCATGTATAATTGGTCACATGGGTCTCCCCATTTGTCTCTGAGGAATAGTCTACTGGCTATGAAACACGTCAGGTCCCCCTAGTAAACCTGAATAAAGATACATAAGTAATATCTACCAGCTTACCACCAAATTAGCGTTTGTTGGTGTATTGTGGGAACTTTCCCTGAAGTGTTGGGAGAGTGAGACCTGCAAACTAAGGAAGTGAAGTGTAGCGGCAGTAACCTGTAACCCTTCAGTGTTTGACTCAGTAGCACAGAAGTTTAAATTTAGATCAAAAGAGAATGGCAAAGTAACAAATAATAAGCAAACATTTACTGAATCATTACTTTTAATACCATAGCCATGTTACATACCTATACAAAAAGGTAGGCTCTTGGGGAGGAGCTACTTGGCTAGCAGAATCAAGTAATTCATCTGTTGTCATATTCTGTAGTGTATCATCCCTAGGAGAATCATTGAGGCTTTCTCCATCAACAGGCTCTACAGCAAAATAAGGGAAAATAAATAATAACAATCTATCACAGGTGTACATCTTCTGTTCTTTAGGGACTGTGTACTATGTACTGTGCACCCTTTTATTTACTAACCTTAGTTATATCTCTCCTAATTTCAAAGTTTTCATTTCCTGTGTTCCTTTTTTTCCAGTAATTTTAAATCGTAGATTTTAATCACATTTTCCAGGCTTACTTCCTCATATAGTAAGGAGTCTTACCACACTGGATTTCAGTCAGCTCACAGTCCAGTGTCTAAGGTGCCTTACTGGGGTATTAAAAAATGTGGAGTCAGATTAATCTGCTCAGTAGGTTTCGTTCACCTTCGGATAGTGAAGGTTTCTGAATAGCATTGCACTGTTGAGAAATGCAATGAGCTTTGAAAAGATCAGGTTCACTTCATTACCGCCCCCCCTCCCTTCAGCTCTGCACTATGTTGTTTCTATAAGTAAAGGCATCAAGACATCAGCGTACACCAGTGTACATGTGTTAATAAACACTATTTGCTGTAAAGACTGGTGTGCGCTGATGTCTTGATACCTTTGGATGTTCATGCCCGTGGCTACAGTTAGTCAGTAGCACCCAGCACTAAGACACTGAATTGGATGCTCGATACGGATAGTGTGCGGGACAACCGACAGATTGATTTGTTTCTATAAGTGTAACTATTAAAATTGAAAGGTATGCGAATGAAATGCAATCTGTAAGACTATGGAAGACAACTAAGTATCCTCTTTCAGAAGGAAGAGCACCTTAAAGGGCATGTCCACCGCCAAAACTAAAACGTGCACCTCTGGGAAGTGTTAAAAAAATCCTTAGTTTTCTCCTATGCTCCTTATGGTGGTAATGCAGTGCTTGCTGAAAATCCCGGAAACTGAAAAGCAGGAGCCTCTCTGTGTGTAATCAGGTTTCTGCCCCTTTCCTGTACTCTTGGAGGACTCCAAGAGTACAGCCCCAAAACTACCACCCCCAAAACTATAATCCCCCCAACTACTGCCCCACCATGTAGTGTAGTTTAATCCTTACCTCACATCCCAGCTCCATAGGGTTCTCCTGTAGTACCCCCCCCCAAATCCAAAACTACCACCAGGAGGATAGCAGGGCTCTGCCTGCTACCTTGCCTCGGTAGATATTTGCCATGCGACTGCAGCCCTTCTCCCCCCTCCCTCCCCCTCCCTCTCCCTCCCTCTCGTTCTACTATCCCTCCCCCTAGCACAAATCCCCCTTAATATGCTGCTCCCCATGTCCACCCCAGCCCCCAACCGCTGCACTGAATGACCGGCAGGCGCGTCCGTGATTGGCTGCCGCTCAGCCAATCACAGACGCGACTGCGGTCCCGCCCCTCTGCCTGCATTCTCGCAAGCAGAGGGCCGGCAGTGCGGCAGAGGAACGAGGGGAGGTAAGTAAGAGTTTGGGGGGCTTTCTGAAAACTTTTTTATGCGGTTGGGGCTGGGGGACATGGGGGAACAGCATATTAAAAATTAGTTTTACAGGTGGACATACCCTTTAAAAAATATATATTCTGTAGTGAATGGGACCCCCACATAAACTAATGATTAGAACTTTAAAAAGTGCACAGATACAGACTTCATTCCCCCTTTGTAGCCTTTAGCCAATTCTTTTACAGGACAGATTAGGTAAGGGAGCGGTGACTGAGGTCAGGGGTGTGGCCAGTTACACACCGTTATTTCATCCAGTTCTTCAGGGGGATATTTTAGTTGGCATTTTTAGAGGGGATATTTTCAGAATCTGAAGTAAAAGATTCACTTCTTTAAAGCAATATTTAGGTGATTTGGGAAGATTTAAAGCAATATTTTGGATACTGTGTTAATACAAGCAATCTTGTGGAGCAATACTAGGATACTTAAAAGCAACTTTGTGGAGCTTGTGACAGACAGTGGACCAAGAACCATTGTGTGTGAGACTCATTCCTATATGAGAACAATTAAATTTATAAATTAAAACTTTAAAGTTAAAGGGAAAGTTCCGTGGAAAAATATTTTAATTTTCTATCTTTAATCCACATACCTAATATTCATATTTGAAAAATATTTTATTTACTATCCTTTTCTATGCTTTGCTGTGGTCAGTAGCGAGCTGCCATTTCAGGTTCTGCAATGGTTCTTTTTCTTCCCAGGATGCCCCACTTCCTTGGAACATTTTAAGATTTCTATTGAGCAACTGAATCAACCCAGGGACTAAGTTATGGGCAAAACTATAATGAACAATATTAGGGGTCCTGCAAACAGGAGGTCACATTTATTAATGCAAAGAGAATCGCTGGATGGGCAATTTATAGTCATTGAAATGAGAAAATACTCTGCCTCTTTATTGAAAGTATATGTATTTTGCAGAACACACCCTTTAAGAGAAAGATATAAGGTGAGTGAATCTTCTGATTTAAGACAGCATATCACAGAAGAAAGAAACATTAAATTAAAATACATAGTAACCCATGGCTTTTGTTTGGAATGTGCTATAAAATAAGGCACAATCATTATGGATCTGCTTCCTGATTAGGATCCAATATAAACATATAAGAGATGTTATGCTACATTTACACTACAAAAATCATATAAAAAATGCTTTCAAATGTACCATGCATATATGTTTGCATGTGATTTGCAGCATGTTTGTATGCTGTGTGATTTAGTGCATTTAGTTAAAAAAGAAAGTAAATGCTTACATTACTCTTATATATGCAGTTGTATGTAGTGTTTTTTCGCATTCCCAGCCACACTAAGCCATGTGCAATGCTTTTGCAAAATACACTACAAATTCTATTAAGCATTCCTATACAAAAACATACGTCTCATGACAACAGATTTTTACCTGCTCCTTCATAGGTTGCAGAAGGTACGTCACTGGGGCTGGTTCTCTTGATAGCATTCCTGTACTTATCCAAGATATCCTCTGCTGCCTGGGAATGGGACCCTAACCTGGATGTAGAATCCTCTGCAATTAAACACCAACCAGGTCAAATAGTCCATTTCAATTTTAGAAACTTCTGTATATTTAAAAAGAAACGAAAAATATCCAGACAACATTGTCCCAATAGACAGAGCACATTTACAAAGATACAAGCTGTGTCTCACCTCTCCCTTTGGTGTTGCTTGATTAATGAAATTTCCCTGTGGGTACCAAGGGTCCCATAATCTACCTCTTTTGTGGAAGTCTAAGTGGTCGCTGTACACTTCATATGCTCTCTATTGCAGATAAGATCAAAACAAGGAAGCTGCAGCATTGCCCCTCCAAAAAGCCAATCATATTACAGCATAAAGACCCATCTTTGATATTCACAGATCATACTACAGCAGATCATGCCTCATGACACAGAAGAGAGATTCAAGTGTGAAATTGTTATTAAAACAATTTCTGTTCCACACTTTTGATACAAAAAACAAAACTAATATATAGTTTATTTCCTATCAAGCACTGAGGCCCACAAGTCTGGGGAATTGAACCTGTGACCTGGCAAATTAGGCATCTTTCACTGTGTGACTCCACCATCAAGTTCCTGACACATTAGCGTGGTTACACTTATTACATCTTAGGACTAGGCCACACTAATGCGCTTTTAAGTGTGATCCGATCGAGCTTTTAAAAGGGCACAGTAGTGTGGCCCAATGATGTAGCCACACTAGTTCACTGCTGTGCGCTGCGCATGCAATCCGTTAGTGGGAGTGCATAAGATCCACATTTTTTGCGCAATTGCACGGAAATGCGCGTGAGAGCGTGTTGCCTCACCCTTAGGCTGGGTACACACAGGCAGATTTTTAGGCCCAATCAACCAATACTTCCGTGTATCTGTGCTGCTTTCGGCCACCGATAACAATTGTGTGACATAATTCGCCCGTTCGTCCGATCCAATCGGATGTGTTGGTAAATCACGGCAGATCGTGAAGTTCCCTATAGGACCGCACGATCGGTGGCGTGAACTGCCAGCCAGGCCACTATTGCCGCGACTGACAGTCATTGTCCCAGCCAAGCGCTCGCTCATATCGAACGCTCAGTCGGGACAAAATATCCCTTTGTGTGTACCCAGCCTTACTGCTATATTTCCTTGTCAAAGATTGTCCATGCTATTTTCTCTCCTGTTCTACAGACTTTCACCTCCAGTCACTCCCAAGTGCTAAGTATTAAATGTGAAAAAACATTTTGTCTAAAACTAATCAACCATCAGTTCTGTCTGCCAAGACTGATAAAAGAATCTAATTGGCATCTTTGGGTTATCAGAAACATGATATTCCAATATTGCATTTAGCCATGTGTATAGGATGTCTATTCCATCAAAATTATCATTGTGGCAATACAGAGTATTATAAAAAGTATTATTATTCATGTATGGTAGATTCAGCAGGAGAACCTATTTGTTGTAAAACATCTATTTTTAAAAACATACAACCAACAAAATTAAGAATTAGCAGGCAATGTCATGTGTACTCATCCCACCTTGAACAGAAAACCTGTCTGGAACCAGATCATCCCTCTCCTTTTCCTGTTTTTCTTTCTTTCTGAATGGAATAGGTGCTGTGAAAAAAACGCCATGGTTTAATTATCCGGACCAAGTTCCAATTCCAATTTATAGAATTATAAAAGAAAAAGTTTGCTTGATGGGGTTTACCTTTAGGCATTGCAGAGACAAAACGCTTCTCAAAACATGGTCTTATTACTATCAGATAGATTATTCATCATCACTGTCTTCCTTTCCTCTGCCTAAAACAAAATACAAATATTTACTTTCAGGATATATATATATATATATATATATATATATATATAAATGTTCACAACAGGGTTGCAGCACCTCAAATCCACGTGTCTTAGTGCAAAGCTGTATCAAATCAAGGAAATTTTTCTCCAACATTACAGCAGCACGATTATTGCAGGTAAAAAACTTATTTAACATTTCAGATATCTGTGTCATACAATCTGCGACGTTTCGGGCAGCAGCTCCTTTCTCAAGCAAAGAAAACAGAGGACTGGAACAGTGTTAATTAGTAAATCACTTATAAACATTGACAGAAAATTGATACATCACATAGTAATTAAGTAACAAATGGTAACACATTGCCCTCCAATGGTATATTGGGTAAACTACAGCATCCAGTCATTTTATAGAAATACATAGAGATCATAGTCTCTGTTAAGTCCCTTGGGTTTTAATGTGCCCAACTTCTGAACCACCACACCTCTCTCTGTTTAAGTTTCTGTTGTCTGTCACCCCCTTTTTGGCATCAATTCTAACATGCCTCAGTACCATGAATCGTATTTCACTGGCACTGACATGACAGAAAAATGTTTGGGAAGGTAGTGTTGACACTTTTATAACACCCTTGACACTTTTATACACCCTACACTAAACAGGAGTTTCCAATACGGGGGTACCACACTTGCGATTCACGTTTGTGGTTGTACTCCTTATGTGTCCATGTGGTCTCCTCTATGTGGGGGAGACCACTCAGAAACTCAAGTTGCGTCTAACAACAAATAATCATCCATTCAATCGAGAATATGTCACTACCTGTACCAAACAATTTTTTGATCAGGTCAAAGGCCCAGTGAAATACGATTCATGGTACTGAAGCATGTTAGAATTGATGCCAAAAAAGGGGATGACAGACAACAGAAACTTAAACAGAGAGAGAGTGGTGTGGTGGGTTCAGAAGTTGGGCACATTAAAACCAATGGACTTAACAGAGACTATGATCTCTATGTATTTCTATAAAAATGACTGGATGCTTGTAGTTTACCCAATATACCAGGAGGGCAATGTGTTACCATTTGTTACTTAATTACTATGTGATGTATCCAATTCCTGTCAATGTTTATAAAGGATTTACTAATTAACACTGTTCAGTCTCTGTGTTCTTGATGAGAAAGGACTGCTGCCCGAAACGTCGCAGATTGTATGACACAGATATCGGATGTTAAATAAAAAGTTTTTTACTTGCAATAATCGTGCTGCTGTTAATGTTGGAGAAAAAAAAAAAAAAAAAAAATATATTATTATATATGTTTAAACTATAATTCCAACATAACTCCGGGCACCACTGTTTGTTGTGAAAATCAAATCACGCTTTATTCAACGTCTTGCAGGACGTCTTTCATCAGGACATCTGAAGGTGTGTGTGTGACACACCTTCAGATGTCCTGCGAAGCCGTCGAAACGTTGAATAAAGCGTGATTGATTTTCCACAAAAAACTAGGTGCCCGGGAGTTATATTGGAATTATAGACATTAAACATAGTGAATGGGAGCGTGTGACCTGGAGGCACCTGGATTATAGTACATGTATATTGGATGAGTGCATTTGGACTCAAAATATTTGGCATATGTTTTAAATCTATTAATGACAAAATGCTCAGCACAATCCATCACTAGGATGCCCCCGAACTTGCTTAAAAGTTTATAACTTGATAGGTAGCAAGGATCAACATTGTTTCACCGATTCTTTCTACACTACGAAGTTATAAAACGTTAGAAGTTACCCCAGCGGTGCCGTCATAAAGGTGGTTACACACCATACATTCTTCGCCGGCACACCGGTTCGAGGCTTCCGACAGTTCGGCAGGAGGAAGGATGTCGGTCTGGCCAAATAAGCCGTGTCCAACAGTTAGCCGCATCCATGTGCGGGTCCATAGAAAACCCACGATTGGTCATGGTTTTCAGACCCGTCTGATCGTGTTTTGTCTGATTCGGATGGAGGACTACGGTCGGCGATTGGTCAGAACCCCATACATAATTCGGGACAAATTATTGGTATGGTGTAAACCCAGGTTAAGCCTTTTGGCTCTTGTTAAATGGCTCCCCATGATTCCTGAATAACAGTTGATCCAAACAAAAAGAAAAAAAAAAACAACAGTATGAAGGGGGGCAATTCCTTCCTGAAAGAGAAAGGGAAGAGTGACAGGAGACCCACTTGGTGCCCTGTCAATCTTTAGAAATCCAGCAGACCTGATAAAAAACTAATCTAGCAGGAGGAAGACTCAAAATGTTAGATAATAAGTTGACACTTCTATAAAAGAAATAGTACACCACAATGGGAATGTCTGAAAGGTCGTAGAAATCATTGCATAGACCCGGGAAACCTTAGAAATCTGGATGTCACAATGCTGCAGCTAAAAGAGGAAAAGGACCATGCGAGCTTGTTATTAGGACGCTGTGTACAAAAGCTAGCTTTTTAAAAAATAAACACTTTAAAAAAAAGCTATCCATTCATGTGAGATTAATTTCCCATTGGGTAGTCATAATCCTTGTACCATAGTACCCACATGGGCCAAAGGATTTTTGGACTTGGCTCGACTGGGGGTACTTAGGTTGGACTTGATGGACCTATGTCTTATTCAAACTCAATTACTGTAGAATGTTAGTGTTATAGGAGGCAAGTCCTCGACCGAACATTCATTTCGGCCGACAATAAGCCTATACATGGCACGATTGTTGTGTCTTGTTTGTAACGAACTTTCATACACATTGTGTGCCACAGGTCGGCTCCCGCAAGTTTGTATGAAGAACTTTAGTTGACAAAATATTGTCTGATTAGAAACAATGGATAAACTTCCACTGGATTAATTGTTAGGTAGAGCTCATGAGTAGGCTAAAGGTGTGAACTTTGACTAGATGCACTTATGTCTTTAGAAGAAAAAAAAAGGTTTAGGCTTCAAGCTCAGAAAGGGTTTTTCACTGTGAGAACGGTTTAAAGCTATGGAACTGTCTTCAGTGGACGTGTTATGGCAGTTCATTGGTCTATTTCAAAAAAAAGCTGGTGAGTTTCTGCAAAACAAGGAATGTAGTTACAAGTTACTGGTATTGATACTTAAAGTAGAGTGGGAAAGGGTTTGTCACTGTGAGAACGGTTTAATAAGTATAGGAATGTCTTCCAGTGGACGTTGTTATGGCAGGTTCATTGGTCATTTTCAAAAAAAAAGCTGGAATGAGAGTTTCTGCAAACAAGGAATGTTACAAGTTACTGGTATTGATACATAAAGTAGAGTTGGGAAAGGGTTTGTCACTGTGAGAACGGTTAAAGCTATGGAACTGTTCCAGTGGACGTTGTATGGCAGGTCATTGGTCAGTTTAATAAAAAGCTGGATGGTTCTGCAAACAAGGAATGTTACAAGTTACTGGTATTGATACATAAAGTAGAGTTGGGAAAGGGTTTTTCACTGTGAGAACGGTAAGCTATGGAAACTGTCTTCCAGTGGGACTATGTATGGCAGGTTCAATGGTCAGTTAATAAAAAAGCTGGATGAGGTTCTGCAAACAAGGAATGTTACAAGGTACTGTATTATACATAAAGTAGAGTTATCCAGTGAAATTTCCGATTGCCATTTGAGTCAGGAAGGAATTTTTCCCCCTTCTATAAATTTGGTGGGTTTTTTTGCCTCTCTGGATCAACAGTTAGCAGAAATGAGGGATAATGCTAGATGGGGGACTGATGGACGTTAGTCGTTATTCAACCTAAATACTATACTGATACTAACTTTTTAACCTTAATACAAGTTGACTAAAAATTAGAGACACTGCAGTCTCACCTCTCCCCTGCTTGAGTCTTTGATGGGGGATGAGGATGATGACTGAGAGGGATTGATTAAAGTACTGGCAGAGAAAATCACTGTTCCTGTTTGCAGCTCACGGTCTTCATTCACCCCTCGCCGCACCCAGCCAGGATCACTCATTGGCCTCCGTATAGAGAAAGCTATGTCAGAGCTGCGGACTTCGGACAAGCCTTTCAGGGCAGGGGAAAAAAAAAGCCTCGCATATGCTCGCGATTCCACTGGAACAAAAATTATGAGACCAGAACCAAACATGGGGAAAGCCTCGCCTCATTTCCTCCACTGGCCCCTCCATATGGGTGGATTCTCGAATAGAAGGGGTCAGTTCAGGGGGGTGCGGTGACTCCTCAGATATTTCCAAGCCTTTCCTATTTTTTTCAGGGGCTCAGGGTGATCTCATTCACATCAATCTTTCACTTCGCCCAAAGGGGGGTCAAGTGGGGGGGGCACGGGGATCACAATGGGGGCAGGGGATTCTCTTCAGGGGATCAGGGTGTCAGGGGAGCTTCTCATCAATTCAGTATCCAGGGGAGGTTTTTTTCAGGGGGTACAGGCTCAGCAGGGGGTGCCTCAGGGGGTTCCCCAGGTCCAGGGGGGCCCACAAGGGGGCCAAGGGGGGGTCATGGGGGCTAAGGGGGTGCCTCAAGCTCATAGTCCAGGGGGTTTTGCAGGGGGCGTCAGGGCTTCAGGGGGGAGTCAGGTTGTCACTCATCAAGGGGGTGGTCATCCAATCACATCTCAACCTTCCTCCAGGGGAGGGGGCAGGGGGCATCAGCTAAGTCAGGGGGTATCACCAGTCCTCTCACTATTCCAGGGGGTAATCTTTCATTACTACAGGGGGGGGGGGATCAGCCAGTGGGGGTCCACAGGTTCGGGGGCTTCTTCTCTCCAGGGGGGTTTCAGGGGGTGACCACTTCTTACACTCCAGGGATGCTCTTTCCAGGGGTGGGTGGGATTTTCCAGGGGTGGGTTCTCAGGGGGTGTCAGGGGGTGTGATGTCTCAGGGGGGTGCTCATCAGGGGGTCAGGGGGGTGGGGGGACCTCAGTATCAGGGGGTGGGGATTTCTCAGGGGGGTGTAGGGGGTGGGCAGGGGGCTCTTTCAGGTCTTCAGGGGCCACTTTCTCTTCAGGGCGGGGGGGCATTCTTAAGGGGGGTGTTCATGCACAGTCAGGGGGTGGGTGGGATGGTCTGGTGTAATTTACTTTTGGCCGAACCACTAAAAAAAAAAAACATAGAAAACTAACAGGTTAAAAAAGGGTGTAGTAGTATATTACATAACTGCTAAAATGAAAATATGACTATAATGAGTTTAGCTTTAAACGATTAATAGATCGATGTATCTTACATTTTTTTAAAACAAAACTGAGTGAGACTTTTGTAAAACATGTTCACTGTAAAGCATTGTTCTGTGTCTGAGAGAGGCAGGATCCCATGTAATATGATTGGCTGTCATCTTCTGGGGGGGGGGGGGGGGGGAGGGGGACAGACAAAGCTGTCTTGTTTTTATCTGTTGGTAGTATAGAGCATATCTAAAAATGTACAGCAGACTCCCAGCAGCACAAACAAATGAATTACTGGAGCGGACCCCTAGTAACTATCAAATGTAAAAATAACTCATAGCATCTAGCTTTGCATATACCGTATATATCGATTATAAACCGAGGTACCCAATTTCACCTAAAAAAATTTAATAAAAGTTGTTGACCGAGTAAAACCAGGGTAGAGAAACTTGGCATTTCAAGATGTTGGAAACTACAACTCCCAGCTAATAAGAGATGCTGGGAGTGTAGTTTCCAAAAATCTTGAATGCCACCCTCACCCTCCCACCCAGTTCAGTTTGTACCTGTGGGCTTCCTCATCCAGTAACTTGGGGCCAGCATTGAAGATCAGCATTCCGGCGTCCTCTCCATTCCCAGTACTGACGCTCCGGCGACGTCCACTAATTGGCGCCGGGCAGTGACGTCGGCCGGCGCGCCAGTACAGGGAATGATCGTGCGGCTGCCGGAGTGCTAAAGTAAGTAGTGACTCGAGTATAAACCGGTTTATACTCGAGTATATACAGTATGCTCTTGTCTATTGGCACAATGTTATTGGGTGACTTTAGTACCTCTTTACTGTATATACTAGAGTATAAACCGAGTTTTTCAGGCTGTAAAATCAGCCTGAAAACTTAAACTTGGTTTATACTCGAGTCAGTGCTTACCTTACCAATCCGGAAGCCACACGCTCATTCCCTGACGTCACTGCCCGGCGCCGATAAGTGACGTCAGCCGGAGCGCCAGTACAGACAGTACAGGGAATGAGCGTGCGGCTGCCGGATCGCTTAAGTAATCTTTGGCTGGCACACACATACTGCACAACAGGGACAAGCCCCAGGAGCCGGACAGGAACTGGATGCACACAGAGGAGAGCCCACAGAAGGTACCCACTGAACTGGGTGGGAGGGTGAGGGTGTAGATGTTTGGAAACTACAACTCTCAGTTAATAAAGCATGGTGGGAGTTGTAGATTCCAAACATCTGGAGTGCCAAGGATTAAAAATGTAGTTTTCTTTTAAATAAACAGCAGAATTCTCATACAGTAATAGCCTTATCCAGTATGACTATTACTGTATGTGAATTCTGCTGGCCATTTAAAAGGCAACTAAAGCTTTAAAACAATATAGAATTAGAGGCAGTAGTGGTCATAATTTCTACCCTCGGTTTATACTCGAGTCAATCAATTTTAGTTTTTCCATGTTCAAAACTAATTTTTCAAATTAGTTTTTTCATGTTAAATTGGGTGTCTCCGTTTATACTTGGGTCGGTTTATACTCGAGTATGTACGGTAAATTGCAAGCTCTTTAGTAAAGAGACAGATGTGAATGAAAAAGCCAATTGTGAAGTGTTGTGGAACATGTAAACCAATATATAGGAAAATGTACATAAATATAGATCTGTGCACTTAGGTGCGTCTTTTATTATTAACAAATGGACCAACCAGTCAGAAAAGATTAGCATGAATATAAAAGGCAAAAAGGTGTTTTAGTAACAGCAATATGATTTAACTTGGTACTTTTTGAAATGTTTTGTCCTAAGCTGCTTACTACTAACATTTTGACATTAAGTTACAAATTGTGGACAATTGTGCTTGTGCATCTTAAAGTCTATGCTGGATGAAAAATGTCAATTACTTTGTTACACCAATGTCTAATGACATTCCACATAATTAGAATAAAAATTAAGGAAAGAATTAGTAAAATTAATTAAAAGGGAACTATGGTCTCAGAACTCCCCAACGGGTAAGTAGGAGGTGGGCAATCGGAGTAAAACATTTATTCAAAATGATTTAAAAACACATAGTAGCAACTGCTCCAAGCCATTACAAACAAGCATACTCATGGGAACTCCACAGGCTCCGCCCAACGAGTTTCGTGGCCAATAGCCACTTCCTCAGGGGCATGGTCTCAATACAAATGCCCTCTATTAAAAAGAGCACACTCTTACCTTAAAAATGACTCCAGGTTAACACTAGCTGCAGTCTATCCAATCTTACAGCAGTATAAAGGGTGGTGATTTCTGCTTACATAGCGATCTGTGTCACCACAAGCATCATCAAGCACCTGGAACTTGAGCATGTCCAATATCAAATAAGGGTTAGAACCCACACACACTCAAGGCAACTTGCCAGCAGATATAGAGCTGCTCCCTCAGTGGTATCCTCAACACTAAGACTCAATGCTATAGCACAAGCAAAAAGAACTTGAGGGGCACACTCTTCCAGTGGATTACTTTATTGATGAATCACACAAAAAACACAACGCTTCAAGGGACACATTGCCCTCTTCATCAGGTGTAACACAGCACACAACCTTTCCTTGGGGGTGTGACTAGTGCCAGAGTGCACGTGTGCAACAAAAAAGTGGCAAATTTTTTTTTGAATCAAAGTGTTCATGAGTCCATTTAACATATGTCCACATGAAAAGATACATAATAGAAGGCAATGCCTTTAGTCATCCAAAAATTGTGATATTTCTTCTGTGGGGAAGATCTATGTGAAGTAGATACAAATGTATTATTCTTGTATATAACAAGAAAAAGTGAATCAATTACACATAAAACATATGTTACAAAATTCTTGCAGGAACTTAATTCCGTTTCCTACATAAAAGAACACACAATTAAGGATACACATTAGTATATTGCCATCTAGTGGTGGGAAATATTATTTAGACAAAGTAAGTATTCAGTTGTAAAAAAACTGTTGCAATATACAGTCACTATTAAAATGTAACATAATCATAGAACATTGTCTCAACTTAATCAAAATGCATATTTGCCAGCCCCCACCCAAAAAAAATAAGTAATTAAGCTGTTATTATTAAAAAACATGTAGATTATTGGGAAAAGGGTTGGGGTTCATGCCGACACATACAGGCATACCTTTTGACTTTAAAACAGAGTGGTAACAGTTTATTTGAACTTTAAAATGTGTTTTTCTAAAGGCATGCTTCCCCACCCCTTCCCTTTAAAAAAGTCCATGTTTACACCGAACATTCAAAATAGTGATTTAGAAGTTTTTGAGCATATGGTAATGAAAGATGTTATGAAACTTGAATGGGGTAAACACAGTAATAGTAATTTAACTAAGAAGGAAATGAAAGCACTTAAGGGCAAATACAGACATTATTATCAAAAAGGCAGATAAAGGTGGAGCAGTGGTTATAATGGACAAAACAACGTATTTAGAGGAAAGCGACAGACAATTAAGCAATAAAGCACACTATACTGTAATTGCAGGAGATCCTACACATAAGATTAAAACTGAGGTTGATATATTGTTAAATGATGGTTAGTGTCAAGGTATAATTAACAGATAGACCAAAGATTTTTTGGTAATCAATAGGATCCCAGTGTTTTAATTACTACACAATAAGATAAGATACATAAGATCTTAAAAAACCCCAGGGTGCCCTATAGTCTCAGGACTCGACTCAGTGTTACAACCTTTAGGGAAGTATATTGATTACTTCCTGCAGCCTATCATCAAGAATTACAAAGTATGTCTTAAAGACATTATAGAGTTCCTGAAACATACAGGGTCACTAGGCACAGTGAATAAGGACACACATACCTGTGCACGATGGATACAGAATCCTTATATACCTCTATTACCCATGATCAAGGTATGGAATGTATAGAACAAGCGCTTCTGGATTGAGTATATGAAACCAAACAGGGATATTTTTTTAATGGATCTGTTAAATCTGTGTCTAGTCAAGAATTACTTCAGATTCAATAATACATTCTTCTTCCAGGCCCAAGTATGGGTGCCAATTTTGCTCCCACATATGCCAATATATTTGTGGCTGAATTTGAAATGAAGTTTGTATTAAAGAATGATACTCTACACATGCTATGTTGATGATATTTTCTTTGTTTGGGAAAAATTATTTATTATCCTTACAACAATTTGAAACCTTGAATTTCTAAGTTATGACAAGAATAACATTAACTATTTAGACGTTATGGTCTTTAAGGAGTTGGATAAATTAACTACGGATCTGTACGTTAAAAGTACAGATCGGAAAAACTTATTAAGAGTGGGTAGTTTCCACCCAAGAAACACTATTCGAAGTATACCTTACAGCCAACTGTTACGAGCATGCAGAATAGTTAGTGAGGATAAGAGGGACATCAGTAAATATGATGGAAGTAGCTCGAGACATGAGACTCCAGTAAGCAGGCATTTTTTTTAAACATAAACATCAAGTAGCCCAACTAAAATGGCAAGTGATTGAAATTGTTAAAGAGCATAATAGAGGTGGAGATTTCAACAAAAGGTTACTCCAAAAAGAAGCTAAATGGCTTGATAAGTTAAATACAATTAACCCATGGTTAATTAATCGCCTCAATGAGGAATCAGGATTAAATAGTTTCCTTTAAGCAAGGTGTGTTACTTTTTCTTCTACAATAGGTAGCACAGGTTGCATTTACATGTTTTTGAATAACAGCTTAAATATATTTTTTTGTCAAATGTGTGTAGCATTTCAATTAAGTTGAGAAAATGTTCTATGATTATTATGTTACATTTCAATAGCGACTATGGGGGTTATTCAATAAAAGTTCTTATCGTTTAAAATGGTGCTAATTATGCCCCAACCAATCAGATGTTAGCTTTCAAATGTTAAATACGTTCTGATAGGTTGGGGCAAAATTAGCACCATTTTAAACAATAAGAACTTTTATTGAATCTCCTTGTATGTATATTGCAACAGTTTTTTACAACTGGATACCGGTACTTACTTTGTCTAAATAATGTTTCCTACCACTAGATGGCAACATACTAATGTGTATCCTTAAGACTCAAGTTTTGTGTGTTCTTATATGTAGGAAACGGAATTAAGTTCCTGCAAGAATTCTGTAACATATTTGTTTTATGTGTAATTGATTCACTTTTGCTTGTTTTATAAGAATAATACGTTTGTATCCACTTCACAGTGATCTTCCCCACACAGAAGGAATATCACCAATTTTTGGATGACTAAAAGGCATTGCCTTATATTACGTATCTTTTCACATGGACATGTGTTAAATGGACTTATTACGTTTGTTAAATGGACTCATGAACACTGATTCACTGGCACTAGTCATACCCAAAGGAAGGGGAGGGGTGTGTGTTCTCACTTTATTTAGGGGTAAGGGTTGTGTGCTGTTAAACCTGATGAAGAGGGCAATGTGTCCCTCAAAACGTCATGTTTTTTGTGTGATTTACCAATAAAAGTAATCCACTGGAAGAGTGTGCCCCTCAGTATCTTTCTTTTGGTTGATCTTGAGCATGTCTACTTGTATCCAACTGCTAGGATAGAGCATCATCAGCTGCATCAGAAGCCCTGCTCCTGAAAATATTTTTTAAAGCTAGCCACTGTAAATATAAAAGACTGTAAATATATTCTACAGTGTTTATAGACGGATGAAAGCACAGATATTGTTTGCAAGCATGTAAGATATTTAAGGAGGCTATAACTTTGGATTGACAACAGATTGATATATCCTCCTATGGTTGTTTGAAGAGACTTGTATGGAGGTCACATTTCCCCTTTAATCAACAAGCATTTGTATTGCTTAAATGAAAAAAACAACAAAAATTGACATTACCTTCACAGGAGGTAGGAGCTAGAGGGTCAAACATTGCCAGCAATGATTCTGTTTGGGTAGGAGGTGAAGTTATATGGAGAGTTCCTGAAAACAGGTAAAAGTAAAATTATATTTTTTTCAGTTAATAAATCTTTATAAGTGTGACAGGCTGCAGTTCCCCCCACTATATATGTCTAAGTATACCTTTGCATGCTGCATACCTATGGTATATCTGATAGTATGCACTTCAGGGACCTATAGGTCTGAAACTTTTGTGCAATCGAAAAAAATCTATTTTACAAATACTTGGATTTGCTATAAGCTCTGTGACATAACTTATGGATGGTATGTCATCCACAGAATTTCTCAGCATCTGCACAAGTGACCAATAAAGAGAGAACCATTTAATTGTAAATGTAAAACAGTGATCTATACAGCAAAAACGAAAGCACATGCAGGGAGATTCAGTTTGTCCTAACCAATCAGATGTTAGCTTTCAAATGTTAAATAATATCCGATTGGTTGGGGCAAAATTAGCAACATTTTTAATGATAAGAACTTTTATTGAATCTCCCTGATGGTTCCTTCTGACAGCTTTCCCTCTCGCATCTTGAAGATTATCACGCATGCACTCAAATGATTGACTGTTTCTATAGCTTGCCAACTGGCTAAACAATAAAATTGGTGAAATATACAGTGTAATTAAACTGCTTACTCATTTCTCTGTACGATTATTTTGCATGTTTCATAAAAAGGGTGAAGTTATACACAGTGTTAGTGATCTTGAATGGAATTCAAGATGGAATTTTACAATAGTAAAAGGCAAAAAGGGAAAGTTTGCATGATCAGTTCTGTAAATTGCCAGCGATCAATTAGCATGACATCAACTGTATGTTTAGGGTCTCTAGCATTATTTCAGGGAAAGAGTATCACTTTGATTAAATGTTCTATCCTTAAAATGGGGAATTGATTGTGCATAAGAAAGGAGGACACTCAGAGTTTATTACCTCTATTGTACCTACCATGAATAGACTCTTCTCCTTCAGGACTTGTTACAGAATCTTTTCCTCCAAAGTCAGAGCTGCATTCAGATCGCAAATCCTCTATTTTGTTAGGTATGTCCTCTGAGGTGGCACTAATACCTGAAACAAAATGACCTGGATGATTAATAACTAAAGAAGACACACCACAGTTTTTTTGCTGATTGAAAGAAGTTTATCAAAAATGCATAATGCTTAAACTACACAGCACGAACATCATTAATTATACATAATTTGAGCCAGTGTAAATACTTTGATAGAGGAAATTATATCATGCTTCCCGTGGCTATGCCACATTTAACAAATACAAAGTACATGGTCACCCACAGTATACTGGCTGAATTAACAAGCTTCTCCAATGTGTTCAACACAGTGTTCTCCCTAGGGTCTTTTAGCCGGGCGGCCCACCCGGCTACTTTTTCATGCCACCCGGCTGGAAAAAATTCCTTGAGAGAACTTTAGATCTAGGTTTAATAGGTGCCAATAGGTCAGTAAAAACTCCTGCCAATACTGCCCAGTCCGTTTTTTACACTTGTAAGATTAATTTAGCACATGTTTACTAGCTTTTCCAAGATCCCCAAGGCCACAAAAGGGTGGCACATGTGCTTGTGCTGCCTTGTTACATGGGTTACATTCAGAAGGGAACTACAACTCCCTGCATTCTACAACCACAGAATGCTGGGAGTCATAGTTTTCAAACATATAGTGGGATGAAAGTTAGACATCCCTGTCCTATATAATGAGCATGATGCAGTGCACATTTTTCCCCACCACCAAATTTCCCCGTCCCACCCCACCCAGCTACTTTTTCATGCCACCCGGCTGGACAAAAATTCTGGGGAGAACACTGCAACACATGAAATATTTTATACATGGTTCATATAAAAAACATAACTGTTCACATTGATAATAAAAGAAACAGAAAAAGATTATAGACCCTGTTAAACCCCTCTAGGGGCCAGGGACTGCAACTTTTTAATCCACCATATCTCTCTCCTTCATATAGTATATTATAGTACAGCATTGTATAGTATTTGAGGTTGAATAAAAACATAAGTCCATCCAGTTCAACCTACTCAGTAATTCCCACATTTCCTGCCTAACTGTTGATCAAGAGGAAGGCAAACCCCCCCCCCACACACCAGAATTAAGAAGGGGGAAAAAAATCCCTCCTAAATCCAAGTGGCAATCGGAAATATCCCAATAACAGTAATCTGCAACATTTCTTGTTTTCAAAAACTCATCCAGCTTTCTTTTGAAACCATCCAATGAACCTGCCATCATAAAGTCCAATGGAAGACTGTTCCATAGTTTTACTGTCCTCTGACATGTTCTTTTAATGTATTTATAAACAGTATTCATATCCCCAAGAAAGCACCTTTTCTCTAGTGTACTTTATTGTAACTTATCCAATCTGCCTTCATATTCAAGCTCCCCCATTCCCTTTAGTATATTAGCTGCCCTTTTCTGAACCCTTTCCATTTCCAAGATGTCATTTTTGTATACAGGATTCCAAAATTGAACTGCATATTCCAAATGAGGCCTTACCAATGCTTTGTAAAGAGGGAGAATAACATTTTCCTCCCTTGAATCCATACCTCTCTTTATACAAGACAATATATTGTAGGCTTTAGCTGTTGCTGCAGTTGGTGTGCCGTTTGCTGTATTTAGAGTTTTGACAGTTGGGAAGTAGGAAAATAGTCAGGTCAGTGGTCAGAGCCTAAGCAAAACAAGTATTGTATTGAAGGCATGCAGCAACACACACAGCTCAGAGTAAGTGCTACTTACATGTATTTATTTATAGATTAAGATGACGCAAAGTGATTTTTTCAGTAAACATACACTTTAAATTTGTTATCAACCAAAACCCCAAGATCCTTTTACAACTTAACACAGAGCCATTTATAATATAAGTAGCACAAGGATTTTTTAAGTCCAAAATGCATCACCTTACATTTATCAACATTGCATCTCATCTGCCACTTAACAGCCCAATGTGACAATTTATCTAGATTCACCTGCAACGATTGCACATCCTCTAAAGTTTTAAATGGTCGACAAAGTTTTGTGTTGTCAGCAACCACAGAAACCTTGCTGAAAATACCCACTTCCAAATCATTAATAAACAGATTAAATAGACGTGGCCCCAACACAGAACCCTGTGGCACCCCACTTAGAATTTTAGTCCATATTGATAAAGCCCCATCAACAACTACTCTCTGCATCCTATCCATCAATCAACTTTCTATCCATATCCATATGTACAAATATGCCACCTCCGTCCAACACCCCTTAGCTTATACATTAGTCCCTATAGGGAAAATGAATCAAAAGCCTTAGCAAAATCCATACTACATCTACTGCTATGCCAGAGTCTAAATTCCTACTCACTTCCTCATAAAAGCCAAGTAAGTTAGTTTGACAAGATCTATTCCTCCTAAATCCATGCTGGTTACTATTTATAATGTCAGTCCTTAAAACATACTCTAGAATTTAGGCCTGTAATTACCAGGCTGTAAACAACTACCCTTTTTGAATACTGGAATTACAACAGCTTTTTTAAAGAAGGCAGAGGCACATTTCTAGACATGAGGGAATCTGCAAAAATAAGAAACAACAGATATTCTGTAACTGAACTTAGTTCCCTAAGGATGTAGTTTATTAATATTAACCTTATTTAGTTGTTTCTGCACCATATCCTCGATTGACCAAAGTTAATGCAACCTGTACATGGATTTTTAATAGTATATACAGAGGAAAGAAATTGTTCAAGACATTTGCTTTATGACCATCCCCCATAACTAACTTAACTAACATAACACATTTTCAGTCTTTAAGGGCATGTCCACCCCCAAAACTAAAAGTTAACCCCATACTAGCCCCACTGTGTAGTTTAAAAACATGCTTACCTTGCATCCCTGCTCCTTATGGTTCTCCTGCAGTGCCAGTCCAAAGTCCAGGAAACTGAAGAGCAGCGGCTGTCTTCCTGTCTCTGCCTCCTGTCTTGCCTCCGGGAGGGATGGTGACATGCGCAGACGAACCCTTTCCACCCCTCCCTCCCACCATCCAGATCCTTCCTCTGCAGCCATTGCACCTAGCATGTAACCATTTATCCATATCATAGATCTCCCCTACCTACGCCTACAAGTGCCGACATATTTCTTAAAAAAAACCAAAACATCCGATTGCTTCTTACAGACCTCCATTTCCACGGCGTCTCAATTGACGACAACTGCGTCTGTGATTGAATGGGAAAGAAGGCTCTGTAAGTAGCAATCAGGTTTTTTTTTTTTACAGAAATTCCTCAGCGGTTGGCGATGGGCAGGGGAGAGCTATGATATAAGCAAACATTAAATTTAAAGCTGGACATGCCCTTTAATCTTCTGCCTAGCCTAGCACATGGCTGTGGTAGTATTTCCGAAAACACTTCCCTGGAGGTCATTGCTTTTAATTATTCTAAAGGACCTCTCCTCCTTCTCTAACTTTGTCATTGGCATCTATGTGAGCCAAGACCGCTGGGTCACACTCAGCCCCACATAATAATCTGTCTACACCATTCACCACATGCCAAACCCTAGCACCAGGCAGGCAACACACTGTCCGGCATGTAGGGTCTTGGGAGCAGATGACCCGATCTACCTAATGGAGTCCCCTACCACAACTACCTGCCAAGCCTTCCTGACCCCAAGTTCTTCCTCCCTTGTATTAGAGATGGCAGTCCCCTGGGTGCTCAAGGGATTAGTCCACTCCATACATGCTAATTCTGAGCTGTCCTACTCCACTTCATCTGTTGGGATAGCCAAGCTGGGAAGAAGCAACCCTTCCCTTCTGCCCCCCACTTCCCCTATTAACACTCACAAAACTACCTCCCTCCTCAAACTTCCACCCTCCTCTATACTGGCCCCAGCCAGTGTCTGCTGTCCTCAATCCCTGCAATGCTGCAAGCTGCCCCCTTAGACTCTCCACATCATATTCCAAATGCATAACCCACTCGCACCTGACACAGACTTAGGTCCCCTGGAATGTTTGCTCCAGGTTCCTATACATGGTGCATGGTATCAACAAAACTGTCCCTTCTAAGACACAACACCCATGCACCAACCATGTTTAATTGCCCTTCTTGTTTCAATGTCCTTTTTCTATGTCCTTAATAAACCATCCTTAATATCTAAGGACTTTATAATACCCCAGGTATTGGTTTTAGCACCATGAATTAAAAGTCTTCACTACTAGTGCCACAGTTAAAACAAGGATACATGCCTTTCTATGTTAACCACATCTCATTTTTCCGAAACTTGGCATTGGATCTGAATGAACCAAGAGTTCTGCCACGACTATATGACATCAAAGGGGGTGACTTAAATTGTTCAACAGTGGATATGCCCTATGTAGGTTCTCCCAAAGTTGCTTAAGTATTTTAGCCACAGACTGACTACAAGTGTCAAATTCTGACAAACGTACCGATCTGTCTGTCCGTCTCTGTTTATTTGACGAGCACTTCTATTTAGTAGTTTCACTCAGGCATTTTTTATGATTGTAGTTTTGGGGGTGGACATGCCCTTTAATGATGTCCACAGCTCGACAAATGGGGGGAGTCTCCCGAAATGTTGCGCTTTGTGGTGGGCATTATGCATTTTTAATAAAAAAAAACTTTTTCAATAAGTAAAAAACTGTGGCACCACCGTCTGGTCATCCAAAAAGCTCACAACCACTTCGTATAAATGAGTGCAGGTGTATATAATTTAGTGCAAACAAATCAAATGCATACAAAAATTATTTCTATATCAGAGCATATAAAATCATTAAATCCAGTATCTGTGATGCAGTAATTAGGCATGTACTCAACACATTTTGCCATTTCATTCAGCTTCCTTTGGGGTATTATAACCATAAAGCACTTTAGTGTTCTATTTGGCTTTAAACGCCGATTTTCCCGGGTTTCCCTCACCCATCATGAAATCAACAGAAAATTTAAATACCTCCCGCTTCTATAAGGTCTTTTTATAAACATTTTTTAAAGGTCTAGGGAACCCCTGTGAAAATGTGCATTGAAATGACATGGGCTCAATTCTACACAGTTGAATAAAAATAAGTTCTTACTGCCATCATAGCTACGAGCTAAGAACTTTTTTTATTTAGCTGGGTACCAAAACCACAGGAACATGATCCCTGCCTATGGCAGGATCATGTGCAAATGTGGAATACCTTATTCTTCTGGCACTGTAACGGAATAGCCAACTCCAATGGAAGCCCTTTGTCAGCTGTTACAGCAGGAAGATCAATAGTTATGCCACTGCTTGGTACTTCACAAATAGATAGCCATATACTAAGTCTTGAATGCTGTGCAGTCACCAAATGCCACAAAAAAATGGCTGGATGTAGGGAGAAGGAAATCAGTGAATGGACCTGCCTTGTATTTCACTGAAAGTAACTAATCATCCAACTGGTTACACTGTCACCCCCTAATGTAGGGAGAATAAATGCAGTGAATGGACTTGCCTTGTATCTCACTGATAGTAACTAATCTTCCATCTGGTTACGCGGTCACCTCCTAATGTAGGGAGACTGAATGCAGTGAATGGACTTGCCTTGTATCTCACTGATAGTAACTAATCCTCCAACTGGTTACACTGTCACCTCCTAAAATTTGGAGAAGAAAAGCAGTGAATGCACCCGACTTGTATCTCACTATTATAGCCCCCCCTCACTTTATAGTGGGGACATATCTATTGCATTGGGACACCGTTAAAGGGCATGTCCACCCTCAAAACCGAATTCTCCCCCACTGATGGCCCCATTGTGTAGTGATTAAAAATCATTACCTTACCTCTCTGCTCCAAATGGTTCTCCTGTAATGTCAGAGTAGGAGCCTGGCTGGAGCGAAAATGTTTCCGCCTCTGAGGTGTCCTCTAAGAGGTTTTTGGCTTGCTCAGTGCAGCCCCCCTCCCTTCCTGATCCGTTAGGAACCCTGTGCCCCTAGTGTTAAATCCTTTTGCTGTAGTGTAGGGCTCCCACCCCCAACCGCTCTATTACTATTATAAACTCTACTGATCTGTACTAACACTGCCTTGTTCCACCGGCGTTGTGTACTGCCGGAAGCCGTGTCCGTGATTGGCTGCCTCTCAGCCAATCACAGACGCAGCTGCCGGTCCGGCCCCATTCTTGCAGTTTCATGCAAGCAGAGGGCCATGTCTGAATGCCGCGGGAAAGAGGCAGTGCTATACAAGTTAATATAGCGGTTGGGGGTGGGAGTGGGAGTCCTGCAAATTTTCGAAAATGAGGTGGACATGCCCATTAATTGCTTTTAATACAATCCCATATAGCAAATTAGTTAATTTGATTTGATTCGTTATTTTTTATAAAGATTACACCTATTCATTGTTCTAGAGATGCAATGCTCAATATTTAATAGAATATATCTGTCTTCCAGAGAACAAGCAGGAAGAGGTGGGGGAATTGTTACTGGCAAATACAAGCAGAGTAATGAAGGATGGTGCTGGACACTTATATTTCACTGTGTGAAATTTAACTAACCTTGTGACAAGCAGAGGTCCCAATCCCATATAAGGTGGGCATTATGAAGAGGGCATTATATTCCCTAAAAGGTTGTGTGATGTGGTTGACTTACCTTTCTTCCCAGTGCTCCTGAGTCCAGATATCTTGAAATACCTTAGACTAATCCCAATTCCTTGCTGCACTGCAGCCATTTATCAAGTCCTTGACAGGGACGTCAAAGAAAATGACTTGATGGATGCACCACTTGCCTGTTTTATTGCTGCGCGTGTTCACTTGGAGCTTGCAGAGGTGTAAAAAAAGCGTCAGAGAACAGCAGGGGCTTGGAGAAGTTTTAGGTAAGATATCTGGACTGGTGTGTTGGGGTAAAAATTATTGTGAAAACAGGGTGGGGGAGGTGATGAGTTTACCTTTCATAAATACAACTTGCCGATGGAATTTTACATTTGTCTTTTATTTAAAGTGTTATTGTGAGAAAACAGGACCACAAAATACTAATAACATATATATCAATGCTCATGTTTTCCATATTGAAATTCGCTAGGTGTTTCATAGCAGAAAATCTGAAATAAAGAAGGCGCCAGAAATGGCTGCAATTGTTCATAAAACATGAGGTGAGAAACCTGGAATGACTGCAAGGATATGTCATAGTCAAACTATTCTAAAAATGAAGGAGACTTGGAGACCAAGGGGTACAACAATGATGCAAAGCGTATGACTAGACTTGTTATGCATGAACCCGCCTTGTTTCATCCTGCTGGAATGTGGAACAGACCCAAGTTTGATACAGTGGAACCTGAAATTCAGAATCTATGTAATTTCAATGTTGAAGGTTTGTCATTTTGGTCAACAAAATTTGCTTGTGAAGGTTCTCATTCATCCAGGTCATGGTGTATCTGTTGTATTCAGTTAGATCAACTGGACATAAAGTTTAGTTCTTGAAGAAGTTTCGCTAGTCATCCGACTGGCTTTCTCAATTCAGAATGACTTGTACAAGAATCTGTGGCAATTATGTACCCTGGAAAGTCCCAATTCATCCTGAATACAACAGTCAACAAAATGTATTATACACATGAGCACACCTTGCTGGCTCCTCAAACTTATGTTAGTGCTACTGGAGTCTGTGGTGGGCAACTACACTAAAGTAAACGGAACAATAAGTAATTACTTTGTTTACACAATGTAAACAAAGTAAAGTTTATAATCACAAAAATAAATTTACGATGTGTAATTTGGGATTTAGTTGTCCTTTAATGCTATATGTGCATGCTATTGTCACTTTTCTGTTGGAAAAACGCACTTGAGATGATGCAAAAACTCACCTGATACAACACTAAGTCCTGGAGTGCTGGGTCTGGAGCTGACCTCTCTAACTTCAGTGTCATCCGAAATGCTCCCCAAACCAGAACAGCTTTCAAGTTCTTGCAGACGCTCTTCTTGCTTAAGGTCAGGTGCTTCTGAATGCAGAGCATAAATAAATATAAATATACAGCAGGGCTCTCAAAAATGGGAGTTACATACAACTATATTTTTCACAATGTTTTTAGACAGATTAATTCCATAAGTTTCCATAGAATGTAACAAAAATCCGATTTGGATTCCACTATGTAAATCATTGCAAAATGCTACACGCACTTTTTTTAAATTTAACAACTCTGTTCCTTTGGTAAGTAACTTTCTCTAAACAAAAAAAGGTAAAAATTAAAAGGCCACGTACGCCTTTTTTTCACTCAACTTCTATCCTTCTCAAAGTCTTCATTTCCCTTTTCCCCATCATTTGTAAACATTAAATGTCCTCACTTTTTTCAGTCTTACTTTCATTAAGGGTGTAAAGTACTGGACTTTAGTGAGCTCTCTTTCCCTGTGTGTCACCAATTCAAGTGCTGTGTTAGGATATTACAAAAATGAGGACCCAGATTGATCTGCTTTGAAGGTTTTATACAGATGTGCCAGTTGAAATTTCTATGAAACCCAAAATGCAGCAGTTTTAGGACTGATTATTTGGGGGATTTTCTCAGATTAATATTGATTTGCAGATTGCATCCCATCTGCATTCCATTCAAAATGACCTCTTTAATATTTACACTTTCAGAAACAACAGTGCAGTGCAAGGACGATGAATTTAATATGATCTTCGTACAGCTCTGTGTAATGCATTTCTCAATAATGTACCTATATGAAGGTTAAAGGTGAATGTTGGAGGATATGCATATGTTCTGATTTTAATCTGACACAGTCTCTCAAACCTTCAGTTTAAAGGATAACTGTATTGCCTCAATGCATTTTTTTTTTTTAAACTGCTTTTAAAAAAGTAAAGGTATGCAGCCCTCCCCTTACGTTTTTTTCCTGATTTCGAGCTTCTCTCTGCCTTCAATTAGCCATGCTGTGAAGGGGACATAACAATTCTGTCTGCCTGTAACTGTCACTCAAAACTAGAATGTGAGATTATGTAGGTTGTATCCTAGCAACCGAACAGTTCAAGTTTGTTTGACTAGCAGAGAAAGGTTGTAACAGACATTACCATCAGCCAGTGACAAGTGATATGTTAATCATGGCCCTGGGCCGTCTAGGAGGTGGGCTTTTAGCACTCATCTTTGCTGTGTGATATCTAATGGAAGGCAGCACGGTTGTAAATGAGAGTAAGCCATTTCAGCTGCTGGAAGTGTGGACATGTAATGGGGGTAATGTTGTTTTTTTGGGTATTGTCCTTTAAGCATGCGAGAAAACGGCAGTTTCCCATTCCTTTTGTGTTTTTGCTCAGATATTAACTGGCACGTACATATGAAACCTTCAAAGCATATTAATCCGGCTCCACATTTCTGTAATGTCCCAAACCAGCATGTGAAATGGTGAAACTTGGAAAGAGAGCTCCTTAAAAGGGACAGTTCAGTGGAAATGATCAATATTTGTTAAATTGTTAGTTTGTGTAATGCCTTCTTAGTTATTCTACATATTCTCTCCCATTTTGAAAAATCTGTTGATTTTATACCCTATGCTGTTCCCTGCTGTTGACATTAGTGAGCTGACATTTCCCATGATGCACCACTTCCTTGGAATGTTCCTAACAGTAATCTCTACTGATTGGCTGGATGGGTCAAAGATGCTCAGATCTCTACTGAGCAACTGAATCAACCCAGGTGCTGGGTCAAGGGCAAGACCATAACGGTCTCTACTAGGGATCCTGCAAAGAGGAAGTCAGTATTTCGGTTGCATACGGTATATTTATACACAGACAAAATGCTGAATTGGCAGATTAGGGTCGAAAAAATACTGGTTTTTTTTCCTGAAAAGCATATGTATTTGCACTGAACTTCCCCTTTAAAATCCATTTGGTTTAAAGGGTATGTCCACCCTAAAATAAAGTTTTTGATATAAGATTCCCCCTGGGCTCCTAGCCCCAACCGCTATATTTTTATCTTTAGAAAGCCCCCCAAACTCTACTTACCTCCCCTCTTTCCTCCGCCACGCTCCCGGCCCTCTGCTTGCGAGAAAATGCAAGCAGAGGGGCGGGACCGGCAGCCTATATGGACTCTGCTATCCTCCTGGTGGGCAGTTTTGGGGACTTTGGGGGGGGGGACTACAGGAGAACCAGATGGAACTGGGATGTGAGGTAAGGATTAAACTACACTACATGGTGGGGCCAGTAGTTGGGGGGATTATAGTTTTGGGGGTGGACATGCCCTTTAATACTCCTTACTATTTGAGGAAGTAGGACTGGAAAAATTATTTAAATCTACTACTTACAAGTGACTGGAATAAAATGAAATCAAAGGAAAAGACTACTTAAAACTATGACTCACCTGAGTCACTAGGGAGCACCTCAACACTCCATGCTTCACTGGTAGTCTCAGATATGGTTGACCCAGTACATGGATCAAGTAATGACCCAGAGCCTGGAAGACACAAAAGGCTTCCCAGCATGTTCTCAGCTGCTGCACCTGTAATACACAATACAATATACAAACTATGGAAATTCAGCAATGCAATATTCATATACTTTAAATGGTAATCTGGTCATCTGTAATAGAGCTGCACAAATTATCCCATTTATTACTAAGCAAATATCTATTCTATACTTATTATATTTAATGCACAAAACCAAATATTACTTTTTTAAATTGTGCAGTACATTATGTTGCATGCAACTTGGATTCAAGCAATAAAAGTTACTCCATTGGACATCCTCTTGTCAATGAAGTATATAACTTCATTAGTAATGTTTAATGTCATTTCACATATGGCAATTCTCATTTCACATTGGCAACATGGATGATTGTTTAGTCTTCTGCCCTCCAGTCTCTTACTATCCAGGCGTCCGGTCCCCAGCCCAACTGCTCGCCAGTCTAAAGCATATGCTTCATATTCTCAGTCTGATTGTTCAGACTTTGTACAATCTTCCAGCTTCTTGGTCCCAACCAAAACTACAGGCCATTCATCCCTGAAACAATACATAGGCTATTGACCCTTGGAAGGAGGATGCTACTGGTGGGAAATCAGCTCTACAGACTGGTTGCTAATCTAGAAATGCTGGACATTCAACAATCACACCTCGGTTTATGGAGACTCTTGTGCACTGTATGCTGCCAGCTCCTGTTCAATACCCCTCTTCTGCTTCCACCTATTTCCCAGCTCAGAAAACCTTGTATTCCACCTCCCAACATTATTGATTGTCACTCTTGCAGAGGCTTTACAATAAGTTCTGTATCCAGTTTGAACTATTAACTTTGTGTTTGATTGTGCCAAAGAGAGGTATATAATTTATTTGCTAGCAGATGAGAGTCTGGACTGATCCCTACAGTCACTGTAGTATTTTACCGTGGCAATAGCTGAGAAGTGCTGAAAGTTTTTTTTCATTCCCCTGGATGGGTGACTGCTGCCTCATCTAGGCTAATGCTTATTTTCCGAGGAGAGTGAACTACCAGTCAATACACCATTGTGTTTCAGACCCTATCTGCTCAGACTAATGGGAGAAAATAAGCCTTAAAGGGTATCTATACTTAAATCTTAGCTTTAAATAGTGTAATGGTCCACTATTCCAACACATTTTTCAGATTTGGAATCAAAGCTGTAGATTCTCAGAAATCCTCATTTTAATTAATAGCATGTACAGGGAAAGACCTGTCACTCAAACAGGTATGCTAATTTGTGTCCCTCCAGTGACCTTTTACTAGGATCTTCCAAAACATTTAATAATATAACCCCAAATATAATGAGCTGATTAATCATATTGGTCCTATCTATCGGTCTATCTATCTATCGGTCTAATCTATTGGTCTGTCGGATTTATCTATCTACCTATCTCTCTGTCTGTATTATATATCAATCTATATATCTGTCTTTCTATCTATGATATATCTATCTATCTATCCGTCTATCTGCCCATCTGTGTCTGTCTGTCTATCTATCTAAAGGAGTGTGTCACAGAAGGTCACTTACAGGAGCATGTTAGAAGGGAGAAGTGTCTCACACAGCAGCAGCATCCCCTCCTATTATCAGCAGAATGTACTTAGAAAGGGAGAGATTGTGGGGGCGGAGCCAACGGAGCATGTAAACGGCCGCACTTGAGAACAGCTCCGGCTCGCCAAGCATATAATCAGCAATCTGGGGCCAGAAAAAGTCTCCAAATCCTCACCAAAAGGTACCCTAAACCCCTTCTCCACACTCCGGACCGGAGATGCCTCCAAAAAAACTCACGGGGGTTAAACCAGACCTCTACCAATACTTCCTAGCAGCCAGGATAGCACAGCTAACACAATGGACACAAAAAAGTAAGATGGGTGGACCTCGAAAACACCTTGCTCTCCCCCCTTCATGTGTACTCTGCGCTGTGGGTGAGACCTGGAGACAGAGACATACACCTCCCCCATAACGAATACATCATCCGAACATCCCTCCAAATCTGGGACAGATGCAATAAACAATTTAAACTTACTCAATACCCATCCCCATGTATGCCTCTCTTCTTCACTCCTTATTTCGGAGGCAAACCATCTGTAGTTGATGATGAAATATGGACCAAGCTTGGGATTCTGAGAATAACAGACATTATCTCAAACACAGGCGCCCCACTGACTTGGGAAGAGGCCCAAACAAAATATAAACTTCAAGACTCGGCATGGTACGCCTACACAAGAATCCTTCACAACACAAGGAAAACTTTAGCAAACTGCACATCAAACCACCCAACAGAATATGAAACTATCAGCACCCACTCAAAGACTCATAAGAATTTTCTATCTAAGCTATATAAAATTATATGGCACAACACCCAACCCATCAAAATCTCCCCACTATTTAAATGGGAAGAGAGACTCCAAACCCCACTGGAAGAAAAACAGTGGACACAGATCTTTATGGCATCAGCCAAATGTACCTCAAATGTACTATTAAAAGAAAAATCATACAAAATCTGGTACAATTGGTACGTCACCCCGGCCTCCTTACATAAAATCTCACCCTCTCTATCACCACTAGAGATGGTCGAACTATTGAAAGTTCGGTCCGTTTTCGAACTTTCGAACTAGAAAGTTTGAAAGTTCGAAAGTTCGAAAACGGACCCATTAAAGTCTATGGGAGGCAAATAGTTCGAAAAGTTCGAGTCAAATACAACTAAAATATTAATGGTAACTTAATGTAAATGGCTGTGGGACCTGGGAAATGGTCTGGGGAACATGTTCCAATATCCAGGACTTTCGTAAAATCTATTGTACTCTCACGCCTGCTACTTTCGCACTCTCGTGTTCGAACGTTCGAGGTAACATGGACATTTTACTCGCGGATTCGATACTCGTGTATAGGTTCTAATGGACACTTTACTCGTAGATTCGATGTTCACGCCTAGATACCATGTACATTTTACTCGCGGATTCAATGCTCACGTATAGGCTTTAATGGACACTTTACTCACGGATTCGATGTTCGCGTCTAGATACCATGTACATTTTACTCGCGGATTCGATGCTCGCGTATAGGTTTTAATGGAAACTTTACTCGCGGATTCGATGTTCGCGCCTAGATAAGACCCACTGCAATTGGACAACATTATTGCGGAGCCAGGCAGGCTTGGCCCCTCCGGACAGACCCCATACCCCATTGGCTTCTCTCCCTCAGTGTATGCTTCATGCAAGGGAAAGCAGGGAAGGAGATAGGGTTTGTAGGAACAGCACCATTGAGTAGCAGTAGATTCACTTCAGTTTGACAACATTATTGCGGAGCCAGGCAGGCTTGGCCCCTCCGGACAGACCCCATACCCCTTTGGCTTCTCTCCCTCAGTGTATGCTTTGTGCAAGGGAAAGCTAGGAAGGAGATAGGACTGTTGGGTCTCAAGATGCGTGAATACAAGGGTGGTTAACTACAAGAGCTAAACCACCATGCTGAAATCCACACACAGAAAGCTCAGAAAACTCTCTCCAACTCCTACGCTGTCAGGTCTCCACTAAATACACTCCAACACACTGACTAAATGGCACTAGTCGCATTGCCTTTTATACCCAGGGGGCTGGCAATGCTCAAATTAGATGCCATTTGGTGATTTTGGACATATGGGCACTTTTTTTTTTTAATTCGATGATTTTCGAATGTTCGACAGTTCGACCATTCGAACGGTCGAACATTCGAAAATTATCGAAAGTCCGGGAAATATCGAAAGTCCGCTTCCGGGATAGTTCGAGAAGTCCGGGTCCGTCCGGAACTTGAAAGTTCGGCTCGAACTCGGGTTCGAGTTCGAGTTCTATGCCATCCCTAATCACCACTATGCTTCAGAGGGTGCCAGCTAGCGGCAGACCAGCTACACTGCTGGTGGCAATGTTCCAGTGTCCAACTTATTTGGCACTCCTGTGAACAAATCTTAAAAGAAACAATTGAAAATTCCTTCACCTTAACCCCTTACACAGCCTTATTCAACCTCCCCATCCCAAAATATAACAAACACATTAATACCCTAATCAAAATCATATGTGGCATTACTAGAAACACTATAGCCAAAACCTGGAAGGGAGGATCTATCACAAAAACTGAATTAATAAACAGAATATGGTGGGTACACGACAGCGAGTATACAATTTCCTTGTCCCAGAACAGTCTGAGAAACTGGACCAAAACCTGGGAAACATGGACCCTAAAAATGCAACCGCAGCCTATAGGAAACGATTAGATCCAACATACTGGGGGAGCCGCGGACGCGCCGCCGGGGAGTGCAACAAAGGTTTGTTTTACAGGTACCCTTTTTCTCTTTATTTATTTTAACATGATCTCCCAGAAAGACTGTAATATTGTAGAAGCCATGGGAAAATACCGAAAGAATAATAATGGCACGGGAGGAGGAAGGACAATTTTTATTCTTTATATCAAACGTGTGCAATGCTGACAATCACAACTGTTGACCAAATTTTATGTTATTCTGTTAAAAATTACAATAAAAACTTATTGAACAAAAAAAAAAAAAGAAAGGGAGAGATTGTTTAACACAGCAGCAGCAGCCACACTCACGCTCAGCAGTGTCAGGAAGATATGTTAATTAGCTGTATAGTGTCGGGCTGAATAGGCTCTTTATTATGTAAATGAATGTATCAAGTGTCGGCTGCATTACAAGGGGGCAGTGACTAAGGGAGGTGGGGGCCAGCTTGGAGCAGTTACTAAACATTGAAAATTCACTAACAAAGTAAGCACAGACACATGTAAGTTACATTATTTTATTACCCTAACATTGTACTCCACATTTTACAAAGTTGTTTCAGTGAGTAGTGACCCTTTAAGCTAGGTACACACTATACCGATAAAGCCCTGATACCGTCGGATCCAGTATCGGGGCTTTAGCAGCACTGTGTGTACCTCGCTCTTTCAAATGAGCGCGCATCCACCGAATGTTCGGGTTCCCTCGTTTGGAAAAGAGGAAAAATTTCCCTCGGCTGTGGTAGAGGGAAATAGGGGAGTCGGCTGCGGCCGATGTAACAAACAGTCCTGAGCGTTCTCCCTATGCGGTGTATAAGGAAAATGCTTGGGACTGTGTGTAGCCTGATATTTGAATAATGACAGACATGATCTGTCTGCCAAGTGTGTACCCAGCATTAGGAAGTAGCAGATTTTTTTGGCAGGGACTGACAGTCTGATAGACAATTGACTTTTCCCTCTTTATAACACTTGACACCTCTTTCCAGGAGAGGCAACCTTTGTCTTTCCTGACTGACAATAAACTGTGGTTCCTGGTTTGACCTTGGCTTATTTACAGATTTTATTGATTGCCGATTGCTAAAAGCAATCACTCCTGCCTGATTATACACTTGATTTATGACTACGGTAATACCCAGTGTTCCTGATGCTTGATTCTACAGTATTAGTGCTCATCTTTTAGCAATTCTACTTCTTACTTGAGCTCACCTGTTTTTCATTTCCGGGTTCTGCATACTCAGTTAGAGGTTTGGGAAAAGTTCAGTTATCCTTGTGAGCTGGAATCTGGTTAAGGTATGCTAGCTATTATAGACAGTTTAATTAAAGGAACACTCTCCCTTTCCTAAAGGGCAGCTACACTGGAAAAACATTTTTCCCAGATATATCAGCCCTTGTGTATCTAGCCTTACTAATCACTAAGTAAACGAAAACAGCTATAGGCATATAGAAGGTGGAGGTGCAAAAATTGGCAGGAGCTGTAAATTTGTCTCAATCTATCAGATGATACCTTTTTATTGGTCTACTACAGTTGGAGAACATATAATAACACCCGATTGGTTGCTGCAGATTAAGAAAAGAGACGTTTCTTAAAGGATATTCTACATTTAGAGAACATTTATTAGAAGAACAAGCATTTTTTTTCTTAAAGGGAAATACATAAATAACTCTCTAACGTCTTTCAAACAAAGCCTAGGATGATGTCTCTAGCTTCATTGGATCTTAAGCTATAGGCATTTAAACACAAACACCTCAGAGTAAGTGCTACTTACTCATTTATTTATAGATTAAGATGAGAAAATTAGTTGCCTTTTAAAGGTAGGAGTGTGCACTTCATAATTCCCCCTTTTTAATTAAATAATCCCCCTAGAGTCCAGACCTTCTCCAAGGAGCTGTGCGATACAAATATGATGAGAGGAAGCTTGCACCGAAACTAAAGTATGCAAAAGTCACCCACAGCTTGTACGTAGATTGGTATTGCAAAACCATCGTGGCCAGACAAACAAACTCTGTAATGAATTGAGAAAGCCATTTGGATAACAAATCGTCTTCAAGAACTAAACTTGAGTCCAGTTGATGTAATTGAATACCACAGATATTTACAAGCATCTGTAATGAAAGACAAGAGTATCCAGCTCTATCAAAGGCTGGGTACACACAGGCAAACTTTTCGCCCCAACTGACCGTTTGCCACAAGCGTGGTCCATAGGCCCTTAGGGTTGTGACCTTTGCTCATACTTCCAGAATGCAAACTAGAATATAAAGTATTAGTAAAGTATTATAAAGTATAGTATAGTAAAGTATTGAGTGGAAAGTAGTGGCCAAAAACTATAATAAAAAAGTCAACACTAGTTAACACTTACAGCACAGTCAGCGTCTGCAGCACTAGGCAAAAATATACATTCTGCCATAGTGTGAAGGAAGACTGAACTGCCAAAAATGAACTTAAATATAAACTAGGACATCCAAGAAGTCTACATTCTGCAATGTCACTTTTGCTGCAAGACAATTGCACAAAGGCCAAAAATGCTTGAACAAGCATACAAACTAGTCTATAGCTAGAAATAAAAAAGGCCCAAGTAACAGTTACCCACTTACCTGACTGACAACTTTATATTAAGAGGCAACGAGGAGGGGGGGCATAATTTAGAAGAGAGAAAGAGAAAAAACTGGAGCCTAAAAAAACTTGTAAGACTATACACCTGATCACATACAGCAGGAAAGCACAAGAAAAGATGGAACAAGTGAGTTGGTAGAATTTTATAGCATGCATTTCTTGTTTACACCCACTGATCCCCTTCCATTCTGGTGAATGCTGTAACAAAAATATTTTTAACTTTATATTATCCTGGGTAGTAGGAGAAAGTACTCCTACCTTCCATTTTGCAATATAATAGTGGAGTGACAATCTATCAAACATGCAACTTGTGCAGCAGCCATCAGTGTTTTTTCTTGCTCTTTATTAAAATAAACAAAGTTATTCTCTTTACTATTTTGCCCCTTTAAGCCCGACAGAATTTTAATGTCTGTTCTTGTCTTACCAGCAATCTCTTGCAGACGATCTTCATCAATATTAGGATCAAAGTCACTACCAAGCACATCAGTGCTCCATGTTTCACTGACTGTCTCAGATATATCTCTGTCATCTGTCAATCCCATCATGTCACGTATTTCAAATTTACGCAATTTGTCATCAAGGTTATCTTGTGTGGTAGCTGTAGAAAAAAATTGTTGTTTTAGCAAACCATTTTTTAAATTTTATAAAGTAAGTACCCTGGCAGGTCCCAATTAGCATATAAATGCAAGGTGTAAGGGACCTTCTGAATGCTAGGTGCTGATTGCATTGTTCCAAGTTATATGCTAATTGGGACCTGCCAGATTTCTTCTTGCCAAAAGATCTCTGAATTGAGAAAGCCAGTTGAATGACTAGTGAAACTTCTTTAAGAACTAAACTTCAAGTCCAGTTGATCAAACTGAATACAACAGATATACCATGACCTCGATAAATGAGAACCTTTACAAGCATACCAAGAAGTCTCATCCATTTATATGCATATGTGCAAGGAGCTCTAGCCTGAACTCTCTCTACCTTACTTGATTTTCTGGTGAAAAGGTGCTTCACTATACAGACCAGAAGTCTACATTGTACTAATGATGGATCAATAAAGGGAGCCATACATGGGCCGATGGTTTTCCAAACAGATTTATGATTGGGGGAAACAAATGAAAGAACCTATTGTAATTCCCCGCCTTGCGAATCTTCCGTAACTGAAGGTAGGTTCAGAAAATTTTCCGCCTTGCCCGATCATAGGTTTATTAATAGATTGATTAATATCGCCTATCAGCCTTTTAAAAACATGTGAAGAGGTCTTCAATATGCTGTTCAATAGACAAATTGTTGTGTATGGGCATTAAGGCCAAAAGTGGTTCAATACAGGTACTCTGGATCTGCACTTTGCTCAAGTGCATCAATGGAAATGTGGAAATAACCCAGAGGTCTCTTCTTTTTTATGCATTACCCTACATGATTAAATGTATGAAAATGTACATGTGCAATGTAGTATAACATTGTGCATAATTTTCAGCTGTCTACAGGCAAACAACAACTGTTTAACACAAGTTAAATTTGTTCCATACAATCCTCTACATTACCTTGTTCATGTTCTAAAAGCTGCAAAGCCTCAACTCCATTGCTTCCAGATGGGCCACCTCCTAGCTCAGACACAGATTCCCCTTCCAGATCCAGAGAGGAAACAGAGTTGGAACGATTTGAGGGACCTGTTGAACATTGATTTTCTTCTTCTGCTTTATTGACATTTCCAACCAAATCACACAAAACATTTTTTTATCTTAGCATAATAAAACATACCATTGAATAGGAAGTTACATAGCACTTTCAAAGTAAAAACACACCAGGAAATTCACAAATTACACAGCACAAAATAAAAAACATATTTTTAGTTAAAGGGTAACTGTTACCTCTAATTCTTCTAAACTAGTAAGAATTATATAAAAAGCCTTTCATCATACCTTCAAAATTATACCTAAATCACATCTCTAGATAAAATAAAAATTTTTCCTGCTTGAACACTTCCTATTTTCAGCCATGTGACCAGCCCCTGCCTGCATTAATAGGCTCCTCTTCTCAACTGTCAATTTGTTCCCCAGGTACTTCCTGCTTTCCCCAGCATTAATTCTTAACTGAGCATGCTTCTCCCCCGGGGGGGGGGATAGGTGGGCCAGAGGTCAGGTGATATCACTCAACCTACTGGAAGTAGGAAGTTTGAACATTCACCCCATTGTAATTTCTCACAGGCTGCAGCCAGAGATGTGATTGTCAGCTCATTTTAAAGAAATACTACAGGCTTTAATTTAACCCTAACTTGTTTTGAGGCCACTGTTGCCCTTTAATTTGCTAAATGAAGATTGGCTGCCAAAGCTATATGGGAAAAATGCTGCAGTCCTAAAGGCTAGCAACTTTCAAGCTCTCAGTCACAGGAACTGTCAAAGAAGACCTCAATGCAGTTAGTATGATTCAAAGGACAGGCATGTGAACAGATGATTACTATTGCTTATGTGAGCTTCTTTAAGGATAAATTATATTAGAAGAGTTAACAATATTTTTTTGCTTTCGCTCACTAATGGTGACATAAACATGTTTTAGTACTTTAGTTCAGATAAAGAAAGGCAGAATAGTTTAAAGGGCATTTCTAGGCAAAAAATAACTTTAACTATAAATGATCTCTCCCCCCAAACCCCACTTTGGCATTAACAATATTTTCCTAATATGCCCCTGAAATACCTTACCTAACCCAGTCCCTTGCCATTCCTCCTTTACTCTGCGTCTGACAACCACTCAACTTCCTGGTTGCAGCTGTCAGTAAAGGCCCAACGTAACGTTGCGCACAATCACCTGATAGCCTCGATCAGGAAGTAGACTCTGTCAGCGCAGAAGCCCTTTGCTCCTGTTTTGCTCAAAACAGGAGCGGGGGGCAGCGAGGGGCCGGGTCAGGTGAGTACCTTCAGGGGCATATTTGGAATTTGTCAATGCAAAAGTAGGGTTTGGGGAGATGTTTTTTTTTTTTGCCTGGACAGGTCCTTAAATGTGGCTTTAAATTCAAATCAAGTATGATTTTTAGAGTGGATAATGTATTACCTACTAAAAATTATAAGGATTATAGAAGTCATATTAGAAGTCATGGAGTTCCGTGGCCATATAAAAGCATGAGGCTGCAGGCCAAATGTGTTTATAAAGGTCACAGAACTCCAAGGTGACTTCTTATAGCCTAATAAATTTTAGTAGTAAATTTAGTTTTTGCACCCCCCAAATTTCATCAATTTTCCACCCTCCCCCCTGCAATTACCAAAATACAAACACACTTTTTTTTACCATGCTATGTCTCTGCACAGATTTACAATACCTCTCCACCCCCCACTATATAGTAGCAATCGGTTTATAAGTCCGAACCATTTAAATACATGGAAGGAGAAGAGTTTAAATATAGGCTTTCCATTTATAACAACTATACAAGAACTGCCACTACTTAGCAGCTAGCATTACCTCCCCCACCCCTAGTTCCAATAAGCTACAAACAAATGACAAAAAGTAAACACCTTCACAGACAAACCCAGGTACCCAATTATACTTCTCTAAAACATTCACCTTCGGAAATGCCTTCCAGATTGTCACTGCAGAGCGAAAAGCGCAAGGTTTTGTCTGGCTTTCCATGAAGTTTAGATTCATCTACAGGCACATCTGCTTGCCCCCCATCTACAAGTTGCATGTTCAAAACCTGGACAAAGAGAAGCATTTGTGTTACTACTATTTTGCATACTGCTGCAGTTTTCAGAAACACTGAACACCTTATAGTAGTGATGCCCTACCAGTGGCCCTCCAGATGTTTGATATATTGTATACCATCTGGAATTTCCTGGATGCACTCTGCTATATGGGGGTTGTAGCTATCAAACATCTGGAGGGCCACAGGTTGGAAATCACTGCCATAACACTTTTAAAAAGGTAAACACATTTTCAGAAAAAATATCCAGAACAAATTTAATTTATTAGTTATTATTGTCCCATCACTGATGTTGTAGGGCAAGTCAACTATCTAAACAGATTAAGCATTTTCCCCTTTTTGTTAAGGTGGGTACACATGAGCCCATCCTTCATAAAGACTGGCTGGCCAGGACAAAGGGCTGTCAGTCATGGCAAAAGTAGCCACGTCCATCAGTTCGCCGCAACGCGTCCAATTTGGACAAACGAACAGATGGCTTTTGGTCGTGTTCGGAGGAAGAAACCATCAAATACTTCGGCCAGACAGATACACTGAAATGACTGTCAGCCATCCTCTTGATGAATTGTTAGGCATGGATTGTGAGTAGGCTAAAAAAGATTGGACTGGATAGATTCATGTTTTCATAGATTCAACCTTCCATACTATGTTAATATCAATTTACGCATTTGATATGTACGCTTATTCCCCAATGCTTTATATTAATCAATCTTTTTATAATACATATATATTTGCAATAGCTATGTATAACCAATAACAATGTTACTTACATAAAATCCAATAATTTTGTATACATTGCGATTAATAAGTTAAACATTTATTTAACACCTATTAATGAACATATACAGTCACTAGCCACTATATTAGCTACACCTGTACAATTTCTTGTAAAAACAAATAGATAATTAGCCAATCACATTAGAGCAACTTAAAGGGCATCTATAGTGAAAAAACACATTGCACCATTGCAAAGTTAATTTCATCTGTGCTGCCTTTCTCCTACCTGTCAGTGACTATGTTTTTCCATGGTGTCAGATTTCTCTGCAGCACTCCCCTCTTCCCCATCCCCACTGTTACCTCCTCCATGTCTAAACACCAGCTGCCCAACAAGCTTCTCACAAAAACACACCCAAAAAAGTTCAACATCCTGAAAAACACACCCACGCACAGTGGCCAATAGAAAGCAATTTGTCCTGGAGACACAGATCTCTCCATGTACTGCTGCAACACAATCTCCCTCTTTGTGACCCATCATCAAACAGTGAAAGCTATCAATAAGGGGGGTCAAAGCTCTGCAGTCAAAGCTACCTCTCCCCCCCTGCTAATGCTCTTATCTCTACGTTTGTTACAGAGCAGGGTGGTGGGAGGGACTTGAGCAGGGAAGAGGGTCACATCACAGGGATTTGATTGACATTAAAAGTAGGAGTAGAGGAATGCAATCACGTCTTCTTCTAATTTGTGTACCTCAGGACAGAGAGAGAAACTGAACAAAGTAAAGACACTCTGGGGGTGGGGGGAATTATAGAACAGAAAAAGTTAATTTTCCCACTATAGATGCCCTATAATGTATCTAGGCATTGTGAGGACAACTTGCTGATGTTCAAACAGAGCATCAGAATAGGGAAGAAAGGGGGTTTAAGTTATTTTAAACAAGGCATGGTTGTTGGCGGCAGAATGGATTTTCACGCAAAACCATCTCTAGAGAATTGTCCGAAACAGAAAATATCTGTAGTAGAGTAGTAGTTGTGTGGAAGGAAATGCCCTGATGATGTCAGAGGATTATGATCAGACTGGCTCAAGGCCATACTGGGTGCTACTCATGTCAGCTAAGAACAGAAAACTAAGGCTACAATAAGCACAGGGTCACCAAAATTGGACAATATATTTTTGGACTGGAAAAATGTTGCCTGGTCTGACAAGACTCAGCTGTGACATTTAAAGGGCATGTCCATCCCCAAAACTATAATCCCCCCCAGTAATGGCCCCACCATGTAGTGTAGTGTAATCCTTACCTCACATCCCAGCTCTATAGGGTTCTCCTGTAAACCCCCCCCCATAAACTAAACATTTCCTGTCGCTTGTTTTTACAAGAGTAAGTATATTTTTTGTTCCCTAGATTGGATCATTTTAAAATATTCTTACATGTTCTAAATAACTTAGGGGTCTAGCTTCTTAGGAAGGTAAGAGTTTGTGTTAGGTTTGGTTATCCCAAAAATCTCCCAGTGCAATTTTGAACCGTTCTGTAATTCAACCAACTTGGCACACTTATTCTCCCTTAAACATACATTATATTGGCCACAATCTTGTTTACTTATACTTTATAGGGCCCAACAAAGGTAAATCCTAAAAATACATGTATTGGACATGAAACCAGGGTTCAATATAAGTTCTTATCATTAAAAATGGTGCTAATTATGTCCCAACCAATCAGATGTTAGCTTTCAAATGTTAAATAAGTTCTGATTGGTTGGGGCAAAATTAGCGCCATTTTTAACAATAAGAACTTTTATTCAATCTCCCTGTTTGTGCAAAATTTTTAACTAGAAGACACAACAGTAAACCTATGATAAAGACAAAGACAGTAAACCTATGATAGTGAATTTCCATGCCTTGAATCCTATTAGTTTGTCAACTCTGGCAAAATTTGTGGTCATGGTTGGCCATATGCTAATTGTTAGTGTGTTATGAGGGGATGCCCATTCTGAGCAGTATATACTGTCCAGTATGGCACCAATGGTGACCGGCAGAAATCTTATAATGATACCGTATATACTCGAGTATAAGTCGAGGTTTTCAGGCTGTGAAAACAGCCTGAAAACTGAACCTCGACTTATACTCGGAAATAGGTTTTATTACTGGGGCTGGACCTGGGGCTGGAGGGGAGAGTAAGGAGTCAGGGACAGGGGAGTGTGTTTTGGGGTTAGTGTGTGGGACAGGGTAGTGTGTTTTGGGGTTAGTGTGTGCAGTTCCACTCCAGATGTTTCTACTCCCTACTTCCACTCCCTTCTACTACTCTACCCTCGACTTATACTCGAGTCAATTGGTTTTACTCATTTTTGAGGTAAAAATGGGTACCTCGACTTATACTCGAGTATATACGGTAAATGAAAAATGATGACAAAAAATGTGAATGAAAAAAATAACCTTTATTGGGCCTCCAATAAATCTTCAAATCAAGCTAACCAATATTCAATAGGTTAGTGCCAATTTAAGATCACAATGGAAGAAAGAGGGAAGAATATAAGACAAAATAGGTTACAGAAAAAAAATGACAGCAGGATGGTAAAACATCAAATAGAAAAGGGGAGCGTGTTAGATGAAGCACAAAATACAGCATAAATGTAGCCAAGTTCTTTAAAACTGTACAGAAGCTATTTACTGCCAAATTCTTTTTAGGCATCTGCTTAATTAATGTTACACAAGGAGATAATTTCCCAAGTGAGTTCTTTTTGGTTTATAAAAGCCAATCTCCCTGTGGCCATTCCCAGCAGGAATAGGCAGCAAACAGAGCATCCCTCTGCTTTAGAATTAGTAAAATTGTTGTTTTATGGTCTTAGAAATCTGGTTTCAGAATATTTAATATAAAAAGTATAAGCTTACATCATTTTCAGACATCATTCCAGGGGTGAGTTGTGTACCAGTCCCTAGGGAGATAACGAGGACTTCCTCAGGCTGATTAGGAGTGACATCTTGTTGGGATCCCTCATTTTCAGTTTCCAAAAGGCTCGTCTTACTTCTGCTCCGAGTAACTTTGCAGGAGATGAAAAACACATTTATCAGACCAGGTGTGGCTTTTTAATATCCCAATTGCTAACATGCAGAATATTAAAGCATGATGAAAAATATCACTGTACGAAGTATCACAAAACAGCACATGCATCTATTGGAGAAAATAGTAGGTTAACAAGAGTGATTTTCATCCTAGCCTCAGAAGGAAAATTCTGTTGCTTTGTTTCTTTAAAGGATGAGACCCATTTCACGGGTTTTCGTTTAACTTAAATCTATCATTCTTATGAGACTGGAGCACTGTCTCCTATATTAACTCCCAAGTTAATTTTCCAGTACATACCATAGCGCAATCCTGCAGTGCTTCTGTCTCTCTACTTCAGGCTTCTCCCCCTCCCGTCACCCCCATGCCACACACGCCTATGTAGGCTCCACATCGTAAACAGGGTGTGTGTTCGAGAGACAGAAGGGCTGACAAAGCGGCACTACAGGAAGTCCTCGCCTCTGAAACGTTGACTAAATATATCAGCTGTTAGATAAGTACCCAATCTGTCCTTTTATCTCCTCTTCCACTGTTAGTGACAGTCTGGGATGCAGCCAATGGGATGTCATCCTTCTTTGCAGAGCGTGTTCCCACTGGCTACACCGCAAACTGAGGAAAAGAACTGGAACGCAGAGGAAAACTTAGTAAGTTCAAATGTTAGGTAAAGTACACAGGGATGAGGACTTAGCATTTTATGTACTCATCCTTCATACTACTAGTGGGGGGTAAATCTCCCTAGTTTCCTCCTGTTAAGGCTTCAGTATCCCTGGTTATATTTAGACCTGGGTACAAGATTATCTTTCTTGATTTAGTTCTTGTCAGAGAACAATAAACTACCCCTTTACACACACTACATTACTACCGTATATACTCGAGTATAAGCCGAGGTTTTTACATTTTAAAATAAACCTAAAAACCTTACCTCGGCTTATACTCGAGTCAAGGTCCTTCCTTACCCGATCGATGTTGCTTAACTCCAAATCCGCTGCCGCACGCTGGTAAGTCCTGTGGGTTTGCCGGCTGACGTCACTACTCGGTGCCGGGCTGTAAGAGCGCCGAGTAGTGACGTCAGCCGGCAAATCCACAGGACTTACCCGCATGCGGCAGCCGGATTTGGAGTTAAGCAACAGGAGATTTACTGCACTGCTGGAATCAAGGAAACCATGTCCTGAGCCCCTCCTCACTCTCCTATTTGCTGCTTGGTGGTTAGACCGGTCATAGGCAGTGACTACAGGACCCAAAAAAGAGCAGCTTCAAAATACAAAGGTCTGTAGCACTGAAATGTCAATTCTGAGAGCAGTAAAAGTAAGAATAGGGCTAGATTTAGACAAATCCTGTGTTTTCTGAGTTTGTTAGTTTCGCAAACATACAGATGTTTGGAAACTACAACTCCCAGCATGCTTTAGTTGCTGGGAGTTGTAGTTTTCAAACATCTATATGGGAATTCTGCTGTCCATTTAAAGGTCAACTTAAGCCTTAAACAATACTGAATAAGAAGGCAGTAGTGGTCATATTTCCTAACCTCGGCTTATACTCGAGTCAATCAATTTTTCCTACTTTTTTAGGTAAAAAGTGTACCTCGGCTTATACTCTGGTCGGCTTATACTCAAGTATATACAGTATATTAGTATACTACCTACACCCAGACCCCCATTAAACAGAGAATATAAAAAAATGTATTCCTTATTCTTGAAATCCACTTGTACTGGACTGTTGGTCTGTGGAAATTGTTTTATTCACTGTTTTATTGTCTTTGCCATCAATAAATCCGACATAACACTGGAGCACTGTATATTCAAAGAATATTATGCTGTATACAAATAATATTTACATGTTAATTACCAGGCCAGTGTTTGTCAGTTGTGTATCTCAGAGGACTGGCCTGGGTCCAGTACTTTTAAACCTACTTACAAATAGGCTAGTTATGTCCTATTTTTCATGATTATACTGCCGTCAAGACCCAACATCCCGAACAGTATGTTGCCTACCTGGTGCTTGGGTTCGACATGTGTTGGATAGTGTTGACATATTATTGGGTAGGGTCCTTAAAAATCACTTCAGAGAATTGGGGGCGTCCATGGTAGTATTTTCAAAAATGTTATCGCAGCCACGTGCTACGCTGGGGAGGCAATGGGAGGTTGTGAGTATTAATGCGTGGCTAAGAGGGTTGTATATGGAGATGCGGTTTGGGTTTTTAGAAAACCAGGATGACTTTTCTGTTGGCTACAGGCTCTTTAGTAGGAATGGGTTGCACCATAATAATGATGGTGCAGCTTTTTTGGGGGAGTAGATGGCAAGAGGAGACCTCAAACTAGGTATGGGGGGTAGGGTATTTTGGACTACACTGTATGTATGTATATTTATATAGTGCCACTAGGGGACGCAGCGCTGTACAATATAGAATAAAAGTTGTGCAAGGGGGACAGTAAATAAATACATAAATAAGTAAGAGCATCAAGAAATATACAAGTGCTTGAAACATGTAACATTAGGAAAGAGGTCCCTGTCTGGTAGAGCTTACAATCTAATTAGGTGGGTAACATACAGATACATAGGAAAGGGTGGAAGTACTTCAGTAATAACTGGTGCAGTGTCAACAGTCCTATGTTGTGCTCAGAGAGATAGGATGAGAGGTTAGATTTAAACTTGTTTATTGAGGTTTCTTGACGTAGAGAGTGGTGAATAGAATTCCAGAGGATGAGGGCCAGAAAAGAAAATGGTTTAAGGCGAGAGGAGGCAGTGTGAGTGGGGGGGGTCTATATATTGGCCATATTGGCCACTGTGCGTGGGTGTGTTTTTCAGGATCTTGAACTTTTAACTCCTACTGCACATGATAAGCTTGTCGGTTAGCCGGAGTTGAGACATGGAGGAGGTAACAGAGGGAAGGGGGAAGGGGGGAGTGCTGCACAGATATCTGACACCATGGTTAAACAGAGTCACTGACAGAGATAGGATTAAGGCAGCACAAAGTACAAGAATTTAACTTTGCAAAGGGGCAATGTGTTTTTTTCACTATAGATGCCCTTTAAGAGAAGGATTTTGTAAATATTGCGTTGTTTAATGGGGTGCCAGGTAGATGTGCGGCACAGAGGAGATTTAATTTCTGATTTTTAGAGAGCGAGACAATGCGTGCGGCAGAGTTAAGTATGGACAGAAGCGGAGAAAGATGGGAAGCAGGAAGACCAGAAAGGAATCTATGGATTTTCGCAATGTTACGGGAAAAAAGCGACAAGTTTTAGCAACATAGTTAATGTGATTGGAAAAGGTTCCAGTAGCTTAGAGGCTATCGGTAGAAGAGAGACCGGGTGGTAGTTAGCAGGACAATAGGGGTCAAGGGAGGCTTTTTTGATTACAGGGTTCACGTGGGCATGTTTAAAGGAGGAAGGGAAAATGCCAGATGACAAGGAGGCATTGAATATTTAGTATAGTATAGTATTTGAGGTTGAATAAATATCTGTCCATCCAGTCCAACCCATCTAGCAATATCCTCATTTCCTGCCTAACTGTTGGATCCAGTGGAAGGCAAAAAAACCCCCACCAAATTTACGAAGGGGGAAAAAATTCCTTCCTGACTCCAAGTGGCAATCGGATATTTCCCTGGAATAACTCTACTTTATGGATCAATACCAGTAATGTGCAACATTCCTTGTTTGCAGAAACCCATCCAGCTTTTTTTTTTTTAAACTGAACCAATGAACTTGCCATAACGTCCACTGGAAGACAGTTCCATAGCTTTACCGTTCTCACAGTGAAAAACCCTTTCCCAACTTGAAGCCTAAACCTTTTTTCTTCAAGTCTTAAGTGATGTCCTCGTGTCCTCTGGCATGTTCTATTGGCGAACAATGCCCCAGATAGTTTATTGTATGGCCCGTTAATGTATTTATACACAGTAATCATATCCCCACACAAGCGCCTTTTCTCCACCATACATAATTGTAACTTTTCCAGTGTCTCTTCATATTCAAGCTCCCCCAATCCATACCAATGCTTTGTAAAGAGGGAGAATAACATTTTCCTCCCTTGAACCCATATCTCTCTTTATACAAGACAATACCATGTTGGCTCTGGCTGTTTTGGGTAAGTATAGGGGTAACTGCCTGATTACAATGCTTCAGTAGGAAAGAGGGCATGGGATCGAGGGGACATGTAGTGAGCAGAGAAGACCGAAGCAGATAAGAGACCTCTGACTGGGTCACGGGACTAAAAGATTCAAGAGCAGTAGAAGGGGGTGTGGGTAGAAGAATCTGAGAGCTATGCTGAGGGTTAGGAAACTGCATACTGATAGACTATTTTATTTACAAAGTAGTCCGCGAAGTCTTGGGGAGAGTGTGGAGAGAGAAGTGTCAGTGGGCGAGGGACGGATAAGGGAGTTAAAGATGGAGAAAAGGCGGCGTGGGTTTGATTTCTTATTATTTATAAGCGTCTTATAGCATTTTTGTTTTGATCCTGACAGTGCGGTGTTGAGGCATTGTAGCATAAACTTGTAATGGAGAAAGAAAGCCTGGGTACGAGACTTTCTCCACATCCGCTCAGCAGCACGTGTGCACCTACATATAAAACAGGTTGTGGGACTGAGCCAGGGACGAGGGTTAGAGATGCGGCGATTGTGGGGTTGCAAGGGGGCAAGGGAATCAATAGCATCAGTCAGGACAGAGTTGTAGGAGTTAGGAAGCAAGTCAGAGTCGGACATAAGGGTAGAGAGACTAGAGGAGAGAGAAGCAGCCAGCACCGGAAGATCTATGGCTCGGGTATTACGGACATACACACAAGAAGGAGGGTCAAGACAAACAGGAGAGTGTTGAGAAAGAAAAGTAATAAGATAGTGATCAGAAAGCAGGTAGGGTTTACTTTCAAAAGATGAGACAGAGAGGTTTCTGGTGAAGACAAGATCCAACAAGTGGCCATCCTTATGCGAACTGGGCATATAGAGAGGTATGAAATCAGGGGGCTATTAAGATTATGGAGGGAGAAGAAGGGTGAGCATTGAAGATAGGGAGGCATGTACATCAAAGTGTGAAAATAAGTTAAATGATAATCTAAAAATGTATGTTTACAAATGCAAGAAGTCTGTCAGGAATAAACTGTGGAACCAGGACAAATAGTAAAAGTAAAGTATCATGTGATCAGTATAGATAAAACATGGCTAAATGATTCACATAACTGGGTTGGCACCGCGCCTTAGCCAATCACAGGAGTGGACGCCGGTCGAGCCCCTCCTATTTGACTTCCGTGCTCAGAAAAGGCACTATAGTTACCCTTTAAGTAACTGTTTTAAAGGAACACTAAACCCCAAAAAAGAATACTGTAATGGTAACAATCCTCAAATGTGGACTGTAAAATCCCCTAAACCCCTAAAAAGAACTATGTGCCATTCGTTTCTATTATTCACAGGGAGGTGAGAACGCTTATTCTCACCGCCCTGTGAATAATAGGACGCTCGGGAGACCTGGAACTTACCTTACCGCCGCTCCACTCGCAGCCGCTCCTTCACTGACAGCCACTCTGTCCCGACCACGCGCCCTATCTTAGGCGCATGCATGCCAATACAAAAGATAGGGCGCGCGATCGGGAGAGAACAGCTGTTTAGTGAAGGAGCGACTGCGAGTGGAGCGGCGGGTAAGGTAAGTTCAAGGGTCCCGCGAGGTCCTATATTCACAGGGAGGTGAGAACGCTTATTCTCACCTCCCTGTGAATAATAGAAACGAATGGTACATAGTTCTTTTTAGGGGTTTAGGGGAGTTTACAGTCCACATTTGAGGATTGTTACCATTACAGTCTATGAGAAAAAATGTCCCGACATTCGCCGATAACACTAACGCTTCCGCAGACTCTAAAAAAACTGTGGGAGGAGATACAGTCCAAAAAAGTGGAAGAATAAAATGGAAGAAGAAATAGAAAGAACAGTAACATACCGTAGTAATTGAGGTTGAATAAAGATATGCATCCATCAAGTCCATATATGTATAGAAATGGGATAGTATACATCCATGCAGAGTGCAACTAGAGACCAAATTAATTCAACATACAAAATTAGAAGCCTAGTGCACATCCAATTAATTTACTTACATTTTACGGCTTAAAAAGCCTGCACTTCTTTCTGGATAAATTAAAGCAATTAGTTCAATAACTTGGCCAAATTATTTTAAGCCCAGCAACCACTTCACAGTTTGCTTTATACTGCTGGCTCCTAACTTTTAACCTTTTTTTTTTTTTTACCTTACTAAGGTAAAAGATGATGTATACCATCGCCTTTGAAGGTGATGGTATACAAATTCCATTCAAACATAAGGTTGATATTCTAATCACTTATTTAATATAGCTACTAACTCTTCAGTTCACTTACCAATTGGAAGTTTGCCCTTCTTGGAGGCTGGTGTGGCAGTGGAAAGTTGTGGCATAGAGTATGATGACGTTTCATTGTTATTGCTTTTTGCCGCTTTTGCCTGGGGAACAGAAGCCAAGAGGTTTTCTAGTGCCATTCTGTCCTCGTCCCGCAACTGACCACTTGAAATGACAATGCGCATGAACCCCAGCTGTCAAAAAATAAAAAAAACTCATTTAAAAGCAAGGTCTTTTTTCCAGTATAGATTATAGCTCTACCAAAAGCAATTATACTGCACAGGTTTTGATTTGCCTTTAAAACTACCTGTTTAAACTTTACTTAAAGAAGAATTAAACCCTGTTTGTTATGTTCCTTAATCTAAAAGCATCTGCTCCAAGTACCCCAATAAAATGTAAAAATACTTTGTAAGGTGATGCTTTTTGAACTTAAAAACCCTTGTGCTACTTATACTATAAATGGCTCTGTGTTAAGTGATTCCCTGTTGGAAAAGGATCTTGGGGTTTTGGTGGAAAAAAACTTAAAGGTAAAAAAGCAGTGCAAGGCAGCAACAGCCAGAGCCAGCATGGTATTGTCTTGTATAAAGAGAGGTATGGATTCAAGGGAGAAAAATGTTATTCTCCCTCTTTACAAAGCATTGGTAAGGCCTCATTTGGAATATGTAGTGCAATTTTGGAATCCTGTGTACAAAAAGGACATCTTGGAAATAGGTTCAGAGAAGGGCAACTTAAACAATAAAGGGAATGGGGGGGCTTGCATATGAAGACAGATTGGATAAGTTACAATTAAGTACACTAGAGAAAAGGTGCATGTGTGGGGATATGGTTATTGTGTATAAATACATTAAAGGGCCACACAATACACTATCTGGGAAATTGTTCACCAAAAGAACATGTCAGAGGACATGTGGACATCCTTTAAGACTTGAAGAAAAGAAGTTTAGTCTTCAAGTGTGAGAATGGTAAAGCTATGGAACCGTCTCCCATTGGATGTTGTGATGGCAGGTTCATTGGATAGTTTCAAAAGAAAGCTGGATAAGTTTCGAAAAACAAGAAATGTTGCAGGTTACTGTTATTGATACATTAAGTAGAGCTGCTCCAGGGATATTTAAATTGCCACTTGGAGTCAGGAAGGAATTTTTTCTAGTGGTTTTTTTTTTTTTGCCTTCCTGGATGCAATTTGGTTCGGGCCTAGGCACTCTTGTGACAATTTGCCAGTGTAGCTGTAGGTGTAACCTTCTTCAGTCCTCTACCTCAGGACTTAAAGCTATAGCACGATAGCAAGATTCTCTATAAAGTGAAGCATAATAAATGGATATATAGAGAATCTTTGGACAATTGTGGACATTTTTTCACTAAGGTTTTCTAAGTGATATTTTCCAAACGGATGACTATGGACACTGAGGAAATAATGGACAATTCTTTAAAAAAAAAAAACTTTTTCACTAACCAATGTCTCCTCCTAACATAGGGTAAGTGTCTTGGGCTATTTAAGGGGAAGAGGGTTGTATTTGAGTTACAACTGATGAAGGGGACATGGTGATCCCTGAAACGTTGTGTGTGTATGTGATTCACAATTAATTAAAACTTTGGATTAGTAGTGTGAAGCTTTACCTTCTTTTGCTTGTGCTCTTCCTCTGGATATACAGTTAGGCAAGAAATGTGGGTATTGCCGAGTAGGTTATTCAACCTCAAATATTATACTTTGCCAGTAAATGGCATCAATGAAAATGTAATTTTTTTTTTTTTCCTTTCGGAGGAATTTTTATTGGTTCTACCAAAAAATAGGGAATACATACAAAGTTGTACATTACATTTTAATCAATATTTCCATATAATATTGAGGGGGTCCAAAATCTCACTTTGTATGTTACATTGCTGGAAATGTAAATTATTGTACATTAAAGCATTGCATTTTATTTTTAGCGTTGAGTATTTTTTCATTTTTTTTTATCCATTCTCTGCATTTGTAGAAAGATTTAAGAGTTTTGCTACATAGAATGGTGTTAGAGCTAATCTGGTTTTAGGGTAGGTCATTGCAAGTTACTGCGGAATATTTTCTTATATTTAGCTGGGTAACCTCTTTGATAATCTGTATCAATAGTTCTATGTTACACATTATATAGTCTTTGGGGTTTCTGACAGGAGCATTCCTGAAGGGGCCCGGGACCCCCCTAGGAGTTTAGGTATCTGTAGGCACAGATATGCTGTGGGAACCGATACACATACCTGACTGATCCCCATACGCGGTATGGGGATTGGCCGGTCGTGCGGCCAAACACGGTACGATCATATCGATAACGGCCTACGGAAATTTTTTGTCTTTCCCGACCAACCGTAGTGGCGACTACGGTCGTTTGTCGCCACTCCAGCCAGTCGGAAACAACCCATACAAATGAACTATAATAGGTAAATCCCTTTGTGGATCGTATGTATGGCCACCTTTATGCAGACCATCTGTGCAGGGGGCTTTGTGTTTATTTAAGAGGGATATTGCTTGTTGAATTTCAAGTTCAGAGATAAAAGAGGCTGGTAGCTGTTTGTGTTGTGGGGATAGGGTAGGGAAGGAAATACCACTTAGGTACTGGTCTATTTCAGAGTTTGAGTGGTCAAGGGTTGTATATATAATTGATTGTAGTAGGCAGAAAAATAGTTTGCTACCTCTTGTGAGGCTGAAATTGGTGGCATGTGGGGGAGAGAAAGGATAATTATTGTAGGTGGTTTGTTTTCATGATTGGCTATATATGCCAGGAGTTTACCACATTTCTCAACTTGTTTGTGAAATCTTTGGGGTTGGAAATTTAGTTTTTTATTTGCCCATGCTAGGAGTATTATATCGGTGAGTCTGTATTGTAATTTTAGGGCTTGTGCATTGTCTGTGGAGGGGTCTGTCTGGAATGGGTTTTTTCTAGGGCGTGTTGCTGATTTTTGCTGTAGCAGACGATTGTTTTTTTATTTGATTTTGTGAGAGTCATATGGGCATGAAGATTGAAAGCTTCACATACAACAATTGGGGTGCTAGTATTCTTATTACTGCTAAAAAAATCTTGCCAAACGACCTTGTACTTGACACTGACCCCCATCACAGACTGTACAACTGGGATACACCAACTGAATATCAAATACTAACCCCCCCTTTTTTTGTTTTCTCTTCCCCCCTCCCCCAGCCCAAATGGGTGAATAGTACCCACTACAAAATCCTGACTTAAAATCAATTGGAGTAACATCAACAGAGCATAGGTATGCCCTCCCCCCTATACTACTCTTTGTACTACTGCAGAAACAGCACGATGTGCAACCCCTTAATTAAGACCAGCTATGCTGGCAGTGTTCATAAAGGTTTTATTTGTTATAACGTTCTAAGGTTAATCGTTCAGTCACATATTAACACATCAACTCATAAATACCCATATAATGAGTGTACCATATGTCCTTATGCAGATGCAAAGACATGAACAGCCCCAGAAATATACCCAAGTCCCTTCGCACCAACATACCCCACTGAACATCCCATTATTCTTAACTATATGATATGATGACCCAAGCACTCAAGTTATTATCATGGAATGTGAGGGGCTTGAATAGCCCTAGGAAAAGACTGGAAGTTTTCTCATATATCAGATCAGTTGGACAAGACTTGATCTGTCTGCAAGAAACCCACTTGCTCCAGACCACCACCCAGAATGTCCAAAGACCTTGGCTAAATTGGACGGCACACAGTACCCACTCGGCCTATTCTAGAGGTGTCTCTATTCTATTGAGTAAATCACTCAGATATGTTATCCATAGCTGGGGAGATATGTCTGTATAGCCCTTCTAATAGACTCCATATTATATGTAATAGTAGGTATATATGACCCCCCGCCACTCTACAGCCAATCAAAGAAATACTAACATTCATAGCAAACTACCCACAAGCTTGCCTAATATGCATGAGTGACCATGGACCCCTCCATAGACAAACTGGCAAATTTGACCTCAGCTAAAAATAACACACAGTCCACCTCCTTAGCTAAATTGACAATAGAGTTGGGTTGGATAGATGCATGGCACAGTCGCCATCCAACTACGCAGGACTTTCTATGCTACTCCAAAACACAGCTCCTTTTCTAGAATAGACCATGTATTCACTAATAAATCAGCTGATCAAGGGATAACCGACATTGCATACCTACCAAGAGGCTTCTCTTGGTAGGTAATCCTAATTAAATCCCTACACACAAACCAAGCACTGACCAGAGGGATGTGGCATTTCCACCCCTTTTGGCTAACACTGAAAACAGACCCAGACAGATGTCTATTTTAGTCTGGACCATGAAATGGTATCATGAGGAACTAAATTAGGATGCTTTTAAAGCAGTGCTCAGGGGACACTTATAAACAACAATAGCTCATGGACACCAATCTGCCAAAATCCTGGCAAGGCTAGCCCATGGCCCATATGACCAGAATAGGATTACTTCCCTACAGAGCGCTGAGGGGTCGATCCTCACAGACACTAAAGGCATACTCGAAATACTAGCAAGCTTCTACACCAATCTTTACGGATCTCACTTTACAGCCATTCAACAAACACTAACCAGATACTTAGCTAACCCTTTCCTACACCCACAAATACCGAGGCTCAACTTTTGAAAGCAGAAATAATGGAACCAGAACTGAGGGATGCACAGGGCGGAATAGCAAATGGCAAATCACCAGGAACAGATGGAATCCCTGCCGAGGCATACAAAACATATATCGAACATATAACACCTAACCTACTACAGGTTTATAACAATGCCTTTCACAACGGAGCACTGCCTCCCTCGATGTACGAGGCCCATATTATACTTTTAATAAAAGCAGGGAAGGACCCACAAAACTGTAATTCATATCGACCCATATCCCTTCTCAATGTGGACTACAAGGTCCAAAACTCCTAGCTAACAGGCTCCAGAAGGTTATCCTCAAAATAATACATCCAGACCAAATGGGCTTTATAACTGGCAAATCCACCTCTATTAACATATACGGAAAACCCTAATTAATTGCCAGGTAGACCATGATAACTATGGTTCCAGGGTGATACTGTCACTAGATGCCTGAAAGGCATTAGACTCAGTCGAGTGGCCCTTCTTGTGGGCCTGTCTAGACCGGTTTGGCTTCGGCCCTCACTTCTGCAGATGGGTTAAGCTACTACATACACATCCGGTAGCATCCCTTAAAGTAAATGGCTCATGCTCTCGCACCTTCTCTCTCGCTAAGGGTACTAGACAAGGCTGTCCACTTTCCCCATATCTATTTGCACTTGCAATAGAACCCCTGGCTATTCAACTAAGACACAGCAAAGATATCTCAGGCCTACAGCTAGGACAACATTCTGCATTACTCAGTCTATACGCAGATGACTTGATTCTATACCTATCCAATCTGTATTAATCACTTAGATCTGCCTACAATACTGTCACAGCATATGGTCCCTTATCTGGAATATGCATCAACTGGCCCAAATCCTGCCTCTTCCAGATTGACAAACATACCGTACTCCCTCCATTTGCTAGAACCCTGGTACCTGTTGTATCCGATTTTAAATACCTATATATATAAGGGATAATCATTACACAAACCCCGCAGGCTTTCTATGATCTTAATTTGGCCCCGTTAGAACTAGCACGCAACAAAACCCATTAATCTAATTGGTAGAATTAACCTAATAATCATCCTCCTTCCAAAAATATTGTATATTCTGCAAGACAGTATGATCCCAATACCAGAATAATTTTTTACATCTCTACAGAGTATACGGATACCCTTCTTGTGGGGCTCGGCCCGCAATAGAGCGAGACTCAAGGTATTCCAACGACCCAAAACTGAAGGGGGCCTGGCAATGCCAGACTTCAAACTGTACTACTTAGCTGGTCAGCTGAAATATTTCAGAACTTGGCTACTACCACCAACCAACCCTGTAAATGACAACCAATTAAACTCCACATATGAGACAGAGAACATGCTGTTCTCTTACCTTCCAACCTCCCCCATTTCATTCCTATGTAGACCAACCAACACAATTGTAGCTGGTGGTACGCCCTTGCAAATACAACAATTTCCGAATCTGGATGCAGGCAAATAAAATTCTTAAATACACAGACATACCAGGAGAATCCACCATATGCATAATCCAAACGTTCCACACCTTGCATCACTCGCAGCCTCCCAATACTGGGAAAACATAGGCATAGATACACCACTTTTCACGAATCACAGAAACTAAATGCAGAAGAGATTCAAGCTCCCGCATAACTCCCTATTCCGCTACCTGCAACTACAATATTGCATAATCTTGGAATTTCAAAGCACTACAATTCCCATCCAACCCCACCCCATTATACAACTCCAGAAAAATGGGGGTGAAAAGAGATTGGTATCTAAAATATATAACCGTCTTCTTAGAGCCAACCTAACTGAAGATACCTAACTGCCAACACAGCCCGGCAGACTTTTGCCACCTTCTGTGGCTTTGCCCCCGACTTAATAGATTCTGGTGAAAAGTAACATCCTCTTTAACAGAGATACTGAGTAATGAAGTGCCTCTGGAGCCTAAATTGTGCATACTGGGACAAATTTAACCTAATGTTCCTTAAAGAGTCCCTCTTCTATGCCAGAAGGATAATAATCCTAGCATTGATGGCCCCTATCTCCCCCAAATTCAACAACTGGAAAACAACGCTAATAAACATACTTTCTCATCTAATTCTAATATATCTCAATAGAGGCTGTCCTAGGAAATTCTATAAGATCTGATCCCCATGGTGTCTTCATTTCAATATACATATATGAAGGAAACAACCCCAGAAAGAAATACAATGTATGGTACTACGGGTATGTCTTGGACACTTATATATCTGCACTAATATACCAAAATTATTTAAAGGTACTCAACCACTTATGAACAGTTTATACTGTGGTGACTGCATATGTTTATGTTCATTTTTACCCCGTATCCCAAGTTACCCCACCCGTTCCTCATATGTGATAAAATGTACCCAGTGTACGAAATCTATGATATGAAACAACTGTACTGAAATGTTATCACAGTATTGCTGCTGTTAAGCTACTTAGCAGGTTTCTGTGAGGACTATCAATTCAGGTTTTTGTAGTTTAAAGGGCATCTATAGTCGGAAAATGAACTTTTTTTTTTTCCTTCCATGTGTTCTATAATTCCCCACAACCCCTAGAGTGTCCTCACTTTGTTCAGATTCCCCCTCTGTCTTGAGATACACCAGTTAGAAGAATACGTGATTGCATTCCTCTACTACTACTTGGACTGTCAATCAAATCCCTGTGACGTGATCCCCCTCCCTGCTCTGTAATAAACATAGAGATAACAGCATTAGCAGGGGGAGAGAGGTAGCTTTCATGGTAGATATAAGGCTGCACTTGACCCCCCTTCTTGATAGACTTCACTGATTGATGATGGATCACAGAGAGAGATCGTAAACTGTACTGTTCTCCTTCTTCTTCCACGTCTCCAAGACAGCTTGCTTTCTATTGGCCACTGTGCGTGGGTGTGTTTTTCAGGATGTTGAAGTTTTAACTCCTAATGCACATGATAAGCTTGTGGGTTTGCCGAAGTTGAGACATGGAGGAGGTAACAGAGGGGGGGGGGGGGAATGCTGCACACAGATCTGGCACCATGGTTAAACAGAGTCACTGACAGAGATAGGATTAAGGCAGCACAGAGTACATGAATTTAACTTTGCAAAGGGGCAATGTGTTTTTTTCACTATAGATGCCCTTTAAGATAGTGAAATATAGCATTGCGTTTGGCCTTATTTTGTAATCCCGATGTTCCAGGTAAGGAATTTCAGGTTAGTGGATGACATTGATGGGAGTTGTCTGTATATTACCACCAAAATATTTCTTAATAAACACCCTTCACATAGCATACAAATATCACATTAAAGAGAAATACGTTATGAAAATCAAGAGTTTTGAAATTGGAAATGAAATAACAGTATTATTTAACAATTATGTCATGTCTGATTCAGTTAGTAACTTTTATTCTATTGATTCTAAGCGCAAGTTAACAATTTGTTCTATGGGAGAGAATTATAGACATCTAGACCTGGGCAGGTAGCAAGACAGGATATTTCCTGTAGGGTGATTCAGTCTTTTGTCACTGAGAGCTCCGCTCACCCTTTGCAGTTCTAGGGGGGATCCTCATGGTTTGCATGATTATTGGAGCAGGTGATTAGTTCAGTTAATCAAAGGGGTTGTGTCCCGGAGGAGGGGTAGTTGAGTATGATCAAGTTCGGTCATTCAATTATCCATATGCTCTGGAAGCGTAAACTGTTTGCAAGGTGATAGTGATTTCCTCAGGTTTGTGTGCCCAGGGAGAGCATTTTTCAGTGGTATCCAACCAATGTAGGGCCTCGTCTGGTGTGGAAAAGAAATATGCTCTGTCGCAATCTATGATTTTATGGCAGGCTGGGTAAAGCATTGCATATTTGAGTTGTAGGTTTCTCATACGTCATTTTTACAACATATTTGGCCCTTTGTTTTTGAATTTCTGTAGAGAAATCCAGATATGCCGCTTGACTGGTGTTCTTTAAAGAGGCGCAATATTATGTTTCTTTCTTTGTTTAGAAAATCTTACTAGCTTTACCATATGCAGTTAGAAGGCATCCTACAATAAATCCGACTGGGTCATGGCCTTCCGTCTTTTCAGGGAGTCCTACAAATCTGATGTTGTTACGCAATTATCGTTTTTCCAGTTCGTCCTGGCGGCCCAGTAGTGCTTGTATTGCGGCTGAGTGCCGATCTGAGGCCTGCTACAAGGGTGTTATGCAGTGTTCCACATTGCTTACGCGGGACTAAGCTTCAGTTACCCGGTTCCGTATTGTGTGCATATCTTGTCAGATGTGAGAAATGTCGACCTTCACTTTCTCCAGTTTAGAGGGTAGGGTTGTTTAGCTGTTCCGGCTTGTGAGGCCGTTTTCATAGTCCACAGTGGATTCGGTTTTGCTATTGATGCCTGGTCGGCATCATGTTTTTCGGGAAAGCAATCTAGTTAGCCGCAGTATCCGTTTTCCCAGGAGACATGTCAAGGGTTTACAGCAAGATGAGTATAAGCACTAGGGATCATTTTGGTGCTATTTTTGGACAATTTTGGGGGTATCCAGGAGGATTTCAGGATGTATACGAGCAGATCTACTATTTCCCACGTCCTGCCTCAAGCCATCCCAGACCAAGCTTCAATGTAAATGTAAGCTTGAGAAGGTTCTCATTCATCCAGGTCATGGTATATCTGTTGTATTTAATTAGATCAACTGGACTTGAAGTTTAGTTCTTGAAGACGTTTCGCTAGTCATTAATGTAAATGTAACTTAATGAGATAACTGTATGTTAGTTCACTGTCTGGTCACACCTCTTGGCCTTCATCACATGTTTCTTTTTCTGTACTGGTCTATAACAGGATTGGTTAGAAACAACTAGTGGGTGTGACCTGCTGTAACAAGTTCTTGCAGAAGAAAATAACAAGCATGTGCGAAGAACAAAATGGTCAGTAACCAAACTCTGTGATAATGGAATGCTGGGAAATAAAGCACAAACCCCTGTTTCAAAATGAGCAGTGAGACACAGATTACTTATATTAAGGTGTTCTACTTTCTTATTCAGTATTCTTCTGAGGCTTTAGTTACACTTTATACTTCCCAACTTAAAGGGCATGTCCACCCCCAAAACTATAATCCCCCAACTACTGGCCCCACCATGTAGTGGAGTTTAATCCTACCTCACATCCCAACTCCATCTGGTTTCTCCTGTAGTCCCCCCCAAGTTCCAAAAACTGCCCACCAGGAGGCTAGCAGTCCATATAGGACACTGCCTGCACCTGGCCTCCCGAGATTCCTGCCATGCGTGCGCAGCCCTTCTCCCCCCTCCCTCCCCCTCCCTCCCGTTCTACTATCCCTCCCCCTAGCATCAAACCCCCTTAATATTCTGCTCCCCCATGTCCCCCAGCCCCAACCGCATGTTTGTTTTTTTTAAAAAGCTCCCCAAACTCTTACTTACCTCTCCGCTTTCCTCCCTGCACTGAATGACCGGCAGCCGCGTCCGTGATTGGCTGACGCTCAGCCAATCACAGACGCGACTGCCGTCCCGCCCCTCTGCTTGCATTCTCGCAAGCAGAGGGCCGGCAGTGCGGCGGAGGATCGAGGGGAGGTAAGTAAGAGTTTGGGGGCTTTTTAAAAAAACAAAACATGCGGTTGGGGCTAGGGGACATGGGGGAGCATGATATTAAATTTTATTTTAGGGTGTGGACATGCCTAAAACATGTAACTAGACTGTATGTACGCACAGTTTTGCAACAATGATTGACAGCAGTAGAAATACTACATTACAATAAGTTACTTATTGTGAATGGGAATAAACATTTATATTTATGAATTTTATAGGATAAATGATTTACGGTAAGTTGGGACTGTTCTATATGGAGAACTTAGCCAGAAATCCCCTATTCATTTCAGGATGGAAGGTATTGGAGAAAATTTTTTGTTCACTATGGTTCCTGTTTGTCAAACACCCTCATTTACAGGTGGGCAAATCTCCTCTAGTTTTTCACGTTTGGTTTAGAAAGGGCATTCAGAAAATCTGTGATTTGGTTGATATTATCACTAAACGCCCCAATCTCTTGACCTAATCTTTTTCACAATCTTTAGGTAGGGCGTTTTATCCACAATAAGGCTGGATACAAATGGAGAGATATTTTGTCCCGACCGACCATTTGCCACTAGCGAGCGGTTGGGATGAATCACTGTCTGAATCAGAACGGAATCAGTGACCGCACAATCAGCAATGGTTTACCGACATGTCCGATCGTCTGTTCGTCCAATCCGACACATGGAAATATCCGCTAGTTGGGCTGATAAATCTGCTTGTGAGTACCCAGCTATAAGCTAGGTAAACACAGTAACAGCAAAGCCCAGATGCTGTCGGATCCAACAGTATCTGAGCTTTATCGGCACAGTGTGTGGGCTCTTTACCGAACTTTCGGGTCTGATGCATAGCATAGAGAGAACACTTGGGAGTGTGTATTTCCCACGACCGCGGGCAACTCCCCTATAGGGAGACTACCGCGGCCGAGGGAAATTTATGGTCTTTCCCAAACGTGCGAGGATCCGTCGGGTTGGTCGATCTCACACACACACTAACTGATTAATGGAGGAATATGATCACATGAACATCACAGCTTGCTGAGTTCACTAATTAACAACACAAGTTCCCCCTGCCTTTTTTACAGGGTTTTAACTCTTCCTCCCGTCTCTCTCTGCATGATCAGCTGTAAAAATTAACTTAGAGAGTCAGGGAGGAAAGGAGATCTTTACTGCAGCCAAGTGGGTGTGTCTGCTACCATGATGATGCACATTGAGTGACAGCACTCCCAGCACAGGGGAAGACACACCCCCAGGAGCTAGCACAACTTTCCCATGCTGTTGCAAACAAACAAAGGGGAATTCTGAAAAAAAAGGTAGTAGGAGGGTTGAGGGATGGTGTACTTTAAAATACCCCCCCCCCCCCCACACACACAAAATGCTTTTACCTCAGTGGAGATACCCTTTAAATTATGGTTGCATTAGGGAACTTCCTCACTGTCATTGCTCTTACCAGACTCAACAGCTGACTGTGTGTAATGTACACAACAGTACGACTTAACCCTTCCAAAAGGTTGACTGAAGAAAGAGGGGGTGTTTCAACGGCTCGACCACCAATGACCACATCCAGAAAGGCAGCTACACAGCTCTGTGTAAAGCATAGCAGTGTTAAAAATGGATAGATAAAACATATATGCATGGATTTTTGTGTTTTACAGTTGTACATAAATTCATGCAATATAGTGCAGATAAAGAGGTAAGAGAAAACATACATACACATCATGGATTGCTAGGTATTCAAACATAGATACCGTGACTTCAGCACAGATCTTCCAATTTAAGTGCAATAATAGTAGTACATTTACATATTTTCCATATTATGTTCTTATAGTAAAAGGGGAATTTTCTTTGCATGTTGGGTTTAGAACTTAATTTGATGTGTTAAACATGGGAGGGATCTATTTATTAATTAAATGATTTACAAAATCCACTGCTGCGGATTTAGCACAAATGAAAACTGCTTCCCAATCTGGTCAGTTGATAATTATGGGAGATTTTAACTACCTAAACAGCAAATGGAGCACTGGGGAATGCAAATCAGAAAAAGCACCAAGTTTTAACACAAAAGGTAAATGTAGTGCCATTAAAAAATTTACATTTGTGATTTTGGAATACATTATAAGTAGGTCCCAGCATGGCTTAAACATGAAAACCCTGAAGAAAATGCCCCAATGGTTAGTTAACAAGTAAAACATACTACTCGCCTTTTCAACAAATTAGAGCACTAAAGTACTGCAGCTAAACAGTAAATAAAACCATATACCCTAAATAAAGAGTCAAGAATTTCCCTCCGGAATTATAATTTTGGAAATATGTCTTACTCTAATTGAAACCGTTTATGTTAGTGTACTTTTCAATGAAACTTAAAGGATCATTACTTGTTAAAAAGGTAAGGGTTTTTTCATGGTAGAATCCAGAGGAGAGTAAATGACATTATTACATTGAAAAAAACTTTCATTTCTATTTTAAATTCACATCACTTACTTTGTCAAATTTACTGAGGTTACTCTTGGTGTGTGAATACCCTTCCTCAAATCCAGTTAATGCCAACTGCTGTAACAGACGACCAACCTAAATAAAAGGAAAGAGGTTTACATACTCAACTTGTCCTGGAAAACTGGGAAGGTATGGGGGGTATGGATAAACTGTATTTAACTTATGTAACTGCTGTTCATGTTCAAAATGCAATTCACTAAATTAGATGCTAAAACATAATTGGGGTTTTTTGCCCCCTAAAAAAACTCTTCTTTCGTTTAAATCACAAAGAGCTAATTAAAAGGCATGTCTGCCCTCTATACTAAAATTTACAGACACCTCTTTTTCGCTATACTTTAAGAAACATGCCTCTAAGCTAACTACAGCAGCAGAGGAGGAGTATAACTGCCAGCGTTGCAACACATCATTTATGTGCCACACTGCAGCAGATCTCGGATTGTTGGCATCAACAGCTTTGACAGGTAAAAACAATTCATCCAGTTCTTAAACTGGATTGATTGGGATACAGTGTTCTCCCCAGAAATTTTTCCTGCCGGGTGGCATGAAAAAGTAGCCGGGTGGGGTAGGACGGGGAAATTTGGTGGTAAGGGAAAATGTGCACTGCATCATGCTCATTATATAGGTCAGGGATGTCTAACTTTTGTCCCACTAGATGTTTGAAAACTATAACTCCCAGCATTCCATGGTTGTAGAATGCAGGGAGTTGTAGTTCGTCAACATCTGCAGATAACCCATGTTACACAGCAGCACAAGCACATGTGACCTTTTGTGGCCTTAGAGATCTTGGAAAAGCTAGTTAACATGCTAAAATATTCTTGCAGGTGTAAAAAAGGGGTCTGGACTGAGCAGTTTTGGCGGGAGTTTTTACTGACCTATTGGCACACCTATTAAACCTACTTCTAAATTCTTTTAAATCACAAGTGTTCTCTCAAGAATTTTTTTCCAGCCGGGTGGCATGAAAAAGTAGCTGGGTGGGCCGCCTGGCTAAAAGACCATAGGGAGAACACTGGGATATTGACAAAAAATAGACAGTGTTGGTTTCGTTTACCTTCATATAGTGAAAGTCTCAATGAAGAGATTACTATTACATAACCTTTTTAATGTTGTTGAGGTAGATTATGTAGTATTTCCACTATGTTAACCTTTGTTACATTTAAAGGGACAGTTCAATGGAAATTTTCAATATTTGCTAAATTGTTAGTTTGCGTAATGCCTTCTTAGTTATTCTACATTTTCTCTCCCATTTTGAAAAATCAGTTGATTTCATACCCTTTGCTGTTCCCTGCTGTTGACATTAGTGAGCTGACATTTCAGGTTCTAACCACCCTTCTTCCCAGGATGCACTACTTCCTTGGAATGTTCCTAACAGTAATTTTTACTGATTGGCTGTTGGATGGGTCAAAGATGCTCAGAGCTCTACTGAGCAACGAAATCAACCCAGGCGCGGGGTCAAGGGCAAGACCACAACGGTCTCTACTAGGGGTCCTGCAAACAGGAAGTCAGTATTGTGGTTGCATTTATTTATACACAGGCATAATGCTGAATGGGCAGATTAAGGTAATTGGGATGAAAAAATACTGCTCTTTTTTCTGAAAAGCTTATGTATTTGCACTCAACTTTTGCTTTAAAAATTGTTTCTCTATCATGTCTCTATGTTAGCAACATTGTATCTCAGTTGTAACATTTTATTTCTGGCTTAAGAGAATTGAACTCCCCCTAGTGGACTTCTTTGGATATGAAACCCATTGATTTTTATGGACACTGTTATACTGGAAGAAATGAAAGACTTTTTATTGCACTGAATTGCACTGTTTTTGTATATTTGTAATACGGTATACAAAGTATATTTTCTCACTAGATATGAGGGTATTTAAACCCTTGATCACGTTGCTTGCACATCACCTGGGGAAGGGGGCCTGTACCCATAAATGTTGTGTTGACTGGATTTGAATACATTTCACCATTCACTTTGGAGTGGTCACTTCATTTTACTCCCTCTGCAGCTCTTCTCTATGTTGTTTCTATAAATAACTATTAAAGGGGATTTGTTGAAGGGTATGCAGATGGAATTAAATCTGTGAGAGACTTACATCAATTTTAGGAGATGTTGGCAGATTGAAGCAATATGTAGGGGACTGTGGCTAATTAAAAGCCATATTGCAGAGCTTGGGACAGATTAGGACTAAACACATGAATTCTACACATTGCAAGGCTAGGTAGCAGTTCATTAAAGGGGAAGTTCAGTGGAAATACATAGACTTAACAAAAAAGAGCAGTATTCTTTCATCCCAGTGGCCTTAATCTGCCCATTCAGCACTTTGTCTGTATATAAATAAATGCAACCGAAATACTGACTTCCTGTTTGCAGGACCCCTAATAGAGACCGTTATGGTCTTGCCCTTGACCCAGCGCCTGGATTGATTCAGTTGCTCAGTAGAGTTCTGAGCATGTTTGACCCATCCAACAGCCAATCAGTAGAAATAACTGTTAAGAACACTCGAAGGAAGTGGTGCATCCTGGGAAAAAGAAGGACCGTTAGAACCAGAAATGTCAGCTCACTAATGTCAACAGCAGGGAACAGCAAAGGGTATGAAATCCACTGATTTTTCAAAATGGGAGAGAATATGTAGAATAACTAAGAAGGCATTACACAAACTAACAATTTAACAAATATCGATAATTTCCACTGAACTGTCCCTTTAAATACATGAACACATATGAAATTACACATTGCAAGGCTATGTAAAGCAGTTCATTAAATACATGATGTAAGGCTTCATTAAAACCAGTGCAGCTTATGTAAATACCAACAAGCCTTTCAGCATACAGATTTTATATGTATTCTTGTCTTTAAGTGTATATACTGCTAAAATCCCCTTTTTCAGTTCAGCTTTACTGAAGAACGGGAGGTAAAGGAGCTGTGTCTTATCTCCTGTTCTTCAATAAAATGTCCAGGATCCAGGTGTGAAGTTGCAGAAATTACCCGGTCTCTCGCTCCTCTGCGTCCTCCGACAGGTCCCGGCAGACTTCGTACACTATTCGCATGTGCATAGTGTAGGAAAATTTTAATATTCTGTTACTGAAATTTTAATATTCTCTTTTTTACATCCATTCAGGCTAAGAAATAAACTACAAAGACGACTTTTCTATTAAAATAAGTCTGCAAACAAACTACACTGTTCTGTGTCTGAGAAAGACAGGATCTCTGCTGTAATAGGGTTGCATTTTCAGCTTCTAGGGGAGGGCAGGCTTCAGCTTCTGCATCACAAACAACAACGTTTCGGGTAATGCTCTGCCCCCTTCGTCAGGTGTATCAGGGCAGAAACGTTGTTTTTTGTGATGCAGAAATAAAAGGAATTTCCTGATTATAGTGTGCACCCTAGTCCATCTTTTGCTTGTGCTATAGCAGGTCACTGGTAGAGGACAGACTAGTGTAGCACCTTCTATTATTTCTGGCTAATAGCCACTGAGTGTGCCTGGACCCTACATTGTGAAGGACAGGCTGCAGCTTCCTTGTTTTGATCTGCTGTGCATTATAGAGCATGTTTAGTGTATTGCGACTTCCGGGGGAAAACAGGGGCCACTTTCTTTCTTTTTTAAGCACATTTAATGCTACTTTCCTTACAATGATATAATCCTTTGCTTTTCATACAAAAAGAAAAGTAATCTTTGCAGTGTTTTTTGATTGCTAGCAGGGATGTAAGAAACAGAATATTAACATTTCAGTAAAAAAATAAGTCTGGGGAATTGAACCTGCAACCTCATGTACCTTGTCTTGCTAAAAGCAAAGTTTATAGCCATACCCAAAAGAAATACTATGTGGAATTACTACATGTAGAATATATTTTGCTAACAATATAATGAAAACAAAAAATAAAAGTGTGGGTATTTAAACCTGTGACTTGTTGGTAGTGTGTTTCTAAGAATCAGCACTTTAGCAGGTGAGCTACCACTGCAAAAGCAAGTTATACAAATACATTTAGAAGCTTTATCTTATGCTAGGAACATAACTGAACAAAAAAAAAAGTTAATAAAATCCACTGAATATTTTGTATTGCCCCGGGAATTCATACTGACTGGCAAATTAATTACAGGTTATCAAGCAGCTTTTTAAGTCTTATTAGGGACTTCCATAATGTGTGGAGACCTATGTCTGAAAACAATTTGTGCACAGAGACAGTGAATACTGGGGTCAGATTTTTTAAACAATACTTCTCAGTTACAGAATCTATTTCTCACATATACTAAATGCAACTTACTAGAGAAGAATGTTCTAATGAGAAAAGCTTTTACATTAGGATTTAAAAAATTAAGTTTAGTTCTCTTTTAAGCACTATAAGAAACCCAAACAAGAACAACCTTTAGGAAACCATTGGACTTATTAGGATTTTAAAAATGAAGTTTGGTTCTCCTTTAAGCCTTCTCAAAAAGGCAAAAAACAATAAAGGAGGCATTATTTGTTAGCCAGCCAATTCTAACTAGGCCAATTCTGAATTATTGAATTAGTGATATACCAACCCCTCCCTTTTTCTGTCTATCAATAGTCCCAAGGGTGGGGACCTAAACCACAGCAAGGGAGGGAGCAGATCTGGAACAGATATCCAAACACTAATTATAGACAACCTAGCATAAACTCAGGGGTGAGGACCTAGAATTTCAGGTCCAATCTCTAGGTACTATTAATAGGAGGGAGGGGGTTTGATTGAGTAAAGTTCCCTTTTAAAGGAATAGTTCACTCAAAAAGTGAATTATTCCTTAATGTATTGTTTAAAGACTGGGAGGTTAAGGAGCTATGCCTTACCTTCCATTCCTCAATCAATTCGCCAGGAGTGGCAGACAAAGAAAGACGACACTTAACTAACACACGATCCTCCGCAGTAGCGGAAATTCCTGAACACTTCCTGTTCAGAGTAACTATAGCGCGCAGTATCATACATGCGCACTATAGTTACTCTGAACCAGGGAGCGGTCGTGACCTGTCTCTGCTGCTGCAGATGATCATGTGTAAGGTAAGTTTCTTCTTTTTTCGTCCGTCGCTCCTGGTGCTTTTATATAGTTCGTTAATACCTCTGTGACTTATCCCTATATTACACTGTAAAAGGGACATTATCCCTTATATCACAACTGTGAAACTCAAGACCAGCAGGTCAAAGTCTCTTCTGCCTGTTTGCGGACGCTGGTGACTGTACAGCATCCAAGACTAACAACACTGCTTTGCATTTGTGCAGTCCCAAGTAGTTGCATAACTATTGATCTGCCTGCTAGATACCGCGACCAGTTCTTTTAAAACAGATGATCGGGCGCAATTAGCTGTTTAAAGACAGCTGATTACAGTATCTAGCAGGCAGATCTAGTGCTTGGGAGTGAACAAATGGGACTTGCACAAATAGATAGCAGCTTAATAAGGCTTGATTGCTTATCTAGCCTGGCATTGGAGAGGGAGGACAAAGGGCCTTCTATTGGAGTTGGCCATTACATTACCTCGCCAGAAGAGTAAAGTGGGCGTTCCACATTCGCACATGATCATGTGGCAGAAGTCACAGTCCAAAACAGTGTGCTTCGTACCCTTTCCCTGCCAAGACCCAGCAAGGAGCTGGGCCTCAGACTCCCAATCCTGCACCTGCTAAGTATCTTCGGTCCAACACTTAGCCTGTCTTTTTTATTTTGGCCCCTTATGTGATTAGGTTTGACAGCCCTGCCTTTTATAAATCTTACAATATTTTTGAACTGTACAAATCTCATTTGCTATTCAGGATATTTATCCCTTACTTCATTTAGAATGAACTTAAAGGAGAACTAAAGTCCCAAGACAACATTGTCTCAATAGACAGAGCACATTCACAAACACACAACAAGCTGTGTCTCATGTCTCCCTTTGCTGTGCATGCTGATTTATGAAAATAACCTGTGTGTACTAAGGGTCAGCTCCCATAATTCACCTTATCTGGGAACACCCAGCTAAGTGTGCACCGGACACTTCACAGGAAACTGCAGTCTTGCTTCCTGGAAGCTGACAGCCAATCATGTTACAGCTCAGAGATCCCTCCCTCTGACACAGAACACAGATATCAGTACAGTTTTTGTGTAAACACATTAGAAATGCTCCTGTCCCTAACAATGATAAATTCCTATGCTTTTCATACAAAAAAGAAAACTAATCTTTGCAGTGTATGTCTTTGCTAGCACGGATGAAAGAAACAGAACATTTAACATTTCAGCAAAAAATAAAAGTAAGTATGGGGAATCGAACCAGCTAACTTCTATAATGTGTCTTTCTAAAAAGAAAGCTTTCTACCTCTATGCCAAATGGGCTAATAAGTAATGAACCAGTACATGTAGAGTCTTTATCTTTTGCTAGACACATAATAAAAACAAAAAAAGGGAACATGGGGAATCAAGCCTGTGTCCCAATAGTCTGATTTTTTTTTCCTAACCCAGCACTCACGCCACAGGTGGACTCTCAATCGCTAGAAGTAATTGCAAGTAAAATCAGTTCACTATTTTGTATTGCTACTGGAAGACTGTCAGCAATTCACACTGGTTGGTAAATAAATAACAGAGCTGCTATATATAAAGTTTGTAAATATGTAGAAACTTCATATTTTTCTAGAAACATGGAAACAAAAACAAAAAAAGCACTAAACTCAGGCAGCAGACTATGTTATATGTTTCATAAGTAAACTAGGGGATTTGAACTTGTGACTTCTTGGTCTGTTTGTTCCTAAGCACACAGCATTTACATGGTGCGCCTGTGATCACAGGTACATTTAGAAATGTTATATTTCGCTAGAAAGAGATGCTAGAAACTCTGCACATAGAGACCGTGAATCCTGGGGTCAGGGGGCATGGCTCTTTGAAGCCAACATGGGCTATGAGTTGTACTGGAAAAAACATGGAAGCCTCCTTTGTTACAGAATCTATTACTTATATCTACTAAATGCAAATAACTAGAGATAAATCTTTCAACATGTAGGTATTCTGGGGAGAAAAACTTTCACATTAGGATCTGAAAAAAAAAAGTTTAGTTCTCCTTTAAACATAGTGCTTTTACGATTTTAACATTTTGCCCAGATTATTAGTAAAGCAACATACATTTACACAGATTACCATCTTCCTTACCTGCATTAGGTTGAATCTTGCTACTTCATTGATTGGAGCATCAGAAATAATCCCATACTGTTCAGGATTCACAATTGCTGGGCAGATGAAACAAGCAAGCAGAAGGTCAGTGCACATAGTTCGAACTTCACCAACCTCAAGTCCTTCCACACAGGATAATGTTTTAAACATCTGGGATACAATCCAGCGCAGGCTGTGTGGAAAGCAATAGGTGTTCTGCTTTAAGTATCCTATAAATTTATTGACTAGTGCCACAAGTTTGCTTTCATTTGAATCAACCATCTCCTGCACTTTTTGTCGAAAAGACTCACTGCCCTTCTCCCCAAACAGCTTTTCCTGCTGGGCTGGAGAGAACCTTTCAATAAGCTTTGCAGGGTCTGTTTCAAGATGGTCCTCATCTTCCACTAACAACTGCATGATTGGCTCATGTAGGGTTGCTGTTAAGAAAAGCTTAGCAGAAAAGAGACCTTCTGAAAAAAGTTTGAAAATAATGCTGAAGGCACAAGTACCCTTCCTAAGCAGCCTTCGAGGATTATCGCTCTCCTTTAGCTCAAATTCAATTAAGTATCGCAAAACCTGCAGTAAGTAGCTCTCATCCTCCAGCATGATACAATTTCCATAAAGAGAGGTAAAGACTGTGTGTATAACACTCTGGGCATTTTCCTGGACAAGCTTTTCCCCAGCCACAAGGCAAGATGCAATAAGGCGTGGATTTTCACGAAGACGATTAAGAAACTCCCCAAATGATGTCTCCTGGAAGCCTAATTGTTTGTAACCATCAACAAATTGTGTATCCTCAAGAACCTTTGAATGTTGGCAGCACTCAGCAGGAGATGCTTCAACACTACAAACAAAAAAAACAAAAAAAACAGAAAGATATGTATAACTGTATGCAGTTAATTTTCTTTAATGTTATATACAGAAATACAAGGTGAAAATGCATTTGCATATCAATCTCTGTTTATAACTTATACATAAACTCTATGGCTTTTTCATACAGTGTGCCTACATGGGAACTATTCATTGACTATTAGCTAGATTAATGATTAATTATTTTTAAACCACCAGAGAGGGTTCTTTTGAGATATATATATTATTTATTTTTTTAAAACATCATCTGCAAACATGTAGTTCCCTAGAGTATTTCCACATAATAGGAGACTTGCATAACTTTACCAAAAAAGCATTATATAGAGGTCTAGATACCAATGCTGACACAGCACTGATAGTTTTTATCTTTCATTTAAAAAACAACTGAATGAACAAAGGAACAATTCTGATTAAGTCCATTGGGACTCTCAGTGGTCAATGTCTAAATCCAAAAAGGCACACATTGAAGTGAAAGCTTTCACCTATTGCTTTTCTTCAGGGCTTAGGTACATGATCAATCAACCTGCACTTGAATGTGTACATACAATGCTTAATGGTTACCCACTAGAGAAGGAGGTTGCTACCATTGTCAAAAATGTGTAGATATATTGTCAGAGGCACTCAATTGTTTTCCTTTATGATTAAGCAACCTAAGATTAAGCAACCGATTACATTTGCTACTATGTGTTTTACATGATCACGTGTCTGTTCAGCTTGTCATATATGTAATTTATTTCACTCTACCTTGTTAAAATGAGTCTGTCCAAGTTAATTCTTTGCTGCTTGGATATCCATGATGTTCGGTAAAGTCTTTCTGCAGTTTTTAACACGTCGCAATTAAGTTTCTGGATGAGCTGCTTCTCTGAATTCACATAAAGTCGCTCCTGCTTTAAATAGTGAGCAAGAGTGTGGATATCTGGTTTCACCATCTTTGGACACAAGTAGAGCCTTTTGGGCCTGTGTAGCAGAAAAGAGCAGGATGTTTGGGATCCTAAAATCAAAAGAGTATAATCAAAAATTTCCTATAGAATTATTTTTTATTAATCAATGCAATTCCAATTTTTTTTTTGTATTGGCAATTAACCCTGTCCAGGTTTAATTGTTTCAATGAGAAAGACAGAACATTCCAGCTTTTTCAAAGCAGTTCTCTTTTAAAGGAAAATTCATATAGAGCAGTAAGAACCCATAACATCCCTGGTTGCAACAAAGGTGTCACATCAATGACTGCTATCCAGAAGGCCCAGGAAAAAAATAACCAGAGCTGGCGAGACTCTAGAGGAATATCTCAGTTTAGGAATACCAGGGGAAAAGATACATCTTGGGGGTCCTTCTGGAATTTCCCTTTAAGTAAAAGAGTTTTAGCTTTCATGAAACTATTAATTTCTTGTAAACTGGTCATTTTTGACCAAAGCTGATCAACAACACTCCAATTATGTTTAACATTTTGTGATTAGTTTAGAGCTGACACACATTTTAATTAATTACTGCTTCCTTTCCTGTAGGTGATAAACAAGATAAATCCTGCAGGTTTTGGCAATAACCTGAAAATGTCTTGGGACTAATGTGGCCAACTTCTTAAACTGCATTAGATTAATTCTAAAGGTTAAAGGACCACTAAAATAAATATATATATATATATCCAGTGTTCTCCCTAGGGGCCCACCCAGCTACTTTTTCATGCCACCCGGCTTGAAAAAAATTCTTGAGAGAACACTTGTGATTTAAAAGAATTTAGAGGTAGGTTTAAAGGGTATGTCCACCCAAAATAAACATTTTTGATATAAGATTCCCCAAGGGCTCCCAGCCCCAACCGCTATATTTGTATCTTTAGAAAGCCCCCCAAACTCTACTTACCTCCCCTCTTTCCTCCGCCGCGCTCCCGGCCCTCTGCTTGCGAGAAAATGCAAGCAGAGGGGCGGGACCGGCAGCCGCGTCTGTGATTGGCTGAGCGGCAGCCAATCACGGACGCGGCTGCCGGCAGCTCACTTCGCCGGAGGAAAGAGGAGAGGTAAGCAAAGTTTGGGGAGCTTTCTAAAGATACAAATATAGCGGTTGGGGCTGGGAGCCCTTGGGGGAATCTTATATATTAAACTTTTACGCTAGGGGGAGGGAATAGGGAGGGGGAGAAGGGCTGCAGTACGCATTCCAAACTTCTCCCAGAGGCCAGGTAGGAGGCAGAGTCCTATAGGGACTCTGCTACCTCCTGGTGGCAGTTTTTGGGACTTTGGGGGGGGGGGGACTACAGGAGAACCCTATGGAGCTGGGATGTGAGGTAAGGATTGACTACACTACATGGTGGGGCAGTAGTTGGGGGGATTATGTTTTGGGGTGACATGCCCTTTATAGGTCGTAAAAACTCCCGCCAAAACTGCTCAGTCCAGACACCTTTTTTACACCTGCAAGAATATTTAGCATTTAACTAGCTTTTCCAAGATCTCCAAGGCCACAAAAGTCACATATGCTTGTGCTGCTGTTACATGGGTTATCTGCAAATGTTGACGAACTACAACTCCCTGCATTCTACAACCATGGAATGCTGGGAGTTATAGTTTTCAAACATCTAGTATATATTATATATAATATATATATATATATATATATATATATAGTTATCCCTCCTCGAAGCTCAGCGTCTCTATCGATATATATATATATATATATATATATATATATATATATTATATATATAATATATATATAACACAGGCAAACTTTTGCCATTTTTGTGCACCAGTACTTCATTCCTGTGATGCAATACATTTGCCAACATTTGATAATATAGATTTTTGAGAGATCAGGTTATAGCATACTAGAACATGCTGATTATCACTTGCAAGATTATTCTCTAAAACATACTGTAACAAAAAACATTCTCAGTTTTTACAATGATATACAAACTTGTATAAACATAATGTAAATAATTATCTACATGAAACTGCTTTATAGAAAATGAAAAGCAAAGGTACCTTAAAATTCAGATCATATTCTGAAAAACAGGGTCTATGTACAGAAATCTGAAAGTAGGTCTGCCAACACAGCAAAAGTACCTACAGGGGAAATTAAATATAAGTGTGTACATGTGAATACAAATTCACCATTTCTCAGGCCCAAGTGTCAGAAAGAAATATCCCTTATTTTACTTTAAAACATATACATCATAGAACCTATATCCCTGGCATTTGTCTCTATTGGATGCAGTGCTTCACTTGAATCAATAACATTCTTGGTAAAAAAACCCTCATAATTGATTTCACAACTGTTTCACAACTGTTGCTGTGGGTAACATGAGGAAAGTAGGTGCATCAGGGCTCAGTACTGCTTACTGACAGGCTGTGTCCAAGCAGATTGTGACAGATAAGTTTAAGTCTTTTAGCTAATTGCTTCAGAGAATGGCAACTAAATAAATAAATATAAAGACAGATTGAATTAAGCTGGGTACACACAAATCGACCTTTCGGCACTTCTGACAGCAATAGTAGCCGAGGCCAACAAGATATATAGTTCTGCCAATGCTTGGGACTGCACAAATAGATAGCATTGTAGTAAGTCTTGGATGCTGTACAGTGCATGGGGGCAACAAAAAACAGCCAGGAGGGCCGCATTCGGCCCACAGGCCTTGAGTTTGACACCTGTGGACTAGATGGATGAATGTTTTTCTTCAACCTCAACTACCATATTATGCTCATAATGTTGACTGGTAAAGCTCTCCTTGCATGAACCCTTGGGAAGCTGTACTAGTGCCATATGCACTTTTGTTGCCAGTTTCCACTCCTAGGATTTTTACATTTAGGAGGAGTACAGATTAATACGGTTGTATGCTGCTCTTTAGGGATGCAATTGAGGAATAAATGACTGGCGGCACATTACCCTGCACCTGATTTACCAGTATATCATTACCTTATTACTTCACGGGGTATGCAGAGGTATTTTTAATTTATTCTGCATTACAAGTGCATTAATCTCACTCCATTATACTACCAATAAAGGGGATTTGCTGTTTTAGTAGTGTAAGTAAAACTGCCTGCTTGGGACTGTCACTGTGCATTGTACATGCTGCTCTTCTTTACACCTGGGGTGTCCAGATTGCGGAACTACCACTCCCAGCATTCCATCGTTTTCAAACATCTGGAGGGACGTAAGTTTGACATCCCATGTCTTACACTGACAAAACATCAAGCTGACAGTACACGGTAGAACATTTCAACATCCAAGGCAAACTTTACCAACATGTAATGTAACCTCCCTTCGACTCTTCCTAACCCTGACAAGACATACATGGGCCACCATGTCAAAGTTACCAATAGTCCCGGGATTTCCGGGACAGTCCTGGGTTTTAGGTGACAGTCCCGCTAACCGTAATTCCAGGGAAATGTCCTGAGATGTGTACCGAACCGGAACACTGTACCTTTAGATTTAAATGATCCCGTAAGGCGCCGGTATCGCCACAGTAACCTGGCAAGTTGCGCTACATCAGACAGTGTAGGCACGTCGTTGAAACTAGCTGCCCTCTACTTGCGGCATCACGTCCCTGTACGCACGTACGCACGCAGGGGGAGGGGGTTACGGGAGACTACTGAGAAGAGCGAGTCCTGCGGCTGCGCGTAGCTAAGTCTCCTGCTGGTGCTGAAGTTGGAGGGAGAGAGTCAGAGTCACCGGGAGACACAATGTCAGTCAGTCACTGTAAGGCGAGCTCAGCTGTGTTTTATGTTACTGAACAATTGCTGTATACAGTCTGTATGTGTTTTTATGGGGACTCCATACTGTACAGCAATTCTTATTTCCTCTAAACAATACATTTTATTCAATGAAATCTGCAAGCAAATAATAATAAAGATGGCCATTAATACTATTAACCAACTAATGGAAATCCATTCATTTTATGAATATACAATATGAGAACTTTTAATATGGACATTGTATAAGTCTGTATAAACATTACAGTGATCTGTCATACACAAGCTTATTAACGCTCCGTACACGAGCGACTCACAACTGTGACATGAAAGGCCGTTTCTGACGACTATCGTTTTGTCTACGGGCACATGGTCAGAGCTTTAACACCTGACCGAACGTACATAGACCAACTGATAGTCAGCCGAAACAGCCTTTTGTCTCTCAGTAGTGCGTTGCGGATCAGCCCCACAAATGCAGGTCTATACTGAGCTTTACTGCAGGGAGGGATAAATTTTATGGCTCAGTTGGTCTGTTTGCATTGAAGCCAGAGGAGGTGGCCTAAAGCTCCTTACACATGTCAGATTCTTCAGCGGAAAACACCAAAAGAAAGATCGATGAACAGTAATTTCTGCCAATGAGATTTGAGTACATAATTTAATGCTCTAAATAAGTTTATTACTTAAATTTATTAGTTCAGCCAGATTCAGTTATTCATTGTAAATTATTTTTAATTATATCATACACATAGTTAGAAAATTATATTGTGTAATAATTAGAATAGTATCTGAGGTTGTATCTAGTCCAACATTTATACCTTACCCATAATGAATGTCTAGCAGTTACATAGTAACTTATTATTGGAGGTTATATAAAGACACAGATCCATCTAGTCCAGGGGGAAAAAAATCCTTCCTGACCCAACATTGCAATCGGAAATATCCCTGAATCAACAATGAATTCCAACTTTATGTATCAATACCAGTAACATAAACATTCTTTATTTTAAAAACGTATCCAGCTTTGTTTTTAAACTATCCAATGAAACTGCCATCACCACTGTAAGACAATTCCATAGTTTATCCCTTATCACAGGAAAAAAAAACTTCCGAACTTCAAGACTAGACTTATTTTTTTACAATCTTAAAGGGGAAGTTCAGTGGAAATGCATATACTTTTAAGAAAAAAGAGCAGTATTTTTCCATTCCAATGACCTTAATCTGCCCATTCAGCATTTTGTCTGTGTATAAATAAATACTTCCAAAATACTAACTTCCTGTCTGTAAGGACCCATAATAGAGACCGTTATGGTTTTGCCCTTGACTCAGTGCCTGGGTTGATTCAGATGTTCAGTAGAGATCTGAGCATGTTTGACCCATCCAACAGCCTATCAGTAGAAATTACTGTTAGGAACATTCCAAGGAAGTGGTTCATCCTGGGAAGAAGAACCATTAGAACCTGAAATGGCAGCTCACTAATGTCAAATGCAGGGAATAGCAAGGGGTAGAAATTAAATATATTTTTCTTAATTGGAGAGAATATCTAGAATAACTAGGTATGTATAATATAAACTAATAATTTTTAAAATATTGATATTTTCCACTGAACATTCCCTTTAAGGGGTGTCCGTGCGTCCCCTGACATGTTCTATTGGTGAACAAAGCCAAAGATGGTTTATTGTATGGCCTATTAATGTATTTATAGACAGTCATAACTACCCCCAGACACCTTTTCTAGTGTGCATAATTATAATATATAGACATTGAAAGCTGTTGTTACCCTGCAGTTATTAATCAGAGTGAGATGCTGAAAAATAAACTGCAGGGTAACAAGCAGCTTCAAAGTATATAGGGACTTCCATTTTTAAATTTGTTCCTTACAAAAGATAAAGCTTCTAAATATAGATAGATTCTTTGCTTACCTTATTAGGGACTTCCATATTTTTATAATTCTGTTCCTTACAAAAGATAAAGTTTCTAAATATAGATAGATTCTTTGCTTACCTGTATTCTCCTTCTTTACAAGGCTCTGGTAAGGCCTCATTTGCAATATGCAGTGCAGTTTTGGAATCCCATATACAAAAGGGACATCTTGGAAATGGAAGCAATTCAGAGAAGGGCAACTAAATTAATAAGGGGAATGGAGAGGCTTGAATATGCAGGCAGATTAGACAAGTTAGGGCTGTTTACATTGGAGAAGCGACGTTTGCGTGGGGATATGATAACCTTATACAAATATAAATAATGGGCCATACAATGAACTCTCTGGTGCATTGTTCACTAATAGGTCTTATCAGAGGACTCGTGGACATCCTTTAAGGTTGGAAGAAAAGAAGTTTCATCTTCAGGTTATGAAGGGTTTCTTTACAGTGAACAGTCTTCCAGCAGATGTGGTAATGGAAAGTTCATTAAATAGCATTAAAAAAGATCTGGATAAGTTTCTAAAACTAAAAAATATTGAGAATTACTGGTATTAAAGGGCATGTCCACCCCCAAAACTATAATCCCCCCAACTACTGGCCCCATCATGTAGTGTAGTTTAATCCTTACCTCACATCCCAGCTCCATATGGTTCTCCTGTAGTCCCCCCCCAAAGTCCCAAAAACTGCCCACCAGGAGGATAGCAGGACTCTGCCTCCTATCTGGCCTCCGGGAGAAGTTTGGCATGCGTACTGCAGCCCTTCTCCCCCTCCCTCTCCCTCCCAAGTGAATGTGAAATGGTTCAGTCTGCTGCTGTACTTCTCCCATTGCCTATAGAAGGTTCATTTTTCTTGTTTATATTTTGTTTTTATAGTAAAGTTATCTGATTCCTAATTATAGGGAAGGTAGAAATGAGTATTCCTACCTTCATTTTGTATTTCTTTACTCTTTAAAAGGCAAATCCACCCTCATAACTTTTAGGGACAGCAATAGTGTCCTATGCACCCACCATTTAAAAGTAATCAGGGTGTGGAACTAAACCACTAGGTTCTAACTTCTGGGTTAAACCTCTAAATTTGCTTTTGATGGGCACGCTGTTCTCCATCTTCCACACCCGGCCTGGGGCAATACCAATAGGAAAATGCTCTTCTTATACTGCGTGTCTTCCTATTGGTCTGCTCACAGCATGGAAGTGGGAAGTAAAGAACAGTTTGCTGGTGATGGCAAGTTTAAGAGGTAATTTTAGAAGTTAGAACCTTAACCTACAACCTAGAAGTTTAGGTCCCCACCCTGGGTACTAAAGCCCTCACCTCCACAACAAATTTTTCACTATACTTGCATTTACCAAATATATTTCTATAGACAGATCCCTCACAAGCTGGTAAAAGCTGTCACTGCTGCTGTAAAAGCAATTTACATGCTGAACAGCCTGGAGATACCTCCAGGGGGAGCAATGCCGTGGCCGGATTGCCTCCAGTGCCACTCACCTTACAATAAAAGTCTATGGAAGTCATTGATTTCTATTAGACAAGATCGCCGTTCCCCTTTACAGTTTGTGCCAGGTTTTATAGAAATTGAAACAGACTATAAAAATGATGTAAAGTTGAAATCTGTATTGGTTAACTAAATATGGCAAATACAGAATATATTGTATAATTCTATTATATGATCCATATAATAATAAAATATATGGATGTATTTGGTCCTGAACTTCCTACTAGGCTTGTTCGGTGGTAACCCATATAGGAATCCCCCACCCGCCTTGAAAATTCTGTGCTTGCCCCTGAAGGCCTAAACCTACAGTATTTGGCATCTTCATTTAATGTCCATTAATATGTGATTAGTAAGGTTGTTTAGTGTATACATGGGAAGTACCCTGCTAACGATCTGTCATTCTGCTTTATAACAGCCCAAACTCAGTAGGATCCCCCCCCCCCCCCGGTAACTGGCAGAAGATGACATCATTACTCGGTGAGCCAGATTATAATATCTGTAGGCTAAGCAACAAAGAAGTTTACTTTCCCAGGAATTGATTTAATGCGCATTACATGTTCCCCTAGAGAAGAGGTTTTCCCATGTATTCCAGTACCACTTAGGACACAAATTTCACATCACATGTTTCTGTTTAACATGTTGAGTGTATTTTTAGAGATGTTTTGAAAAGGAGTTGACTTTTCACCTTTGTCATTTACACAGACTGTATAGTTAATAGTGTTCTGGTAATAATACAAGAAGCTTTTTAAGAAATGGATGAAAATGGGGTAATTTTTACTGTAACAAATATTTCCAGTTAAAGTTACACCCATGTTTAGAAAAAAACAAGTAAATACTGTAAATTCAGCTACATTGGAGAGAAAAAACAATGGTATATAAATATACAAGGTTAATGGGGACATTGTAGAGCATGTGGACTGTTCTTAGAAATGTATTTAAAGGAAAGTGCTAAATACCAGTACTAAAGATGATGCAGCAGAAGGCAGATTATGCCCCCCACACCTTCTTCTTCAAAGATCAAAAGTAAAGAAGCCTACACCAACTGGAATTACAGGGATAGAAGAACCAGGCTGTAAACTGTAATATCAAGATGCTGTATTCCAAATCGCCTTATGCGTTTCGGACTGCATGGTCCTTAATCATAGGCACCTTCTTTTTCCATGCTTGCACAGGCTCAGAGGAGGAGGCTTAGGGAGAAACAGACTTCAATGTCAAATGTCATGGCCATAAACATGGGACTGATGTCACAGAGTGCAGCATGGATTTTGTCTGGAATATGCGATAACAGCTACATACACTCACCCAACTGAACTTCCACGTTCTTTAAAGTCAATGTCTGCCAGGTGAGCTTACAGTGCAAACACCCCACCCTCACCTTCACCCCCACCCCTCCACATTGGCTCGCTCTACTTGAGGTAAAGGGAGCCAATGCAAATTTCCCACCCAGAAGGATCCTTCACGATGAAGACAACAGTAGTTTTTAGGCATTATGGAGGATCATTTTTACCCCATACACTTTATCGATTTAGGGCAAATCATATGTGGTTTGATTGGATTTTCCCTTTATTCTTTATGGGCACCTTAAGTCACCTACTTGGCCTTTTATATTTTCTTTACAATCATCTTTATTATTTTAAATTTACATTATAAGCCCAACATCTTCCATGGCGCTTTACAATTGACAGATAACCAATTAGCCCTTCTAAGTCTTAACATGTTAAGCCACCTTGACAATGTACTTGTTCAGCATTTTATTGCATTGCAATAGGAATATCCCAAGTGGTAGAATGGTAGGGGCTACAAAATTGATTAAAAGTACAAGAAATCGCACCAATTCCAAGAGCCATTTTGAAAAAATAGATGAAAAATACGATACTTTCCATTGCCAAAATAAACATGAAAGCAAATCAAAGGGATTGGTTCTCGTCGACACTAACAGCAAAGAACGTTTCTTTCCAAATGCTAGACTATTTTTTCCCATCTGTTCAATATACTTTAGGCCAGGCATTCATTTGCAATGAGCCCTTGCTATAATGTAGAATTATGTTCTTACCTCCGAACATATTCTCATTTCAAAGCAGTCATCCTCTGCCCCCATCATTCTCTTTAATAGGCTCCGATGGCATCATCCTTATTAATTTCAGAATTAGTCCATTATGAGTATGAAAATTTGCCCATATGTTTGAAAAATCATCCTCATTATTGAATCAGTACACTGACAGGTATACCAGCCAAGGAAGCCACTCGATCTTATCTCTTCAATGGGGAAGAAGTCTAGAGCTAGTTTATTGCAAAGAATTTGTCACAGCTGACAAAATGCAGTCAGACTGTATGAAACAGGTAAAAGGCATATTAAACCCCCACAAATGCTATTACTATTATTATTATCATTATTATTATTATTATCTACATCGTTATTATTCCAATCATATATTTTACTTTTGATTTTTTTTTTGTTTGTTAATTTGTTTGCTATTTATTTGCTATATCAGTATTCAGCAGTTTACCAGTTAAAGGTTTTTCTTCTTCCAACGGTGGAGAAGAACGATAACTTTATGGGCTTGTAAAGGACTGATGTAGGAGGATGAGATAAAACCAAAATATATTAAGTGTTTCTAAATATTTGCAAATTAATATCTCATTTGGCTTCCCTGTGCTTCAGTAGAATTTGAACAGCTCTATCTCTATCTCTTTTGAAAAATTAAAGTCGAATTAAAGGTGGAAAGTGGAGACAGCAGAACTTTCTCTTCTAGTTATTGAGCTTCTAGTCTAAGTAACTCAACATGAAGTGGTAAACTTACTAGTAGTTAAAGGAGACCTGAATGCAAATAGATTATCAATATAGACAGACTGCAAGCTGCTATTATCTTACCGATGTTAGTTTGGTCATTTGGAAAATAGAAACGCTATTCTGCAGGCATGGTACAGTGCAGGGGGCATAGTCAACTATCTGGCCCAGTGATAGGGTGCAATATGTCAATAGCATGCTTAATCAATGGCTGGTCATGGTCAGGACCTAAGAAGAGGGCAATAACCTGTGCCAGGTCCATGAGGGCAGAGCAGATATTGTAGTTTTTAAATGATTAAGCAAGTAATGCCAAGAATGGCTTTAGGGTTGGCTACATTCATTTTTTAACACGGAGGGGGGTTCATGTCTGTACTTAGCTCTCCTGAGTCCTTTCATGTATTTAGCTCTCCTGAGTCCTTTCATATAAACGCTGAATAAAGAGCTGAGTGAAACTGGCATGGCAATAAATGCTGAAAATTAGAAAATGTGATTTGGATATTTTTGGACTAAATTTCATTAATTTTAAAAATCCAAAAATCCCATTGGATCCGAAAATCTTCAAAACTGTCAATTCCGAATAGAAACCAGGTTAGATTCAGAGATGGACTCATGGCTACACGTCATCTCTATAACATTTGATGTAAGGTACTCAGATATCTCCTTGTGTTACATGGTATAAAGCCTTGTATAACCTTCCAAGGTAAATATCCTTTAGCTCATTGTATCTTTATCTGCCAGGAAACATTAAAAGCTCAGAATATGAGTTTTCCTCGGTGCTCATTCCTAGGCAAAGCCAACTATACAATCTCTTTCCATTATTCACATGTCACCTGAGAAATGTGATGACTATTGGGCGGATCCTTCTGCAAGTGATGAGGATCAAACCCAAGTGATGTCACTCTCCTGAGTCGTTTGGGTGTTTCCTACGAGTCTTGCAAAGGAGGTAAAAAAAAAAAACTCTTTGAAAAAGACTGTGAAATCTAAAACCTGACAGAGATGTTGATTCCTGTTGCTTGTAGTCATAACCGTTTCCATAAAACATCGGGACTTTTTAGCTATTAATATTTTTAAGCAATGTAATAGCTTGTCATCTTGCTGCAATCTGGTCTTTAGGGGGAAAAAAACTATTTTTATAAAAAATAGACAAGAGAAACATAGGGGCTTATGCAATAACCTTTTCCGTGCTAGTAATTTACAGCAACCAATCAGATGTTTTTTTACTGTTTAAAAGCCCCAAAGAATTGGTTATGAAGAGCAGTTTTTATATTTTATTCCTGTTTTTTTCCTGGTTTTTTTCCTGTCTTAAAAACCTGACAAAGCCACGTGTGGGATGAACAGAACGTCCCGATAGATATTTATAATCTATTTATAATAGATAAGTTTCTAAAACTAAAAAATATTGAGAATTACTGGTATTAATACATATAGATCTGGTTGATCCAGGGATACTTTCCGATTGACGTTTGGAGTCAGGAAGGAATTCCCCCCCCCCCCCTTTTTTGCTCTGGATCAACTGTTAGGTAGGGTTAAAAAAAAAAAAGAGGGTGAATAGGTTGGACTTGATGGACGTATGTCATTATTCAACCTCAATTACTATGTTACTATGTTACTATAATCTATAAATATTGATGGAAATTAAGTCTTTACCTAAAGTTACACTGTAGAGCCCCCAAACTATTTTTTGAATATCTAATTTATATTTTCCTGGGGAGTAGGAGATCCCAGTTTGCACTGACTGTGGCATAGGTTGCTCCCAGCGTTCCTGTTAGAGACCAGAAATCTGACAGGAGTTTGTTCCTCTAATGGGTAATGTAAATTCGACATGTGAGGGGCATGAAGTTAATTATCAGTTACTTAGACAATTTACTGTCTTCGATTCGTTTGATTTTGGAGATGGTCCAGTGTAGTATTCTGAGGATAAAAGAAGGGCCTGGGGAGATCAAAATAGATTTGGAAAGACACAGGTCTCAACCAGGCTTCACTGTGTAACTTTTCAAAGGATCCATAGTGCTAGGATTCTAATAGGGGTTTCCCCATAAAAAAGTTATTTTTTTTAAAGGGTAACTCTGGTCAAAAAATTACTTTAGGTAAATTGACAGGAATTGCTTTCTAAAGTATTTTTGTAATTTACGTTCATTATTTTTTTACATAGTTTTGAAGATATTTACATTTTTATGTGTGATATGATATAAGCATCACCAGATCCCCTGCACTTCCTGCTTCCTTCTCTTAAACTATGTGACAGTCCCTCTCCCCCTGCGTCTCCTCCTCCTCATGGCCCCTCCCCTTTCAGCCCCCTTGAAACCATCTGTGGCCCCTCCCACTCCTCCTTCAGGCACCTTAACTCAATGTCTAACTGGTTTCTTCTGCTTTTAGAGTTAGAACCTCCCATCCCTAACTTTCTGATCAGTGATTTCTTCATATCTTGAGAGGTGGTTGATGGCTCATTTTAAAGGTAGGAACCAACTTATTTGGAGACCAAAGTTCCCCTGTAACCTTTGATGTGGCTTTTCTCTTCATTAAGTTGATCAGTGTGTTTGCTTAGTTGGTTCTTTTGGCTGAGTCCCTCAGTTTCCATATTTTACTTTAAAATGAATAAACAGGTTAAGTTCAGGGTTTTCATGTTTTTCTTGAAAACTTGTTTACTTGCCTGCTTACATGTTTTAAGGATTTTTTAGTCATCCGGGCACCAGATGGTTAGTCTCAACTGCTGCATTAGAAAATGAGGCCTTGTCCTTAGCATACAATTTTATATATGGCTAGTTTTAATCTTGACCTGAAAGAAAGGGGTGGAGCTGGTTTGCGAAGGAGAAGTTGAAAACATTGTGGCAATTGAAAGCAATAAACAGAGGACTAGACAAAGAGCTGATAGAAGGGTTAATAGAAAGCTCCCTTTAAAGACTAGCATAGAAGAGAGAGAAGGGGGCCTTAGTGAGATGAGATTAGGTAATTACAGTGTTAGAAAATAATCATTTATGTTAGTTCATGAAAATAACAGTATGGTGTGCCCTTGTTGTCACAATAAAGTAACCTCATTGTTTAACTGATAAGGGGGGTGGTATAGATAGGAAGGAAGAGAGAATCTAGAGGGGGTATAAGTGAGAACATATGAATATGGTTTTGGGATGGACGAACTTCCAAAAGTTCGGTTCCTTTCCGATCTACTAAAACTTTAGTAAAAGTTCTAAATTTCTATAGTTTGTAAACAAACCCATTAACGTCAATGGGGGAAAAAGTTCTAGTCAATTTCAAATAAAATAGCAATGGTAACTTACTGTAAATGGCTCTGTGACCTGGGAAATGGTCTGGGGAACAAGTACATATCACCAAAACATTTTTAAACACTAACCTTCCCCACAATCAGGTAAATGTCGGGTTTCCACATGCTACATTCAAGGGTTATTGCCAATTCGAGGGTTAACAAATGACATATTCGAGGGTTACCGAAAGAACAGGTACATTCCAGAGTTATCGAATGATACATTTGAGGGTTACCGAACATTCAAGGGTTATCACCGAACTACTACTTTTGAGGGTTACCAAACATTCAAGGGTTACCGAATGAGCCGATACATTCCAGAGTTATCGAACAATACATTTGAAGGTTATCAAACATTTGAGGGTTATCACCGAGAACCACGACTTTCGAGGATTACCAAACATTCGAGGGTTACCGAACAAGCCACTTCATTCAAGGGTTATCGTCAAACTGCTTCATTTGAGGGATTTCGCCAAAATGCTGTATTCAAGGGTTATCGCCGAATCGCTATATTCAAGGGTTATTGAAAATAAGTCCGCAAGTCCATAGTTCGAGGAGTTCTAAAGAGTTTGAGGTCGTCTGAACTATAAAAGTTTGGGTCAAACTCGGGTTCAGGTTTGGTTGTAGTCCATCTCTAATGTGGTTAACTAGTGGAATCCTACACTGCTTGGTTTCTGCCCACGTCCTTACACCCAACACTTTCAGGAAAAATGCTAAACAAAGATGTAGATATTTTATTAAATAACAGAATTAAAAAATGATTCTCTAGTTTGTAAGATATTTTCCTGACGTAGCTTACACTGTAGTTCAACTCGTTTTTTTAGGAGTGACATTGATATTCCCAAAGGACCATTAAACCGATCCAAAGTAGTGTTATTTATGGTATGAAATATTTAGCAATAAACACTTTAAGGTATGATGTCAGTCAGTTAGTAACAGGTCATGGCAATTCTTTAAAGTTGCAAGCAATGAGCTTTGCAAAGGAGAAATATCTCACTCTGTGATGAAAAACAGTCTACTTCTATATTAAAATTACTGGAACCAGTCTGCTCAAAGGCCAAAGAGAAACACAGAGTAAAACGACCAGTGAAATAAAAGGAACAGGCCTGAAACCAACTCACTTGATGTCACATGCCAGAAGCCAGTTATGGAATTAAGGTCCCCATTAATGCAGGTGCGCCACAAATTCAAATGGATACAAAAAACTTTCAGGGTTATTCAATAAAAGTTCTTATGGTTTAAAAGTGTGTTAATTTTGCCCCAACCAATCAGATGTTAGCCTTTATATGTTAAATAAGATCTGATTGGTTGGGGCAAAATTAGAGCCATTTTAAACGATAAGAACTTTTATTGAATCTCCCTGTTTATTCTTTAACATTACTTGAGACACAATTTATATATGTTAGGCATGGTACCTGGTCTAATAGTTCACCTACAATGTATAGTCTGTAAGTTGTGGATTTAAACTGATTAGATGATATTTTGCATTACCGATAATTTGGGCAATTTATATACCAATTGGTCCTATGAACTAGATGGCTAATGGGGTCACCACCAACCCCAGGATGATAAGACCAGCAGGGTCCTTCAAGGCTGAAATATCATTTTGTGTTACTTATATTTCTAGTGGTTTATCAGTTATTGCAAATGTAAAAAGGTATAGAATAGTTAACTGTCATATTGTTAATTTAACAGAATAACTTGGTTAAGTTTATAATATTTAAATCGCATGTAATATAAATATATTGACCACTTGACAGTTACCTGCCCAGAATGCTAACTAATATATACAGCACCTTATTATATGTATTACTAAGCAGATATTTAAGGATAATTGTTGTGCCCTGTCTGGCAGAGTAAGCTGGCTCCTCCCTTTATGCAGTCAATCAAGGCTTTAATTACTGACATCACAACTAATGATTGACTGCTGTTTCCTCTGCACATTCTCATGGTCCCAAAAGCTCATTGAGCAGGGCGAGGAAAACCTTTTCCAAAAATGGAGAGAATGAGGACAATATGTATGAATGAATATCTAGTTAGAAATACATGTAATAAAGTGCTACAAATAGCAGTTGGGGTTAGGGGCAAATAAATGACAAGTGATCAGTTTTTTGTTTAAAGGGTGGCTATCAGTTAAGAAGATATGGCTGTTGCTTTAATGTTTAACTAATTTAAACCCCTCCTTAACATCAAGGAGGGGTGGTGAAAGGGTGGTCGGAGAAGTGCAAGACGTTACTAAACAGCGAGGACAACGGTAAGTTAGCACTGGGAAGTTTAGGTAGTTAGCACTGGGAGATTTAGATCGGCAATCTAAATTTCTATGCAGTTCACATTTAATATTGCAAAATAAGAAAAAAAAAGGACTCTGTCCTAAGAAAATAATTTTAGCCTATTTGCGCTTACATAGATGTTTCCATATAGACAAAAAACACTATAAGTGGAAATATCCTATCTCCTGGTTTTGCTTGAAACGAGCTTGGAGCAGGGGGCACGCCCAGGTGGTGAGGGACTGGGCCAGGTAAGTGCCATCAGAGGCATTTTTGGCAATTCTAAATTATGCAAAAATAGGGTTTGGTTTTTTTTCTACTAGACTATAATTTTTTTTAATGCTGGACAGGCCCTTTAACAAAACCCTGCCATTTTGTAAACAGTGTAGACTTTTTGTATCCACTTTATCCACACATTGCCAAAGATACGCGCAAATAATTTCCAATTCCCCACTGTATAGTGTACTAACCAGCACACGTTTGTTAATATATATATATACACCACACACACACACACACACACTCACACACATGTTTTTGCAACCTTACTCTGACCTGGGCCTCTTTGACTATATTACCCATATAAATTACACCTCAGCTGTTACTGAACGTGAGATACAATACCTGGTTCGTATTTGTAAATCTCCCTTCGTGCTATAAAAACCCACTTGCAGTTGCACCGTCCTTAAAACCTCTGTTTTGACTCACCAAGTCTGAAACATAAAGCTAACAGCCCATTAAATAACTTGTCTATAAACACTTTCTATATTTCTGAACTTTTTAAATACCTATCAATTGATGCAAACATTGTACACATGGTAGATTTCACTGGAGAGGACAATTTAAAATGAGTTCAACATGAAGCGAATAAGGTTTTATGAGCTAATCTCATTAGGTCTTTTATAGGAACTCCTGTTTACTAAAAGCATGGACTGGTTAAAAAATGGCCATATATAACTTTAATGTAGTCAATTTGCACTGTCCAGATGTTGGCTCCCTTTTAGTAAGTATGTAATCCATATTGGTAGTTTTTTAAAAAAGAATGCAAAAACTTTTCCATTTGTTTGTCAATTTTCCATGTCTAGAGTTGGGATACAGCCATTGTTACTTACTGTTATCTATAGACCAGAATTATTTAGAATTTAAACTTTTTATTGGGCAAATACCATACTTTAACCTGTCTACTAAAAAAACTGCATAGATTCACTAATGACAGAATCCTTCGTGGCCCAGATCAACAACCTGTGAAAAATATGGTATTGATGATATTTTTCTGAAAGATGGTTGCTAACTAGTTGCTACAGATTTCTAGACAAGGAAATATATTCAGGGTTATTCAATAAAAGTTCTTATCGTTAAAAATGGTGCTAACTTTGCCCCAACCAATCAGATCTTATTTAATATTTGAAAGTTAACATCTGATTGGTTGGGGCAAAATTAGCACCATTTTTAACAATAAGAACTTTTATTGAGTAACCCTGATTGTACATGTAGCTATTTAATACCAAAATCATAAAAGTGCACTGAAAACTTTTCATACTTTTAATACCACAAGCGCCTACATCAAATTTAAAGGCAACACATTTGGTGTTTTGACTGCAATGTTTGCTGGGAAATAATAGGATATATTGGGATTGCAGACTTGCAAAACCAATATTTCCTAAGAGATAATAAGGTTGGACTAGTCCATCAGGCCTGTTTCCCATTCTCACGGGTAGAAAGGAGTAGATGGAAAGAGCCCACTATAACATGAGGCAAACTTCCTCATGGCACTCTCCCACCAATATCCCATATACAAGGATGTCTATAGATAGGGGAAAATGAAGAAAAATATTTCCTTAATCTACCATAGTAATAGAGTCTAAGAACGGTGTTCCAATGATATACACATAATTTATTGAATATATATATACATTCCATTCTCCTATTTAAATAAAACTGTCAAAATGTAGCTATACAGAGGCAAGTTAATGGACAATAAGAACTGTCAAGTTAATAAACATAATATGTTTGGAGGAGAGAGACATTTCTGTAAATGGTCCCCTTCCTATTTAAATCTTGCTGGTGGGTCCCTAGTCTTATATTTACTGTGAGACCCAAACTCCCCAGCCTGCCACTGCCTGTAAATGTACAAGAATACCAAATTCACCTGGGTTTCACATATTCCTGTGGATTGGGACACAATTCAATGAGATTTCCAGGGCAAAGCATGATGGTTCTAATGCCGGGAGTATTTTTCAAAAGTTTAGATATGGATGTTGTATGTTTTACTATTTAGGGGGGGGGGGGGAAATGCTCAAATCTCTTAATGGTTCCAATTTGAGCTCCACGGGGAAAGCCACTTTATTGCTATGTGCCTCAAGCACCAATATGGGATTTGGAAGATTTATGGATCGTTGGCACTCAATTAGGAACCTTGTGCACAAGAGTGTTTGGAAATCCAATAAATGGCAGTGAGCTGAATTAGGAACTCTTTATAAGAACAAATAGTTTTATTACATCACATTGTGCAAAGTCTGTGTTCATAAAAAGCAGGATATCAGGAGAAATTAGTACCTGCAAAACGTCAATGGTTTACCCCACTCCTTAGGATTAATACCAGAGTTTCAGTAGGACAGTATTTGGGTACAACAAAAAGCAGTTTGTCATATAAGCGGGTTAAACCACTACAGTCCATGAATTATCTACCCAATAGTTTCCATTCCTATAATTGTAGCAAAATGATGTAATTACAGAGCTTCTAGTATCTTTTAAAGGGCATGTCCACACTTAAAACCCCAATCTGGCCACTTGTTCAAACCCCACCAATTCCAACCAATAAATTCAACACATTAAAAGATTGTGTTTGTGAAGGTTCTCATTCATCCAGGTCATGGTATATCTGTAATATTCATTCATCCAGGTCATGGTATATCTATAATATTCATCCATCCAGGTCATGGTATATCTGTAATATTCATCCATCCAGGTCATGGTATATCTGTAATATTCATCCATCCAGGTCATGGTATATCTGTAAAATTCATCCATCCAGGTCACGATATATCTGTAATATTCATCCATCCAGGTCACGGTATATCTGTAATATTCATCCATCCAGGTCATGGTATATCTGTAATATTAATTCATCCAGGTCATGGTATGTCTGTAATATTCATTCATCCAGGTCATGGTATATCTGTAATATCCATCCATCCAGGTCATGGTATATCTGTAATATTCATCCATCCAGGTCATGGTATATCTGTAATATTCATTCATCCAGGTCATGGTATATCTGTAATATTCATCCATCCAGGTCACGGTATATCTGTAATATTCATCCACCCAGGTCATGGTATATCTGTAATATTCATCCATCCAGGTCATGGTATATCTGTAATATTCATCCATCCAGGTCTATATGGTATATCTGTAATATTCATCCATCCGGGTCATGGTATATCAGTAATATTCATTCATCCAGGTCATGGTATATCTGTAATATTCATCCATCCGGGTCATGGTATATCTGTAATATTCATCCATCCAGGTCATGGTATATCTGTAATTAGAGATGGCCGGTTCGCGGACCCGAACCCGGATCCGCCGCGGATTTCTCCCGTCCGCGAACGGCGGGTTATTCCGGACTTTCCGGACTTCCGAACTTCCGAACTGTGGATTTTTTTTTTTTTTACGAAAATTTTCGAAAATACGAGTATCTCCGTAATTACGAGGATCTACGATACTTGCGGGATACGGAAAAACCGAAGATCCTCGTAATTACGAGGATTCACGTAATTACGAGAATACTCGTAAAAACGAGTAATTCGTGTAAATTTTCAAGACGGAGCAAGCCACATGATCCAAATTAGCCAATGGCAGCTATCATAGTTACAGAAAGCCTCGTTTTTTTACGGAAATCTTTGTTTTTACGGGAATCCTCGTATTTTCAAAAAATACCGTTTTTTTAAAGTCACGCTAGCGGACTGTACTTTTTAGGTATTGTTGCCATTTATACGTGCTTCTAAGGCCATTACCCAGGTCCCTGAGTGGTTAAGTGTATGTTACCAAGGCTATTTAGACCACTTTTAATGCGGATTTTGCCGAACTTTCATTTTAATACGTTTTAACAGGTCCGCTCGCGGATTTTCGAATTTTCGGATTTTTTCGAAAATCTGCGGATCCTCGCGCGGACCGGATTTTTCGAAGTTTGGACATCTCTATCTGTAATATTCATTCATCCAGGTCCTGGTATATCTGTAATATTCATTCATCCAGGTCATGGTATATCTGTAATATTCATTTATCCAGGTCATGGTATATCTGTAATATTCATCCATCCAGGTCAAGGTATATCTGTAATATTCATTCATCCAGGTCATGGTATATCTGTAATATTCATTCATCCAGGTTATGGTATATCTGTAATATTCATCCATCCAGGTCATGGTATATCTGTAATATTCATCCATCCAGGTCACGGTATATCTGTAATATTCATTCATCCAGGTCATGGTATATCTGTACCAATGACTTTCAATCTGCCCCATTCAGCATTTTGTACTTGTAAAATAAATCAGCTTCAAAATACTAACTTCCTGCTGTAAGGACCCTAATAGAGACCGTTATGGTTTGCCTTGACTCAGTGCTGGTTGATAGTGATTCAGATGTTCAGTTAGAGGATCTGAGCATGTTGGGACCATCCAACAGCATCAGTTAGAAATTACTGTTAGGAACATTCCAGGAAGAAGTGGGTTCTCCGAAGAGAAGAAGAACCATTTAGAACCTGAAATGGCAGACTCACTAATGGTCAAAGTGCAGGGAAATAGCAAGGGGTTTAGAAATTAATAAATATATATTTTATTTAATTGGAGGAGAATATCTGAATAGAATAACTAGGTTGTAAGATATAAACTAATAATTTTAAATATGATATTTTCCATCGCGAACATTCCCTGTAAGGGGTGTCCGTGCGTCCCACTGACATGTTTACTATTGGTGAACAAAGCCAAAGATGGTATGTATGGCCTATTAATGTATTTATAGACAGTCCTTATATCTACCCCCCAGAAACCTTTCTAGTGTGCATAATTAGAATATATAGACATGAAGCTGCTTGTTACCCTGCAGTTTATTAATCAGGAGTGAGATGCTGAAAAATAAACTGCAGGGTAACAAGCAGTTCAAAGTCTTATTAGGGACTTCCATGTTTTATAATTTGTTCCTTACAAAAGATAAAGCTTCTAAATATAGATAGATTCTTGCTTACCTTTTAGGGACTCCATATTTTATAATTCTGTTCCTTACAAAAGATAAAGTTTAAAATAGATAGATTCTTTGCTTACCTGTATTCTCCTCTTGTACAAGGCTCTGGTAAGGCCTCATTTGCAATATGCAGTGCAGTTTTGGAATCCCAGATACAAAAGGGACATCTTGGAAAGGCGAGCATTCAGAGAAGGGCACTAAATTAATAAGGGGAATGGAGAGGGCTTGAATATGCAGGCAGATTAGACAAGTTAGGGCTGTTTACATTGGAGAGCGACGTGTGCGTGGGGATTGATAACCTTATACAAATATAAATAATGGGCCATACAATGAAACTCTCTGGTGCATTGTTCATAATAGGTCTTACAGAGGACTCGTGGACATCCTTTAAGGTTGGAAGAAAAGAAGTTCATCTTCAGGTTATGAAGGGGTTCTTTACAGTGAACAGTCTTCCAGCAGATGTGTAATGGAAAGTAAGTTCATTAATAGCATTTAAAAAGATCTGGATAAGTTTCTAAAACTAAAAAATAGTTGAGAATTACTGGTATTAAAGGGCATGGTCCACCCCCAAAACTATAATCCCCCCAACTACTGGCCCCATCATGTAGTGAGTTTAATCCTTACCTCACATCCCAGCTCCATATGGTTCTCTGTAGTCCCCCCCCAAAGTCCCAAAAAACTGCCCACCAGGAGGATAGCAGACCCTGCCTCCATCTGGCCCTCGGGAGAAGTTGGCATGCGTACTGCAGCCCTTATCCCCCTCCCTCTCCCTCCCTCTCAGGATTCCTCCCCCTAGCATAAATCCTTTAGATATAGTATTCCCATGTCCCCCCAGCCCCAACCGCACATTTTATTTTTAGAAAGTGCCACGAACATTACTTACCTCCCCTTTCCTCCGCTGCACTGAATGACCGGCAGCCGCGTCGTGATTGGTGCCGCTCAGCCAATCACAGACGCGGATGCCGGTCCGCCCTCTGCTTGCATTTTCTCGCAAGCAGAGGGCCGGCAGCATGGCGGGGGAAGAGGGGAGTAAGTAGAGTTTGGGCACTTCTAAGAATAAAAAACATAGCGGTTGGGGCTGGGGGGACAGGGGGAATACTATATTAAAAAAATTTTTAAGGGTGGACATACCCTTTAATACATATAGATCTGGTTGATCCAGGGATACTTTCCGATTGACGTTTGGAGTCAGGAAGGAATTTCCCCCACCCCTTTTTTTTTGCTGGTTTTTTTTGCCTTCCTCTGGATCAACTGTTAGGTAGGGTAAAAAAAAAAAAAATAGGTTGGACTTGATGTCTTTATTCAACCTCAATTACTATGTACTATGTAAGTAGTGTGCTCCTCTTGCTTATATACTCTTTGGATTGACTTAACCCTCTGGGTAGGGGGAACTGGAGGATTGTACCTAACAACTACTAGGCCAAAACCAACCACAGTGTGCTAGAGTGGCCTCTAATCAGATTGCTGACTAAAGGTCCCTTCCTTGTGTATATTTGGGATTCCACATATACATATATGTGCTTCACCAGGGTAGAGCGATGATACAATGCTCGATCAATGCTTATCCTTTTGAAGCTGTATCTAGTTAGTCTATGACCTTTTTCTTGTAGCGGCTTGGGGGATCCCTTGTTAAAGTATGATATGTGTATGTTCACCTTAGCATGGTAGTCCAATATGTTGTGTACCATTGTGCATCTTCTTTTCTGTGTGGTCAGGTTTGATAATGGTAGTTTAGCACTGGCTAAGGCTGCAGATACCTTAATGCGAAGTTGTGGATTGAGGCGTCTGTTGCTGCTATAATAGCCACCACAGGTATGGCTTTAGGAGTGGTGGCAAAGTTCAAGCTCATAGCCAGGACTTCCATTTCTGGTTGGGTCAGGGTCCTGTTAAACAAGTTTCTTACCCATTCCTCCTTGTTAGGTAAATTCTGCTCTCCTTGTGTGAGACCTTTACTGACATCACTGTGTAGGACATTTACTGTCTGTTCTCACTGTGTAGGACATTTACTGTCTGTTCTCACTGTGTAGGACATTTACTGTCCGTCCTGTTTGGGACCTTTACTGCCTGTTCTCACTGTATTGGACCATAAATGTCTGTTCTTACTGTATGGAACTTTTACTGTCTGTCCTCAGTGTATGGGACCTGTAGTGTCTGTTTTCACTCTATGGAACCGTTGCTGTCTGTTCTCACAGTATGGCACCTTTACTGTCTGTTCTCACTGTATGGGACCTTTACAGTCTGTTCTCACTGTATGGGACCTTTACTGTCTGTTCTCACTGTATGGGACATTTACTGCCTGTTCTCACTGTATGGAACCTTTACTGTCTGTTTTCACTGTATGGGACATTTACCATCTGTTCTCACTGTATGGGACCATTACCGTCGGTTCTCACTGTATGGGACCTTTACTCTATGGAACCGTTGCTGTCTGTTCTCACAGTATAGAACTTTAACTGTCTGTCCTCAGTGTATGGGGACCGTCAGGTCTGTTTTCACTCTATGGAACTTCTGTCTGTCTCACCAGTATGGCACCTTGACGGTCGTTTTCTCACTGTATAGGACCCTTTACTGTTTGTTCTTACTGTTGGGGCCTTTACGTCTGTCTCAGTGTATGTACCTTTTCTGTGTGATCCTCACTGATAGACCATAATTGTCTGTTTTTTACTGTATGGACTCTTACTGTCTGTTCCTTGTATGGTACCTTTATCTGTTGTTCTCACTGTATGGACCTTTTACGGTCTGGTTCTCACTGTATGGGACCTTTACTGTTCTGTTTTCACTGTAATTGGGACCTTTCCGTCTGTTCTCACTGTGGGGATCATTACAGGTGTTTCCACGGTATGGAACCCTTGTACTGTCTGTTCTCAGAGGTCATTTAAGACAAAGGAACATAGAAAATAAAATTGTATTTCGGTACTTGGAATCAGTAGACAGAAACATATTAATATTGGTGAATGGGAAGTAGGCCCTTTTTAAAAATGATTACCACACATGGAGCCCTTATTCCTTGCCAAGGCGGTTATTAATATGTTTGGGTATTGGAGGATTTGTATGGGACCTTACGGTCTGTCTCACTGTATGGGGACCTTTAAGGTCTGTTCTCCACTGTATGGGACCTTTAGTCGTTCCTTCTCACTGTGTAATGGGGACCTTTATGCTGTTCTCACTGTATGGAACCTTTACTGTCTGTTCCACTGTAGTGAGACCTTTACCAGTCTGTTCGCACTGTAGTGGACCTTTACGGGTTGTTCTCACTGTAGGGGACCTTTACTGTCTGTTCTCACTGTGTAGTGGACCTTTACGGTCGTTCTCACTGTATGAGAACCTTTAAGTCTGTTTTCACTGGTATGGGACATTACCGTCTGTTCTCACTGTATGGGAATTCTCCCGTCGGTTCTCATGTATGGGACCTTTACTGTATGTTTCACTGTATGGGACCTTACTGTATGTTCTACTGTAGGGACCATACAGTCTGTTGCTCACTGTATGGACCTTTACCGTCTGTTCTCATGTTTGGACTTTTCTGTCTGTTCTCACTGTTTGGACTTTTACTGTCTGTCTCACTGTATGGACCACTACCGTCGGTTCTCAGTATGGGACCTTTACCGTCTTTCTCACTGTATGGGACCTTTACCGTATGTGCTCACTGATATGGGACTGTCCCGTCTCTGTTCTAACTGTATGGGACCTTTACCGTATGTTCTCACTGTTATGGGACTTTACCGTCTGTTTCACTGTATGGGACTTTACCGTCTGTTCTACGTATGGGACCTGTCCGTCGGTTCTCACTGTATGGGACCTGTACCGTCTGTTCTCACGGTATGGGACCATTACGTTGGTCTCACTGTGATGGGACCATTTACCGTTGTCTCACTGTATGGGACCTTTACCGTCTGTTCTCAGTGTAGGGGACTTTACCGTCTTGTTATAATGTATGGGACCTTTACGTTGTTCTCATGTATGGGACCTGTACGTCGTTCTCACTGTATGGGACATTACGTTTCTGTTCGGACGTATGGGACCTTTACCGTCTGTATCACTGTAGGGGACCTTACCGTTGTTCTCACTGTATGGACCTTTACCGTCTGTCTCCTGGTATGCGACCTTTACCGTTATGTATCAATGTATGGGACCTTTACCGTTCTGTCTCACTGTATGGGCATTACGTCTGTCTCACTGTATGGGCCATTACGTCTTGTTCTCACTGTATGGAACTTTAACGTCTGTTCTCAGTATGGGAACTTTACCGGCTGTTTCACTGTATGGGACTATGTACCGTATGTTCTCACTGTATGGGACCTTACCGTCTGTTCTCACTGTATATGGGACCAGTACCGTCTGTTCTCACTGTATGGGCCATTACGTACTGTTTATCATGGTAGGGGAACCTTAACGTCTGTTACACTGTATGGGCCTTACCGGTCTGTTCTCCTGTATGGCGACCTTTACCGTATGTTCTATGTAGGGGATCATTTACCGTCTGTTCTCACTGTATGGGACCATTACCGTCTGTTCTCACTGTATGGGACCTTTACTGTCTGTTCTCACTGTATAGGACCTTTACTGTCTGTTCTTACTGTATGGGGCCTTTACTGTCTGTTCTCAGTGTATGGTACCTTTACTGTGTATCCTCACTGTATAGGACCATAATTGTCTGTTTTTACTGTATGGAACTCTTACTGTCTGTTCTCTCTGTATGGGACCTTTACTGTCTGTTCTCACTGTATGGGACCTTTACGGTCTGTTCTCACTGTATGGGACCTTTACTGTCTGTTTTCACTGTATGGGACCTTTACCCCAGAAGCCAATCAACGTATGCAGCTGCCGGTCCGTCCTCCTGGCTTTGCTGTTTTCATCAAGCAAAGGGGCTGCAGGACCAGTACGTTGTCGGAACGAGTGAGTATTAATGATCAGGCGGAGTTGTTCTCGGGAAAATCTATTAGAAGCGGTTTGGGGCTGGGGGAGGGAGACCTATTTATCTCACCAAAATTTTAAAAAAAGTTGTTGGAACATTCCCTTTACGAACGTAATCCAATTTACTTGAGAGCATGTTCACCCTATACACAACAAACTCTGGCCTTATGTCAGTTACCTGCTGCATACCCCCAATGATGTCTTTGTGCACATTCTCTAACCTTCATTACTAACACCGATATTTAAGGATATTATTGCCTCTATTCTGAAGAGTCAGCAGACTCCTGCCCTTCCCTGCAGTCACTCAAGGCTGTAAACTGCTGTACAAATCACAATCAATGATTGCCTGCAGATTCCCACTGCCCTTCTGGCTTGGAGGCGATACCTTTTCCATAATGGGGAAAAAAGAGGATTAATATCAGGTAATACAATGGTTAATAAACTGGTAAAAATGTTAAAAAAAAGACAGTTTTGAGGTTGTGGGCAGCATTTTCACTGTATTTGTTGTTTAAGGGTGGACAAGCAAATTAAAATTGAATGGAAACATTTGGTTGTATTTTTAATTTCTTTTTTATTATAAAGTTTGTACCTTTCTTATCATTTGAAACATAAATGTCTCGCTCCATATTTTTCAGTTCCCATTACAATACCTGTAATCCACACTTTGACAATTTACACTCTGCGCTCCTCTTCCTTTGGGTTCCCTCTGCGGTGCAGTAATCCTATAGCGTAATTACAGGCATCGCTATATAGCTTATATGTATGCCAAACCAGACTCTAGGGGAAGCATGGATTTAATCTCCATGTACAGCCACCCATACCGTGCGATATATAACAACCTCCCCATAGAAAGCCCTTTTTAACCATACAACAACATCTGCCAGCATTATAACAGGGTTTCCTCAAAGGGCATGCGCGGGAACACTGGTATGTGACTGTCAGAGGAGTCAGAAGGTGTGATTCAGAATTTTTGGTAGTGGGAAATATCTTCACTAATATTTTTTGTTACTTGTACTCTAAAATGATTTATTGATAACATTTCAACACACTAATATAATGACGTGCGTTAAAACGGGCTAGTCCAAGACAGCACACCTTACCAGGCAGAACAGATCTTACCAAGAACAGGTGTTGTTCCACTGGATTTATGCCTGAATCCACCTATTTCAAATTACAGGGGAATATTCTTAAGCTAAAACAGGGATGTGCTCTACGGGATCCCCAGTTTTTACTCCCATTGTGGCAAAACCTTTACTGTGGAGCCTGTCTTAATACCTTCAAGGGCCCATTGCAATACAGCCACTAGCGTTTCAGATAGGCGGATGACACCTCGGGTTAAACTCCAAACAGAAGGAAGTTACAAGCTCCTTCACATATCACTCAATGCTGTAGACCAAAACATCAAATTTACAAGGGAAGAGGTTACAAAACCACACACTGGCTTTCTTTCTTGGATTGCTTGGGTAGAAGTGGGATAATGGTTAACTGAAAGTACCACAGACCAGTATTTTGACATGTTAAACCCTCTCCACCCTTTAGATCACAATCTGGGTGTCATAAGAACCCTGCACACAGAGCAGAAGCATCCCCTAGCACACGAGGTGAAGGTAAAGAAATTAACAGGATGTCCACCCCCAAAACTAAATTTTAACCCACCTACTGGCCCCATTGTTAGTGTTAAATCCTTACCTTACATCTATGCTCCAAAGTGGTCTCTCTGCAGTGCCTGTTCAAAGTCCTGGAAACTGAAGAGTAGGAGCTGCCTGTGTGTCATCTGGTCCCTGCTTCGGCGCTTCGTCTTCAGTATGACTGAGGCATCTGAGGGAAACCCGTTTCACCCCATTCCCCCCCCCGGATCCCTCTTTGCTGCCTGGTGCCCTACCTCTAAAAAACTATATATTGTAGGGCACCTAGCCCACCCCCAACTCCAGATTTGTTAAAAAAAAAAGTAGCGAACTAAAGCATTACTCTGTTCCCCAGCGCTCTGCATTGCACCAGCTGCATCTGTGATTGCTGCCTCTCACCAATTACAGATGCAGCTGCCAGTCCAAACCCCTGCTTGCAAGCTCCAAAAGCAGAGGCCGCGGAACAGAGCGCTGGGAGAATAAGAAAATGGTGAGTTAGTTTTTTTAACAGAACTTGCGGTTGGGGGTGGGCTAGGGTGCCCTACAATATATTCAAAGTTGTTTTTGCCGGTGGACATGCCCTTTAAAACATCTCAAAGGAATACGGGAAAGAAGAACATGAATCCAACAGTGAAGGGGAAAGCAAGACGAGAAGACATGTTCATCCCTATGTAGCAAGAGGATCCGAGAAATTAAGAAGAATTTTCAAAAAACGTAGCCATCTTCTGCTTTAAACCCAAACAACACACTGAGCAGCAATTGGATACAACACCCGAAAGACCCAATACTAAACACAAGAACGACAGATCATATATGCATTGCGTCATGAAAATGTTCTGATTTGTTTGTGGGGAGACCAAACAGCAACTGCATCAAGTATGGCCCAGCACAAGAAACCAATTCCTCGGGTCAGGCTGTGTACCCTGCATCTTAAGAAAAAGGACATATCTTTGAAGATTGTAATATCACATCTTTGCAAAGGGAACATGACTGGTTCAAGGATAAACCAAGACTGAAAAGAGGAGGGGGGGGGGGGTGGTCCAAATCAACTGTCTCTCCATGTACAATGCTCTTTGTGACACCTTACCTTAACAGTTTTGGATAACCCTCTTGCCTCAATGCAATCTACCCCTTGCATTAAGAAAGGCCCCTCCTTGGCTGTGATATGCTAATTGGGACTTTCCAGGGTACTTAATGCCAACAGATTCATGTACAAATCATTCTGAATTAGAGATCTATTGGATGACTACGAAACGTCTTCAAGAACTAAATTTCAAGTCCAGTTTGATCTAACTAAATACTACAGATATCTAATTCATGTAACTTACACTACTTGCATTAAATACAGTATACACTGTAAAGTGCATAGAGATCCACTGTAATATACTAATAACTGTCTGTTCTTGCTGCCAACACTTTCCAAAGTTTTTAACTGGAAACGCAATCTAAAAAGTATAAAAAATCAGTTGTTGGCTTTTGAAAAACACAGTTGTACATAATAATAATTGAAAGTGCTTGTGGCGAGAAGTTGCTGTCTGCTGTTCCCAATATAATTTTTCATTGATTGGCATCGGCTCCCTCTACTATAGGAAGGGGGCGATGTATCAGGAAGACAGGAGCCTGATTCCCACAGTGCCCTTCTCAGGATTGGTGATGAATGGCTGCTCTGTCCTGTTTTTCTGCCCTTTGCACTTTTCTGCTGCGTCCATCAGTTGGATGTGTGGTGCCAGATCCATCTGTTCTGATAGGGACGTGCTAATAATGTAATTAAAAATGTATTAACAATGCAGCTTTCATCATCTCTCAGCCAAGTTTTATGTGTTTTTACAGGTTCCTATCATTTTCACTAAACCTTGAAACCTTGTGTGGGGGGTAGGGTTACTAGAAAAGCAGAGGATGTAGTAAGGCTAATTAGCATTAATGCAGTTTTGAATGTAATCAGTTTTTGTGGCAAGGCCCCCCCCCCCCCCATCATTGAATGCCATATTGGCAGTAAATGTTGACTTGACTTAAGAAAATATCTAATTTTATATACATATATTGACACCATACTCTCGTCTCCAACCCCCCTCCAGCTTAACTTCCCCTCCCCTCCTCTTTCCCTACTTGGTTTATATAGTTCTATTAAAGTGGGAAAAAACACACAACAGATATGTACATGTAAACCATGTCATTCTATGTACAATTAGCAGGAAGTTATTGAACAATAAAAGCGATGTGCAAACTGTCTGTATATTATTAAGATTCTTCTCTGGCTAGAAATATAAATTTTTACATTACGGGGCATGTGCACCCTTTATAAAACCTTTTGACCCTATGGCAGGTGGACTACCCTCGATACACCTCGCCCAATCGCATATTCCATAATGTAAAAGAACTTTCAATCTGTACTACACCTCCACATTCCTGCGCGGTTCTGGTCCGGCTCCTCTGCCCCCGGAACTGCAAGCAGGGGGCTGAACGGCATCCGTGCTGGATTGGGCTGAGAGGCCCCATTACAGCCGCAGCTGCCTTCACATGTAACACGCAGAACGAGAGGTGTAAAGAGCCTTTTAAAGTTTTGAATAGAGTAGTTGGGGTATCCCCTGCATGGTGCCAAACACTTTAATAGATAGAAGACTGCCCGCCATGGAGGGATCGGTAGGGAAAGGGCTCTCTGAGCATGCACTCAGACCTTGCTGAGGTTAGCAAAGATACAGGCAACCGATGGCCACTGACAAGCTCCACCCAGCATTTTCCGATCTTTTGCAAGGGCAGAACAGGAGAACCACAAGGAGCAGGATGTAAGGTAAGGATTTATTTTTTTTGCACTTTGGGGCCAGTAGTTGGTAAAGTTTAGTTTGAGGGGTGGCATGCCTTTAAAATTAATAAATTCATATCTGAGAAAATACGCAATCCTTTATAAATATTCTAAATGAACTACACAAATAGTCTCCTGTAAACATTGTAACTTGTTTCTGCTTTCGTGAAAACAGTTATTCTCTAAGCACTGTTTGTAATTACAGTGAATATTGTTGAGAATATATTAGAACAGAAATTGAACAAGGTCATCTTTCCCCATTAAAGCCTACAATGCTTTAGGAAAGTACCTTGCAAACATGAGTTTGTGTGTGTATGTATATGTGTGTGGTATGCTGCCCATATACTATGAATACCCTAGAATCATTGATCTATTCTACATACTAAGCAGCAGCAGTTTTATAACAATAAACGTTCCAAATTTTGCCTATTCATTTTGAGTCACAAACTGATGTGATGCAATCAATAGTATAACTTTATGTAGATATCCCAATCTCCACTGCTGTTTTCGATTACAGCCAAACCCATTTGCCATGATACAGGTCACTTCTCCCAGACATTGTAGCCCCCAGGTCCAAGATCTCAAAAATATCTATGTTGAGGCCAGGTATACTCAAGGAACCCGATACAACAAGGCAGGAACATAGCACACTAAACGTCACAGTCCAAGTTGGAATGATAATCAGATGGCTGAAGTACAAAGGGTTAGAACCATTGGCGGCCAGAGGTCAAAAACATAGGTCAGTCAAATGCAAATGAAGTACACAGGGTCAGGCAAAAGAGATGTTCATAACGGCAAAAGGATGAACCAGTCGTGATTGAAGAATAGTCGGAATAAAGCTGTGTCGAAAACCAGAATAATCTAGAAAGCAGACCACGAGCAGAATGATAACTAGGCGCTATAATGGGCAACCAGGAACTGCAGCTAGGAATATTAAAAGGCAAGGACTGTTAATCGGAAGTTGTTAAAAGCCAGGATGAATTCTGATTAAGCAGGATGGACAGAGAATGTACAAGATTAGTACATTCAATTAATTTGTTTATCTCCTTTTGCTGTGTTCTAATCAGGGTTGACAGGCATTCCGATTTGGACAGGATTGCACCGCCCGTCTTATGAGACAAAATCCCTGAATCCCTACCTCTAAATGGGACATGGAATCCTGCCCTAGTTTCCAGATCAGTGAGAATCAGGACACCTATTACTCACATGCAGCAAGGCTGAGTCAGCAGTAATGCAGTTTTAATGCATCAGTGCAGCCCTGCTAACTGCATTTATTAAGAGCGTCCTACAATCAGCAGGTGATCTGGACGCCCACATCCCCATCCCAACACTCCCACTCTCTGCCCCCTATGCACACAAGCGGCTTGTTTAGTGGTGTGGTGTGTCTTAGAGTGTGTAAGGGAATAGCACAAAAGAGCAGTGGTGATATCTAATTGCAAAAAAAGATGGGCTGGGCCTCTCCGTTGTCGCACAAACCTTAGGGAACACTTGCGGGAATGTCAGCAGTAAGTTTACAGTGTATGGGGCACCTTTAATACAGTGGTGTTGTATGTTGCCTGGGACACAGTCTTTACAAGTTTTTCTATTCCCTGTTGAAACCAATACAACAAGCCAGAGATTTAAATGCAAAATTGTGTTGCAACAACAACACCAGAGCTCAACCAAAAAGAAAGATCAAGATACACCACACGGCGTTCCCACTTCTGCTCAACCAAACTTGACAGACCTTCATATTATTAAGATAAGGACGGGGACTCCAACACGCTATCTAACTACAACTTGCATTGGAAGCATTGCCTTGGAGTCCCCTTCCTTATTCTTGTATATATGAAGCCAGTTTTACTTTAATTAGTCAGAATGCAGTTGATTGCTAACTCGTTGGGGTACTTGTAAACTATAGCGTTGTAGTTGCTTTTCAAGTTCCTCACATTTTCTGTGCTGCTGGACTTTCTTTATATAAAACTGCAGGTCGATAAGTATATTCTACTTTTTTGTTTTTTCTAACTCTCCAACTGCTGTCGCCCACTAATTGCTCTCACAGGACCAAACATCTGATTTATTTAGCTAATTACCTCTGTTTTAGAGGTTGCACTTTCTTACCAAGTTTATTATTTGGAAACCATCCCAGCAAACATACAAATGCACACGTAGCATAAAGAGATATAGATCTGGACATCTGTGGAATATTAGAGCTGAAATTCAGGGTCATTTGCTATGATATTAAATAGGGTTTAAAAAAAAATGGGTTTACTACTAAAACCTACTATATTTTGACTATTGTATATTATACTTTGGCTGGAAATAAATTCTTAGGGAAGAAGTCTGGTTCCGGTCAAAGCCGGTTCCTACTTGAAACTGAGGCTCCTAAAGTTCTATGGGTCCGTTTTCTTGATTTTCGAATTTTCAGATTTCTGAAAATCTAGGAGCGAATTCTGCGGTTATGAAACATCTCTGCATAGTAAATAGTTTAAAACAACTTTAAGCCCGACCCGCTACAACGGATGACATAGCTTATCCAGCCGAAATGCCGTCCATAACTCGTCACGTGTGCACAGTCGTTTGAGCATTGTTTAAATACAGTTAAAATAGCAATGTAACTAATGTACATGGCTCTGGGACCTGGTAAATGGTTTAGGGAACATACAACATGTCCATCACTTGTTAAATACTAACTTTCCCCAAGATTGAGCTATTTTAGAGTTTTCACAATTTTCGAGGATTACCAAAATCAAACGCCACATTCGAGGCTCTACTGACGATTTTGAGGGTTATGTGAACTGGTGAACTGGACACCAGTTTGAAGGGAGGTATATTTCCCCTAGGTTCTGGTCTTACTCTGATATGTATTCCAGTCCTGAGTGGGTTACTCATCCAAAAGTCCAACCTGGGGAATAATTAAGAGGCTAGGTTTTCTAGCTGCTAGGAGGAGGATGAGACTTTGGGGAGAACATTCTGAGATGGTTGTGAGACAAGTGACACAGTTTTTTGGAGCTGCTGTTTTTGGTTTTTTTTTCAAAGTGTAAAAAGACTCTGTAAAGGGACATGACTTTGTGGAGGGTGGCATCATTTGTGTTTCACCAGGGATCCCAGTAGGGACCGGTAGTAGTTAGGAAAATACCAAGTGTATTAGTTAAGCCCAAGTGGCAAGGATTTGTTTGTTTTGATACCTGTTACCCACAATAAATATCTGTACAATAAATTTACTTTAACACGCTGAAGACCTGTCTGTTCGTTCAGTTACCAAACGCCACATTCAATGTTATGAACCACTTGATTCAGGTTACCACACGAATTCAAGGGTTACTGAATGCCACATTCTATGTAGCTCTAAAGTCGAGGACTATCGATTCCAAAAATTCGATAATTATCGAAAGTTCAGATGGTTCGAAATCTGGAATAATTCAAATAGTTTGGGTTTGTTCGAACTATTAAAGTTTGGTTCGACTCGGGTTTGGGTTTTAGTATATCTCTGCTCAGGAGAACCAGACATTTTTGCAAATAAAAAAAACACTGAACTTTGAAAAAAAATTATAATGCCAGAAAACATACAAAATACATTATTAATATTTCCCTAAATCTTGGTGGTACTAACACCTAAAATTGTTCTGGCACAATCTATTATACAGTACATATTAAAATATCAAGTTTAGCTTGATTTAGCAAGACTGTCATTCTAAACCCCATATGTACGGTACAGGTTTTGTTTACATGTAAACTGCTTGCTATATGTATAATCCAATGCATATCAGCACTAATCCGTTTTGATGAGAAAATAGTTCTGCAAAAGTTTGATATTTTCCCCCAAGCCTAGAGAAATTGCCTAGGGAAATCTGGGGCTGCTAGTATGTGTGATATCCAGTGGGTAAAGATATGGCATTGCCTAGTGATAGTTATTATGATTGGAGTGTGCCCTAGCCATGTTTTTATAAACATATTTGCACTTCTCTGCAGTGAACATAAGAATGAATGAAACTAGTCCGTTTCGTTTCATACAGTTCTGCAGAACCCAAAAACTTCCAAAATTTCTATTAGAATTTTTGAAGTTTCAAATTATGATTTTTGCTGTAAAGTTTAGTTAGATACATGGAAAAATCTGTTATATTAATGTGGAATTTCACTGTCACAGCAAAAACTTTTTTTCAATGCGTGGTGAGAGTCTTTTCGGACAACTAACATACTGCCTCGGGATTGGTCGGTTTTGACTGAAACTACCATTTCCCCCCCCCCCCTCTTTTTTTTATAGGGAGCATTACTGTAGCTGCCCCTGCTAGACAGATCAAAGCTGTAAAGTGCGTATACAGATTTGTACCAATGGAATCTGTCTGTCACTTACCCCAATCTGCAATCCAGCTATATTTTTTTTTTTACCAACAACCACAAAATGTACATGACCTCCCGGACCATGCACATCAGAATTTTTTTTCCCCACTAAACACGCATATTCGAACACAGCAAACAAGATTATAACAAAAATAACAAACAGGTTAAGAAAAAATACTTTTCATCTCCTGAAAGGTCAGTAGTTACTGCACTGCAGAGGCCTACAGTATTAAAAGAAGTTGATAAAATCCAAAGTCTCGAACCATAGTAAGACAAACGTCTAGGGTTTCTGTGTCAACCACAACTTAGCCTTTCCATTTTTGGCATCTACAGGATGTGGCAGATGAAGTCCAAGTTTACTGAAAGAAATAAAAAGGAATAATAACTTCAGCTAACTTCAATTAATTTATTGATAATTAAAGAGGAAATAATCAGATAACTCGGGTGGATTATTGCATTATAAAGTCTGGTAGAAATTCTAGGCTATGTAGAGTGTTTGCAGATAACAGTACCTATCCATATACAGGGATGTCAAATTTCTCCAGATGTTTAAAAACTAGAACTCCGAGAGCTGCCAGTTTGACATCTCTGTGCCATTCAGATATATAGATTTCTGGCATGGGCTGGCGTAACATACACAATATTTTCAACATTGATGATAAATAGGTGTTTGTGAATTGTAAGGTTTCCAGCTGTCTTCCAAACACAACGTTTAACTATTTTCATAGTTTGCTAAATTTGTGCCTGGGAAGTATAAAAACTATTATCATAGCTACAATAATGTGTATAGATCGTTTTTTACGATAATAAGATTGTTGCCTAATTTACCCTAACATAGTGTTCTGGATTTCTTTCTACAGTTATGTAATTTTAAAGACTTACGGGGTATTCAATAAAAGTTCTTATTGTTTAAATGGTGCTAATTTTGCCCCAATAATCAGTCAGCGTTCAAATGTTACATATTTCTGATTGGTTGGGGCAAAATTAGCACCATTTTAAACGATTCAGAACTTATATTGAATCTCCCTGTTTTCTTTAAATAAGAATAAGTTTAGGAAATTGCATGCAAAAGGTGATCACACGCGACTGCGTATTGCAAAGGATGCGCAATCAAAACGCACCTGAAATTGCAAGATTATGGTGCGTTGCCGCAATTTCACATGCAAGCGCAAACGCACGGAAATCGTTAATATTAAAGGACAACAATTTTAAAAAAATAACTCACCCCACCCATTACAAGTCCAAACTTCCAGCAGCTGAAATTGCTTACTGTATTTCAACCGTGCTGCCCTCCTTAGATATCACACAGCACACACTAAATTAAAGGGACAAAACCGACTGTGGTGGTAGATTAGCTAATTCTTACCTCCCTGTGAGAACTCACCTGCTGCAGCTTTAAACTGACCTGTCAGTTCTCTGCTCGCTGCTTCTTACAGCTGATCGGCGGGTTGACCCGAGTTCTGTCGGTAAGTATCACACTGCATCCGTTGAGTTCTATTATTAACATTAAGATAGGCGTAAGCTATGCTATCTCCATGTAAATTATAGCCCACCTGACAGTCCATTTAATGTCCCTTAAACTACATGAATTTAGACTTTCTTTCTATAAACAGTGTAAATGTAGCCGTGTTCTAGATTAATATTGTTTGATAAATAGGCTAATAAATATCATGTTTACTTTTCAGTAGGTATTCAACCTCTAATTACAAATGCATCTTATTCTCAATTGAGACACATCGTTATGATGATTTCCACAGAAATAAATAACTTACTGTTGGGGGGTGCGAAGGTCTAAATATCGGTTTCTTACTTGAAGTGAGACTTCAGATGCTTTGATTCCAGGAAGCTTTCGAATCTAATGTCAAGTAAAGAGTTAGAGAAAGTCGGTTAGCCTTATAAGGAGAACTAAAATCTGAACGCACCCTCCCCCCCAAAAAGCGCAGATGAACTATAAATTACGACTCCAATAAATGGCAATAAAGTAAACGTAATCCCCTGAGGAACTGGATAACTTTGAGAATGTGCAGGATCTGGCCACACCTCCTGACCTAATGACATGTCTCCTGCCTAAAATGGACTGCAACAGGATTGGCTAGAGACTACTAGTAGGCCTGACCTGCTGTAACAAATTTCTGCAGTAGCTTAAGACTGGGGATGTTCAAAGAACAAAATGGTCAGTGACCACTCTGTGCAATACAGGAATGCTAGGAAATAACCCCATGCTAGTAAGGTACTTTACTTCAGCGTGAAACTTAAACGGGATTGTTTGGGGCTTTAAAGCAAAGCAAACCCGCATGTTTACACCCCGATTTGCAATATATATGTATTATAATTTACTTATGTATGTATTAATACCAGTAATTATCAATATTTTTTAGTTTTAGAAACTTATCCAGCCCACTTTTAGAGCTATCCAATGAACTTGTCATTACCCACTCTGTGGTTCTGTTCTTGGACCCCTGCTGTTCTTCCTCTAAACAATTTCCTTGGGAGAAGTCATCAGCTCATTTGGCTTTAAACTACCATCTGTACGCCGATGATATGCAATATATTTTTCCCACCCCTCGCTTTGTCCTGACACCCAATCACGCATCTCCCACTGTCTCGTTCTGTCTCCTCATGGATGGCGCACTGATGCCTCAAACTAAACCTTATTAAACCGAACAAATCATTTTCCCACCTAAACCTGGTCCTATCCCACCTTTTCCATTTCTGTGGACAACACCCCCCATTTACCCTATTCAGTCGGCGGCGGTTGCTTAAGGGTTATTATGATTCTGTTCTCTCCTTTTCCAATCACATTAATTATGTTGCTAAACTTGTCACTTTTTTCTTTTCTTCGGAACATTGCGAAAATCCGTAGATTCCTTTCTCTTTCAACTACTGCTATGCTTATCCATGCTCTCATCCTATCACATCTGGAACTATTGTAACTTTCTGCTTTCTGGTCTTCCTGCTTCCCATCTTTCTCCTCTTCAGTCCATACTTAACTCTGCTCGCATGCATTGTCTCGCTCTCTAAAAATTGGGAATTAAATCTCCTCTGTGCCATACATCTACCTGGCTCCCCATTAAACAACGCATTATCACAAAATCTTTCTCTTAACTTTAAATCCCTCGCTCTGCTGCTCCTTCTTTATTTCTTCTCTGGTGTCCCTATATGTCCCGCACGTACCCTCCGTTCATCACAGAACCATCTCTTATACAGACCCCCACTCACACTGCCTCCTCTCACCTAAACCTTTTTATCTTCTGGCCCCCATCCTCTGGATTCTATTCCCCTCTCTCTACGTCAAGAAACCTTAATAAACAAGTTTAAATCTAACCTTCAGGACAGACATGCAGGACATATAGTAGTGTGCTATTACCTAGCTAAGGAATCCTCTGAAGTGTTACAGCCTTATTGGCAAATTTCAGGTTTTTGTCCCATTAACTATAACTTAAACTCCCGTTAACAAGGGGATGATCCCACGTTGAACCACCTAGTGTCTATCAGACACAGGAGCCACCCCCTGTAAAAAGCAAGACTTCCTTTGAGCGCTAGACGCCTATGAAAGAATACACCCCAACCCAGATACACACATCTACTGGCCTTTCCTTCCATTCCTGTGGCAGCCACCATTGTCATATTGAGTTTTTCAATATGCAGCACAGACACATACATTCCCTTCTAAAAATGCTGCCTTTCAGCCATTTTAAGTTATTACTTAAACCTTCCCTTTTTAGTTATTTTGTAGTTGTCTTTCTCTGACTCTTTCCCAGTTCCAAGATGTCCTGTTTGTATATGAATTCCAGAACTGCAATGCATATTCAAATGAGGCCTTACTAGCCTTGTAAAGAGGAGAATAATATTTTTGTCTCTTGAATCTATTCCCCTCTTTATACAAGACAATATATTGCTAGCTCTACTGTTGCTACCTGGCATGTTTGCTACAGCTAAGTCTTTTATCTACCAGAACCCCAAATCTTTTTCCAACAGAGCCACAGAGCCATTATACTATAGGCAGCACAAAGAGTTTTAAACCACAAATATATCCCCAAATACATCTTATCTGCCAGTCCGCTGCCCATTTTGATAATCTATTTATGTCTGCTTGCAGCAACTGCAAATCACAATTGTATGGGGCTATTAATAAGATGTTCGAATTTTGCCTGTGCTGTTAATCTGCAGCAACCAATCAGATGTTACAATATTATAATATATGATAATTATATAGAATATATTCTAATTATAGTAGTACCGGTAAAATCTGATTGGTTGCTGCAAATCAACAGCACAGGCACATTTTTGCACCTCTTATTAAACAAAATCTTCAAGGTTTCTTGCTTGTGCTTTGGAGAATGGGTATGGGGAAGTGTTAAAGGTTTAAAAGGTAAAATATAAAAATAGTAGAATTCAGATCAAGATATCTGCAAAAAATAGTTTTAAAAATTACACATATTCTATTTATTACAAACTGATTTTCAAAGTGGAAATAGTTGTGGGACAGGGTAGAGATCCAAGAGGTCCACTAAAAAATCAATTGTATGTATGTATATTTTATTTATAAAGTGCCACTTGGGTATGCAGCGCTGTACTTAAAAAATACAGAGTATACAAACAGGGGATAAGTGCAAGCCATTATACAGATACCGTATACTCGAGTATAAGCCGAGGTTTTCAGTCTTTAAAATTAGCCTGAAATCCCGACCTCAGCGCCTGTCTCACTTACTGCCCGCCGCGCCGAGTAGTGATGTCACTACTCGGCGCCGGGCAGTAAGTGAGACAGGCTTCGCGTATGGACGTCATCCTGGCAATCAGTGCATGCCAGGCTGAACCACTTGCTTCTGATGTTAGCTTGTACATGACGATCGGCAGCCGGAGATTCCACAATTATTTACTTGACCCGAGTGAGTACTTAACTCATACTTACCTCACTGAACTTGGGGGCTTTCCTGGGGGGTGCAGTCCATAAAAAAGCCTCATTCCTTGGCACACAAGGATAACAGTCTAGATTTGGTATAGAAGGTATAAATAGATGTCACCAGGCGAGAGAGGGAGAGTGTTCCAAAGGTGGGGAGCAGCAGAGAGAATGGTTAAGGCGGGAGGCAGCAGTGTTAGTTGGGGATCTTTGGCGATTTCCTTGTGAGGAACGGAGGGCACGGCCTGGAACATAAGGGACCAGAGAGACGATAAGTAGGGAGGTGCAGTAGAGCGAAGGGATTTAAAGGTTAAAAGTAGGGTATTGATATGATTCTTTGTTTGATTAGAAACCACCCTATAGACTGAAGTATGGGGTTGCGGGTTCTCTTTTGAGAAGAGCGAGATTAAGATAGACTGGAGAGGGCAAGAGAGAGATGGAGGCTGGGAGTCCAAGTAGAAGAATGTTACAGTAGTCAAGATGGAGATTATAAGGGCATGGATGAGCATTTTAGTAGTGGAGAGAGAGAAGAAAAGGGCGGATAATGGCAATATTGTGAGGAGAAAACGACAGGTCCTAGCAACATTGTTAATGTGATGATGAAGAAGAGAGAGTCAAGATAACTCCAAGGCAGCGTCGATTCAACTGGGTTATGACCATATTGTCAATAATTGAGTTTAAGGTGGTGGTGCACTATCCAGAAGATAGAGTCCAGACATTTAGTAGCCTAGGTTACGGGGGAGGGTAGTATTTGGGCGTTTATAATGAATCGTTAGGTTCTCGATGTAGATGGGGGGTAAGGAACGTGGTACACGCATTTGGGCTTATGATGGTTTCCATACGGAAAGCGAACGCAGGCAAATAGGAACGGAAGGCAGATCGCGGCACAACGTGTGTAAATCTCGCGATGTGCGGCATTCCACTGGGTATGCAGTGCTTTAGGGTTTTGGGATTGAACTTCAGGGGTAGCATGGGGAGAAGTACTTCGGGTATCACAGCATATAAGTGATACTTAACTGAATAACTATTATCTCCCAGAGAGATAGCGTATGGGAACAGAAGGTCCTAAACCGAGCCCTCCTTAGATTTCTACGGGCGATAGTGCAAGCACTCTTCAACTACAAATAGGACCAGTGAAGTATTTGGACGTAGCACATTAAAGGAGAAAAACTTTTTACTCTAAGTAATTTCCTCCTAGCAATGTAAGAGGTTACGTACATGTATGAAGTGGATTCTGTAAGAAGTTTCAATGTATTCCAGTACATGTTTTTGTACATCTAGTCTCAAATAGCCTTGTGAGCTGTACAAACCTATGGCCCACACCCCTGACCCCAGTATTTACTGCTCTAGAAAGAAAAAAATCTCTCCACACCAATAGAATGTCTCAAGCACAAAATGATGGAGGGACACACTTGAATTCCAATCAAAGGTTTTTTATTTCAATCACATACAGAACGTTTCAGTGTTCCAGTGTCCCCTTTCATCAGGTGTTAATATGAACTGAAGAATTGTAGGCGAGCCTTAGATAGAGCTTACAATCTAGTTGTGAAAAGAATTGGTAATTATTAGGGACGGACCGAGGCAGTCTCTGTCTGTAGCATGTTTGACTGTCATCTTCTACACGGGGCAGGACAGACTGCCAGCTTCCTTGTTTTAAACTTTTTGCAATGAGAGCATTTTTAGAAGTGTACGCTTAAACTAAGGCTACTTTCACACAGAATTTTTTTCTGAGCGGTTCAAAGTTTGCCAGTAGTAAAAAGTAAAGTTTTGCGAGCGGCAGCCGTTGGGAGTCCACTCAGAAACAGTTGACAGAAAGCCAACCTCCGTCTGTGTGAAAGAAGCCTAGACTTTAACCCTAGTACACACAAGTTAATTTCATAACATCCCCTTGTGAAGGTTCTCATTCATCCAGGTCATGGTATATCTGTTGTATTCAATTAGATCAACTGGATTGAAGTTTAGTTCTTGAAGAGCTTTCGCTAGTCATCCGACTGGCTTTCTCAATTCATGACTTGTACAAGATCTGTGGCAATTATGTACCCTGGAAAATCCCAATTCCATATCACGCCAAGTGTTAAGGGCGTATTGGATAGTGGCTAAGAGGTGTTTATGGAATGCCCAGGGTAGGTATCAAAACAGCATTGTACATGGCAACAGTTGGTGTCGAAGCCCCCCACCTCTATTTAGGCTGGGTTTCTTCATTTTCAAATTTTCATTTTCATAAACCATCCAACAGCCACGGAAAGGAAAAAGGTGAGACAGCTTTGTTGTATCTATAGTGGCATAACTAGAAACGGTCCCCAAGCAAAAACTATAGTGAGATCTCCTCCCTGATTCATCTACGTTTTCTGTGGCTGTATCTATGGTAAAAATTTAAGAATTTGGGCCCTACCCTTGTGTTAGCAGGGGCTGCTCCTGTATGCTTGCCTCTGTGAAGTCAATGTATAAGCCTGGAGAGGTTGCAACTACTAATATATTTTTTTATTATTAATTAAAAAATCATTTCAGCTGATATTTTGTCTTATTACCACCATCTGGTCACAGCAGGCTGTTGATGTATCCTTTCGAGTCATCCCCAAAAACATGTCCTCAGTTCCGATCTGCTCTTAAAAAGTATTTCATACCTTTAAAGGCAATCAAAGCACCGTTAATGAACCTGGAAACAAAGGGCAATTTCTACTTAACTGTGCTACAAAGTTAACCCCCTTCCCACAGCCAGTTGCCACATTCCCCCGAGCAGTACAACAGTACTACCTTCCTATTTATTAAAAAAGTCCATGTATTGTTCTAAAACGCCTAAACTCATAGCAAATAAAATAATATACTATGGGGTTGATGAAATAAAATGTGCAACCTTGGACCGTGTAATTATGTGCATCAATCAATCAGATTGTTATGCAGTTAATACACTTTGATTGGTTGCTGCAGATTAATAGCACGGGCAAACTTTGCAGTTTTTATTGGCAGGCCCGAGATTGCCGAATATGAATGAGAATCTTCACAAGCATGAAGAATATAGTGCTATTAGAATTTAAGAGGTTGTTCTCTAATATTTTCATGATTTCAAACAACTGCAATCATTTTCATTAAGCTTTGTACACATGTACAATCTTCTTGCCAACCAATGACCCCCGACGTGAGGCGCACAGGTGATGAACGGCAATTTCGCCCATGTGTGTGTTTGCTTGGGGATGTAGCGTCAGCAAAAATCATATGTGTGTATGAAGCTTAGATTAGACAGTTGGCCTGAAATGAGTAGTCTAGGCCGGGGTACATCAGTACTGTCTTGCCGCAATTATGTCTGCTGGTCTGCTGTGTTTAATACCAAATTTTAATTATCGGTCAAGAGTATGGCCAGCATCAGGTACCGTATTTAGAGGGAGATATTAATGTAGATTTTTATTTCTGGAGCTAATTATCTGGGCTTCTGTTTTTTTTAGTATTGTATATTGCAAGAAGCATTAGATGACAACATAAATAAGCTATAGGTATTCAACTTTAGACTTGTGTGCCTGTGGATAATCATTATTTAGGACAGGTCATTATATCAGGAGTGGGAGAAGTACATGCCAGGTTAAAGTAGGACGAGCACACAATGTATTTTGATATTTAACCTGCAGCATTTTAGTAAACCCAGAGAGGGATGATAAATAGATAAATGGATTTATTTCAGCATGTGGTACATTTATTTTACCAGAGTGGGAGGAGAGTTACACAGTGCATTTCCAGCCAGTACGGGCAAACCAATCAGTACAGAATAGGGACCAGTCAGAGCAGCCATGATATGTAACCTTTGACCATACAGAGCCAATAAGAATTTCAAATTCAAACAGAAAAAAAACATTTTTTTAAATTGTTTAAGACCAATTAAAGAGGCTGCATAACCCCATGTGGCTGCTCCAGGCTTATCAGAGCAACTTCCTTCTACAGGCTTGAATCAGTGAACATTATGTGACTGTAGTAGGCACAATTAGTGCAGAATAAAAAAAAAAAGTTTGGCCACAGCAGTAAATAGGAATCCAGTGATCATATATCCTCACACATGAGCAAGAGCGTGGCACATAGTGACAGTCATATGTGAAAAGATAGGTAAACTTAGCTTTTGTAAATCAGTTCCAAAACTTGTATAGCGCAAGTGTGCCGGGCCAGTGAGACAACGCGTGGCGCGCAATAAATGCAGTACATAAGCTGATCAGTCATATAGCACACAAAAGATGGATAGGTCTCACCCGATGATGGTGAATTGCCCCAGCGGCACAGTCCATATCGCCAGTCCGTCCTGACTCCTGGCGTGCAAGCGAGTCGCAAAGAGAAGGATTCCTATCTGTAAAGCCAGGTTGGGAGTTACGCGTCCAGTTCAGCTCAAAGACCACGCACGTTTCAGGGCAAAGCACGCCTCTTCTTCCGGGTCACGTGATATCCTGTCGGTGCTCTGGGATTAGTACTCTATTGGTGCATCTAAAATATCAGTGCCCCTGGTTTATTACATGCATTTGGAACTAGATACATTCTCTCATTCTCTTCCATTCTGGCAAAGGTATCTGCCTCCTCCTCCCTCTGCTAAATGAGCTTGTTATAATCTTGAGCAGTGCAAAGGAGGCAGAAGGTGATTCAGCAGTCAATCAATGTCACAGCCTTGATCAACTGCATGGAGGATGGGCCAACTACTCAGTCAGAATTTTTGATAATAATTATCCTAAAATATCTGGTTTAGTAATGCAGTAGAACCTACAATACCCTACTTTGGTTTTAAAGGTGGACATGCCCTTTAAAAACTTACCATGTGTTAAATGTATCCTATCGATTTTTACTCTTTTGTCCCAATAAATACATAAAATCCTGCATTGATCTCTTAGCACAGTCCTTTCAGCTATACACCTTTTTGTCAGCACTGTTTGAAAAAGGAAACACACTGTAAACAATCTTACGGACTAGTAATATAACTAGGAAGGAAAATACTTTGGCTGTTCCTAAGATCCAATGTGTCATCAAATTCTGCTCCCTCAGTGACCTCAAATCATTCCAGATACTCTTTTTATCGTCATATTTTCAGTGCCTGTCAAATAAAGTATGGAAAAAAGACTGGGGTCACCACCATTTGAAGGACTTTTAATAGTAATTACAGCAAGAGCTAAACCCTGACAAATTATGCACTACTGTATAGATAATCTACGTACCAGCCCTAAAGAATAGGATCTACATACCACTCTTGACAGTATCCATGCATCAAATCTGTTTAACGAATCAATCAGCACCTCACATTACAGAGGTGAAACAATACAAAGTTCAATCTTCACAGATATACCGGCACACCAGTCATGATACAAAGGCTTTTTCAAGGGACGTTTCGGAACCAACTGGTTCCTTCCTCAACAAAATTTTTGTCTGAGGAAGGAACCAGTTTTGGTTCTGAAACGTCACTTGAATAAGCAGTTTGTATCAAGACTGGTGTGACCGGCTATATCTGTGAAGATTGTACTTGTACTGCAGTGCTGGAGCACCCAGCATTCACCGATTGCTGTTTTTGTTTAGGTGTGGCAGGATCCTACCACCCGATTGCTTAAACAATGCAAAGAGTTGGCCATTTAAATCAAAACCTTTAACCCCCATCCTTAGGTCTGTTTATTAATAGTCAGTGAATATAACTTCCATTAAGTCAACTATAGTAAAAAAAAATTGTTAGAACAAGGTACATTTCCCACTGAGATAGGAAAGCAAATCCTACCTCCCTGGGTGATTTTTATGAGGAGCTGTCAAATGGCTGGCTACAGCTCATTGCTCTCCCTCCCTCTCTCCCTAATGTGATGTCTCTTGTTAGGGACAGATGGTGACACATACCAGGAAATAGCAGCAAGCAGGGAACAAGCATATCATAAACAGATTGCTACATCCATAACACCCAGGAGGTGGGAAATATGCTTTCCTTCCTCCCTGGGATATTTATATATCTAATTATTAAATGATAATTCATATGATATATTTTTTTATTACTACAGTTTTCCTTAAATTGTCTTCATTTTTCAAAATCGTCATGTGTGTAACTAGCTTTAGGGACGAAGCTTGAGCAGAACAAGTAAGCATTGAAGTCATGCAGAAACACACACATCAGATTAAGTCTGCATACATGTTTTCATTTATAGAATGAAATGAGGCAAAGTAAATTTTTTTAGTTTACAATTCCTTTAAGATGATACCTAGATCTTTAAATACTTTTTGTGCTTTAAAATGCACTAAAACACCATACCTTAGGGCTAGGCCACCAGCCGCATTTTAAACCTGCAATCTGATTGACATTGCTAATCGCACAGCACAAGCGCTAACACACACGGAACACGTTTCAGGTCTGCTAGGACGCGGTATAGTGTGCCTTCAACCTCAATGTCCAACTAACTGCAGGATTCTGGAAAGTAAAGAAACTACCATATTAAAAATAATTATTTTCCTTCCTCACTTGGCACAGTTGATGGCTCTGGGCTCAATGAAGGTCCAATATTTTCCTGGCCCAACAGTTGCTGATGAGGGGGACCCTGAAAGAATTGGCTGACTTAAAGAACTATAATTTGTACTGGTTTAAAACAAGTACACAACAATTTACAAACAGAAAACTCAAAGGATGAATTAGCATAGTATTTTAACTCCTTTATCAAAAAAGCACAGCATGTCTATTTTAACTGTATAAATACAGTAGATACTCCAACAACACATCCCATAGGTTTATTAATATAACACAATACCCCCACTAAATAAATAAAATACCCCATGTGTTCAGAAAACAAACCTCCAGTTTGGAATTCTGGCAGATTAAGATTAATTGTAAAGCACGGTTAAAAAATTGGTTCTGTATAGCTATTAATATAATGCTATGAATACTTTAGATCTATTATAAATACAACTCAAGCCTCTGAACAACACTGAATCAGAAAAGCACCTTAACATAAAAGAGCAATATGTATCTCACCTTTCATACTGCTGGTGGCTGTTGGAAATGTCCTTATTACAATAGAACTCATGCTTTATTTCCCAGCATTCATTTTGCTATAAGCAAAGCTGTCAGTAACTAAAAGTATGAAGCATTCACAGCATCTTGTTACAGAAGTGTACCATAGAACACTAGTAAGGTGCATTTGTGGTACATGCAATGCAGTTTCTGAAACACTCCGCACCACACATTTATATTCAGAAATGTACACTTGTGTTCTATTACTAAGAATGGGGACAGCGTGGTAGCATGTGATCTTGAAAATCTCCCGGAAGCCATTTACCAGAGGCAGCTCGGCTCTGGGTGAATCTCACCCTTGCGTAAGTTTATGCCAGTTGGTGTTAAGGAGCCACGCGGACTTGTGGTAGCTGGCGGAGTGTCTCTTCCAAACCTCGCACAGCTGCCGCAACCTGGGGGTTCAAGTCACACTAAGGCTGAGGCCACCTGCAACGCACAGAATCACGCACGGAATCATGTGCGTTATAGCATTTGATTGTGTGCGCGATTCTTGTGTGTTTTGCATTTGCGCTTGCGTTTTGCCATTTTCCGTTATGCAAACATGCGTTAACGCACCAAAATGGTGAACGCATGCGTTTCCAAATCGGAAACGTATGCGCAAATCGCACGTGCATCGGAAATCGCAGGAATTTTTGCTTTCCCTGGATTTCCATTATAACAAAACCGCATGCGCAATCGCAACACAAGTAGTGTGGCCTAGCCCTAACTGATATCGCTGTGGCTGCTCCAAAAATCCCCCTGAATATGTTTTAGTTAGACTGGTTGAATCACAGTTTTCCACTTACTAAACTTCTGTGAATTATGTTTACTTACCCACAATGCTTTCCTCAACACCTCTTCAATGGATGGGTTAGCAGGGAACAAAGAGCTTCCAAGGACCCGCAGATGAAAATTCACTTGTGGTAACTCCATAGCAAAACTACAGGTATAAAATAAAATTATTGCACATTAAAAATGATGCCTTTAATTTGCTATATTCAAGGCATGAAAAGATGGGTCTACATTATGCAATGGATACAATAACCTCTATTACAAGCCTCTGCCATGCCAATGTGCAAATAACTTGTAATGATTTTAGGGGAATGTAGGTAACAACCCAGGTAACAGATATACTTACCTACCGTGCTCCACTCACACACCGTCTCCCAGCTGACAGGCGCGCTCCTATCTTTAGTTTGGCAAACAAGCGTAAATATTGAAATCAGTTAGGCGCCATCTGTTGGGGAGGAGCTGCGCAGGTAGCTAATTTTATCTTCTGTTACCCGGTATTATTTTTAGGGATTGGGAACAGGAATCTCCCCTCCCTGTGAATAATAGAGTTATACTGATATTATTGGTTTAGTGTCCCTTTAATACATATTGTAACAAAAGGTTCCTTATGAAATGTTTTTGGAAAAGTTTTGTATTTTGAATGAATAACCCCCTTCTGAATTTTAAAAGTGCCAGGTAGATACATTTTCACCATTAGTATACTAAAGTTTAGATTGGATATCTAAAAAATACCTACAACAACAACAAAAATTGATACAGTGATGGTTGGGAGAATTATGTTAAAATACCTATTTTTCAGTATAGATGCCCTTTAATATTTCAGACTCATAATAACTTGTTTTGTTCCAAGGAATTGGCGAATTGATGAGGTGGTTAGTATATTTGAAAGGGGACTCCATTCCCAGCGCGTAACTATAGGCAGTTTGACATCTGTGTGGGTAAAGCTTTCGAAGTAATTTAAAGGATAAGATTTCTATTCATTTTAAGATTTGTACAATATTAGTAGTCCCAGAAAGGTTTATGTGTAATAGATCCCTGCGGTTGATCGGAAATCTGATCCATATAAGGCATCTGTAACAACCATTAAACAAAATATGATTGGTTCACCAAGCTCCATTCTGCAATCTACTTCTTGCTAGTAAGGCAAGTGGAAGCAACATCATTCTGCACTGTTTGCAAAACTCCCAGAGCAACATTTTGAATATGCCCTTTATTAAAAAACCTAATTAAAAATATCAGAAAAGGTGACATGGCACTAGTTTCCCACAGTCCTGGTTTTAGGTGGCTCCCGCAATCGTAATTCCCTGGAAAAGTCCCGAGATCTGGGCCGAAACGAATACTGTACCTTTGAGTTGAATGATCCTGTGATCGCCGGTATGCGACCGTAACCTAGCAACTTGCGATACATCAGACACTGTTTACACCATAGTTTAAGCTAGTGTCCCTCTACGTGCGGCATCACGTCCCTGTACGCACGCAGCAGGGGGAGGGGTTCCGGAACTATGAGCAGAGAGGCCTGACTGCGGCTGCGCTAGGGCGGAGTCTCCTGCTGTTGTTGAAGTTGAGGGAAAGAGTCACTGAGAGACAGGTCGTCAGTCACTGTAGTATCGAGCTCTAGCATGTTTTTTATGTTACTGAACAATTGCAGTATAACAGTCTGTATGTGTTTGAATGGGACTCCACACTGTCTACAGCAATTCTTATTTCCTCTAAACAATACATTTTATTCAATGAAATCTGCAAGCAAATAATAATAAAGATGGCCATTAATACATATTAACCACCAAATATGAGAACTTTTATAGGGACATTGTATCAGTCTGTTTAAAGATTACACAGCCTTTGTCTCTCTGTAGTGCGTTGCGTTTCAGCCCCACAATCACAGGTCCCCGCACAGTGAGGACAGACAGTAAAGGTCCCATACTGTGAGAACTTACGGTAACTACGTGAGAACACTTCCCATACAGTGAGACAGACGGTAAAGTCCCATACAGGTCAGAACAGACGGTATGGTCCCATAGTGAGACAGACGGTAAAGGTCCCACGTGAACAGGTAGCCCATACAGTGAGAACAGAACGTAAGGTCCCATACAGTGAGAACAGACTGTAAAGGTCCCATACAGTGAGAACAGACGGTATGGTCCCATACAGTGAAGACAGACGGTACTGGTCCCAACAGTGAGAACAGACGGTAAATGGTCCCATACAGTGAGAACAGACGGTAAGGTCCCATACAGTGAGAACAGACGGTAAAGGTCCCCATACATGAGAACAGACGTAAAGGTCGCCATACAGTGAGAACAGACGGTAAAGGTCCCATACAGTGAGAACAGACGGTAAAGGTCATACAGTGAGAACGAGACGTAAAGGTCCATACAGTGAGAACAGACGGTAAAGGTCCCAACAGTGAGAACAGACGGTAATGGTCCCATACAGTGAGAACAGACGATAAAGGTCCATACAGTGAAACAGACGGTAAAGGTCCCATACAGTGAGAACAGACGGTATGGTCCCATACGTGAGAACGACGTAAAGGTCCCATACAGTGAGAACAGACGGTAAGTCCCATACAGTAGACACAGTGAGACAGAGGTACAGGTCCATACACGTGAGAACAGACGGTAATTGAGTCTCATACATGAGAACAGACTGTAAAGGTCCCATACAGTGAGAACAGACGTAAGGTCCCATACAGTGAGAAGACGTAAAGGTCCATACAGGAAACAACGTAAGGTCCCATACATTGAGAACGACGGTAAGGTCCCATACAGTGAGAACAGCGGTAATGGCCCATACTGGAACAGACGGTAAAGGTCCCACTGACAGTCAGAACGACCGGTAGTCCCATACAGTAGAACAGACGGTAAAGGTCCCATACAGTGAGAACAGACGGTAAGGTCCCATACAGTGAGAACAGACTGGTAAGGTCCCATACAGTGAGAACAGACGGTAATGGTCCCATACAGTGAGAACAGACTCGTAATGGTCCCATACAGTGAGAACAGACGTAAAGGTCCATACAGTGAGAACAGTACGGTAAAGGTCCCATACAGTGGAGAACAGACTGTAAAGTCCATACAGAAACAGACGGTAAAGTCCCATCATACAGTGAGAACAGACGGTAAATGGTCCCATACAGTGAGAACAGACAGTAAAGGTCCCGCATACATGGAACACAGACGGTAGTGGTCCCAATACAGTGAGAACAGACGGTGTAGTCCCATACAGTGAGAACAACAGTAAAGTCCAACAGTGAGAACAGACGTAAAGGTCCCCATACTGGAACAGATTGTAATGTAAAACAGACAGTAAAGGCCCATACAGTGAGAACCGACGGTAAAGGTCCCATACAGTGAGAACAGACGTAAATGTCCGCATACAGTGAAACAGACAGTCAAGGTCCCATACAGTAGAACAGACCTAAGTCCGCACACAGTGAACAGAATAGCCCACAGTACAACCGTAAGGTCCCCAGTACATGGCAACATGTGAACAGCAAAGTCCAACAGTGAGACATTGTCCTCATACATGAGACAGCCTTAGCCCTCGCAACACCATAACAGTAAACGTAATCGCATAAATTCCCCCAATTCTCGCCTTGCAAGGGAATAAGGGCTCCAGTGTTGGGTATCATTTTTAAGGGCCTACTTTCCATTCACAAATATAATATTTGTTTCTGTCTTACATTTCCAATACCCGAAATACATTTTTTTCTATGTATGGTTTGTGCTTAAAATGACCTCTGAGAACAGACAGTAAGGTTCCATACAGTGAAACAGACTGTAATGATCCCATACAGTGAGAACAGATTGTTTTCACTGTATGGGACCTTTACCGTCTGTTCTCACTGTATGGGATCATTACAGTCTGTTCTCACTGTATGG